>SIDB01000010.1:506828-1106828 GCA_023343905.1 Chlorella vulgaris | reverse complement strand
TATTACGTGAGCAGGGCGTGAGCGATTCAATCAACGCGGCTACTGCTGCTTTGCATGGCGTGGCGGTTGGGGCGGCGAGAGCAAATTGTTGTCCAGCCCAGCATTGGCCGCCACCAGTTCAGACAAACAGCGGTAAGATCTTAAATCATGAAATCAATCGCAGTCGCAGTAGCACAAGTATCACACTGCCAGAAGAGCAGTTGGATCACTCAATGCGGGCGTTGCCCATCGCCGCCGCCAGGTCGTCCCCAGCCGCATCATCAAGGTCGATCCCGTCGTCCTCAACGCCCTCATCCTCCTCATCGGGCATGTTGTCTTCCAGCGAGCCGAGCGCTTCCGGCTTGCCGATGCGCCGCATGATGTCCTGTAAAAATCATCCCATCAAATCAAACTCAGCCATTTTGCAAACAACATTGTCATGTCGAAACCAGCAGAGTGTGTTGACCCACAACGACTGGCGGCGCGCAAGCACACTGCTGAGAATCAGCTTCCAGTTACATGGCAACGCGCCTGCAGAGCCTCCACTCCCGCCTCACTGATCTCATTGTCGTCCAGTGCCAGCAGGGCCAGCCCCGGCTTGCGGGCGCACGCCTTGGCCAGGGCGGCGGCGCCCCCCCGCTTCAGCTGGTTGGAGCTGGCATCCAGGGACTCCAGCAGGCGCAGCCCAACCAATGCCTGAAGCAGCAAAGGTGGAAAGTGCACCCGGTCTCAGCCAAAAAGCAGCGGTGAAAGCGGTGGCAGAGCAGCAGACCAAGTTTGTGCACCGCAAGCACCATTGTGGCAGCACCGACCTTCAGCACTGACCCGTTAAGACAGCTGCTAAGACTGCACAGGCTCACACACACACCTTGGCAATTGAGACAGCTCCCTCATCCTCGAGTTCATTCTCTCGCAAATTGAGGCGCCGCAGAGCCGGCTTGACTGCCACGCAGGCGGCGACCGCCGTCGCACCCTCGGGTGTGATCTCATTCAGGGCGAGCTCCAGCTCCTGCAATGGGCGGCAGCACACATCCACCTAGCTTGCAATCTTGCCCGCCTCAAACAAATCTCAGTGACTGCCGATTACATTCGCTGCTGAATAGCGAAGCCAGCAACACAGCCGCCCCGCCCAGCCCCATCCATAACAGCTACACCACACATCCTAAGAAGCCCTACCTCATTGCCCAGCCCCAGCCCTGCCTCACCTGCAGCTGCGGTGCCGCGTCGCCACCGGCCGTCAGCGCAGCGCACACGGCAGCAACACCCTCATCGCCGAGGGATGTGTCACTGAGGATGAGCGCCGTCAGCTGGGGCTGGGAAGACAGCACAGGTGCCAGGTGCGGCACAAACTCAGCGGTGATGGCATTGTCATGCAGGTCCAGGCGTCGCAGGCCCGAGGCTGCAAGGCCCAGCACACAAAGCAATGGAATGTTGCATTAAGTCAGGCATAGAAGTACCAGGCAGCACAATGCACAGCGGCACGGAGTGGGCAAGGGCCGCTGCCGTGACTGCAGCTGGCTGATTTGCCTGCCGGCTGATAGGACGGGCACGCCAGGTTAGCAGCACAAGCACACCGCTGCGCAGGCAGGCTGCAATCACTGCTGCAATTCTCCACCTGCAGCCAGGCCTTGCACAAGCGCAACGCCGCCCTGTGCCGCCACGCGGGACGACACCATCTTGAAGTCCTCCATCGCAGGGCAGCGAGACAGCAGGCTGCAGCACAGGGTTGTAAGCAGAGGAGCCCGTGGGCCGTTGGGCATCCGCACAGCGCGATACAGGTGGAAGCTGCTGCTGTTGCTGCTGCTGCTGGTCAGAGCCAAGCAAAGGTTTCCCCTTTCTGCCAACCAACTTCACGCCGGCCCCAAGTCGTGGCTGAGCGGGCTGCCCCTCACCGGCCAATGGCGGAGGCCCCTTCATCGCCGCTCATGTTGTTGTACAGGTGCAGGCGGCGCAGGCTGGCGGTGTTGGGCATCAGCTCGTCCAACGCCTCGCAGCCGTGGACTGACAGGCCCACATTTTGGAAAGCGATGCTTTCCAAGGCTTCCTGCCGAGAGACGGAGAGACACGAGCAGAGGGCAGGCTCATGGTGAATGCAACAAAAGAAGCCCAGACGCGATCATTTGGCCCATCTTCAATTTGACTCCACCCGTCCGCCAGCCAGCCAGCCGGTTGGGTTGCCAGAAAAGGGTCGCGTCAATGCAGACCGTGCACCTGCTGGCCGCACCTGCTCGCTGAAAGCTGCTGCACAGGCGCGCACGCCCTTCTCTCCCAGTGCGTTGTCGCTGAGGTTGAGGTCGCGCAAACGAGCTTTGCCAAGGGCCGCAGAGATGATGCGTAGCGCAGACAGCGCTTCAGCCTCTGCACACAAGCAGCAGACAGGGCAAGTAACGGTCATGCAGACAAAACAGGCAGCGCAGCGCTTGCTTGGCATCTTGTTCAACGACGCTGCATGCAGCAGCCAACAACAAGAACGCACATAGATGGAGAGGAAAGGAGAGAAGAGGCAGCAAGACTGCGGTTTTATCACACCTGGGCGGCCAGCGATGATGTCACTCATGTCTGCCACCAGCAGGGAGGCCGCCACGTTTTCAATCGCACGTGCCGCCACCTCTGCCGCCTCCACCCCAAAGCTCTTGGTGCTAAACCGGATGCTGGTAATCTTGGATCCCGGGGCCAGCATGGGTGCCAGCAGCTCCTCGGCGCTTTCCCGAGTTAAGAACTCACGGCCGCCAGAGCTGAGGTCGAGTTGGTCAGCTGCCGCCGCGCCATCGCCGCCGCCGCTCGCCGAAGGCGCCTCGCCACCACTGACCACCACTTTCAGTGCCAGGGCACTCAGCTTGCGGACGTAGGCCTTGAGGGTCTCGTGGTGGGGCCTGCAGAGAGAAGCAGTCGGTGCAAATGGGCGGCAGGTGTCGCGCCGGCAGCGGCGGCAGTGCCAATGCCAGCATCAATGCGTCAAATCGCCACTGACCTTGTGCCGGTGGTCGTACGAGCTTCCACACGAGCCACCGTGTAGGCCTTCTTCTCAATGGCGGCTGCTGCTGCCTGCACGGCCTCATCGGCGATGGGCGAGCCTCTGAAGAATGCCATTGCGGAGACGTTGTTTGCCACGCGGCTGACAGTCTCCTGGCGCTGAGCATCGCTCAGGCTCCAATCCTCGGCAGCCATTGCGCTTGATACACACGTTCAACGCGCTGGGCACTGTTTGTGTGATTGCCGATTGAGCGGCAAGCTAGATTGTTACGTCCCCAAGCAGCGTACGGCAACCGCCTGTATCGCGCCGCCGCAGCATTAGGCATTTGACACATCCACGTGCATTCACAGGCCTGCCGTGCGCATATCACAGTCTGTGATCGCTGCTGCCCATCAGGATGGCCCGTCGCCTGCATCGCCAGCCTGTTGCTGCTGTTCCGCCTGTGCCGAAGCAGCATCCGCTGCTTGGTTGCTGCCTGCCATGATGCACGTGGGCACAAAGTACACTGGGAGATGCCAGTACCGGTTGGCCACGCCCTCCCACACCTCTTTTGCTGCACGCAGGCAGCAAGTACGATTCTTTAGGGCCAGTTCAGCACACAGCAGTCAAACAACACCTTCATGGGCCTGCACTTGGGGCTGCACTCCAGTGCCAGGTCTGCCAACCCATGGCAATCCTGTGCAAACACACCACACAAGGACACAACACCAGCGCACCCGAGGCATCCATCGGCATGGGCGCATAGCTGGTCTCCAGCCCCAGCCTGCCAAGCTCGAGCCTCGCAATTTCTCCGTATACCAAATGGAAGAACAGGTTGTCGGGCGCCAGGCCGTTGAAGAAAGAGTACACGCCGCCAGGCTTCAAAAGCCTGCAGACAGGCGCTCAACATATGAGACAGTAGCGGGCGCATCTGCCAAGAGGGAGACCATGAAATCTGTCACGGCCGTGCCCCATCAACGCAGGCAAGCAACGGCACATGCCCAAGCACCTTGCTGACATGTCAGGCAGGCCACTGCCACTTGCAGACCCGAACTTGGCCAGGATTTGGCCAGGATCAGGTGTGCCGGCCCACCACACTTGTAATTTGCTGTTTCACCTTGGGAGAAGTTCGTGGAAGGAGTGCATGTCATCGTAATACTCTCCAAAGGTGTCGAAGAATATGCCATCAAAAGGACCCAGATCGTTGATTACGTCCTGCCACCGTCCCAGCACCAGCCGCACGCCCGCCTTCTTGTCCCAGCCCTGGCTGCAGGCGTAGCGGTACACATCCGGATGCGCCTCGATGATGGTGTGCGACCGCGGCTGCAGGCAGATGCATGATCGGGGAGCACGGAAAGCGGCGTTTGCGCAGGGGCAGTCAGGCGAGCACTCTCCTCAGGCAAGCTCAGCATGGCTCTAAAAGCCATGCTTCCAGTTACTTTATGCCTCGGCATGGAACTCATCATTTGAAACGAGGCAGCAGCGTTGAGTGCCCATGTCTCCTCAGAGCCAAGCCTCCCACCTGGTGCTGCTGGATGAAGCCGTCGATGATCCCCATACCGAATCCCACGTTCAGCACGTCGCCGCCGCCGCTGCAGATAACCTCTGCATGCCGCTCCATCAGTGGAGTCTCCCACCCCATCATCACCGCCTCACCTGCAGTGAGGCAGCCACACCACAGCTGGCGCCATGAGTTCAGAGGTCACAGACGCCGATCCATGTTCAGCAGCAGTTTGGCAATGAGCAAACAGAGTATCGGACAATGCATGACAATCATGCACCCTGTTGCCCTGTACGGCTCATGTTCACCGCTGCCTGTATCCTCCGCTGCTGCAACCCACCCTGCTCGTCCATGAGTTTGCCGTCCTCATATCGGATGCTGCTGCTGAGGTAGTCCCGGTTCGGTGCCGCTCCCTTCTTCTCCCGACGGCTGATGGTGCCTGCACCATGAAATAGTAGTGAGGAAAGCAGCGTCCCAACCCGTCCAGCCAGGACCAAAAGAAGGCATTTGCAAGTGCTGTGAGCATGCCGTCCGGGAGCAGCAGCAGCACAATGAGGCGTACCAAGGATGAGCTCGGCTCGCACGGCCCAGTCCAACAGCTGCTGCAACACGGCCCGGTTCTTGGAGCCGCTGGCGTAATCGCCCGCACAGTAGCCCTCAGCGTCTTGAGCATGCCAAGGTGCGCCTGCCTCCAGCAGAGCCTGCACCGACTCCAAGCTGCCGCGCTCTGCCGCCACCATGAGGGGGGTCACTCCACCATCACTTTCGCAGACAGGCTCTGCGCCGGCAGCCAGCAGGGTGCGAACTCCGGCTGCATCGCCTGCTGCCGCTGCAGCAAACAGCTGCTGCTCCGGCGAGGCCTCTGCTGCGGGTGTGTTTGCTGCTGCCATGCTTTCCGCTGGTGGGTTGTCTGCAACAGCTTGGTGGCGGCGGGAGTGGCGGCAGTTTCAGGGCACAATTTGGCAAGCACATGGATTCCCCCACGGTACTTCCTCACCCGTGTCCAAAATTTCAGCTGCTTATCGCACAGTGGCGACGTCAATATGCAGAATTGGCCTGTGATGTTTGGCTGGTGGTGCTATCCCGCCTGTGATTTTGCACGCGAGTTTGCAATGCATCATGTGCATAACACATGGAAATATGTACGATCGTACCGCAGGAAACCAACTTGTGCCATTGATCCCCAGCTGCTTGGCTGCTCATCATATCAACGATCAACAAGAATCCAGTGACGCTGCAGGATCCTCTAGTGTCAATCAACGCATCCCCCATCAGCCTGCTCTCAAAGAGAAGAGGTTCCTGGAGAATCCCACTCACAAGGCATTGATTAACATATACAGGAACATAGGGCTGCTTGTCTACATGGCCGGCCTTGGGCCGCCTGCAAACGTAGCAATCAAATCCACAGATTGCTTGCACAGCACCCAAGGCAGCGGCTGCGCCCGTCCATGTGCTCCACATTGTATCGTCAGCATCATCGCTGCTCACTTGCATGGTGATGCTGCTCTACATGCTGCATCCGGCTATGTATAGTGGCAGCCTGCCAAGGCCTATTGGCCTGCTCGGCAGCAGCAGCAGCAGCACACGCGGCGAGCGTCACCAGCGCGACTGTCTGTTGGCAGTGTCTGATGGCTGGTGGCAGCGCACCGACCCCAGCGTCAAGTGAGTGTGCAGCAGCTGCTGCTGTAGGTTAACACCCTGAGATAAGTTGTAAGCTTTACAATCTTGGCTGTCCTATTGCCTGCGTTCATCGTCTGTGTGTCAAGTGATGTGCAGGGCCAACTGATCGCCACCGCCCCTGTCTGCAGGATTTCATGGGCCAATCTTCCCTCCCACATTGCTGTGCGCAACACCAAGGATGCTTTTGTGGCGTTCAACGGCGTGATCGATCAGAAGTCCGGCAGGTGTTCAGCAACAGGCGGCTGGGTTTCATTGGTGATAGCCACATGCGCATGTTCCACAACTGGGTGGCCACAGCGTTGGGTGGTGAGTGTCTCTGGCGGTGCTTGTTTAGCATCTGCTTTGCACCTGTGATGTGAAGTCCACCCCCATCAAGATTTTGGCATTAACGGGCTTGCTCTTGCAGGTGTTGAGTATCACGTGCCAAAGAACCTGCCAGCATTGCAGCACAACAACCTGCAGGCGTTACTGGCACTCAACGCCACGGTCAGCATCAACATGACACACCTGGCATCTGAGATACAGGGCTAGTTGGAAGAATGGTGAGCTTGAGTGGCTCCGTACAGCGCTTGATGCAATGCTGGCGTCAGCACGTCACTGCAGGTCGGCTGCTCAGATTGCAGGTACTGCAGCTAGCTGGCTGACACTGCCCCAAGCGGCGAACCTGCTGCCCAGCCTCAACGCCTGCCTGCCAACACAGCACTGGGCGTTGCGGCTGTGCCACAAGTGCAGAAGCGCGCCCTGGCCAGACATCTTGTTCTTGGATGCGTCTGTGTGGCACGTTTTCACAAGTAACAACATGAGTGATTACACGCGGCAGCTGACATCGCTCCTCGGCTTTCTGAAAACGAAGGTGCTGTGCGTGCTCGATTGCTGCAAGCTAGCTTGCAGCAGCTGATGGTTTCTAGCGTCCAGGCGACTTTACGTGCATCCCTTGCAATCAACGTTCACGGAAAACTCAAGCAATGTTTGTTCCAGTTCTGCTGCAGGTTCCAGACACCACGCAGCTGGTCTGGCTGTCGCCGCCACCGAGAAATACGGTGAAAGCGCCTACTTGGGGCGGACTGTCGGCAGAGTGGATCCGTCTGTACAACGGAGTGGCGGTGGACCTTGGCTTCACCTACCGTGCTGGTCCCTCGCACCACTTGGATCTGTACACCCTTGCCTTAGGTGAGATGGCTGGGATAGGATGCATTGCTTGCTACTGCCTGCTGGGCTTTCCACTTGCACGCCTGTCGCTGAACATGCTCGTGTGTATGGCTCATGCTGCAGACTGCCTCTCCTGGTGTTCAAGAGAGGGCTTACATGTCGTGGACACCATGAACGAGCTGGCGTTGCAGATTTTGGTCAACTTGCTACTTCAACTCGAAACTCATGATCACAAACGACGATAGTCAATGCAACATGGTATGAGCTTCCATATCAGGCTGCCTGCAGCATGAACAGCCCAGGGCTCGAGGGGAATCATTACGAGTAATTCAAGTGACGGCGGCGGTACAGCAATGTGAAAGTTGCATATTGATCGCGGGAAGGCTGGTGCACGATTGTGATTGCCTGAACACCCGTTGCAGCACATCGTGGCACGCATGGCGGGCTATCCGCGGCCTTCTTCTCCGCGAAAGCAGACTGTCCCTCGTTTGCTTTCCTTCAGCTGCATCGCAGCCGTTGTCCTGCTGATTGCGGCAGTCCATTCCAGCCTGCCTCGCACCACTGCCGTGATTGGCTACTTGCGCAGCAATTCAACGCAAACTGGGCTGGAGCAACATCCGAAATCCGAGGAAGCAGAGGATACAGAGGATGCAGAGGCTGAGGAGTTAGCGCGGGGCGGCAGCACCTTGGCCCCACCCGACACCCAACCAACGCCCCTCGACAACGAATCGATTGGGCAGCATGAGGCAGGCATCATCCAGCCACTCTGTTCGGATGCCAAGCGAGCAGAGGTGACAAGGAAAGTGCTGGAGCAGAATGGAGGCCCCCCTGTGATGGCCTGGGGATGCGATTTGGAGCAGGTGACCAGACAACACCAGTGTGCATTCGCACAGCGATGTGCAGCTGCAGCCCCATGACTCCCCGACAGGCACATGCTCCCTCATTGCCGGGCTTTAGGGGTGTGCAAGTGCTGACCATGCGCAGTTTGTTCAATGCCAGTGCCTGTGCCACGAAGCAGCGGCCCACCCGCCTGTGTTGTGTGTGTGGTCTGCTGGCTGTCGTTTGCCGAATGTCGGCCTCTGCTCCATGCTGCAGTGCGGCGGCGGCTTCGTGCAGCGCACGGTGGCGTACATGCGTGCCACTCCCCGCTTCAGCTCGCTGCTGACCATGCTGCCGTGCGATGTGTGGTCTGCCATCCGCGGCCGCACGGTTTGGCTGGCTGGCGATAGCCAGTCTCAGCGCTTCTACCGACAGCTGCGCTGCTTTCTGAACGAGTTTCTGGAGCAGGAGCCACACAAGCGGCGGGATGAGAAGCTGACAGAAGACCCGGAGGAGATGCAGCAGATAAAGGCGGCCGTGCTTGAGGGGCACGACTCCTGCTGCGGCGTTGGCATGCCCATCGTGAGCCCCGCTCCCGGTTGCTAGCCGCCTGCCAAAGCGCGTCAGCAGACGCCGTCCTCTGGCAGCAGCCTCAGGGACCAGCGCTGCGGCCTGTTTCCTGCTGCGCGGCTGCCTGTGCACGAAGCAGCTTTGCGCTGGTGCTGAGTTGGTACCAATGTGCAACGTGCTGCTGCTGTGCCTTGTGGCCCGCCCTCCATTGCAGTGCACGTACCTGGTAGGCGGCACTCGCATCTGCCATGCGCGCATCAACAAGGGCGCTCACATGCTGAAGTACATGCAGAACCTGGATGCGCTGGGGGTGCAGAAGCACGACGTCTGGGCATTCAACATAGGCCTCTGGTGAGCTTTTCTTGGGTGTGCCGATTAATGTGTTTGATACTCGTTGAAAATGCGGCCACAGGCGCAATGACTGCTGTCGTGACACAACTTGCGACTGCTGGAAATGTGCTGGCTGGGCTAGCGGACGATTGGCTGCCCGTGTTGGCCTCTGCCTGCAGGCACCACAAGCGAGAGAACCAGTATGCTGGCTTGGCCAAGGCGCTGGCGGATCATTATGAGCAGCACAAGGAGCAGCTGCCGGTGGTCATTTGGCGAGACAACTCCCCGCAGCATTTCAAAATAGAAGTGAGCTGGGGTGCGGCCTGCACTCCACACGCCGGAACGTCCGGCATGCATGTCGGTTTGAGTGTTCATGAGGGTCAGTCAGTGCGTTTGCCGGGCTGATTGCGGGTTGTTTGTTGTTGTTTGTGAGCAGAATGGCGAGTTTCCGCACCCTGAGGAAGCCCCAAAGCTCCTTGCCAACAAAAGCGGCTGCCAGCCGATAGCGGTGAGCTCTGATTGATTGTGTTTCAGTTTGCTGCGCAAGCTGCTTGCTTCCCTCATGAGCACTTGTGCTGATGCTGCTGCTCTTCTTTCTCTCTTGTGCTGGTCAGGGTGTGGAGCTGCTGCCCGACGGCACGCTAGGCGGCAACAACTCTCATGTGCGGGCGGGCGGCTGGCGCAACAGGATCACCGGGCCGCTGTTCAGCGGTGTGGGTATTCCCATCCATGCCACGTGGAACGACACTATAGACACCTGGGATTCTCACGTTGGTGGGGACTGCACGCACTTCTGCAGCCCTGGATCGTACAACATTTATGTCTGGTCGTTCTGGCGCCTCCTGCTTCGGCTGGGCATTCACGGCGACGGCCCAGCAGCAGCCGCTGCTGCATACGCGTGGCACGACTTGTCAGCAGCAGCTCCTGCCGCACATCCGTCGGCAGACGGGCAGCCAAATGCAGCAACAGGCGCTCAGCCAGCTGCCGCAGCACAAGGCCCGCAAGGCAGTGCAGCAGTAGTGGAGGCAGACGCAGCAGGTGGCGATGATGAGGCAGCAGCGGAGGACGCTGATGCAGGAGCACAGCAGGATGCCGATGCAAGCGAGGAGGCAGCAACACAGCAGGAGCAGTCGGTTGACGCAGACGGAGCTGCTGCTGAAGAGCAGGCATAACGACGGCAACAGTTGCAGCCAATCTGTGCAGCAATGCTGTAGTGCATTGTCTTTCTACATGTTGTTCAATCAACAAGCTGCAACAAACAGGGCTCACGCTTGTGCAACATCGTTTCGGAGTGTCATGTCCGACAGATCCTGCTCGTGCGCGGTGCGCGACATGCATGAGGTCGGCAATGCTGGCACTTGCTGGCTTGCCCACCAGTCCTCCTTCAATTCGCCAATCACTGCATTCATTTCCGTCGAGGTCATGTCGATCACGGGGAAGACCGTGGTTGTCGTTGGGGGCTCCCGTGGCATTGGCGCGGAGTTTGTGCGACAATTCGCAGCGAAGGGCAACGCAGTGATAGCTGCGTGCAGGTTGGTGACCCGCCTTTGGTCGCCGCCACCCGCCTTTGTCGCCGCCACCCGCACCGTTTTTCTGTCCGCAGGCAGCCCTCCCAGGCCAAGGAGGTGCAGGGAATTGACGGCGTCAAGCTCACAACATGCGACATCAGCAGCCCGCAGTCTGTGGAACGTTGGGCTGCCGAAGTGAAGGAGGCCACGAGTCACGTTGACGCAAGTGTTTAGCCGCTGCATCATACTTTGCATCATACTTTGCCTTGGCTGAGCTGTCTGAGCCAACCTTAAAGGTACAACCCATTCCTTTGCCTTGCAGTATGTGATCAATAACGCAGGCATTTACGGCAGACGGGTGGGGCTGACAGACGTCACTGCTGAAGATATGCTGGCAACATTCACAACTAACTGCATTGGCCCTCTGCTGGTCGTTCAGCAATTACACAAGTAAGCCAGGCCAGCGAATACCTTTCTGGTGTTGCAGCTAGGAATCATGCAGGCACTGCTGTCAGGCAATGCGGTTGCAGGATGATAGCCCCTCGGTGCGTCTTGCTGCACTGCAGGCAGGGTCTGCTAGGGGGGAAGCAGCAGACTGTGGTTGCCAGTGTGACGAGCAAGGTGCGGACCCAGTGTGACTGCCCCTACTGCGATCTATCTCTCACCTGCCCATGCTTTCGCCGCCTCCGCAGCCCTTAGTGCTCAACACCTGACACGCATGAGCCTGCTGTCAGCCCCACCCCGCACTCCCCTTGCTGGCGCAGGTCGGTTCGGTGGCTGACAACCAGAGCGGGGGAGGGTACGCGTACCGTGCGTCCAAGTCTGCCCTCAACATTGTGAACAAGTCGCTCAGCATCGACCTGGCGGATCGAAATGTGGTGTGCACCCTGCTGCACCCCGGGTGAGCCTGTGCTAGCGGTAGCACACAAGCAGTCGCAGCCGCAGAGCCGACTGGCACAGTGCGGGGATCCCTCCACCGGGCCTGCTTGATGCGGCTTCACTGCGCTGATCTGTCGATTGACCCTTGCGGCTCACTCATCCGCTGTTGTGGGGTGCTGCAGCTACGTGGTCACCGACATGACTGGTGGCAAGGGGCTCATCGACAAGCAGGCAAGGAGGTGGTGCTGCCGGCCATAGCTGTGCTGTGCTGCCTTGTTGCGTTTACGCTCAATTCATACCAGCTGCATGCGCCCTTCCAGAAGCCCCTGAACCACCTGGCAGGGAAATTCTCTGTCCTCTCTGCGCAGACCTCAGTATCAGGCATGATTGGCGTGCTGGAGGACGGGGCTGCCGGCAAGCTGCCGCTGCAGGGCACGTGGCACGACTACAAGAAGGAAACTGTGCCGTGGTAGCATGCAGGGGCCTGTCAAGGCAGCAAGGCAGACCACTGATTGGCGACCGACCCTGCTGCTTTGCATGCAAACTTCCCTAGAAGAGGACGCGTGTCTACTGCCACTGTAAACAGTGTGATCTCAAGCTTAAAGGCGCCTAGTGCAGGTCAAACATAAGCGCTGCTTGGGTCCCTACCGCGCCACCTGCTGACGCTTGTTTCAGGATGCCTGGTTCTTCCGCCGCTGCTCCTGCGCCATCTGCCGCTTCACTGCGTCCACGCGAGCAGCGCTGCCGATGCTGGCGGGCGGGCCCCATTCGGGGCGCGCCAGGCACAGCTGCTGGCCGGGGTGCCTGGGCAGCAGCGCCAGTTTCCACACAAGCGAGAAGCGGGGTCGGTTGCCAGCGGCAGCTGCAGGCCATGAATTGCGCAGAGTGAGCAGGGTGAGAGAGAGCAACAGAGAGGGAGAGCAGGAACGCGAGAGAAGGGCACCAAGCACGTCGGTGGCAGGCGGCCGGACACTGCATCTTGTAGCCCTTGCAACAGTGAACAGCCCGAAGATGCGGGACTTCCAACGACGCATTGCAGGCAGCAGGCAGGATGCGGCAGCAGCAGCGCATTCACCAGAGGGGGCAGACACCCGGTGCAGGATGTCTTGGTCCAGCAGCACTGCCCGGCAAGGACGTGGCGCCACAAACACGCCGCCGTCTGTCTGGCCGTCCAGGAGGAGTGTCTCAGCGCCCCACTCCCGTCGCCACTCTGGGTTGAGGTACAGCAGCAGGGAGACCAGCAGCGGCTTGCCCGGCTCATTATTGAAGTAATCGCCATAGGCAGCCGCAGGCATGGGAACAAAGGAAACGAAAGGATAAAAATAATTAATGCTTGATGACGGAGATGGAGGCGGGTGCGTTGGGAATCGACTTGTGCGCCAACTGCCTGAAGCAGCCAGTTCCACACCCAGCCTGCTTTGCTTGTGACACACACCGAACAAGCCACGTAGTAGTGCAGCAATTCTACACGGACACAAGGACTGCACTCACAAGGGCTTCTACACACAAGCAGCTGCAGCAGGCGCTCACCATTCCAAGGGCTGCCGTCCGGGAAGGAAGTCGGGTCGGCATCCACGTGGTAGCTGAAGCTGTCGCCAGCCACCGCGGCATTGGCCACAAAGCAGGAGCAATCCACCGGGCCATGCCTGCTGCTGCAGCCGCCTGCCGCCGCTGCAGCTGTGCCCTCGATGCAATGCTCGGTGGCAGGGGGAGGAGGCTCGCTGCCCTGCTTTCTTCGCTTGGCCAGGGGCAGTGGTACTTCCTGCTCTGCTTGCTGCCGCTGTTGCTGTTGCTGCTGCTGTTTCACATTGTGCTGCACCTCCTTGCCTTCCTGCTTAGAGTGCAGCACGTGCGGGCTGGGCGCCAGCTGGATGGCGTCCGTCGGCAGGTGGGCAATGTCACACTCAGGATACAGCTTGCAGAGGCGGGCATGCACCTCCTGCAGCGCAAGGCAAAGAGCAAGGCTTGAGCTGATCCGCGTGTACTGCACCAGGCGAGCAGTGTGAGGGCGAAAGTCCATCAGCACCCCAGCCTTGTACCTCTGCGCACCCGCAGTGCAGGCAGTCGGCCCTCCGCCAGCTCCTGCAGCACATGCTGCTTCACGCCCCAGGTGGCGGCACCTCCCGCCATGTCTGTGGTGCGCTGCTCCCATCGTGCTGAGTCTGAGGGCTGCAGAGACGCCTGGCGCTGCTGCTGCTGCTGCTGCTGCTGGTTACTGCCTTGTTGCTGCTGCAGCTGCAGCGGGCTGTGCTGCTGTTGTTGCGGGTCTGCATCAGCCTCCAACCCGTTTAGCAGGAAGTCAAGCAGCTGTCCTCGGGTGCAGTCCTCCACAAAGCCGTCAATCACCACTGCGAATCAGGCAGTCAGGCGGTGAGACGCAGTGGGAGGCTGCGGCAGCCGTACAAGCCGCGCAGGTGATGTGAATTGGTGCATTGCATGTGCATACCACTGCGCCCCGAGACTCACCTGCATGGGAGTATGCGATGCGGGCCCCTTGCTCTGAGGCCTCGCTAGGCACGATGCAGCCGTCCAGTCGGATGTTGAGGGTGGGGGACACGGCGGCGGGATCCCAGCTGCTAGGCGCCGTCGGCAACAAGGTGAAAGGCAGCGGGTGAGCGAGCGGCGGCAGCGGCCGTGACTCGTGTTGCGAATGCAACGGCCCTGCCGCCGCTGTTAGTGTGCTGGCAGTCATTCAAAGGTGTTGGGGCGGTCAAGCCAAGCACTAGATGTTCAACGCCGGCAAAGGGGAGCCGTGACAATGAGTGGCAATTGCTCTTGTTGATGGCGATGATGCACAATGCCATGAATGCAATGAGAGCAGACTCAAAGCAGTCCAACCAACTGCCGTACGACAGAAATTGCATCCCCTTGGCACCTTTGAGACGAACTTTGAGTCGAAGGATTGAAGGATCCCTGTAGGGCATCATGCAGCGCACTTGATCGCATTCTAGCTATGGTGGCTGGAAACGCGCGCTCTTTGCCCGCAACCAAGCCCGCGTTGTACATATTGCTGCAGCTTACGGCCGTGGCTGCTGTGCTGTGGCTATGGTCACAACGAGGCGCGGGCTGCAGCGGCAACGACAGATTGCGTATGCCCTTGCTGCAGCCCAGCCCACAGTCAGCTCTCGCACCCCGCTTTCCCGCCAAAGGTGAGCATGGTGTTGCCGGTGCGGCTGTCAGCGTGCATCCAATGGGCTGCCTGCTGCCGAAGTCGCAGCTGCCGCCGTTTCTCCGCCGTTTCTCCGGTGCTTGATCGTTCGTTGTCCTTGCTGCCAATTGCGCCTGTGAGCAGGTAGCGTGACACCTCCTCGTCAGAAGCAGCAACTCACTAAGACGCTGGACGGTCTGCAGATCAAAGAGTGGGTTGACCAGCCACGCTTCAGTTGCTTTGGTCTGGCCTGGGATCACCACCTCATCATGCCTGGGCAGCTAGCAAGCAATCACACACCCTTGCTGATCGCTCCTGCTCCCACGGGAACGCAGGAGTTGCATGAACGGTCACGCCGAGGAGCTGGCTGCTGCTTACTTGGAGCGAGCCTCCGTTATAAGCAATTTCACTGCCTGCCCAAGCAAGCAGTGGCTGGTGAAGATGCACGGTGGGGCGAGGCACAGCGGCGGGGGGTGTGCGTAAGGCCAGAGCGAAGTGCTGCGCGGCAATGACATGCCCAGGTTGATACTGCTACTGCTGCTGAACTGCTGGCATGCTGCTTGCTGCAGAGGTGTTGCCAGGTGCCCAGCACTTTGTTGACATTGGCTGCAGCGAAGGTTAGTTTGAGCGCTTGTGATGCAACACACTCAGAGATAAGAAGCGTGTCACGGCTTCTGATCAAAGTGGTATAGTTTCATGTGTGACATGAAAGCAACACAGCCCGCACGCGCTGCATGTCGGTGTGCTGCAGGATACTTTAGCGCCTTGATATTTGGCCTCTGGGCACCCACACTTGGGCTCAACCCCAGAGCACTGCGGCAGCAGGCGCCGGCCATGCCCTGCGGCGCCTGCAATGAGTGCAAGGAGAAGGTGGGATGCTGCACACAGCATGTGGTGCTGCCCGCCATCTGATGCTCCCACCGTCATTGTGAGACACCAGCTGCTGGGGTGTGGCTGATGCTCAAGGCACGGTGCCTGAATGCAGCGGCTTGCAAGGTTTGCCGCAGGTCTCTCCTGTTCAAGCCTCCGGGCGGCAGGCAGGGATGCAGGTGGTGTGTGTGGAGCCTGATCCACTCAGCTATGCACACATCATTGGGTTGCGGCAGCACTTCAATAACAGCTCTTCTCAGGGCACACACTGGTACGCCTGCCTGCCTGCCTGCCTGCCTGCCTGCCTGCCTGCCTGCTACTCGCGCTGCTGTGCGGTTAGAGGCACCCCTCTTGTTGATGCAGGCGGTTGATGCAAGCGTCAGTTGGCAGCAAAAGCAGCAGCTCTGGTCCATTTTGTGATGTGGGAGAGAGCGGCAGTAACTGCAGCACGGCCGTGCCTGGGTCGGGCCGCAACTCTGAGGATGTGGATGTGGTGGCGGCAACTACTGTGGACGAGCTGTTGGCCATGCACAAGTTGAATCGGGTAGACCTGCTGAAGGTGGGAGGCACCCGCCGCGCTTCAACTGCATCCGCCTAATTTCACACGTCCTGCTTTATCAACATGAGAAGCATCCGTAACTCCCTCTCTTCCGCCTCGCAGATCGATGCAGGTGGTGAGGAGGTGGCGGCGCTGTCAGGCGCCATTGCCAGCATTGCAGGCGACAGGGTGGGCGTCTTGGCCTTTGCCTGTGGTGGCCAAGGAGCATGGAAGCATGGCCAGCTGGGTGAAGTGGTGGCGCGATTAGATGAGCTGGGCTACACCTGCTACCTTGCTGGTGGGTGTCTGCCTCGTTGGGCTGCTGGCTGCTTGTTTGTGTTGCTCTGCCTTGGCTGCCAGGGCCAGGCTTATGGCAGGGACAGCTTTGAACATCTTGTTGTTGCGTCAATGCCGCGAGTACGCCCTCATTTTGATGCAGGCCAGGAAACCCAGCACGGCTCGCTGGCTCGCTTGACTGGCTGTTGGCGGCCCAGCTACGAGACGCAGCATCGCAGCACCGTGGTATGTGCAAAGCGTTCTATGTTGTGTTCATCAGTTGCTGCATGCCTTCTGCTTGTTTGACCTGCACACCCACACTCGCCGCTGCCTGCCCTGCCTGCAGGTGTGTGTTCCTAGGGGCCACCTCCTGTACCCGCACACCGAGCGCATGTCACTGCGGTACGGCCAGCATGAACAGGTGTACTTTAAGCAGCTGCAGGCTGCGCCAGCACAGCAGAGTGAAGCGGCGGCAGCGGCTGAAGGCAAGGAGCTGGGCAGCCAGCAGAAGCTGAGTGCAGGCCAGCCAGTGCACCAGCCAGTGACAGCTGGAGCGGGTGGCCAGCCTGTAGACCCCGGCAGCGATGCAGACGTGCAGCCGACTGCGGCGCAGCAGTCGGAAACGCAGGAGCCAGCGCTGGCAGCTCGGAAGGAGCTGCCGGTGACCACCAAGCTGTCTGCGTGGCTGAAGGAGCCTGAGCGCTTGGTGTTTCAGGAGCCACAGTCAGGCTGCCGCCTGTACCCTGATGGTAAATTAACTGGCCTGCTTAGGGACCTACGCTGTTGTTGTGAGCTCAGATTACAGCAGTATCGCCTGTGTTCCTGCAATGCCTGCTGCCTGATGCCCTGGACTGACTGCTGAGCATGCTGCCTGATTTTCTGCACCTGTGCCCGCATTGTTCCGAACTGCAGGATCTGTAGAGCGGCCAGAGGGATGGGCAGGCAACAAGGGCATGCCCTTCCTGTTTGACACTGCTCCCATGCCCAGCCGAGAGACGGCGTGCAAGCACTGCCCGGCTGTAGAAAAGCCGCCGCTGTGCTGCGGTGTGTGCAGTTTTGAGACCCGCCGTTGCAGCGAGTTGTATCCAGGCGAAAACAAAACGGAGGAGACTGCTCAGCTCTTGATGGACAGTGGCTATGACCTTCACGTGAGCTCAGCAGGGGGCAAGTAGTGTGGCGGCTGTGCTTGCCAATTTGGCACACACTGCATGGAAGCAGCAGCACACTGAGGATTGAAGTATTGCTCTGCTTTCCTGCCCCCATCATCGTTGTTGTCCTACCGGTGTGTTGTGCGTGCAGGCCCTCACACCTTGTGAGCTGTTCCAGCGCATTCGGGGCCGCACGCTGTGGTTTGCTGGCGACAGCCAGACCTGGCACTTCTTTTACTCAGCGGAGTGCTTCCTCCGCAACTTTGCGCCCTCGCTTCACCGCACGTGAGTTGTCCAGTGCAGCAGGCTATGAGAGAACTGGCACTGTCCCGCGCATGCTGTGTCTGCCAGGGGTGCGTCACAGCGAGGCGCGGCTCACCTGTGCTTGCTGCCTGGAAGTGCTTCGTCCACTGCTGTGTGCGAGGTTCACAGGGGGAAGAGACCCCAACTTCCAACTTGTGCAGGCCTCCTGTGCCTTGGGCGCTCAACCAGCAGCTGATCACGGTGACTTGGCCCGTCAAGGTGCCCCCCATCTGCTTGGAGCTGGCCTTAGACACCCGAGTGTGTGCGGTCAGGGTCGACTCTGTGCCAGTGTTCACTAGCAAGGTGCGGCAGCAGCTTGTGCGGGGCCTGCTGCTGCTCTTGGTGGCATAATCCCGCGTGCTGCTTCAGCCGCAGTCAGTGTTGGTGCAGGCAGGCAGCACTGGTGTGCTTGTCGAGCGCTTGCCAGTGCTTGCTGTGGCGCAATGCGTCAGTGGTGCAGAGCCTCTTGTGGCTCACACACACGTTATGCCTGGCTTGTATGCCACTGCATCACAGGTCATGCCACTCTTGCACCACAATACTCCGGGCTTCAACAGCGGCATTATGATCTACAACGCTGGCCTGCACTACGGCACGCCCGGCGCGGACGGCAAGCCTGCCAACTCCAGCCAGCTGTATCGAGACTTGGAAGGACTGGTGGTCTTCAAGCAACGGTATGGTCGGGAGATGCCCAAGCTTGTCTGGATGGACACTCCCGTGCAGGTGGGAGGGGCTGCTGTGGTCTGAGTCGAGGTTGCTGCCTGACAGCTGAGGGAGGTGTTGTGCTGATCCGCTCGACTGTTCGCATGCTGCCGGCCGGTTCATTCCGCTATGTGCGACATAGACCCACTGTGCCCTCCCTGTATGCCTTGTGTTGTGCATCAAAAGCGCCAACCAGAAGGTTAGTTACCCGGTGCTCCATTATCAGCCTATAAATGGGACGTTGATCGTCTGCCAACGCCTTGCCTGCAGCACTTCTCTGCTCACGATGGCTCGTATAACGGTGGCGAGAAGCCATTCGCGTGCAAGCCCCTGGCGGCCTGGGAGGCAGGCGATGCTGTGGTGACCGGCGGCGGGCGGCGCAACATCCCTGTTGCTCCGCTAGTGCCACGTTTCGCCGACGCACACCTGCGCACCTGGAATGCCTCTGTGCCGCTCTGGGACACCCACAAGCCTGGAGAGTGCACGCACTGGTGTTCGCCTAGTGCCTACCACCTTTGGCTCTTCTTGCTCAACGACCTCATGCGGGAAAATGGGCTGGGCACTGCGGCGGCAGTTTTGGAAGAGGCAGAGGCAGCAGGCGGCACGAAACACCCGTGACCCACTTGCCGTGTGCTTTGTAACAGTCCATTGAAACGGCCAACGGAAGCCAATTGGAAGTTTCAGGTCTCCCCATGCTGCGCGCGCTGGGGGCTTGAAGCAAACTCACTTTGGCCCGCCCGCGTTCGTCTGCCGTCCATCAATTCTGCAACCCTTCATCCCCTGAACATCGTTCACAGCGGCACCTGCACGTTTGCACGCACACAGACACACGTTCGACCTTCCCGCTTGGGCTGACCAACTCCATCATGAAGGTGCGAGGCTGCCTCCACGCCCTGCGCCTGGCTGAGGGCGAGTGGTCATTGGGAGAGCAGGCCGCGGCGCGTTTCAAACGTCAGGGCATCAGCCGCCGCCCCGAGTCCGGGGCCCCGAGCTTACATTTCATAGCCCGACGGGTCGAGAACCGCTCTGTGGCAGCAGCTGGAGGCCGTTACTCCATCATCAGCGGTATCATGGCACAAGTGCCCACCCGCTTACTTCCTCCCTCCCTCCTCGCAGGCTTCCCTCAGCTTGGCTTTGGCTACCATCACACTGCTGGTTGTTTCTAGCGACGCGCGCCTCTTGAAAATGGCGCCCGCTCCTGCCCCCGCTGACGGCGCAGCGCCGTATGGCACCGCAGATGTGCTGGTCGATGGTGCCCCTGAAAGGACACGCAAGTTGCTTGCGGCTGAGGCACCTGCACCCTCCGCTGATGGTGCTGTGTACGGCATGTCCGACGTGCTGGTTGATGGCGGCCCAGAGAGCACCCGCAAGCTGCTAGCAGCCGCCGAGGCACCTGCACCCTCCGCTGATGGCGGTGTGTACGGCATGTCCGACGTGCTGGTTGATGGCGGCCCAGAGAGCACCCGCAAGCTGCTAGCAGCCGCCGAGGCACCTGCACCTTCCGCTGATGGCGGTGTGTACGGCATGTCCGACGTGCTGGTTGATGGCGGCCCAGAGAGCACCCGCAAGCTGCTAGCAGCCGCCGAGGCACCTGCACCCTCCGCTGATGGCGGTGTGTACGGCATGTCAGATGTCCTGGTTGATGGCGCCCCAGAGAGCACCCGCAAGCTGCTAGCAGCCGCCGAGGCACCTGCACCCTCTGCTGATGGCGGTGTGTACGGCATGTCAGATGTGCTGGTTGATGGCGCCCCAGAGAGCACCCGCAAGCTGCTAGCAGCGGCCGAGGCGCCTGCGCCCTCTGCTGGTGGTGCCGTATATGGCATGACGGATGTCTTGGTCGACGGCGCCCCTGAACAGTAAACATGAATACAACCCTGCAGCAACTGCTTTGTCTCGTTTGCTGAGCACTGAATCGTGTATCCCTCTCCTAATGTGCCTAGCTCGTCAAGTGACCTGCGATTCGTCCCCCCATCGTGTTCCATCCCCCCATGCCTGCAATGCCCTCCTCTTTTCGTTCGATTCCCATGCTTGATTCCTGTGTCCAATGAACTTGTTTCAGTTGATAGCTGCTAGATACATGTGCCTCTGCGGGACTCCCGCCCCTCCCTTAGTTCTTGTCCTTGTTGCCGGGGCTGTAGCGTTAGCTGACTTCTAGCATTAGCTGTGTGTCTGTAAAATGACATCGTATATGCTGGCAAGGAACTGAATGCTTTGTGCTGACAGTATTCAGAGTGTAGAAGAGTCAGCACAACACGCGGGTTAGGAGAGGGGCTGGCAAGCCCAAATACCCACACAGAGGTGGGGAGGCAGAAGGCAGAAAGGATGCAGATCAGCAGAAGAAGAAGACACAGCGAGGTCCAGAAGTTGTTGGAGTTGGTGCAAGGGAACGCGCCACCAACGCCACGAGTCACTCAGGCCGCAGCTTGGGCAGTGCATGGCATTGAAGACAAGCAGGATGCTGCTTCACGCCGCCTTGGACTGCTTCTGCAGCTGTGCAACCACCTGGTCGGCAAAAGTGTAGCCATACTCAATGCACTTGCCCAGCGCCACACCTGCAAATCAAGGGCAGGCAGCACGTCGGCACACCAAGCATAGTGAAGAGAGAACAGGTGCGCAGGCAGCCAGCTTGTTTGCTGGGTAATGGGAATCTCACAGCTCGCCAGGCAGACCAGGCAGGCCCCACAGCATCTGAGCAGTGGCAAAGGTGCTGCGAGCCTGCGGTGAACCTGCGTGGAGCCCCGTCAACGACCCACCTGCCACGTAGTTTCCGCCCAGCAGCACACCGTCCCAGCCCGAGCTGCGCAGATCCTGCTGTGCCCCTGACACCGTCTCCTGGTGCCCAATGTTGAACTGCAGCAGTGGGGACCGAGTGCATGACAAGCGAAACGATAGGCATGGGTTGGGTGCAAAGTTTGCTGAGCACAGGCCAGCTTTGCACACACGGATCCTCACAACACCTTCGACAGCCTCGAGGGGCTGGCAGCCACGCCACTACCGCACTGCCGCGCAGACAGGTTGGCAGCACAATGCAGTGCGGGTACACCAGCAACGACAATAAATCCCTGGCACAGGCCAGCCGCTGCCAGCTGTTTGTGCCCGAGCCGCTGTGTGGCAACCACCACTGCATGCCACCTCCTGAACGCCCATGGCTGTGCTGCGCATTCACCTGGGGGATTGCGCGGGGCCACACCCTTACAGCCACCTTGCGTGGCTTGGGCGCGTCAGGCTTGATCAGCATCTCACGCAGATCTTTGTCGACCTGCAGCGCCAGCCAGCCACAGGCAGGGAGGGGAGGGGGCACGCTGGCAGAGTCGGCGCACAGCGCACTTCCAAAGAGCAGAGCTGTGGGTCGCTAGCAAAACCTCAAACGGCAGGGGCTGTGGGTCGCGCGCGGTTGACTTGCAAAGCGGCTGTAGGCTCCACAGAAATGTGGCGGTTGGCAGGCTCTGGGAGGGGTGCTGGACGGTGCTATAGCAAGGCAAGCAGGAGGCCATTTGCTGTGCCATTCGCAGCAGGCACAGCTCAAGCCGCACAGCCCGGCCGCCTCCTCACCTGCTCAACAAGCTCATCATCGCTCATCTCTGCCACCTTCCGGTTCTTCACCCCTCCAAAGTAGTTGAGCAGCAGCACCTGGCCCTTGGGCACGCGGTCGGGGAAGAGGGAGGAGGAGTAGATGGTGCCCAGCGTGGTGATGCCCTGGCTGCGGGGGTGCAACTGACCGAAGCCTGCAGGCAGGGAGGAGCGGCAGAGCGCAAGCATAGGCGCAACTATAACTTAGAGCGGCCGCAGGGTCAGCACACAAGGTGGCTGGCCGACCGAGACCCAGGCCAGCCAGCCCAGCCTGGTTTGCAACAACCACACCGCCCCAACTCGGGTGCCCCTTGCCTCACCCCTTGGCCCCCAGGCTGGCAGGCAGGCGGCTGGCATGCGCCCGCCCCCCCCCCCCCCCCCCCCCGGGCTCCTCACCAGGCAGGTTGCCCTGTGCGTCAAGGCGGTCGGAGCGCACAGCAGATTCAGGGTAAGCAAGCGTGATGGCGCCCACGGGCGGGTACTCAAGGCTCTGCAGGCAGCGCACGTGACATATGCAGCATACACGGCATGGCCCACACCAGCGTTGGTCACACATTTCGGCAGCGGAACCGAGGTGGCACACAAGCAGCACAGCAGTGCAGCAGTCGGCAGCCTGTCCTGCCAACGCCTGTCCAGTCAGTCAGTCGGTCACAACAGCAAGATTCATCAGTGACACGCAGGCACAGAGGCTGGGGCACTGACCTTGAGCCCGGCAGCAGCTGCAGGGACCTGGTCCTGGATGAGGTCAGCTGCCACGTAGGCCGGCACTGTGAGCGCCACAGTGCGTGCCCGCACCTCCTTCTGCCCCTGGGGAGTGTCGTAGGCCAGCCTGAGGTCGGGGCAGGTGTGGGAAGTGGCAGGAAGAAAGCGCGAGGATGAGGATGGTGGGGAGTGGGTCTCTTTGGCAGAGGCTGCTGGCAGGCATGCAGGGCGAGACTGTGTAGTGCAGGCGCTGGCGAGCGAGGCTGCCACTCCTGCTGTGGCCGTCGCTGCTCAATAAACACATCACAGTTCAATGCCACTTTATTAACACAGCTACGAAGCCTTTGCTGGAGGCCTGGCCCTACCAAACCTTCCCTGACAGACCTCCTCAATTCCTAACACCCGCTCCCGCCACTCACTTGTAGATGTCTCCCTCCTTAGAAACCGCCTTCAACTGCCAGCTGGTGCGCACAGCATCCCCCAGCCGCGCAGCCATGGCGTCGGGCAGCGTGCGCAGGCCGCGCCGGAACGAGCCCACCGTCTGGCCCGCTGGCTTGGGCGGCAGGGAGGGGTTGCGTGGCGGAGGCGGGTTGGCCTTGCGCTCCTGGATCAGCTTGAACACGCCGCCGATGATGGATCCCCCCTTCTTCTCCAGATCGTACACCTGCACACAGTGCAGCGGTACAACGGTGCTTAGCAGGGGTATCTGGAGAAATACAGTGGAGTTGTGCTTGCGTTTGCTGTGCTGCCATCTTGCAGCCTGCCCTGGGTTGTCACAACTCGCTACTGGCCCCATCCTCTGTTACCCATTGACGCTAACTAGCCCACTCATTGAATTAAAGTGGCAAGTGACCCCTGTGCACCCTATGCACACCACCATGAGCATAGCCCAGCCCAGCCCTCCCGCCACCCGGCCGTCCCTCAGCCCTCCACCTCCACACCTTGCCAAAGGCCGCCTTCATGGACAGCTTGGCTGGGTCTCCAGCATACACCCCGCTGCAGAATGGCTCAATGAGGCGCTCAAACACCTCTGCCCCCAGGTTGCGCCGCACATACTGCTCCACACTCTCCTCGTACTCTGCAGCCGCAAGCAGCCAGCAAGGATAAGGCAAGGCAAAGGGAAGGGTGAGGCACGTTTGAGGCAAGGCACACGCAACCAGCTCGAGCAAGCAACGCAAGACGTGGCGGCGACTGCCGGCCCTTGGGTTGGAAACAAGTGCGGGCAGATGCAGCAGGCAAGCATCCAGCTGGCCAGGGGCATGCACGATGCGGGTAGGGGCAGCTGAGCAGCGCAGCGCAGCGCTGCCAGCTGCCAGCCGCGGGGCACGAGGCACATGTGCCCCTTGTGCCCTGCCACACCCACCTGGCAGGGGTTCCTTGATTCCGATGACTCCCAGCCCCGCCCTGATTTTTCCCACCAGGCTCATGAGGTCAAAGGTGATGGCATCCAGGCCAGAGGGTGTGGGGCGCAGCTTCTTATCCCAGTAGACAAAGCGGGGGGCGGTGGGGTCACCCAGCACCAGCTGGTCCGCCACGCCGGCATCCACCTGCAGAGCCACAGCAGCAGACGAGCAGCACGCAACCAAGGTGTGAAACCGCATAGTGCGCAGGAGGGGCGGTCGGGCAGCCAGGCAGCCAGCCGGGGACATGCATGATGGGGTGAAAGCAAAGTCACAAGAGAGGTGTGCGGCAGCGACTGGGCAGTAAGGCAGCAGCAAAGAGTACGTGTGCCGCACGGCTGTGAAAAGAAACACCAAAGCCTGCGTTGGCTGCTGCGGGACAGCGTACCGCAGCCTGCAGGATGGAGTCGTTTGGCTGGAAGGAGTTGGGTCCTTCTTCCCACAAGGTGCCCTCCGCGTCATTGGAAACGGTTGTGACGTTGCCGCCGACCCGCTCCCGACCCTCGGTCAACAGCACCCGCTTGGCCACTCCAGCATGCTTCGTGGCCAGAGCCTGTCGTGTGCGGCCAGCAGGAGCGAGGTGGTCAGCGGGTGGCGGCGCCGACGGTTACTGAATACAACAGTTACCAGGTAAAGAGCTGCTTGACAGGGCAGCCAGGGCAAGCCACTTTCTGAAACAATGTATGCTACGGAGGCTTCTTGCTTGAGTAAATCACCTGGGCGGTGGTGAGGCCGGAGATGCCGGCGCCGACCACAACCACATCGTAGACGCTGTTGTCGTCCGTCACTGTGCCGCTGCTACCCGATCCTCCCGTCTTCTGCGCAGGGGCCACCTGAGCTGCAGACACCCGCAGCAGGGCTCGCCGCTCGCCAGCAGCCTGCTGGCGTTGGCGGGCCGCCGAGCGCAACCCTCTGCACACCATTGGGCTGCTGCATGCCGTGTGGCGACGCGCAACCCGTGCCGTGCAGCAGGGAGCGCGCTGCGATGCCGTGGTGCTGGCCATCGTGCCTGGCACGTCGATCAGCGGTCGGAACAGACTTGGAGACCAATCGGGTAGAAAACAAACGAACAAACAATTATAAAAGGCCACGATGATGGCATCCTTTATCTTGGATAGCGGCAGTTGCCGCCGCATCGTGCATGTTGCGGGCGGTGAGATTTTTGCGGTCTGCATCTTCATGACACCGACCACAAATGCTGACCACAAGCCGCCATCACTGCGTCACATCCTGAAGTGTGAGAGCAGATCAGTGCTACTTGACTAACCCAACCGCCTATCAAGCGGTTTGCAGAAGGAGCGTGCAGTGTAAATGCCGGATAGCGCCCCCTAAACACACACTGGCGTAGGTCCAAGTGATAACTGGCAGGACCTGCTCAATTCGCCGTATTTTTGTTCCTGCTTGCAAGCCTACGACGTCCCGCTCCCGCCCCGCGGTACATGAGTTGAGCCTCAGCTTTCACTCATTCTGCATATGCAACTTGCCGAGTCGAGGCTGCACGCTCCAATTATCACTTGCCGCTGCTGTTTCAGCCCACTCGTCGGCTGAGCATCACAGAATGCGTCGCAAGAAGCACAAAAACACGCGTCGGACCCTTCGCTTCTATCGCATCCAGTTTGGACACCGGCCGCCATACAAAGTGCTACTCGACGGCAATTTTGCGCACGCCCTGGAGGCCATGAAGTGAGTGACGGGCTGCTGAAGCGCTTCACAGCTCACAGTCGGAGCGGCGGGGTCGATGATGGTCGCATGCTGCACATGTGCGGCGATGCGGCGGCGGCGGGCTTGGCGGCCCACATCTCGCTTGCTTGCGGTGCGCATTTGCAGGAAGGGTGAAAGCAAGGACCTCATTGAGCGATTGCTGGGGGACACAGTGAAGTGCTACACCACGCATTGCGTGCAGCGGGAGCTGAAGAAGCTGGGCAAGGAGTATGCAGGTCAGTGCGAGATTGCCAGCTCTGATAGTGGCAGGCTTCTGCCTCCTCCTGCCTGCCACCAAGCTGGCCGACGTTCCATGCCGTCTCTTCCCAAACGCAGGTGCCCGCCAGCTGTTGAAGCGCTACCCACTGCACAAGTGCGGCCACGATGAGGAGCACTGCTCAGCGGCAGACTGCCTTGCGGCGCAGCTAGGTGTGCAAGTGGCGGGATGAGGCCCAGTGGGGCAGGTGCTTGCTGCTTGCAAGGAGACACAGCGCATTCTCACTCCTGCAGTCTGCGCGTGCCAGCAACCTCGCTGCCGGCCTCAGCTGATGACGGAGCTGGCATTTAGGAGGGAGGGTGCGTCGCTTCAAGGCTTGAAGCATATGACACCATCCAATCAACGATCTCTGCCGCTGCCGGTCTGTGTGCAGGGGACAAGAACGAGGAGCACTTCTTCGTGGCCACTCAAGACAAGGTGCTGCACCGGCGATGCATGTCGGTGCCCGGGGGCGCTGTGTTGTTTGCATCCATCAATGGCGTCCACCTCGAGACGCCCTCGGCACTGCAGAAGCAGCGGGTCAAGTTGGTGAGGACAGCGGGAGGTCCGACGGGCGTGCAAGGCGGCAATGCCAAAAGCCCATGGGCTTGGCTTGCTGCCCTTTGCTTGACTGTACCCCCCCCTGCTGCTGCTGTGGCCGCTGCCGTTGACGGGGGCCAGTGGTCACCATTCCCTGCTCGGGCTGCTCTCCTCTGCAGGAAGAGCAGCGCAACTTGCTGCCCAGCCAGGCAGAGCTGCACAGCGTAGCGCTGCAAGTGGATGGTGCGGCGCAGCAGCAGCCGACGACGGAGCGGCCATCATTTCGGCGAAAAAAGGCAAAGGGCCCCAACCCGCTCTCCCTGCTGCCCAAGAAGCGAAAGGAGCCTGCTGCGGCTGTGAGGGAAGCAGGCAGCGGCAAGCAGCAGCAGCAGCAGCAGCCTGCACAGGCCGCCCAGCCCAAATTGCAGCAGCAGCAGCAGCCGGCAAAGCAGCCCCAGCAGCCGCAGCAGCAGCAAGCTCATAAGGACGGCGAGCAGCAGCAGGGAGTGAAGCGGAAACGGCAGCGGCGGCGCGGCAAGGCGAGTGGCGGAGATGGTGGCGGTGGCGGAGACGGCGGCGGCAGCGATTAAGCTTGTGCTGTGGATATGAGCTGCTGAATTGTCATACAGCCCCACGACCGGTAAAATCAAACGCCGGCTCCCCTGGTACACCAGAGATGTATTGGCTGTATCACGTTCATGCACGACAATTCAGGCATAACAATTCAAGAATTGTGCCAGGGCTGAATTTGCAAACAATTCGAGCAGAATCACAGGCAAAGGGATTGAACAGAGGTCACGCTTCGCTCTTGGTTTTCTGCTTCTTGATCTTCTTCTCCTTCTTCTCCTTCTTCTCCTTTTCCTTCTTGCCGCCCTCAGCAATCTGCTTCACTTCGTCTGCTGCCGCTTCCACCGCTGCCCCGTTATGCTCGACTGCCTTTGCTTTCTTCTTCTTCTTACTGCTGCCGTTGTCTGCCTCCTCTACCGCCGTTGCCGTCACAGCTGCCTGCAATTTTGCCGCAGCTTCCGCCTTCCCTTTTTTCTTCTTGGCTGCAAGTGGTTAGCAGAGGACCACAGCAGTGACGAGTAGTGAGTGAGACAAGCGGAACCTGCAAACTTGAACGACGCTAAAGTAGAGAGGAGCTGTGCTTTGAGCGCTTTGAGGCAGGCGCTGGCAGACAGGAGCTGACTCACACTCCTTCTTGCCGCCATTTGCCGCTGGCTCCACCTCCTCTGCTGCCGCCACTTCCTTGGCTTCCTGCATTGGAGAACACGCATGCGATGCAGTGCTTGCTGTCAGCTGTGCAGTCTAAACAGCACTGGAGGTGCCGCCCGCAACACCCTCAGCTGCAAAAGCAAAGCAGACAGCAACTGACTGCAGAGGCGGTGACCAGCAGGGCAGCACGCAGCTCACCTTCTTGCGCTTCTTGTCCTTTTTCGCTTTTGTGCTCTTGCCTTGCTCCTCTGTCGCAGCAGCTTCCTCCCCGACCGCCGGCTGCTCTGTAATTGCAGGCGCAGCAGCGGCCTCGGCAGCTTGCTGGCCACCGTTCTTGGCTGCCAGCGCCGCCTTGGCCTGCACCCAGCAGCAGGATCACAGGCATCCACACGTACTCTGGTCAAGAGCCACAGATAATGATCAAGAGCCACTGCAGCATCAGGGCAAGTGATGACGACGCACGCAAATCACCCTGCGCAACACACGCTATCTTGAAAGTATGCTAGCCTGAAAAGCCTGGGAAAGTGTGGCATGCACTTGTCCACTCACCCGCCGCTTGTGCTTGGCTCCTGCGGCGTGGCCCACCAGCGTGTCCTGGCTGGTGCAGCTCACGTTGCACACAGAGCACTTCCACGGCGCACGGGTGCTCAGGAACTCAAGCCCTTCCGCCTGGCCTGCAGGAGGGACAACAAACACAGATACCTTGCCAGCAGGCATAACACCCGGGTGTGGCAGGGTGGCTGGGCCTTTTCGTGCAGCCTGCCAGCGCTGCAATGCCCCCAACCACAGTCAGCGCGGCCAGCCCAGCAGCAGGCAGCCGTGCTGCGCACCTCCCTCGGCCGGTTTCGCTGCTGCCGCCTCGCTGGCAAACCCGCTTGCTGCGTAGCCGCCGGGCTTGGTGGCACCCAGGGCGTACTTCTCATGCTCTGTCACACACTGTGTATGGCTCTGCACGAGGGCGGGCGGGCGGGCACGGGAACCTGATATCCACAGCAAGTGCGGAGACATTGGCACAGCACTGGCAGCGGACTTGGGAGCAGCCGATCGCACTCCGAGCCACCAATGCCAGCGGGAGTGGCAGCCCAAACACCGTGCCGCACAACAGGCACCAACAGGGCACAGCTCACCTGCACAGAGTGCCGGTCAAAGTTGGCCGAGCAGTCGATGCATGTGAACCTGCTGGCGCTGCATTGGTGGCAGTGCTGCGCGACCTTGGGCTGCAAGGGGGCAGCAATGCACTTCAGAGGTGAGACAGCCATAGCAGCACCGAAAACCGTGAATAAATCTTTGCAGTGAGCGACAAACCTTCTTTATCGTGTCGCCGCAATCATCGCAGTAAAACCAAGGCTGCAGGTGAGAGGCATGCAAGATGCGAAGGTTGGTTCCCAACAGGAGATTGCAGGGTAGAGTGGGCTGGCGGCGGCGGCGGCGGCGGCGGCGGCGTCATGCTTGTCGCTCGGCCGGCAGACGCGCCAGCGAGACAGCCGGACAGCCATGAAATTACAGCTGATCACATACATAACAGCCGAGCGCCCTCACCATTTGCAAAGCGGCGGCGCTCTGGTCACGGCGATGCGAGTTAGCGCCAGGCGCTGCAACGGAACAAGGGAGGGAGAAGCACCACTGCATGCATGTGCTTTAATATGCATGGCGTCCTCGTACCGCAAGGGTACAGGCGGTGGCGGCATCCGACAACTAGCGGCGCCACACGAAGCCGAGTCGCTCAACCATCACTCAAGCTCAGCAGACTGCTGTGCGGTTGATCAAGGTGGTATTCATATCCATGTCAGGCACAGAGAGGGAGAAGAGAATGGGCTGAAGGCGATACCGGTGCTACATCGGCAGGAACCGGAGCAACGCCGGCTCACATGGCTCAAGCATAGCACAGCCTACAGGGTCTGCAAAGCTGTGGTGTAGCAGGGGTGAATTTCCAGCAAGGAATGCAAACCATGCGAGGGGATGCGCTGGCGGTTGAGTCGCGTGTTGGTTGGTGGTTGGAGTGTTTGCGTGAGTGTCTGCGCGTGCTGCTCATGCTATCTGCGATCATTATTGCTTCCTTTTCCGTGCGAACAAGGACAACGCGTGAGGGAGCACTTTAGCCTCCCCTCAGTGCGACAGGCCCGCCCGCCGGCACCGGGCCACGCGACCCATGCGGGGGGCAGCCCGGCGAGCATGACAGAGTTTAGGGAGTTGAAGTCCTCATCTGGCCGGCTCGGGTTGTTGCTCAGCCTGGCGTTTGTTACCAGCGTGCTGGTGTTGACAGGGCGCATTGGTGCAGGAAGGGAGGCCGCAGACGTCCTCAAAAGGGTAAGCCACAGGGCCGCTCGTGCTGCGCTTGTGCCCGCAGGCACCGCTGCATTTGGCCTGAAGCCATGTACGGTTTGCATGATGCAGGCCATGTATGGTTTCGACTCGGAGCAGCAGGTGTACGCTGCGCCTGCTGAATCGGATCAATGCACCCGTGCCAGCGCCGCGGCAGCGCTGTATGAAGGCGGATGGCAGGAGCTGACAGTGCCGAAGTAAGCTTGCATTGGAAGGAAGGCGCACACGTTGCCTACTAGGTCCATCTGGTGATCAAGCTTCCTGTGCTCTGGAAACTCTGCAGATGCCACGAGTCCGCACCCCTGATGGCCAGCTGCACTGCCCGGCTCGGCCACCAATGGCTGTGGTCGCAGCAGGTCTGCTCGGCTCGACACCACAATGTCACAGAGCTGCGGGCGGCGCTGCAGCGCAAGCGGGTGCATTTCCTGGGCGACTCACACGGCAGGAATTGTTACACCTGGCTCAAGCTGCACCTGGAGGGTGCGCTGTGCTGCTGTCAAGGCACCGATAGCATGTGTGTGAGCAATGCTGTTTGAAAGGAACCGTTAGCACGGCTGGCGCTGCAGCAGCCACACCTGTGAGATTAACCTCAGCATGCCTTGTGCTTGCACTACTTTGTGGTGCAGGCAAGCTGGATGCTGAGGCGGAGACAGTGCTACCACACACGCATGCAGACATATACTGGCACGGCGTGGCGAGCACAGGCGAAACCGCCGCTGATTACTCGAAGGGCGACTTGCACCTCACCATGCACTGGCTGCCAGAAGTCTCGGAACTCATGGCACGCATCAAGGAGCTGTGAGTGCGACCTCTGCCTCTCCCCTGCAGCAAAGCAGTTCAATTTCACGCCTGCTCTGCTCTGTGCGCTGCAGTCCAGCACCGCACCAACCCTTGCTTTGCTTTGCGGTGCTCATTGACGCGTTGCTGCCAGCTAGTGATGTCACAGTCACTTGTTGAGCGTTGGCGTAGGAACCTGCTTACGGCGTGTGTGCCTGCTGCTGCTTGCCTGCCTGCCTGCTTGCAGGGAGGCACATCCTTTAGGCTTGCCAGACGTGATGGTCATCTCCACTTCCAGTTGGAATTACGTTCTTAAGAAAACCCTGCAAGACTTGCAGGATGAACTAGAACAGCTGCGGAAATTGGTCATTGCGGCCGATGCCCGAGCGCGCAAGGTGGGTGCCGGCTGGGCGGGCTTCTTCGAGCCGTGCATTGTACTGCAGCTTGGCCTGCGATGTGTGGCACTTGCAACCTGCTTCCCTTCCATTGGTCGCCTTGGCATGCAGTCTGGCCGGCACGTGTTGTGGATGCTAGTGACCGCGCCACAGCGGGTGCGAGGGCGCAGCTGGAGCAGCACATGGCACGCGCCTGTTGGTATTGTCCCACTCTACAATAAAGCCTTGCTGGCCTCGGGCATGCTGCACCCTCAAGGCCCAATGCTGCTGCTGGACCTCGACACTTTAACCAAAAGTAAGCAGTGGCGGTGGGGTAGGGTGGGGTTTGACATGGCTTGCTGCGGCTCCAGGCTGGCAGGCTGGCAAGCAGTGTGGCATGCAGCTGTTTGCGTGGGTCGGTCGCCACTGATCGCTGCCTGCGTCTGTGTTGCATCCGCCTCCTGCAGGCTGCCTTCAATGGTGCTCTGCGGATGGGCTGCACGCTAATTCCGCGGTGTATGCGCTGTCTCACCAAATGATTGTCAACCTGCTGGAATTGCCGGCCCAGCACCCGTGAATAAGTGACAGCCAGTGTTGCAACAGCTGCTCTTCTTTCTTCAAATCCATAACTTCATGTGCATCTCATTGTATTGTTTTCACACGTCGGCATTGCGGCGCCACACGATTTTTTCTATTTTGTTGGACCTCATAATCCACAACTGATGGTGCAAACAATCCTTGCATAGGCCAGCAGCTTGTCAGCCCAACCCTGGTGTCCTGACATTACAGTCTTGAGAATGCGGTGCATGTGCAGCAGGTGCAGGTGTCGGATCACAGGCCAGCCACTGGCGGCAGGCTGCAACGTTCTCACAAGGAAATCGGCCCCACAAACTCAAAACACAACCCACACGGCACTGCACATCACACTACGGTCACTGCACCCCCTGCTGCGCCGTCTCTTGCTGCCGCCAACAGCGCCTGTGCTTCATCCGCCGTCACCTGGCCGCTGCCTGAAGCCAGCTCGCCAATGCCTGCTGCTGGCTCGTTGCTGGCTGCCGCCGGCTCGCCAATACCTGAAGACGGCTCGCGGCTGCCTGCTGCCGGCTCGCCGCCTCGAAGCCAGCTGTCCAGGCCCTGGAGCAGGCGCGGCTGCGGCGCTTCTAGCGGCTTCGGCGGCTCGAGGCGCACAAAGCCGGGGTGCTGGTGGCAGAAGGCATCCATGCAATCCATCAGCGCTTCCAGCTGTCCCTGGCTCAGCATCGTGGTGCGCTCCTGCTGCAGTCCGGGCTGCTCCAGCTGCTGCTGCTCAGCAGCGGCCCCGCTGGTGGCCTGCTGGTCCGGGGGCAGCACCCTGAGCCGGAACTTGGCTTCCCCTTCCCCGCCTGCTGTGCGTTCTGCCGCCGGCCGTCGCAGAAGCCCATACAGGCCGCCCCGCTGCTTGTCAACGCAGCGCTGCAGGGCGATGCGTCCGTCATGGGGACACCAGACGCCGGTGGCAGTGCTGCTGGCGCCGTTGCCGGTGACCTCCTTGTTGGCCAGCATCCAGGTGAGGGCCAGCACAAGCACCCTCATGTCAAAACAACTGGATGCGAAGTGAAACGGATGTGCCTCGCCTGCGCCGCCCGCCACGTCGCTGCTGGCTCCAGCTGCCGGCACTGCTGGCGAAGTCTGCACGCTGCCAGCGCCGGCGCCTTTGTTGCCCGCCGGTTGCTTGGGGGGCAGCAGGGTGCAGTCGAAGGTGCAGGATGTGTTCAGCTCGATGTGGTTCCAAGCTGCCGCCTTCAGTGCATCCCTCAGCTGCGTCTCAGGAAGCTCTGCCAGCCGCCTCAGCAGCGGGCTGCTTGCAGCCTCGGCAAAGGCGCCGAACCCGCTCCGCCGGACCTGCAGCCAGGGCAGAGAGCAGGGCTGGGTGCAGCAGCAGTATAGAACAAACAGCACGCGACGTTCAGCCTCCCTCGGCAGCCAGGCATTTCAGACAGAGCCATCCGCACACACAGCAGCAGCACAGCCAGCGCACACCACAGAATGCTCAGCGGCACGAGAGAGAGGGAGCGCAGCCGAGAGTGGTGCTCCAGGCGGTGCATGGAGGCAGCTGGCCCCACGCTGCTGCGCCCTCCTTACCAAGCTCAGCAGCTGTCGAGCACCGGGCGGGTCCACCGTGATGCGTATCTCTTGTCGCATGGGGAGGCCGTCAGGCGTGGTGGCGTTCAACGTGAAGCTCGCCACCAGCGGGCGCTTGGAGGCGCTCGGTGCCTCCTGCTGTGGCTGCTGCTTCTGCTGGCCCTCCTGCTGCGGCTGCTGCTTCTCCTGGCCCTCCTGCTGCGGCTGCTGCTTCTCCTGGCCCTGCTGCGCTGCCTTCTGCAGTTTGCGCTGCTCCAGCTGCCAGGCCACCACCTCGTCTCGGAGGCGCTTCAGCCAGCTGTGCCATCGCGGCAGGCGCACCAGAGCAGAGGGCAGGTCGAAGCTTTGCAGCAGCCTGAGCTTCGGCCCGTAGCCACGGCTGCCGCGCAGCCAATTGGCCTCCCCGCAGCGACCAACGCTGTCATTGCCGCCCCAGCCCGCTGCCCCCATGCGGCCCTTGATGTTGCGGCGGCTGTCATCGGGGACCGGCCGCATGTGGCTGGCCTTCTGCCGTGCCGCCTCCTCCACTATCTCCTGCTGCACCTCACGCCACTACAGCATCATGGTGCGGCGCAACACAACACCGTGACATCAGTGCAGGAGTGCAGGAGTGCAGGCTGGCAGATTCCGGGCTGTGTGGCGCCGACTGCCCAGGCTGGCTCAGGAGAAGCAGAGTTAAGGGCTGGGGGAGCAGGCTGGCGCGCGTTGCCTGCCGCAGCCGCAGCCACCGGCGGCGATCGTCCTTCCAGACACCCCCGCCCACACTCACCACATCTGGAGCGATGCGCTCGCACAGGGCCTGCAACTGCTTGAAGCCCAGCAGCGCCATGGCCGTGCCAACTTCGCCCCTGGCCTTGACCGCGTCAAACTGCTTCAGCACTGCACGCCCAGCGGAATCCGCACTTGAGCTGGGTGTTGCTGACAGTGGGGGCTGGACGGCAGCGGCATCAGGGGCGACTTCGAAGTGTACACAACATTGCCAACGGCATGCCGCACATGTCAAAACAGCACAGCTGGGATGGCAGCAGGCAGCAGCTCACTCTGTGCATCCAGCACGCCCGGCAGCTCACGGCGCGCTGTGGCCACTGCCTCATCCAGCAACCGCTCCCGATTGCTCAAGTTGACCAGCGCAGCGGCAATCACGGCCGTTGTGGAGGCGTTCCATTGGCCTGCGAGATGGAGAACGCACGGTTGAGCGGTGAGCGTGTGATTCAGTGTGCCCCCCTCCCCCCGCATGCAAGGGTTGGGTGTCTGGCAGCGCACCTTCCACGCTGCTCTTCGCCCGAAGTGTGCAGTGGTCTTCGATTGCAAACACAAGCTCCACATGCACGTCTGGCACCGTGTCGAGGGCGACAGCAGGAGTGTCGGCATCATCGATGGCAGCGGCGGCAAGTGGTGGCAGATGGCGGCGCACCGCGTTGTGCTGCCGGGCTGCAGCTGCACGCTGAGGTGTTGTTGTATGCGTGCGTGAAACTTTCGGCAGCGTTCTCAGGCGAGGCGCCCGAGTGAAGGCCACTGCGGGCCCAAGTGTGAGCAGCATTTACCGTCGGCGATGCGTGAATGCAATAAGCAATGTAGACGTGCGAGCCTGCAGAAATTGGCCATGCACCAGATAGGCAACCCATAAGCCGGCTCACTGGCCGAGCCGGACTTATATAGCCTGAAGCCCAATCGCCGTCATTCGCCCATGCCTGGAGGGAAACCTCTGTCATCCTTCGGGAAGGCGGTCGCGTGAACTACTTCTTACTTGGTCCGTCCCTCTTGAACCGTTTAGGGCCCGCTCCGGCTTGAAGCAACGCTGGCAGGTCTGTCGTTCCTTGAAAGGGGCGTGCAGTCTGCTATAATGTCTCAGACAATGTCACAGGCGAGAAATCGAGCATGATTCCTGAGCGGCGTCGCTGGCATCGCGGGATAGGCGCGGTCTAGGTCCCTCGAGGGATCAAACGGACCGAGTTGATTGAGGAACACGTTTTTCTCTATTTTGCACGCCCGGCTGCTACTGTTGTCAAGCAGCTGTGCAGCGGCAGCAGTGCAGCAGCTGTCTCGGCCCCGCTCAACTGTCAGCGGCGGTTTGCTGCGCAGCAAACCCGTACGCCCGCTGTACCATGTACCATTGTGCGCTGGTTTCTGTGTGTTGCTGCTGCTACCCCTGGCTGCTGCTGCTATCCCTGACTGGTGTGGCAGGCACTGCCCCAGCCTCTGGCCTGCCCGTGCAGTCCTCAGAGCTGGAGCTGTTTGAGACCCACCCCCGGCACCCGGTGGTATGCGCTGCAGCGTGCGCTTGGGGCAAGGCTGTGATGCTGGATGGGCCACGTCACCCCCTGGAGGCCTCTAGGAGTGGTTTGTCATCCTGTGCCACTCACAGCACTGGCCCCACAGGTCCCAGTGTGGGGCATGTTGTTTGCCCCCATATAACAACATGGGGGCAGCAGTAATAGGGACAGAGCCCCCATCTACTACCCCTTCCCTCCTCTTCCGTTTGGCTGAATGCCTGGTTCAAGTGGTGCTTGCCCCTTGTGGCTGCTCAGATGCGGTACTGTGAGTGAGGCGGGTTCAGTGCAACAGGACAAATATTTTGCTAGCAGGTGCCCTTGCATTCTGCGTGCGAGTGCGGGAGCAGCGGGAGCACTGACTGCTGTTGCTGCTGTGCTTGTGCAGGGCACCTCCACCACTTTTGGCACCTTTCTTGCAGGGTGTGCCCCTCAAGTCCAGCGGCATCACAACTCTCTTCAGGGTGTGTGACTGGCTGTGTGCGGCGGAGAGCAGCGCCTGCGGTGTGCGCAGTGTGCCTGCCGTGTGCCCCTGCTGCTGCGGTGTGACCACTGCTGCTGTTGCTGTGCCACCCTAAGTGCAGGGCTGGGCCAGGGTGAGCTCAAGTTTGCCGGGCACATCTTCATCACTGACCGCATGTTGCGCGGCGGCGCTGGCCCCAACCACGAGCAACAGCCAATGGGTGTGGCTTGCTTGCTTGCTTGCTTGTTGGTGTTTACAGTCCCTGTGTTCGAAAAGAATCGTGGTAAGAGAATCTATTTCGCAGGCTGGCATGTAGGGGGCAGTCAAAAATTATGTGCTGGACTGTTTCGACCCCACCGCCGCAGTGGCTGCACAGCTGCTGTGGGTGGAATCTTATCCCAGCGCCCTGACGCTTCAGCCCCCCAATGAGAGCACGTGCGCAGCTGCGCCAGCGCCGCCCGTCTGCTGCGCTCGCGCATAGCCGTCAGGTAAGCTGCACGTGTGCCAAGGCAGCATCCTCCCTTGTGCTGCTGCAAGAGCGCTGCACCGCTTCTTTGCAGATTGGCTGATGCTGATGGAGGTCCAGCTGCAACCCCATCGCGGCCAGCACCGCCGCTAGCTGCTGTGCCCATGGCTGCGATGCGGTGGCCCGCTGCCACCGCCAAGGCGACGACCGCTGCCACAGCCTGCCGCAACAGCCTGCTTGGCTCAGCTGTCACTGCCAGGCTCCACAGCTTGACTGCACGCAGCAGCCAGCGCTGCTTCAACAGCACATTGCCATTTAGCCTCAACTGCCTGCAAGTGTTCATTCTGAGGAACAGATGTGGGATGTGAGCGGGCACCAACTCGGGCGGCAAACAGCCATTCGCCGTTATTCGCCCATGCCTGGAGGGAAACCTCTGTCATCCTTCGGGAAGGCGGTCGCGTGAACTACTTCTTACTTGGTCCGTCCCTCTTGAACCGTTTAGGGCCCGCTCCGGCTTGAAGCAACGCTGGCAGGTCTGTCGTTCCTTGAAAGGGGCGTGCAGTCTGCTATAATGTCTCAGACAATGTCACAGGCGAGAAATCGAGCATGATTCCTGAGCGGCGTCGCTGGCATCGCGGGATAGGCGCGGTCTAGGTCCCTCGAGGGATCAAACGGACCGAGTTGATTGAGGAACACGTTTTTCTCTATTTTGCACGCCCGGCTGCTACTGTTGTCAAGCAGCTGTGCAGCGGCAGCAGTGCAGCAGCTGTCTCGGCCCCGCTCAACTGTCAGCGGCGGTTTGCTGCGCAGCAAACCCGTACGCCCGCTGTACCATGTACCATTGTGCGCTGGTTTCTGTGTGTTGCTGCTGCTACCCCTGGCTGCTGCTGCTATCCCTGACTGGTGTGGCAGGCACTGCCCCAGCCTCTGGCCTGCCCGTGCAGTCCTCAGAGCTGGAGCTGTTTGAGACCCACCCCCGGCACCCGGTGGTATGCGCTGCAGCGTGCGCTTGGGGCAAGGCTGTGATGCTGGATGGGCCACGTCACCCCCTGGAGGCCTCTAGGAGTGGTTTGTCATCCTGTGCCACTCACAGCACTGGCCCCACAGGTCCCAGTGTGGGGCATGTTGTTTGCCCCCATATAACAACATGGGGGCAGCAGTAATAGGGACAGAGCCCCCATCTACTACCCCTTCCCTCCTCTTCCGTTTGGCTGAATGCCTGGTTCAAGTGGTGCTTGCCCCTTGTGGCTGCTCAGATGCGGTACTGTGAGTGAGGCGGGTTCAGTGCAACAGGACAAATATTTTGCTAGCAGGTGCCCTTGCATTCTGCGTGCGAGTGCGGGAGCAGCGGGAGCACTGACTGCTGTTGCTGCTGTGCTTGTGCAGGGCACCTCCACCACTTTTGGCACCTTTCTTGCAGGGTGTGCCCCTCAAGTCCAGCGGCATCACAACTCTCTTCAGGGTGTGTGACTGGCTGTGTGCGGCGGAGAGCAGCGCCTGCGGTGTGCGCAGTGTGCCTGCCGTGTGCCCCTGCTGCTGCGGTGTGACCACTGCTGCTGTTGCTGTGCCACCCTAAGTGCAGGGCTGGGCCAGGGTGAGCTCAAGTTTGCCGGGCACATCTTCATCACTGACCGCATGTTGCGCGGCGGCGCTGGCCCCAACCACGAGCAACAGCCAATGGGTGTGGCTTGCTTGCTTGCTTGCTTGTTGGTGTTTACAGTCCCTGTGTTCGAAAAGAATCGTGGTAAGAGAATCTATTTCGCAGGCTGGCATGTAGGGGGCAGTCAAAAATTATGTGCTGGACTGTTTCGACCCCACCGCCGCAGTGGCTGCACAGCTGCTGTGGGTGGAATCTTATCCCAGCGCCCTGACGCTTCAGCCCCCCAATGAGAGCACGTGCGCAGCTGCGCCAGCGCCGCCCGTCTGCTGCGCTCGCGCATAGCCGTCAGGTAAGCTGCACGTGTGCCAAGGCAGCATCCTCCCTTGTGCTGCTGCAAGAGCGCTGCACCGCTTCTTTGCAGATTGGCTGATGCTGATGGAGGTCCAGCTGCAACCCCATCGCGGCCAGCACCGCCGCTAGCTGCTGTGCCCATGGCTGCGATGCGGTGGCCCGCTGCCACCGCCAAGGCGACGACCGCTGCCACAGCCTGCCGCAACAGCCTGCTTGGCTCAGCTGTCACTGCCAGGCTCCACAGCTTGACTGCACGCAGCAGCCAGCGCTGCTTCAACAGCACATTGCCATTTAGCCTCAACTGCCTGCAAGTGTTCATTCTGAGGAACAGATGTGGGATGTGAGCGGGCACCAACTCGGGCGGCAAACAGCCATTCGCCGTTATTCGCCCATGCCTGGAGGGAAACCTCTGTCATCCTTCGGGAAGGCGGTCGCGTGAACTACTTCTTACTTGGTCCGTCCCTCTTGAACCGTTTAGGGCCCGCTCCGGCTTGAAGCAACGCTGGCAGGTCTGTCGTTCCTTGAAAGGGGCGTGCAGTCTGCTATAATGTCTCAGACAATGTCACAGGCGAGAAATCGAGCATGATTCCTGAGCGGCGTCGCTGGCATCGCGGGATAGGCGCGGTCTAGGTCCCTCGAGGGATCAAACGGACCGAGTTGATTGAGGAACACGTTTTTCTCTATTTTGCACGCCCGGCTGCTACTGTTGTCAAGCAGCTGTGCAGCGGCAGCAGTGCAGCAGCTGTCTCGGCCCCGCTCAACTGTCAGCGGCGGTTTGCTGCGCAGCAAACCCGTACGCCCGCTGTACCATGTACCATTGTGCGCTGGTTTCTGTGTGTTGCTGCTGCTACCCCTGGCTGCTGCTGCTATCCCTGACTGGTGTGGCAGGCACTGCCCCAGCCTCTGGCCTGCCCGTGCAGTCCTCAGAGCTGGAGCTGTTTGAGACCCACCCCCGGCACCCGGTGGTATGCGCTGCAGCGTGCGCTTGGGGCAAGGCTGTGATGCTGGATGGGCCACGTCACCCCCTGGAGGCCTCTAGGAGTGGTTTGTCATCCTGTGCCACTCACAGCACTGGCCCCACAGGTCCCAGTGTGGGGCATGTTGTTTGCCCCCATATAACAACATGGGGGCAGCAGTAATAGGGACAGAGCCCCCATCTACTACCCCTTCCCTCCTCTTCCGTTTGGCTGAATGCCTGGTTCAAGTGGTGCTTGCCCCTTGTGGCTGCTCAGATGCGGTACTGTGAGTGAGGCGGGTTCAGTGCAACAGGACAAATATTTTGCTAGCAGGTGCCCTTGCATTCTGCGTGCGAGTGCGGGAGCAGCGGGAGCACTGACTGCTGTTGCTGCTGTGCTTGTGCAGGGCACCTCCACCACTTTTGGCACCTTTCTTGCAGGGTGTGCCCCTCAAGTCCAGCGGCATCACAACTCTCTTCAGGGTGTGTGACTGGCTGTGTGCGGCGGAGAGCAGCGCCTGCGGTGTGCGCAGTGTGCCTGCCGTGTGCCCCTGCTGCTGCGGTGTGACCACTGCTGCTGTTGCTGTGCCACCCTAAGTGCAGGGCTGGGCCAGGGTGAGCTCAAGTTTGCCGGGCACATCTTCATCACTGACCGCATGTTGCGCGGCGGCGCTGGCCCCAACCACGAGCAACAGCCAATGGGTGTGGCTTGCTTGCTTGCTTGCTTGTTGGTGTTTACACTCCCTGTGTTCGAAAAGAATCGTGGTAAGAGAATCTATTTCGCAGGCTGGCATGTAGGGGGCAGTCAAAAATTATGTGCTGGACTGTTTCGACCCCACCGCCGCAGTGGCTGCACAGCTGCTGTGGGTGGAATCTTATCCCAGCGCCCTGACGCTTCAGCCCCCCAATGAGAGCACGTGCGCAGCTGCGCCAGCGCCGCCCGTCTGCTGCGCTCGCGCATAGCCGTCAGGTAAGCTGCACGTGTGCCAAGGCAGCATCCTCCCTTGTGCTGCTGCAAGAGCGCTGCACCGCTTCTTTGCAGATTGGCTGATGCTGATGGAGGTCCAGCTGCAACCCCATCGCGGCCAGCACCGCCGCTAGCTGCTGTGCCCATGGCTGCGATGCGGTGGCCCGCTGCCACCGCCAAGGCGACGACCGCTGCCACAGCCTGCCGCAACAGCCTGCTTGGCTCAGCTGTCACTGCCAGGCTCCACAGCTTGACTGCACGCAGCAGCCAGCGCTGCTTCAACAGCACATTGCCATTTAGCCTCAACTGCCTGCAAGTGTTCATTCTGAGGAACAGATGTGGGATGTGAGCGGGCACCAACTCGGGCGGCAAACAGCCATTCGCCGTTATTCGCCCATGCCTGGAGGGAAACCTCTGTCATCCTTCGGGAAGGCGGTCGCGTGAACTACTTCTTACTTGGTCCGTCCCTCTTGAACCGTTTAGGGCCCGCTCCGGCTTGAAGCAACGCTGGCAGGTCTGTCGTTCCTTGAAAGGGGCGTGCAGTCTGCTATAATGTCTCAGACAATGTCACAGGCGAGAAATCGAGCATGATTCCTGAGCGGCGTCGCTGGCATCGCGGGATAGGCGCGGTCTAGGTCCCTCGAGGGATCAAACGGACCGAGTTGATTGAGGAACACGTTTTTCTCTATTTTGCACGCCCGGCTGCTACTGTTGTCAAGCAGCTGTGCAGCGGCAGCAGTGCAGCAGCTGTCTCGGCCCCGCTCAACTGTCAGCGGCGGTTTGCTGCGCAGCAAACCCGTACGCCCGCTGTACCATGTACCATTGTGCGCTGGTTTCTGTGTGTTGCTGCTGCTACCCCTGGCTGCTGCTGCTATCCCTGACTGGTGTGGCAGGCACTGCCCCAGCCTCTGGCCTGCCCGTGCAGTCCTCAGAGCTGGAGCTGTTTGAGACCCACCCCCGGCACCCGGTGGTATGCGCTGCAGCGTGCGCTTGGGGCAAGGCTGTGATGCTGGATGGGCCACGTCACCCCCTGGAGGCCTCTAGGAGTGGTTTGTCATCCTGTGCCACTCACAGCACTGGCCCCACAGGTCCCAGTGTGGGGCATGTTGTTTGCCCCCATATAACAACATGGGGGCAGCAGTAATAGGGACAGAGCCCCCATCTACTACCCCTTCCCTCCTCTTCCGTTTGGCTGAATGCCTGGTTCAAGTGGTGCTTGCCCCTTGTGGCTGCTCAGATGCGGTACTGTGAGTGAGGCGGGTTCAGTGCAACAGGACAAATATTTTGCTAGCAGGTGCCCTTGCATTCTGCGTGCGAGTGCGGGAGCAGCGGGAGCACTGACTGCTGTTGCTGCTGTGCTTGTGCAGGGCACCTCCACCACTTTTGGCACCTTTCTTGCAGGGTGTGCCCCTCAAGTCCAGCGGCATCACAACTCTCTTCAGGGTGTGTGACTGGCTGTGTGCGGCGGAGAGCAGCGCCTGCGGTGTGCGCAGTGTGCCTGCCGTGTGCCCCTGCTGCTGCGGTGTGACCACTGCTGCTGTTGCTGTGCCACCCTAAGTGCAGGGCTGGGCCAGGGTGAGCTCAAGTTTGCCGGGCACATCTTCATCACTGACCGCATGTTGCGCGGCGGCGCTGTCCCCGTCTTCATTTCAATAATTTCTCAAGTGAGGCAGCAGTTGCAGAGAAAGAAAGAGAGAGACAGGGAGGTCAGGTGCCCAAGCCTGCACGATCCGAGCACAGCACACACCACAGCTGGAGAATAATAGCACCGCCTGCCGCTCACGCCGCCACCTTGGCTGCCTCCTTGCGCAGCTCCCGAGTCGGCGTCCGCATCGTCACAAACTCTTCCGCAGCTGCACAGCCAAAGGTGGAGGTGACAGGGAGGCGGTGAGAGTCACACATTTCCCACACGGGGAACACAGGCCACCTCCCACATGGCTGCAAACCTGCCAGGCCCCTCATCAAATCAACGAAACGGCAAGCTGCAGGACACACCTGAGGGGTGGATCCCGACGGTGGAGTCCAGCTGGCGCTTGGTGACCCCCATCTTCACAGCCACACCCATGCCCTGCATGATCTCCGCCGAGTCTGGCCCAACCATGTGGCAGCCCACCACCTTGTCAGTGTCTGTGGCAACGACCAGCTTCATCAGCGTGCGCCCCTCGTTGCCGCTGCAGGGAGGGAAAAGGGTTGGAAAATCGTGCTGGAGAGCAGGGAAGCGTGCGTGCGGCAGGCTCTCTTTGCTTCAAGGATGCCGTGAAACCTTGTGAAAACCATGGTTGCACTTGAACTAAAAGCAACCCACCGCAGCCGCCACTTTTGTCAATTCATGCATGCATGCACGCGGCCTGCCGGCCCCACCCACCTGATGGTGTTACGCATGGGACGGAAGCTGCTGCTGTACACATCCACATTGCCATACGCCTCAACTGCCTGCAAGTCAAGAGGTCGCCGAGGACGGGGCGGGATGCCAGCGGGCATCAGCTCAAGCGGCAAACTGCCAAAGCAGGGCCTGCCCCATCCCACACCAAGCTGTAGCAGCGCCGACGCATCACATGCGTTTGCAGAGATCTCCCGACAGCCTGGCTGCCGACAGGCGCTGCGCCCAGCCCACCACCACTGCTCTGCCTGCACCCGCACCTGCTCCTCCGACATGCCCACAGTTCCGATCTGCGGGTGGCTGAACACGGCGGTTGGGATGTTTTGGTGGTCTGGCTTGGATGGCTCATCACCAAAGATGGTGCGGGTGAGCGCCATTGCCTCCATCAGCGCAACTGCAGGTACAAGAGTGAGGTACAATGACAGAAGTGACACAAGGTAAGCAATGTTGAATGGTCAAAACTTTGTTTGCAGTTTACGCATGTAGCGGCGGCATGATTGCGGCAGATTAGCAGCATGGGGGCGGGCCTTGCCCTCACAGAGCACAGCAATGCAGGCAGCGCCAGCGCAGAATGCGCGGTTTGCAGTTCTCAAGTCAATGCATGGCCAGACAGCCGCATGTCAGGGCCAGCAAGGGGGGCAGATTGAAGGGGCTTCGAAGAGGGGAAGCGGGGGCGGAGCGGGGGTGCAGCAGGGAGCACACCTGGTGTGAGGGCCATGCGGTCAGTCACATCACCAATGGCCCAGATGCTCTTCACCTGCAGCCAGCCAGCCAGCCGCACAACAGCAGGGCGCAAGGCATCAGGCCGCACCCCGCAGCTGGCTGGCAACCAGCAGCAGGCATGACTGCGTCTTACCACGACTCCTCAACATCATTGCACTCCCATGTCTGCTGCAGCTGCCCCCAAGCTGCTGCCACAACATCGTCCCACTCACGCTCGTCTGGCTGTAGTCGTCCACTTCGATTGCCCCCTTCTTGGTCATCTTCACCCCCGCCTCCTCAAGCCCCAGGTTGTGCACGTTGGGTCGCCGCCCTGCAGCACAGCACAGCACAGCACAACACGGCCAGTGAGGCACGGCATTGCCAGTCTTAAAGGTGGCACAGAGAGATGGCCACAAGCTGCACTGCCCCCACAGCACAGCGCAGCAGCCTGGCTGCACAGCCCCCATAAAAGTGCGCAGTCACAGCAACGGGCGCAACTCACACGAGCCTGTAAGCACCCTGCCCTGCTTAAATGCCAGCACTGACACCACGCTCCCACACACAGCAAGCAGCAGGGAACGCGCTTGACAGCAAGCTGCCATGCCTGCCGAGGGATGCGGCAGGCCACAGGACAAGGCCCAACCACCTTCCCAACCATATGCACACACACACACACACACACACACCTGTGGCTGCCAGCACGTGATCAACGTCCAGCACAAATGTTTCCTCCTCAGATGACTGCAGAGGCACACACACACACACACATCAGCACACACACACACACACACACATCAGCACACACACCCTTTCGGCATGAGGACGGCGGCAAGCCGGCACAAGCTTGCAAGCCCTGCAAAGTGAGGTGCAGCTTGCCGAGAAGAATGTGGCCTCGAGAATGCAAGTCTGTTCCAGAATCTGGAACGAACTCTGGACTGCATACCCCAACATGGCAGCACCGAGCTGCCCATGCCCCAGCACGACTGAAGCCACTCCACTCTCTCCCCTGCACACACCTCCGAGCCGGAGCGCTTGGCGCCTGTGAACTTCAGGCGGCCGTCGGGCCCCTTCTCCAGCTTCTGGGGCGTGGAGAGCGGGTGCAGGTGCAGGCCGTTGAGCGCGTACTGCTCGGTGGCAAACTTGCGGACCTGCGGGGCACACACGAAACACACATTTTTTTCTGGAAAGAAAGAAAAAGGTGCACACACACAGGACGGTGCCCCCCAACTGTTGTCACACCTCTTTGTTGATATGCTAGGGCACCGCAGCAAAGGCCACCATCCGCCACACCGCCAGCCATCAACAACCACCCGCCACACCGCCTACCACCAACCACCTAACTGCCAAGCAGGCCAGGCTGGCGGCTCACCTCCTCATCGAAGCCACGCAGGGGGGCATCCTGCCTGTAGATCAGGTGCACCTCTGTGCCCAGGCCCGCAAAGATGCCTGCAAACTCGACCGCAATGTAGCCGCCACCAATGATGACAATGCTCTTGGGCACCTGCCAGAATAGAGGAGGCCGAAGAGGGATGTGGCCGGAAAGGGGGGGGGGGAGAGAGAGACGGGCTGGTTTCAGATTGCAGCAAAGTGCGGGCAGGTAGGTGGGCGTGGGGCCAGGCAGCGCAATGGCTTGGGTAAGAAGAGCCATGCGGGGAGTCCAGGAGGCACTACAGCTGCAGCACAGCTGCCCAGGCCGCTGCTCACGGCACAGCCAGCCAGGGCCAGTGCGTGCTGCGCCACGCTTGCACCACCGCACAGCATGTCGTGCAGTGCAGAGCAGCCCAGGTCGGGCAGCCACACACACAGCAGAGCCGTCCACCCCAGAGCACTTCCAGAACACATCTCTCCGAAGCACATCCCTCCAGCACGGCACACCCACTTCCAGACAGCACCGCCATCACTCAACTTCCGTTCACACCCACACACCGACCCACCCACCTCTGTGACCTCCAGCGCGTTGTCACTGATCATGCACAGCTCGCTGCCCTCAAACGAAGGCACAAAGGCGCGGGCACCAGTGGCCACCAGGATGTTGCGGGCAGTCACGGTGCGGTCGCCGACCTTCACTGTGTGTGCATCCACCAGCTGGCCACGGCCTTCGACGTACTGCAGGCAGGATATACGACAGGCAGTACACGGCACGTGGCACTTGCGGTCACCACAGCTGTGCTTCCTAAGAACATTCGGGCCTGGAAGAGCAGCCGATGGACACTGCCACTCCAACCACACAGCGCTGAACACGACTGCTGCTACCTGCCCCTGGGCTTAGCAGCTCACTGCCGAGCCCTTGCTAGCAGTTTGCCCCTGGTCCATTGCTGACTGCCTGCTCATAACGGCAGCACCGTCGAGCCACAGCTGTGACCCCCCCACATGCTGCACCCAGCGTCATATGTGCAGTGGTGCTCACTGGACTCACCTCCACCCCCGAGTTGTTCAGCAGCTTCATGTACACTCCGTTGAGTCGCTCCAGCTCAGCGTTCTTCTTCTTCATGAAGGCAGCCCAGTCCAGGCTGGGCTCTGCACCCACCTGCCAGCTGCAGGACGAGCAACAAGGGCAGAAGCAGCAAGCCAGGCAGGGCAGGGCCAGGGGTGCAGGTGAGCACCGGGAAAGGAAGCAACCGACAGAAGGGTGGGGCGGCGTAAGAGGGGAGGGAAAGGGTTGCAATGCCAGAGGCTGGCAGCAGGGGCAGGCGGCAAGCCACAGGATGCGGGTGATGAGTGGCACCATTATGTGCAACCCACAGCCCAGGATGTGGCTGCCCAGCTAGCCGGGTCATCAGGCCCGGCAGCAAGCAGGCACACGGCGGCGTGCACAAGGCAGCAAACAGGGGCCAGGGCAGGCAGGCAGCTGGGCAGCGCGCACCCGAAGCCTTGCGCGTCGGCGAAGGTTTCGCGGTACTCTGAGGCATACACGAAGAGCTTCTTTGGGACGCATCCGCGCAGCACGCAGGTGCCGCCGGCGCCGCCCTCTGTGTCTGAAGCAATAGGGTTGTAAGGCATCTCGCAGATGCCAACCTTGGCGCCTGCAACAGGCAGGTGGAGCGGCCAGGGCGCCCGCATGCTGAGCTTGTCTGCGCTCAGGCAGCGCCGCACCGGTGGCAGCCGGGAGAGCAGGCTCGGTGTTGCTTTGCCTGGCCGCCACGACAACAGACGACAGCCACTGCCAGCCGACAGAGACTGGCCTGCCTCCCATGGACAGGCCTGCATGCTCACCGTAGGTGCCCGCCGCAACACGGGATGCGCGTACGCCGCCGCTGCCTGCCCCAATGCAAAACAGGTCGAAATCAAACTCCTGGCTGGCTGCACCGTTGCCGTTACCGTTGCTGACAGCGGCCTCAGCACGCACGGTCAAGGCACGACGCAGCGCCGGGGCACGCTGCTGTTGCTGTTGGGCGGAGTGCTTGACGTGCCGCAGCACAGGCGAGGCGGTGGCGGCACGGCGGGCGGCGGCAGCGGTCCGTGGCCATCCTGCAAGTAGGGCCTCAGATCGTGACTATCGGAACTCTCAGTATTTCTACAGGGTTGCAGCGGCCGGAAGACGCCGCAACAGCGCAGTGCAAACCCCAACTCGCCTGTGGCACACGCCACGCCCTGACGGGCGATTCCTCCAAGCTTCATGTGACCGGCTTGAATGTGGGAGGCGGGAGAGCGCAGAGAGTCTATTTTCTTGCGGCTGTTGCTGAACCACACCCCTCTGAAGCAGAGCGCTCTGTCTAATATGTCACACAACAATTAATAGGAAAATGAGCGCGTTGCGGCCCGCATTGGCTCATTCCCCTGACATCCCCGCCAGGCACATGCGGCGGAATTCAGCGGCTACCTCGTTGTGCATTGTAACCAGGCAGCAGTGGTTATTAGAAGAGTTCTGCAGTGCTCGAAAAATGCTCGATGCTGAAAGAGGTGTGGACCAGCAGGCGAGGCTCAGAGCGGGATAACGCTGCGGGTGCGCCGTTTGCTGCCGCCCAGCCACTTGCTTAACCGATACCGCACCAGCGGCTTGCTCCAGAGGAAGGAACCTATAGCAAAGCCTGCACACGAGTGACAGGGAGGCAGCAGCAGGCTTGACGGGTGACAGCAGTGCACGTCGCTTGCCTGCATAGCATAGCCCTTTGCGGCCCAACACAGGCTCCGCATGCTGCTACCGAGAGCACACGCTGACGGGGCAGAGCAGCAGGGCATGCACACCGCACACGTGCAGTGCAGACCTGCAAGGCAGTGCAGTGCACCACAGCATGTGACAGCACAACAGCCCCTCAAAGCCATACCTGCGCCAAGGACAGCCAGACCGGACAGCATTGACGCAAAACGGCGTTGCTGTGCAGGCCGGGCTGTCAACGAGCGCATGACCCGTGGGCTGCCGGTGTCTGGATGCTTGTCCACACCACCCAGCTGCAATGTTTGCTGCAGGCCGCCGTCTGCTGGCAGCTTGCCCTGCTGATGCTGTATGTCCTGGAGCGCTGAAGCTATCTCGCGCGCCTTGTCTGCAGAGGCGCTGCTGTCGCTGCCGCCATCAGCCGCCTCTCCTGCACCGCCTGCACCACCACCACCACCGTCGTGGCCTGTGCTGCCTTGCACCGCATCAGATGTGCCGCTCTGTTGCCCCTGCTGCTCCTGCTGCTGTTGCTGCTGCTGCTGTTGCTGTTGCTGCTGCTGCTGGCCCTGCTGCTGGCCCTGCTGCTCCCGCAGCCTCTGCTCCTGCTCCTCCTGCTGTGATCGTTGCTCCTCCTCCTCTGCTTCCTGCTGCCCTGCTGCTCGCAGCAGCTGCTGGGACGCACCGACGCCTTCGCCTGCACCTGTCTCCGCGCCGCCGGCCACAGCACGATCCACAGCTGCGCCGCCGCCTGCCGCCGCCGCCGCCGCTGCCACATCTCCAGGGCCGCCGGGGAGGTGCAGCTCGGCTTGCACTTGGGGGTGCTGCGGCAGCAGGGTGAGCAGCGCAAACACAGCTGCCGTCCAAGACTCCACCGTTGCGTTGTACGCCTCCCTCGTCAGCGGATTGAACATGCGGAAGCAGTCCTCCCAAGCTGCGGGGGGGACGATGCGGGACAGCACAGCACAACAGAGCAACGGGCCGGCAGGTGAGCTGTGTAGGACTGAGTTTTACGGGAAGCAGCAACACACCGTGACAGCAGAGGGACGCAAGGCGTGGGCGCAGCCCTACCTACCTACCTGCCACCACAGTGCCTAGCCAGCTGGAGCCTGCAACCCACTCGCCGCTGCCACGCCACCCAGCCACCCGAACACCACCTGCTGCTTCAGCTGCCCACCCAAGCCCACAGCCTCACTCGATCACTCGCTTGATCCACCGGCACACGAATCCAGCCAGCCGTGCTTTCAGCAACCAGCAGTCATGCAGGCACCCATTGCTTCACTCCTCCACGACTCGTGTGCTCACCCTTCCCATACTCTTGTATCCACGAAACAATGGTGTACTCGCACAAACCCACCTGCCCGCTGGTCCCCATACACCTCCCAGGTCATGGGCAAGGGCACTTTAAGCTCATCAAACATGTAGTCAGTGGCGGTACCATGTGCCAGGTACCTGCGGTACGGTAACATGAGGCGGTACAATATGTGGCGGTACATCAGCGGGAATCCGCGCAGATTGTAGCCTCAACTGACAACCGGAGGCATGCATTCCCACTAGCGTGCAGGCTGTGGAGTAGGCCTAAAAACAAAGTGCACCTCCTCCCCTCATCTCAATTGCAGCTGAGCAGGCAGTCAACTGCGCTGCCTGGACAGAGCGGCTCCCCACAGCGCAAGTGCTACCTTACAAGCTGTGGCCTACGGTCGCACGCACTTCACACTCACCCCACGCTCTTGCCTCCCGACCCAACGGCACACCGGCCCTTGCACGTGCGCTCGTTCAGCTGCTGCAGGATGGCCAGGGTAGCTGCCGGTCCCTCGCCCTCTGTACGGCACACATCGGCAGTTACAGCACGTCCGCACAGATGCGCAGCACAGCACAGAGCAGGCCCCAGTGCTGCCAGCCGCAACGCTGGCGGGGCGCAGTGGCACATTGTGTCCCCCCCCCATACCCGAGGATGATCAGAACAAGCAGGCCTGGTCAGCGAGTGCAGTGCAGGCAGCCCGAATCCAGCGTCTCAGCTGGGCAGCAGGCAAAGCGGGCAAAGCAGGGGGGCAGCAGGCACAGCAGGCACAGCAGGCACAGCAGGCAAGGCGGGCAGCCACGCCACCTGGTATGCTTGCTACGTGGTCATAAGGCATGAACAGGGCCTCCATGCCGCTGTGCACGCTGGCCCACACATGTGGACGCAGCGCGGTGGCCGTGCGCAGCACCAGCGCGGCCTCCGGCTCGCTGAAGGGAGCGGTACCGGGGTCTTCCTCCCGCGGGTCATAGTCTGCAGAAGGATACAGAAGGATGCGGGCAGGGCTCAGAGGGGCGGCAGGCAGAGCTCAGAGGGACGGCAGGCAGGACATGGGCAGGCGGGCGCGCATGGGTTTGTTTGAGTGAGGTGGCGGCTGTGCAACAGAGGGCGCTTGATGGGGCAGGTAGAGGTCAGGGCAGCATATGTTGAGTGAAGAATGCAGGCCTCAAACAGAAAGCTCAGCTCTACTATCCCTTGTGCCGCTGCTGCCACAAGGCTCCCAACAGAGCCGCCTCCGGCAACCCCCATTATGGGCAGGTCGACAACCAGTACTTAGGTGCTGTGCCCCTCACCCTTTTCTTTGAAGCCCCAGTGGACCTTCCAGTTGCGGTTGGGATCCACCCCCCGCCCGTTCTTGCGCTCACACAGCTCGCCGCCCTCCACCCGCTCCCGCCCCCTCACGTTCTCCATCGGCACAATCTGCGGGGGACAGGTAAGGCGAGGGAGGCCGGCCAGGCAGGCAGCGCGACAACGAGCGTGACAATGAGGCACACAGCAGGCGCGACAGGAGGCGCACGCAGCGGCCCGCAGGACGACTGCAGGGCTGCACAGCGGGGGCGGGCGTGGCAGGCTGCCAGGCGGGTGCAAGGCGGCCTGCGCAGGTGCTTCACCTTGAAGACCGTCTGCGGCAGCAGCTGGCTGACGGCCGCCTCAGAGATCCCGAACTTGGCGAGGAGGGGTCGGCGGGCGGGCTCGTCGCACAGCAGGCGCAGCAGGTGCAACGCAATCTCCGAGGAAACCAGCTCACGGCCGTGCTCGCCGAAGTTCTGCAGGAATGAGGCCAGAGTGAGTGGGGGCGAATGAATGAGAGGAGAAGAGCGAGTAAGGCGCAGGGCACAGTGAGGGTGGGGTGCAGGTGCAGCCCTCATGGAGCTGCTGCAGCGGCGGCGGGCGGCGGGAGCGGGAGCAGACGATGGGCGGGTCGGTCTGCGTTTTCGTCGTTCTGGTGTGCGGTTTCCACAACATGCGTGCGTGCGTGCGTGCGTGCGCAGGGGATGCGTTTCACATAGGGGTGTGCGGGAGGGCCTGACTTTTTTTTTTTGTGGGGGATCAGGGGCTCGGATCTCGATCGGCGGTTGTTGTTGTTGATCGTGCAGCACACAGCAGCAGCAGCAGCAGGAGGAGTCCTGAGAATCGGCGCCGCCCCCCGCCCCGCCCCGGGCCGCGCCCCGGTGCCAGGTGGGCCGGTCCTAGATGATGCACCCCCCACAACAAAAACCAAAACCAAAACACGCATGTTGGATGGCAGCTCACCAGCAGTAGGCGGGCCTTCCTGGCGTGGTTTTCACTCAGGCCTGCGTGCTCGACTGTGACCACAGTGAGGGTGGAGGAGTAGTTGCCATCACCAAGAGTCTCCTCGTCCATCTGCACAGGCGCATGAAGCGTGTGGCAGCCAAAGGTTGGATGGGACAGGCCAACCATGCATGCTGGAGTCAACCATGCGGGCCTGACCGAGTGCTGTTTCATGGTACGCACGTGCTGCTGCCAGAAAGCGCAACAGCTGCGCACAGGCAGCAGTCTGACGGCTGCATCTGCCACTCATGCTCACCCTCATCGTTGCTGGGCAGCCTGCCACAATGTCTCGCACCGCCTGGAACACGCCTTCCCTGCACGGCGACAGTGTGGACGGGAGGCAGAGCTGTGGGTGGCGGAGCGGCGGGCACAGTGCCCCGTCGTGTGCAGCTGCTGGCTGTCAACTGCAGCATGGCCAGCGCTTCTCGGCTCACTTGGTGTGATACAGAGTGTAGTCTGGAGTGGCCAGCTGCGGCACAGGTCGTGCCAGGGCGCCGAGCAGCAGGTTCCCCAGCGCTGCGATCAGCAGCAGGCCGCTCCCGACATCCCTGCATCGTGCCATCGAGCTCCGGCGTGCAGCTGGCGCGGTCTGAGCCCCTGCCCGACTCGACTCGGGACAATCAAACGACAGTGCCTGTTTCGAGTTGGAGCATTGCCTGGCGCTGGTCAGTGTGTGCAGAAGACGCAGTGGCTTTGAGTGTGCGATTCATTCAGGCCAGCTCAGCACTTGCAAAATTGCAGGCGAGTCCAGTGCCGTTTCCAACCGTATGGCCGCTGCTTTTGCAGTTACATTGAACGTTTGCAGCGTTGCCAGCTGAAATAGCTGTGGCGAACCTCTCGATCACAAGTGCTGGCTTCAACACTCGGCCCTAGCCGCCCATGTACACCGTGAGGCTCCAACCTGCTGCGCGGCAGGCTGCCAGCTACGCCGCCGTGACTGCCGCCACCGCCACCGCCACCGCCAGCCGCTCGGGCAGCGCCCACCCGTCACCCTCCGGCACGCCACGCCAGGACGGCACGGCAGCAGGTGTCGACGAGGTGGATCAGATCGCCTTCTCCGCAGGCAATCCGCGAGTGGAGCACCTGGTGGGACGTGTATCTCTTTTCCGCCACTTGCCGCCGCCGGGAGCGGTTCCAGCATCCCAGCAGGCAGCGGAACATCAAACCCGCCAGTTCCAAGAGCCTCGGAAGCCAGGGCCCAGCAGGCTAGGCAGGGACGTCGATCCAGGGCCATCTGCCAATTCTGCGTCGCCACCAGCAGCTGCGGCAGACGGTGCTGTCGAGGCACAGCATGTCGACCTTCCGGTGGGTTTCAGCAGGAGGCATTGTATATGTGAAAACACACAACATACAATCACTATGTTCGGCGCATGCTGGGATCAGGTTGTTGGATTGGTTGTTCTCGTGTTCATCTTGCTGGCATTTCATTCTGCAGGTGCCTGCTCACCTGCTTGCCTGGCCCCTCCCACTGCCTGCAGGCGGGGCGCAACCCGCAGCTGTGCATCTTGGCGTTGCCAGCGGACATGGGGTTTGCTGAGCTGTGCACCTTCATGGGCGCTTACTTCCAACATGTGAGGCCCTGGAGCTGCACTGCCTGCCTGGGTGTGTGCGTGCTGTCTGTGTCTCTGGTTGTTTATTTTGGCTGGACTGCTGCTTGATTGTTGAAGGTGGCAAATTTTGTGTTGGGCAGGAGTGCCTGCCGTCTGCTTCTGGTATAGGCTGTTCTCTCCCCACCTTCAAACATTTTCAACGGCTAAACAGGTTGGCTTCATCATCTTGCCGCGCTTGAACTTCCCCTGCCTTGCTCCCATACCTACAGGTGAGAGACATGCGGCTTGTGCGGCGTGAGGGGCGCAGCAGCGTCTGCCTCGTGCTGCTGCGGTTTGGCGCCCAGCAAGCGGCCGACGACTTCTATCGGGACTTCAACGGTCGCCCGGTGAGCTGGCGGGCGTCTGTGTGCGTGTGTGTGTCTCTCTCTCTATGTGTGTGTATACGGGTGTACTTGTGCGGCTGCGGAGAGTGCAAGGCGATCGTGTGTATTGCCTGGTGTTGCCAAGCTGCAATGCGGTGTGATTGTATCTAGGCGTGTCTTGTTGTGCTGTGCTGTAATGGCTAGCTCTCCTTCCTGCTGTGTCGCGCTTGTGCTCATGGCGTCTACTGTCGCCTGTCACCCTGCCACCTCTTCATTCAACCAGTTCTGTTTGCTGGAGCCTGAGCTGCTCTGCCGGCTAGTGTACGTGAAAGAAGTGGATTGCCAGCCGTCGGCAGAGGAGGCAGGCAGCCGGCTCGGCGCCGAGCCTCTTTCGGCAGAAACAAGCGCGGCAAAGCAGCTCAGCAGCAGTGGTGTTGGGGGCAGCGGCGGCGCACCAGCTGGCACTACGGAGCTGCCCACCTGCCCTGTATGCCTGGAGCGGCTGGATGAACACATCAGCGGCATCGTGACCACGGTGTGCAACCATCGGTGAGGAGAGGAGGAACGGAGAGGGGATTTGGAAAGGAGAGGAGGAAAGGACAGCAGGGATATTGTGGGATTGTGTGATTTGTGTGGCGTAGAGAAAGCCGGTGAGACAGAGGCATGTGAGGAGGGCAGAGCAGACTGCATCTATTGCTGTGACAGTTGTGGGTCATGTGTAGATGGATTGCACAGCCCAGGCTCGCCGTTGACGCTGCGCCATGTCACCAATCCACAACAACCACGTATGTTGCTCTCATCAACTGCTCTGCAGGTTTCATAATGAATGCCTTCGCCGCTGGGGGGACACCTCCTGCCCCGTCTGCCGCTACTGCCAGCACTCGAACGTCACCACCTCCCACTGCTCCACCTGCAACACATCTGCCGGTGGGTCCCTTGCCTGACCGTAGAGCCAGAGCCTGTTGGCTGGCTGAGACGCACACCTGAGTGCTGAGCAACTCCAGCCTGCCTCCCGGCGCCTGCCGCTTTCGCCCGGGCGTCTGCTGCACGCTGGTTATTGGTGTTACGCTGCCTGGACTCGGGTGTTGCTGGTCGCCTCACCTTTCCTCGTTGCCACCTGTACCGCGGTACTGCAGACCTCTGGATCTGCCTCATCTGCGGGCACATGGGTTGCGGACGGTACCGTGGGTCCCACGCTGCCGAGCACTGGCAGAGCAGCGGCCACGGTTATGCTCTGGAGCTTGAAACGCAGGTGAGCTGTTGGCCGTGGCCGCCGGCCTCGAAATTGTTCATGTGATTTTTGATGTGGTTCAGTATGCAGAGGCACTGTCAATGGGTTGGAGGAAGGAGGGGCATGGCCAACAGCGGAGTGTTTGCCTTGTGTGTGCGGCCGACCACTGCTGTTTGTGCCTGCCTGGCGACATGCTTAGCCGCATCCCCTATTTCACCTCATACAATGGCTGTTCGTTTTTCAAAGCTGCCACACCAGGAACACGAATGGGTCTGTGTTAGACACACACAAAAAATCTGAAAAAGCTACAAGGACGGCCACCACGTTCGTCGGGGCTCCCCCTCCCGCGCTGCTCCCTGACTTGCCCTCTGCTCCTGCTCCTCCTCCTGCACCACTCGCAGCGTGTATGGGACTACGTGAACGACTCGTACGTGCATCGCTTGATCCAATCCAAGACCGACGGCAAAATTGTGGAGGTGGGTTGAGCCCCGCAGGGGGATGCAAATGTGTGGGTCGGTCGGCAGCCTGTTCTGTGTGGCAGCTGCCCGAAGCAAGGAGGTCCGTGGCTAGCTATATCAGACGACACCCCCTTGGTATGGCGGCTGGAAAGTGAGACTTGGCCCGACTTGCTGCATTCATGGCTTGGCACGAGGTGCCCAGCTGAGGGGTGTGACCGTCTGCCGCCGCAACGCCTGCCCTGCTAGCAGGTGCCGTCGCCGGCGCAGCACAGCCGGCCGGGGTGCAGCGTTCGGCCGATGAGCGCAGGTCTTGCAGGCACCTCAGGTGGGTGCCGGCTGCCGGGTGTCAGGCCGAGGAAGGGAGGCAGGGAGGAAGCGTGGTGTTGTGCAGGCTCTCACTGTTCAGCGCACTGGCTGGCTGCCTGTCTGGGCGCTGGTCTGCCACCTGTGGGACCCCTGCATGCCGACCCGCAAGCCCTGCAATGTCAACCCACTGCAGACTGTGGCAGCGAGCACTGCTATGTAGACCCCGAGATGGAGGAGGCCATGGTGCTGAGGTGGGAGCACTCTTGTGGGGATGTGTGTGCCTGTGCTGGGGACAAGAGGCTGCAGCTGGACTAGCCTGGTCTGTCACATCTGCGCCGCCCGCAAGCTGGAGTGCAGGACACATAGAACACACACAGGCTGCTGCCGCTTACACTGCTGGTGTGCGTGGTGTTCAGCTGCACGCCTGCAGCGCCGCGTTCATGGGATCACACAGTGCTGCGCTTCACGCCTTCTTCACGCCTACCTCCCCATTCTCGCTGCTGTTTCGCCCTCGTCCGGCCTTGTGCAGCAAGCTGGATGCGATGGCAACAGAGTACAACCACCTGCTGGTCACGCAGCTGGAGAGCCAGCGGCAGTACTTTGAAGGCCTGCTGGTGCGGCAGCGAGCAGAGGCGGAGGCCGAAGCGGAAGCCGCCAGCAGCGTGGCAGCGGCAGCAGCCGTGGACACGGCGGCGGCACGGGCGGCTGCTGCTGAGTCGGAGCGGCGTCGGCGCCAGGCGGACAGCAAGCTGGTGAGCTGCCTGCTGCCGCTGCAACGTGACGGAGCAGTACAGCAGCAGCTGCTTGCTCAGGGTGTCTCGCCTGCTGCCACAATGCCTGGCCTGGCTCGGCTTGGCTGGCAGGGCTTCCTCTACCCAGCTGTCGAGCTGCTGTGCGCTGTGGTGCTGAGCAGGTTGCTGTCTGCGTGCAGGCTGACGTTACCGGGAGGTTGCAGAGGGCCGAAGAGGAGCGTCTGTTCCTGAAGCAGCTGAATGATACACTGCTTGCAAATCAAAAGGAGTACCAGGTGGGGCGGGTTGTCCAGCATCTGTTGAACCTGCTGTTTGTTGCAGAAGGTTGCAGCGCACAACCATTCCTCCTGTCCACCACGCTGGGTTGCACCCGCATGGCACTGTTGTGTGTGCAGGTTAGGCTGAAGGCTGCGGAGGAGCAGCTGGGGCAGACAGCGGCGGCAAAGGATGCCGCCATTCGAGACCTGGAGGAGCAAGTCAGGGACCTGATGGTCTTCCTGGAAGCTCGGCATACGATAGAGGCGGCCGGGGGTGCAGGCTCAGAGCTGGATGGAGGCACACTGCTGCCCATGCCCGAGGCACAGCAGCAACGCGGCGCCGGTGCGCGGCGCGCTCGGAAGCGCTGAGTCCCGCATCACGCAAGGCTGCTTATTGACCAGCTACGCCTGTGCTTATCAGGAATGACTCATGCCACTGCAGAATGTTCTGGCCGTGATGCTGCCGCAATGCATTGACGCTCACTTCAGTACTGGCCTGCGCTCGCTCTCTCGCTAGACTGTTCCATGACACAAACACAAAAATCAACAGAGTGATATACCTCTGTAGACACAAACACAAGCATCCAACACGCAAGCATTATGGGGACTAGGCGTGCAACAAGACAAGCCTCGAGCTGCCTGCAGGTCACCCAGCTTACTGCTGCTGGTCCGCCTGCCGTGCCCCAGCCAGCGCCTTGCACACACGCCCATGCCTGCCCTGCCGCCAGTCAGCATGTGAGCAGGCAACGCCGCAATAGTATGCAGTGCGGCACTGCGAGCACCGCTTACTGCCCACACCTTGCCCCGCCGCAGGGCCGCCCTCGGCACACACATTTGAGCACGACAGATACGCGCAGCTGCGCGCTGCTGACGCCTGCGCCAGCTCCAGGGCAGCTTGCTTCCGCTGCTCTGGCCCTGTCCAAAGCACCAGGAGCGCCGCTGATAGCTGGCCAGCTGCTGGCTGTGCCTCCTTGCGCAGCATTTTCGCTGCCGCTGCTGCTGATACGCTTGCCTGGCCACCTCCTGAAACACCCAAGTCGCCAGTCAAGCCGCTCAGCACTGCCTTCAAGGATCGCTGTGCAGTTCGCAGCTCCTCAAATGTGGCCGCAGTGCTGCCACTGCTGGCCGCTGCAAGCACGTCGTCAGCTGTGTGGACCAGTGCTTGATAAGCATCAGCCAGCAGGCGGGCCACCACTCCATCCTGAGCACCCTTCAGCACAAGACAAGCAGCGATAGTCAACAAGGATCCCTGGCAACCGATTCCGCACCAGCAGCACTGTGAGCACAGGGGATGCTGCGACTGTCAATGCCAGACGCGCTCACCAGCAGCGCCGCCCCTTGTGCGCCTGAGCGCTCCAGCTGCTGCAGCATGGTATCCATTGCCCCGCTGGCCAGCATGTGCGCAGTCACACGCGGCGATGCACCTGCTGCCTGTGCCTTGCAAATCATCATGCTGACCCATTCCTTTGAAAGCTGCAGACCAAAGCATAGAACAGCTGTGTGATGCACATCAGCCCACGTGCAGGCAGCCGGTGCCAAGCATCGGCACCAGATCCCTCGCCCAGCCCAACAGCTCACCTTGCCGTCAACAATGACCAGCGCTCGATGCTGCAAATCTACCAGGGCTGGGTGCAGCACCAGCACTGCCGGGCACATTGCACCGCACACAGCAATTGCACTGGCCAGATTGCAGCAGCTTTGTTGCGTGAGAACCTGCACAGCCTCAACACGGCCTGTGTCACATACAACTGCCTGTAGCATCTGGCAGTGGGCTGCAGCCATTGCGGCGCAGTGCCTGCAAACAAGAGATGGGTACAGAGTGAGGAGGCATGGCGGCATACACAACAAGGGCAGTGAGCAGGCACACAGCAACAGCACACTCAACTCACCTGCCAAAGCGCTGGCTGACGTCGCGCTGTGCACAGCAGTGCAACCGCCAGGCCGCCAGCAGTGTTTGGTTGGGGCTGTCCAGGTTGCGGTCCCGAAAATGACTTGCCTCTTCAGGTAACTGATGGTGGGCGTTGCGGCAAAGTGCTGTGTGAAGGTCCCAAAGTGAAGTCTCGGCAACAGCGATAATGGGACCTGATAGCGGTGAGTCAAATTCAGGCATATGCTGCTGTTCGGCAAAGGCAGCAGCTGCAACTGGGAGAGCAGGGCTGATGCGCAACATTTCCTCCAAAGTCGAAAGGACGCTCATTTCTGCCGGCTGTGACTTGTACTGGCCAACCAGTGCAGCTGTCAGCGCCCGTCCCTTCAGCAGTGCGCTGCATGCCGTGCACCAAGCCGCCAGCTCCGTCCAGCTGCTGACAATCGTACGACAGCTTGCCTGTGGACGTGGAGAAAGCGCTGCCAAAGCTTGCAACAAATCAACTGCTTGGCACCAGCCGCCGCACAGAGCTTGCACCCTGTCTGCATCGTGCTGCAGCGGTCCGCCTTCCACCAGCAGCTGCAAGGTGGCAGGCAGCCGAGGCAGCGCGTGCACCAGCTGCTGCGTCAAACGGGGGTACTGTGCGCCTGCCTCCCAGGTGGTGGAGTCACCTTGACGCTGCTCTGCCAGCTGCCGCTGCACTCGGTACCACAGTGCTGCTCTAATGTCCGAGCACACGCTGCCGAGCAGTGCCGAAAACGCGCTCAGTAACATGGCAAGTAATGACAGTGTCCTGTCAGCCATGTCGAGCGGCACGTGCACCATCAGCTGACAAGCCGTCGCCAGCAGTTGCTGGGCATTGCTGCTTACTGCACCGGCACCGCTGCCGCCGTCAGAAGGCTGTGCTAGTGGGCAGAGATGCTCCTTACGTGCGTCTGCCAGCTCGTTGGAAGAAAGGACGTCGGCCATGTAAGCGCCACGCTGCCAGCTGCACCAGCCCCACTGTGACCGCCGCTCAAGGGGCAGCCGCAGCATCACGGCTACCTGGTGAATGGCTGGCACCAGCACCGTCACCAGGTTGGCTGGTAGGCTGTGGCTGCGTGCAATGGCTGCTGAATAATGGGAGCTGTATGTGCCCATGAGCAAAGGCCACACGACTGTTGCCAACATTGATATAGCCTCATACTTTGCTTCAGCTGCACAGGGGCCAGCAAAGCGTCAGTTGAAAAGCCAAGCAAATAATGGCGCGCCACCTGGCTGCAGAACACACAGCTGGGCAAGTGGTTATTCAATCAACTTCATTGCGCCGGCCGATGCACCTGTCTGTGATGAATCGGGAGGGGATAAATCCGCTGCGGAAGCGGCAGCAGCAGCAGCAGCCTCCAGCCAGGCCACCACCGCTGGTGGTGCTGCCAGCTGTCTCATCCACACGTCTCGCACAGCTTGATCGGAGCGAAGACCACATGCAAGCAGCTATGACATCAGCTGCAGCTGCCTGTACAAGATTACTGTAAGTCGAAGCGGCTCAGTGGCAGTCACATGGCGATCCACCGCAAGCTGGCCCAAGAGCAGCCTGCCTGGACCCAGCAGCAGTGTGACGCAGCGCAAAAAGGCCAGGACGGTCGCCGGAGGCAAGCTGACAGCGTCGGTAACGCTCGCACAACCCACTGCCACCATACAGGCAGCAGTGAAGCGCATCTCCCACACTAAGAGTCTGATAATTCCAGCAGGGGAAGGCAGAGCCGTCCAGGCCACTAATAGTTTACTGGCAACTCTATCCAGCTGGTCGCCAGCATATTCAAAATTGGCTCTGCAAGCAGTGCGGAGGTTATTGTCACCCATGAATGGTACCAATGCATGTAGAAAGCCCAAGCACTGCCGAGCACAGAGCCATGCCACCACTCACGGCGACAGCACCGGTCCGCCGCCAGCCCGCGCGGCGGCGATTACAGCATCCATCCAGTGCAGTGCGCGCGGCACCAAGCGCTGGCTGCCGTCCTCGTCAATTGAAGAGCTGCATGCCTGCGAGAGCTCGCTCAGCAGAGCTACAAGCTCAGTCCGAAGCTGGCTCATTTCTCTGACAGCAGGAAAGGCCGCAGTGCGCACTGGGAGAGCCGGGCGCGAGAAGAGGGCCATGGAGTGCACAATGTGATCGGCGTCCTGGCGTACTGCAACGGCGGCGACGGCAACAGGGACGGTATGGAAACAGTTCCTGGTTGGATTCCTAGGAGGTGTGCGCTGCTTCACGACCCAGCACGACCTGCTTGACACACTGAGGCAGATGCAAGAGACGCGTTGCGGGCGGCGCCTGGTCAAAGCATGACTGGCGGCATCCTGTTGTCCCAACAGCTGCAATCCCAGAGTTACGATGCGCCACGTGCAAGCTCACGCTGTTTTGGTGGGCAGCTCTGCACATTTGCCACCGCCGAGGGCGGAGGGCGGCATACCATGATGCACTTGCTTCGAGTGAACAGCACATTGTGGTTGAATGCACTCAAGGTGAAGAAACATAAGTAACAGTTGCCTCCCTCGCTCTTGCATGCGCGCGATTATGCTGTCAAAGAGGCCCGGGCGTGGGGCATACGACTTGCAGGGGGCCCGCAACTGGCTGGATGCCAAACACCTCCCTGCCAGGCTGCCCAGATTGGCCTGTGGCGCCACTGCTGAGCTCCCTACCAGGCTCAGCTTGCCTTTGTGCTGTCCCTGACCCAGTCTAGGTAGCTGTCGCTGCCGCCAGTCACATCCACTGCCGTCACCTCGCACTCGTCATACGGGTGCAGCTCCTTGACCGCAGCCGCGAGCTGTGCCACCAGCGCCCGCCTCGTTTTGATCTTTAGCAGCAGCTCCGCATCGGTTGCCACCTTGCCCTGCCACACGTACACCGACTCCAGGCCTGCAGGCGAGTTCCCTTGCATTGCGTGAGGGCCAAGTGAATCAATAGAGCAGCAGTCCCTCGGGACACATCGCGCATTTGTTTGGGTCTGCTGGGGCGGAGCAGCAGACCGGACAGGCAAGCGGATCAAGTGAACAAGGAAACAGCAGACACTCTGTCCGCCGGTTCCAGACCATACACGGCTGCTTGCCTGGGATGATGTTGACGCATGCCGCCAGCTTGCTCTCCACAAGGTTGTGCGCAATTCGATGCGCCACCTCCTTAGTTGGCACCGTGACGAATACTAAAGACACCTGCGCTGCCTCTACCCCTCCGACGCTGCGATTGGCTGTGCTCATTGCTGCTCGAAGACGGGGCACCGGACGCTGCCAGGCTGCAGTGTCGGCAAGGTTTGGCATAAGCGGGCGGCAAGGGGCGGACGCCATACAGGTCGGCAGCGATTCTGAGCGCGGATCTCATACAAAAGCCGTGGTTAGCGCGTTGCAATTGCGCACGTACCCAAGGAGGCACGAAGCACGCTGGGGGTAGAGAGACGCAAGGCGCAGAGTGCCATCCCACGTTGGGGCAGCCTGAAGTGAAGTGATTGGCCTGAAATGATTGGCAGAAGCAGAGGGGGGACCACGCTGATCAGACGGAGGCGCAGCATCACAACCGCACGCCGCCATTCAAGTACCGCCGCAATGTGGCGCCTAGAACAATTGCAGCGTAATTCTTGCACACACAGTATGGTCGATGGGCCTGCCTTGAACTTGGCGGGACCTGTGGCTTGATCATATGCGTGGCCCATAGCAACGGAAGCAGGCTGCCCTGGAGCTGGCGCAGGCGTCAGCAGCTCGCAGCTGGGCGTATCTGTCGTGCTCAACTGTGTGCGCTGAGGGCGTCCCTGCAGCGGGGCAAGGTGTGGGCAGTAAGCGGTGCTCCCAGGGCCATACTGCATACTATTGCGGCACTGCCTGCTCACATGCTGACTGGCGGCAGGGCAGGCATGGGCGTGTCTGCAAGGCTCTGGCTGGGGCATGCAGGCGGCACAGCAGGAGGAAGCAGGGTGACCTGCAGGTCAGCGCGATATTTGTAGCAGATTTTGTTTCAAGTTTGCTTGCATCTTTCACTGCTTGACTTGTGCTTTTCAAAATTATATCAACCTTGATTCAGCATAGCGTCGCATTCTGTTTGCGTCAACTTTGTACAGTCAGTAACCAAAAGTAGCAAGCAGTATCGGATAATTAGCTAGAAAGAACGCAGCAAGGGCAAATGTTGCAGCATGTGTATGAATTGCAAGCGGCAGCAAGCTTATAATAGATTGTGTGACGGGAGAGACAAAACGCCCAGCAGACGAGGGAGCCTGCTGGCATCAGAGGAGCACAAACTCTGCACTCGCCAGGCCGTCACGTCCTGCTGCCGCACTGGCTGGTGCTGCCGCCGCACTGTGAGGTGAGCAGGCGCAGCATGACGAGGTGGGTGGCCAAGTCGAAGCCTGTACCGACCACAAACCAGGCCAGCTCTGCCGCTCTGTACTTTCCTGCCGTAAGCCGGTGGCTGGCGTCTGTGGATGACATGCTGATGACCCGCTCCGTGTGTTGGGTGTTCCATGTGGCAATGTAGAAGAGGTGAATGGCGGCATGCAGCGCACACATCACCAGCACCGCCGTCGACAGAGTATGGCTGCCAGCAGAGACGCCTGCACACATGCAGACGTGCATGGATTGTCGTTGGCCACAGTGGCTGGAGTCTTGCTCAGAAGCAATGAATCAGGCAACGCAGATACTCGCAGGGGTGCAGGTGATTCTATCGGTGGGGCTGGGACGGTACCTGAGCGAGTGCAGCTTGTTGCCGCCGCCAGCGCCGCCCACGGCGACAGCAAATCGAGCACAAAGTATGCGCGGCGGCCCTTCAAGTCATCGAATGAGAGGTCCGGGCCGATGCCAAACAGCACCTGCGCGGAAGGGGAGGTGCAGGCAGCGGGAAGGGGGAGCACAGTCAGCCAGCTCTCGGACCCCCGAGAATTTTAACTTGAATTGCCCATCGACTCACCTTGGCGTGTGTGGCGAATAAGATGAATTCCGCGGTCCAGGCCAGCAACGCGGGCACCGGCATGCGCCCGAGAGCGGTGACGGCAGCAGCGGCGGCGGGTTGCAGCAGTTCGGTGGGCCATCGGGAGTCCAGCATGTTAATTGCAGGCCAGAAGGGAAAGACGTTGGATATCGGAGTGGGTGCTGGTTTCGAGAAATGCCTGTGCCAGGGGGCATGTCGAAATGAAGCCGCAGCTGTCACCCAGCGGGCCCAGCAGGGAGGGGAATGGGCACTCGAGTTTTACAACCGCCTAGCACCAGCCAGGGTCGCCGAAGCGGTGACACGTTCATGCAGCAATGGAAACAATGCGTGGCAGCAGGATCTAGAGGGGGGGCAGGGTGCCAGAATGCCGCTGCTGAATGAGTGCCGCTGCGTGCAGCTGGGCAGTCGGCAGCCCGGAATGTACTCGGAGCCAAGCTTGGCCCATCAACTGCAGGCAGGGTGCTGGGCCGATTGGCCAGCTGCTGCCACTGCCGATGCATGGTACGCGGTCTGATGGCGGCTCGTAGCCCGGCCGATCAGATTTGCATGTCCTCCTGCCCATTGCCATCGTGAATTGTGCCCTCCTCGTCCACCGCCGCCTGCAAGCGAGCGGGGCGCCGGGTCACCTCAGCAGCAGTCTAGAGGCAAGGGTGACGATGGGGCCCGCAAGCGCCACCCCCATGCGCCCCACACGGGCCAGTGACCTCCAAGGCATCACACTCCCACCACATCAGTTGCTGGATCGCTCGCTCTACAGCGATTCTATTCACTTTAAACCCCATTGGTGAGGTTGGAGCGGAGGACACGCTCTACAAGTCGGAACTCACTCTATCGACCATCACCACCACCCCACCCCGCCATCCACCTACCATCCCCAACCCTGCCACTCCAGCCACCCTCAACCCCACCTGCAAGTTCCGGATCTTCTTGGCCAGCACCTCGCAGGCCGTGACCACAATGTCCTCCGGCTTCAGCACACCGGTGCCCTCAACACGAAAGATGAATGTGTCCTGCAAGCAGTACACGCAGTACGTGCATGCTTCATGACTGGTGTCGTCCAGCGCCGAAGCTGGCAAGGCGGGGAGCCAGGGACTTGGCGCTGCTGAGGCCTGCGCGAAGCTGGCGCAGCGTGGGCATGACTGGGCTGGCTGGGTCCAAGCAGCTTCCCTGGGGCTTGGCTGGAGCCGCGTGTGGCCGCAGGGGAGAGAGAGGACAGCCGGCCGCGCACTTTGTGTGGCGCCAGGTGGACAGCTCTGTCGCTGCTGCCAGCTTGCGGCCCCTGCACAGCCCTCCCCGCCCGGTCCTCGCCGCCACATCTCAAGCCTTGTCCAGCACCTCCGCACACACCAACAGAAGCACTCAGTCAGTCGGTGTGCTTGCTTTGCCCGCCCACCTGCTTCTGCTTGATGGACACCAGGCCCGGCTTGCCCATCTCCTCCGCCTTTGCCAGCACATCGCCGTCGTACTGATACAACTCTGGGTTGGCCACCTCGACCTGAGCAGCGTATAGTAAGGCATGCACGTGCACACTGCAATGGTGAGAATGGTGAGAATGGCGAGGCAAAGAGCCTGGAAAGAAGTGGCACACTGCAATGTTGTGAATATTAAGGCGAGCGGTAGTGTGTCCAAAAAGCCTGGACAGAAGTACAGGACTGTGATGGCCAGAGGCGGTGGGAGGGCGGCAGCAGTGCGGCAGGCAGCAGAGCACCACGCACCCTTTGGGTCAGCTTGTTCAGCCTGAACGTTTTTCTCGAGTCTGCTGCACACCACTCCTCCTTCTGCTCGTCTGCAGGCGGGCAGGCAACAGCACAGCGGGCCAGCTCTGGGCTGGTGGACGCCGGCGCAACAGCGTAGCGAGGCAGCCAAACCCGTGAACAGCCAGCACATCACAGCGCAGCACAGCACAGCACAGCGCAGCGCACCAACCTGAGAGCGTGTCCATGAGGGCGTGGTTGATTGTGATCTCCGGCATGTACTGCAGCAGACATGGCGGTACAGGCATGGAGGCACAGGCACGGAGGCACAGACACGGAGGCACAGGCATGGAGGCACAGGCATGGAGGCACAGCGCGGCATGACACGCCACAGCGCCGCCGCACCGCTGCAGGCCTGCACCTGGCACTGCCAACAGGACGCACACAAGTGCGCCTCACAGCAGCTGGCGCTTGCACGCTCATTGCACCCACACGCAGCGCCCCTCGACCCTAGGGGCTTGGTGCTTGAGCGGCTCACGGCGGCACACAGCGCATGCATGCCTCTCCCCCCACACCACACACGCACACATACACGCACACGCACACATGCACACACACCATTTATGCACAGGCACAGCCGCACACAGCAGCATGCCCTTCTCCCACGCCACACACGCCCACGCACACACAGCACACAGCACACAGCACACAGCACACAGCACACAGCACACACCTGGAACACGCAGGTGGCCACCGGCATCCACTTGGCGTGGTCCTTTCCGATGCCCTTGCGCGCCACGGCCTTCAGCTTGAGCTCCTGGTTACGCCGCATCTTCACCAGCAGCACGCCTTTGTCATGCGGGTCATGATAGCCCACTGGGTGGACATCTGCGGGTGGGTGCGAGGCGTGTGTTTGTTGACAACAAGATGGTTGGTAGCGTGCGTTGTGATGGTTGGCAGGCATGTGTGTAAGGACGGCAGCGCAGCGAGGAAGGTGGGCGCAGAGGGGAAGGATGTGGCTCTGTCCTTGGCCATGCTCGCTTTGTGTGTGCCGTGTGTAGCAGCGCGGGACATCTGCCTGGCACCACCTCGCCACTGCCTGCACCCCTGCCTGCCACCACCTCGCCACTATCTCAGCACTGCCTGATCACTGCCTGCCTGCCCGCCTGCCTTCCACGACCTCGCCACTGCCTCAGCACTGCCCCCGCTGTCGTCCTAGCTCACAACAAATCTGGCCGCCCACCTGCCCTCCCTGCCGCACACCGGCAAGCCCCCCAGCCAGCCAGCCAGCCAGACAGACAGACCTGCGCCCCCAGCCAGCCAGCCAGCCAGCCAGGCACGCACCCGGGTGCCGCGGGTCGAGCTGCAAGTCTTTCGAGGAGACTGAGATGGTGTCATCGGAGGTGCAGCGCACGTCCAGGGCAAAGTGAACGTCGAGGAAGTCATCATCCTCTGTGGCAGGGCAGGGTGGGTAAGGCGAGGGGTGAGGCAAGGTGAGGCAAGTCGGTGCGGACTTGGAAGTAAGGCAAGGGCAGGCGGGTGTTTCGTGGCGCACTGTAAACGTGCAAAGAGATGTGTGTATGCTGGCTTGCTGGCCGCCTCTCAGCCGCCCTGCATTGCGTCCCTCCCCCTGCCGCCCTGCGTCCTCCCCCGGCCACCCTGTCCTGCATTCCCCTGCGCTGCCCTGCCCTGCCCTGCACACCTGCCGCCTCATAGATGCTCTTCATGTCATGCACCACGTTAGACACCAGCGGCATCAGCCCCAGCCGGTGCGCCAGGAACTCGTCGTTCAGCACGGTGGTGTTTGCCTCAAACTCGACAAGCTCTATGGCGATGGTGGGCACCTGGCATATGTAGCAGCAACAATGGCAGCAGCAGGTGAAGGGAGCGTCTTGTTAGAGAAGTGGATGGTGCAAGCAGCGGTGAGAGGCTCAGGGGCAGGCATGAGCAGGCAAGGCAGGGGGGAGCTGCAGCAGGCAGCATCGTTGCACTACCGGTGCAAGAAGGCAGACGACCACAGGCAAAGGAGGTAGTGGAAGGGAAGACGGGTGTGTCAAAAATGAACCCAAGCCGCACTGCCACTCACCTCGACGAGGATGATGCGTCGCAGTGCGTTTGCCATGGATGCATCGGTGTTCTTCAGCACAAACTCGCAGTAATCGTCTGTCAGCTTGCGCAGCTCGATCTGCGGCTCTCGTCGCTGGCTGCCGCGAAGCGCCATGTTGCCGCTGCCTGGCCCGCCGCCGCCCCCGCCGCTGCCGCCTGCAGAGTTGGCTGTCGGCTAGATGGACACTCCTTGCCGTCGCTGCACAGGGCGGTCGTGCAGAGGCCGTCTGGCCGCAATCAAAGCCGTCCGCGCTCTTGAGGTCGACTGAGGCGCTTGGCCGCTTCTGGTGCCTCCCACGTTTATCCAGCAGCCAGGAGTCGGGTCCCGCCCTGCGATGGCTGCCTTGCGAGGATTACTTTCACAGTTTTGCTCACTGTGCTGCAAGACCTGCTGTTTAATGGTCGCGACTAATGCAGAAGAAGGATGCAATGTCGATATGTGCGTGTCACGAGTTCATGTGCAACGCCGCGCATTCACCGCCTGTTTTGCCGCCGCCTCATTCATGGTCTGCTTCTGCGGGGCCCGGGCAGTGCTGCTGCATGTCAAGGTCGCTGTCGTACCGGCAGCCGCAGTATAAACAGTAGCAGTAGTGCTGCCGCAGTCGGCCAAGCACAGCCGACAGCTGCTCAGCGGGCGGCAGCGCCTGCCACGCCTCCCACTCCCCTTCTTGATCATCTGGCTGCTGCTGCTGCTGCTGCTGCTGGCCGTCATGACTCTGGCGCTCGTACATCTGCGCAAATTCTGCTGCCTCCTCGCGGCTTGCTTTAACAGCAGCGCCCGCCTCTGCTGTGTGGCCCAGCTCCGGCTCTTCCAGCAGCTCATCCACTGCTGCTGCCGCTGCCATGGCTACTGCCGAAGCCGCAGCGGCTGCCTCTGTGGGTGGCGCAGACCACATGACGCAGCAAGTGATGCCTGCGCCAGTGTCCAGCGTCTCACAGACCCGCTGCGCTGTTCTAAGCTGGCCTTCTAGCCGCCTCGCCGCCATTGCGGCGGCCGTGCGCTGCTGGTAGCCCAGCCGCAGCCCGGTGCGATCTGCCTCTGCCGCGGCTGCAACGGCCCTCGCGCGCTGCTCAGCTTCTCGCTGCCGTTGCAGTTGCTGCTCTCGCGCCGCCGCCTTCTTGCTCACTGCGCCCAAGCCCAGCTTGTCTTGTTTCACCAGCACGGGCAGCGGCTCCGCCAGCCCTGTGCCGCTCTTGCCGATGCGCTGGCCTTGCTGGTAGCCCATGGCCGAAAGCATTTTGAAACCCCTGCGATGATACGGCAGCGGGGCAGGTTAACGGGCGGGCGGTCAGGGTTGCATGTGCGCTCGCAGACGCAGCACGAACTGATTTCCTGGAGTATGTGCACTGCACAGCTGCACGCCGTCACGAGGCGTGTTCTAGGCACCATCGCACCTGTTGTCAGCGCCAATGGGTTGGCTGAGGGCCTGATCTCGCCTGTCCGCAGCGGCAGACACTTTTTGCCGCTTGCCGGCTGTAGCAAAGGCGCCCCCGTCGTCCCGCTTCTGCTTCTGCTGCTGCAACACGGCTGCCACGTCTGCTGCCGCCTGCTGCTCATACCCGCGCAGTAAAGCATCCAGCTCATCCTCCTCTTGCTCTGCTGGGGCCGCAGCCATATGTTGGAGTGGCGCTTGAGGCGGGGGTGGCGGCGGTAGAGCGGGCGGCCGATATCGACTCGGATCCAATGCCTCGATTGCCCCTTGTTGATGTTGCAGCGGGCCAGGAGCGTTGTGGAGGGCTGGAGGGACAGCAATCGAGCAATGTGCGAATTTCCTATAAATGAGTAGACAATCGCCCACCACATCCCAGCGCGTGCCCTGAGGTGTAAGATCCATGTCGGGGCGAGATGTACAACAAAATGTGTACTGCAACTGTCAATCATCTGCTGTTAGCGCTAGTAAAGCCCAGCATGCTTTAGTAGCCCTGGCTGCGTTGGTCTCGATCGCAAGCGGCAAGGAATCGACACTCGGTGCTAGTCCGTGGCTCTGGCAGCATTTGCAGCAGCTTGGCAGCAGCGCACACCATCCTGGGATCCGCCAGCGCAGCGGCCTGGCGTTCGACAGGGCCACCGCTCCAATGACGGCACCGCCGTCGCCTGCCGTCGGCTCCCCAGAAACTCCCCCCAGCGTGCTCATGCTGCCTGCTGAGGTTGAGAGCATGATATTTGCACGCTTATCTGCTTCCGAACTCGCGGCCTGCATGGCCACGTGCCGCGCCTGGCGTCAGGCGGCATCATCGCCGCCGCTGTGGAACGCGCTCATTGCCACTCGGTGGCGGCATGACATGATCATCACTGTGCCTGAAGTCGCTCATGCCGCTGTGCTAACATATGTGGCTCGCCGCCAGGTGACTGTGCCAGCCAATTGGGCGTTGCATCACACGGAAAGCACAAGGGCCGAGGCTGCGGAGCTGTGCAGGCACGGCTCCCAACGCCGCCACTTTGTTTGTTGTTGCCTGTGATAGTTCCTTCGCACGCCTGCTGCCCTTTGCAGATGGATGCCGTGGTGATAGCAGTGATCAAGACCCTGCAATGGCCAGACCGGCGGCGCTTCGCTTTGTGCCAGCTGCCGCGCCTGCCCTATGCAGGCGTGAGGGACGCGCTGGAGCAGCTTTCGGACGATCAGCCGGGGCCCGAGTGGCCTGACGTTGCCGCTGTGGTTGCAGCCTCGCCCTGTGGGGTGCCTTACTGGGCGCACTGGGCACACTCGGAGCTGCAGGTGCAGCACTGCGCCCAGCACCTGCGCAGCCAGGCCGCGCTGGTGAAGGCTGCGACAGACCTGCTGGCTGAGCGAGCGGCAGCTGCACCTGCTGCTGCTGCGTTGGGCGCTGGGGCTGCCGGCCCTGGAGACACGGCGGCGGCATCGGAGCTGGCGAGGGTGCAGCCGCCGCCTGCTGCCTCTTCTGCACCCGGCCCACCCGGCAGCTCCTTGGCAGCAGCAGCAGCAGCAGCAGCAGCCTCGCCAGCCGAGCAGCAGCAGCAGCAGGGCAGCGCCAGTGAGCCGGCTGGCCCCAGCAGCAGCGCCGCTGCCGTGGACCTGCGCCTGCAGTCGGACGATCAGCTGCGCCGGCTGGTGGCACTGTCTTATGAAGAAGGCTCGCTGGCGCTGGCGCAGGTGCACTGCCCATGGCTGTCGGAGCTGCTCTGGGTGCGGCAAGCGCTTGATGCCCTAGGCGCAGAACTGCAGCGCCGCATGGCGGCCGCAGGTGTACGCGGCGGCCTGCCTGCGCTGCAGCTGCTCAACCAGCTGCTGTTCGGAGCGGGGCCGCCGCCACGACACCCTCGCTTTGCCAGCATCCCGCCGCCTGATGGGTTCGGTTTGGAGATAACGGTGCGGCGTGGTGTGAGTGTGTGTGTCTCTTTGTTGCTTGGGTATCAGGGCAGGGTGGGGCAGAGGGCAGGGCAGGGCAGAGCACGGCGTAGTGAAGCAGGTTCAGCACGGTTTTGAAACATGCACGGCAAGCGGTGGTCCCTAACGCTGGCTTCACCGAGGCGTTGTGTGCCTAGCCTAGCTTTGATTTGGTCCGCCCGTGCGCCACCCTCCCCCAAACCTCTGCCCTTGCTGCCATTGGTGCCGCAGGGCAATCGTGAGCGTTACTACGAGCCCTGCAACAGCCTGCTGGACAGCGTGCTGACCAACCAAGAGGGTATCCCCATCTCCCTGGCTGTGCTGCACACCGCTGTCGCAGTGCGCGCAGGCCTGTCAGTCACTCCCCTGGACCTCCCCCTGCACGTCGTTTGCGGCTTGGTGAGGCGATGGAGCGGTGTGGGGGCAGGGCAGGGCAGACGGCGGCGACCGTGCTGAGAGTGGTTGTAGAAAATCTATCACACGATTCACCTGTGGAGGAGGGCAGGGTGGGCTCAACTCCTCAGCCAACTTGGGGCAGCAGCTGGCACACCGCGACACAGCTGTTCAGCTCAGCCCACCCGTTTGCACCCCAACACCCCGGCTGCCCATGCTGCTGCCCATGCTGCTGCCTGCAGGCTGCCGATGGCGAGGGTGAGGATGAGGGTGAGGCTGAGGGGCTGCACTGGTTCATAGATGTTTTTGAGGGCGGCAGGGTCATGGACAGCACTCAGTTCCACGTCTTTGTGCAAGGCCTGGGCCTGCCTGCCGAGCGTTTCAACCCGCCACAGGTGCGCCGCTGCCGCTGGTGCTGTGTTTGGGTGCAGGCGTGGGCTGGGTGTGGCTGGGCCCGTGTGTGCTGTCTGTGGTGGGTGCAGGGCGTCCTGGCTGCAATGACTGCATGGAGCCAAGCCACGCTGCAGCTCCACCCATGGCTGCTGTGTGCGCTCTGCCGGTGCTTCCGTGCAGCGGTGCTGCCAGCCGCCTGGCAGCGACCGCCGTGCTGACATTACCCGTTGCGGGGTTGCCTGCAGGTCATGACGCCGCAGCAGTGCTGGAAGCGGCAGTGCCGCAACCTGCTGCACCTGTACAGGGAGCAGGGGGAGTGGCAGCGGCTCAAGGCGGTGGCGCTGCTGATGGCGGCGGCCTCTGAGGAGGACTCAGGCAAGCAGCCAGCCTGATGGGGGCCAAGGAAGCGTGTTGCGGCTGCTTGCCTGCCTTGTTCGCCGTCGCTTTCCGTTTTAGATGTATTGCTGTACTGCTAGCACGGCACCGCTGTTCTGGCATGTCTCATTGTCTTCAGCAAGCAGTATTCTGCCAACCTCACCTCTGAACACCTCGCACCATCTGTCTCACAAAATTGCCTCAGATGCCGCGCGCCACCCACACTCACCTGGTGCCCGCCCCACCTGTGCAGCTGAAGGCATGCGTGCGGCAGTGGAGGCCTCCAATGCTTGCATGGAGCTGAGGCAGTACGACGAAGCTGCGGAGCTGCTACAGGCGGTACGGTATCTCGGTGCTCTGTGCCGGGGGTTAAACTTGAGATCTCGCTGGCATTGCATGCTGATCGCGCTTTGCATGCCCTACCAACACTCCAGCGCAGCAGCTGGTGTGCTGCTGGGCCACCTTGTCGCGCAGGCTGGGGCGGTGCCTGCTGCCGAACACTTTCCCTCACCCTCCTTGTTCGTATCCCACCACACTGTGCATTGTCTCCGCAGGTTGCAGATGGTCCGTACCAGGGTCAGGGTGCCCCCGCTGCCGGCCCTCACCCCTCTGGCCTGCAGGCGATGCGTGACACCGTGCTGTCGGCCGGCGAGCATTATGCGCAGCGGCTGATGAGGCGCGTGGGCTGAGCCGTGCTGCAGCCACAGTGGGCCACCTGTCAGTGTGTGGTAGCATGCCGAGGCATCGCATGTTCCAGTGCCATCTTGCTTTGTCTCTGGGCTGCCTCCGAGCATCTTTTGTGCGCACATGCTGCCGTACGCGTTTGCTGGCTGCAGCCGAGCGTGCAGCTCACCTTCCTGACCCCCATCCACCCTTCCCAACAGATTCCCTACGAGGTCTTCGTCCCTGCCACTCTTCTCCCCCTTGCACTGCAGGGTGCATCGGCGGCAGGGCCAGCGCGGCCTGAAGTACAAAGTGGGGGATGTGCTGCGGCACAAGCGGTACCAGTATCGTGGGGTCATTGTAGGGTGGGATCCTGAGTGCCAAGCTGGGGAGGAGTGGATCGAGCAGATGCGTGTGGACCGGCTGCCGGGTGAGAGGCTGGGCTTGGCAGCAGGCTGGGGGAGGGGTTGGGGGCGGCTCGAAGGCCTCCAGCACTGCCTTGGTATATCACCAGCTGAGAGTGTGCACCACAGCTCAATGAAAGGGCAGAGCAAGCGGCACGGGCTTTGGCCCAGTCGACAGCCTGCCCTGCACCTCCATCGCACTTGACCGCTTGAACCCCTACATGCACACACATCGGTGACCTTACTCAAACACTCGCGCACGCGCTGCTGTGCTGCAGGCGGCAGGCATCAGCCCTTTTACCACGTGCTGCCTGACCCAGAGGACCGCCCAGGGCAGGACCTCACGTATGTTGCCCAGGAGAACATTGAGTTGGAGGCCCTGTCAGCGCTGCATAGCCACAGCCCAGGTCTGCCTCAAAGCCTGCTGGGATGCGCCAGTGATGGTCGCGGCTGGGAGGGCTTGGCAGGCTGGTTTTGTTCAGCAGGCTGTGTGATGCGCTGCGTGGCTGCGTCGGCGGTGAGACTGTTGGCAGGGGCAGCTGTGCTCAGCTGTCAAACACAGCGTGAGATGGCGCCGTGTGCTGCTCGCAGGGTTTGCACTGCACCCAGATGTTGGTCGCTACTTTACAAGACTGGCGCGTGGTGGCGCACGGTACTACAAGAACGAGTGGATGTGGCGATGTTACCCTGACGACTGGCGGGACGAATGCGAGCGGGAGGAGTTGGGCGGAGCGAGATAATCATGAGGAAGGGATGAATTACTGAGTTTGTGTGCACGCCGGTGCGTGTCGAGGCTTTGCGAAGCTGAAAGTAAACTTTCAGAGCGAGCGCGGAGGGGCAGGAGTCGCCGCGCCGCGGAGACGGCGGTATTGAGCAGGCATGCATCGCGCATTACGGCGCAGGAGGGCACATGCCATGTGCCAACAGGCACATGCAGATGCAGCGGGCAGTGGTCCCCGCGAGGCGGTGCGCGGCTAGGCGCGGCCAGCGACCAAAACCTATTGATACCTCATCTCATGAATACGACCATCATGCGCAACATCCCCAGCTTCAGCAGGCAGGTCCGCAGAGCTCAGAGGCTGCGATGAGCTGTCCCCCATGCAACTGCAAGCGTGCCTCACATGGCACGCAGTGATCTTCAATCACACTGCCTAGCAGTGCAGTGCTCCATCTCCGCTGTAACAGCTGCGGGTGTTGTTGGGCGGGCCTGACGCGGAATGAAAACGCCGCCCTCGCGTCCCTAAGCCCCTCACTGAACACAGCGCGCATACAGCATGCATCGGGGAGCGTCGCAGACTCATGGAAACGGCGCCACCCTCACGCCGCGCTCCTCAGCCGGCGTTACCCCCCGCCACCGCGGCGCCGTGCCGGGCAATAAGGCCAGAGATGCTGCGGAGGCCATCTGGATGGGCATTGAGGGGTCACCCAGCAAGGACGCGCAGCTGAGAAGGTGCGCCTAGCAGACCGTCTGCATCTGAGTGGCCAATGCATCTCAGCCTGTTGAGACTGACTGCCTGCTGCCCGCTGCCTGCAGGTCGCGAGTCAATGGCAGGTTCATGTTCACAGTAGTGGGCCTCGCTGCGACAGTCCTGCTTTCGCTGGCGGTGCTCAGCAACAGCAGCACCTCTGCGGCCAGCTGGCAGTTCCACAGCCCGCAGCCCGATAGCGTTGTGTGAGTCAGTGAGGGGGGGCCTGATACCTGTGGTGCTCAGTCCGTGTGCTGCTCGCTGCTTGCAGCACACGCTTGCTTCCAAATAGGATTGGCTAAGGCCGTACCCGCCCCCACGCCGCCCTGCTGCCTTGGTAGCTGCGCGCAACGCACACAGGGTTGCGCATTGCACGACCCGCTCCTGCACATCTGCATGCATCCACCGCCACTCAAACCAGCTGCTGCTTTCACCTGTGCAGGCCGGGCCGGCGGCATCGCAAGCTGGAGCGAGAACCAGGCCTGGATCAGGAGCAGTTCAGCGCAGGTGACGGCGATGAGGAGCAGCATAGTGCAGGTGCCGGTGACCAGGAACAGCTTAGTGCAGGAGACGACGGCGGCGGCAAGGTGGAAGGTGGCGATGCAGACACAGCACAGGATGACGAAGGTGCAGAAACCGAGCAGCGGCTTGCAGCGGGCGCGGGGAGTGAAGGCTTGATCGACAGTTCGGGCGCTGAAACAGAGCAGCCAATTGACGCAGACACCCAGCAGGGGGCTGCGGAGGCTGCAAAGGAGGCTCATACGTCCAAACAGCAGCAGCAGGAACAGCAGCAGGAGCAGCAGCAACAAAAGGAGCAGGCCGTCGCCGTGGGCGAGGCAGCGGCACAGGCAGCGGAGCAATCTGCGGTGCAGGCAGCAGAGGTAGACACACAGACAGCGGCTGCGCAGGCAGCAGAGCAGGCAGCAGCGCAGGCAGCGGCAGCAGAGCAGGCAGCGGCAGCAGCGCAGGCAGCACTCGATGATGGCTACGAGCAAGAACAGCAGCCAGACGCCCCGGGCCACAAGGCCAAGCGCCGCAAGAAGTCGGCCTACCACCGGGCGCTGGAGCGGTGTGTCACGCTGGCTTGCCTGCAGGAGGCAGCCCAGCAGGAGCGGTACAAGGGGCAGTTCCTGTTCCCACACTTCTTCATCCTCGGCTGGCAGAAGAGTGCCACCACCTCGCTCTTTCACCACCTCAAAGACCATCCCGAGGTGCTGATGCCAGTAGAAAAGGTGAGAGCAGCTGTGAGGAGCAGAGGCGGTCGCAAAGGGCGGCGGCACTTGTATCCATTAGCTTGCCCGATCGCTGGCCAGTCAAGCGGTGTAATCAGCCTGGCGCCACACATCCCAGTTGCTTTGCTTCTGTCACAGTGGCCTGCATCACCTTGCATTCCTGCCAATGTTGCCTGCCCGTTTCAACGTCAGAATCGGCTGGCCACATGCTGCGTGGGGTGCCTGTCAGCTGCCTTGCTGGCTTCCCAAGCCTTGGTCGCCTTCTGCCTTGCTTGAAACTGCCATTTCTGCTCCTTTTTTTTCAATCCCTGCCACACCACAGGAGCCGGAGTTTTTCAGCTACGACTGCGGGTATGATGCGCGGGGGTGCCCCCCAGAGATGCAGCAGGAATATATTGAAGAGGTGAGGCGGCTCATGTGTGTGGTGTCTTGTGTGGAGTCGCTTTGTTGGCCTCACGTGTGGTCTGGAGGTGCGCTGCGATCAGCTGCTTGCCTGATGGCGTGAATGCGCGCATCTCCTCCTCAGCATCGTCTGTCTTTGTGTTTCTCAGCTGCCTTGCTGCCCCTCGCCTGCCACCCCTATCTGTCAGCGGCAACAACAAAACTGCCTGCGCTTCCTGGCCGTGCACCGCAGACGCTGCACCTGAGCCGTGCGCTGCGACACAACCTGAATCGCGCCACGTTTGAGGGCTCCACGCATTACGCCCGGGAGGGGCAGCGGCTGACCCCCAATGGCGACACCTTTGCTGCCAGCATGTACAAGGTGCGTGTGCTGCTGCCGCTGGCGCTGGCAGAGCTTTGTGTGGCGTTTCTTTGGCACACACGCTGCTGGCGGGATGCGGTGCGGTGCGCTGAGCTCAATTAGGCTCAACACACACGGGACGTGATAGGTGGGGGTGCAGCGCCTGCCCAGAGGTCCGCCTTCGCTCCAGTCGATTTACTTGCCTGCTGTGTGCGCTGCGCTGCTGGCCGCAGGTCCTGCCATGGGTGAGGCTGATTGCTTCGATGCGTGAGCCCATTAGGTGCGCGCTGCACTGCTGCTGCTGCTGCTGCTGCTGCTGCTGCTGCCGCCGCCGCCTGCACCGAAGCGCAGTGCTGGCCGCAGAGCAGCCTCGCCCGACTGGGATGCTCGAGCAGCTTGTTTGGTTTATTCAGGTTGTTCTGCGTTGCGCAGTGCCAGTATTGCGAGGTTTCGGAAGCGCCGCGTGCTGCTGTGAGCAAGCGTTAACGTGTCTGTGGCATTGCTGCCTCCATGCACCGCCCCAACCACCCATCCATTTGTCCCTGCAGCCGCTACCTCAGCATGCTGGGCCACAACCTAGACAAGAACACCTACACGTGTCTCAACAAGTGCGTACGCAAAGCCGTCGTGACACATGTGCAGTTTATGTGCAGCTGGCGCGCACCGCTTGCATCACTGTGTGCCTGACTGCCGCTGCCAACCCCTTTGAAGTGCTGCAGCGCCGCTCGCTGCTCTGCCCGGCGTGGCCCTCAGCCCTGTGGGCCTGCTAGTTCACAGGATGCCGCTGCTTTAGCTCCTACCCTTTGTGCGCCAGGCTGGCTTACAGCAGCGCCAGCTGCGCTGTGCAGCCTGTTGTGCGGGGCTGCTCACTGCTGCTCTGCGGCTGTGCTCACGGTACTGTTCCGTGGCTGTACTGCTGTACTGCTGTACTGCTGTACCGCAGGCACGACAGCCTGTTTAAGTGCCTGGAGCTGGAGCTGCCGTGGAACAACTACTCGATGCCGATCCAGTCCTGGCTGGATGCCTTCCCCAAGGAGCAGCTGCTGCTGCTGCAGTACGAGAGCCTGACAGCGGAAGACAAGGAGGCTGAGCACCTGACGGCGGTCAAGAGGTGAGAGGCACCTGCCTGTCTGCCTACAGAGGCTTTGCAGCCTGTCCGGCCGGGTTGCCATGGATGTGCATGCCTGCATAGATGCACCAGCCCCGCCTGACTCGCTCCTGCGTTCATTGCATGTCGTTTCATCCTTCATCATTCACTCCAGCAACAGAGGCCCTGCTCAACCTTGAACGTGTCCTCCCTTGCCCCACCCTCTGCCCTGCAGCTTTTTGGGGGTGGACCCAAAGCTGCCCGCAGTCCAGCTCGCCCACAGCAACACCCGAGCCGATCGACTGGGCCATGCGGTGAGTGCTGCGCCTGCTGGGGGTGCCTGCATGCTCTGTGGCCACTTTGCAGCAGCCTGCATCGCTGGCTGCTGGCTGTGAGCTGTATGTTGTGGCTTGAGCTGGTCATTGTGTTGCAAGGGCACCTGCTTGTTGACCTTCCTCCAAGCCTGCCTGCACACTTGCCCATCAATTTCATTCTCGAGGTTGAGATCCTTTAGCCAGCCGCCAGGCTGTGACCTGTGTGGCGGCATGTGCAACGCATCAGGCTGCAGCGCACCTGTCTCCGCATCTGCTGCACCTGCTTCCACAGCAGCGCCCTCAATTTTATTGTTGTACCCGCTTTGCCATTTGCAGCCCGAGGGCTGGCCCATGCTGAAGTGGCAGTACGAGCGGCTGATAGAGGTGGTGCGTCCCGATGTGGACAGGTGCGTGCCGGCCACATGTGTGTGTGCGTACTATGGGCACCCTCCCCATCGTCTCTGCCCTCTACTATCACCAACGCCGCTCGCCCGCCCGCTCGCATGGGCTGCCCTGGCTGCTACTCTGCCTCCTGCTGCTGGCACCACATGGCGGCATGCCTGTTGTGGCATCACGACTCAGCAGCCAGAGAGATGCTGTTCTGGGGTGTGATGTGCTGTGGCGTGCTGTTTTATACCATCTCCCGCCCATGCCCCTGACCTCGATCTCTATGGGCTTGTGTGCTTGCTTGCTGCAGCCTTGCCGACATTCTCACCAAGTACGGGCTGGCGGACGCCAACGCTTGGGTGGCAGAGTGGGAGAAGGCGTGGCAGACTAACCTGGATGCGTGTACGCCTGACGGAAAGTGCAGCATCCAGTGACCAGCGCTGGGTGGAGCACAGCCGCGGCTCGTGGACCCCTTGGAACCTGATACCGCTGTCCCTGCGACACCTTGCATAGGCAGGACTACTGACAGCCCCCCCTCCCTTGATATCACATATTTTTACAGCTCAGCCAGCTTTCCCGTTACCTCCTTTGTTACTTTGTCGATTGACTGCGCATTGCTGATCGTGTAAAGCATCACCCCAGCAGGAGATCACAGCAGCAGGTGGCGCCTGGCGCCCAAGTGTACAGCAGCTCCACGTTCCGGTTTCATACAAGTGTAATGTGCTGTCAGGTGCTCAAGGCAACACCGCTGCCGCCTGCTGCCCCATACTCGTCACTGCCACTGCCGCACTCCACTGCCTGGTCCTGGCTTGCCGTGGTGTTTGCCGCCACTTCATCTGCCCCGCCCGCCCGGATTGCCAGCACAAGCTCTTGCGTGGTGCGGCCCCTGCCAATCGCGCTGGCGGCCTGCAGCTCTTGCAGCCTCGACAGCTTCCGACTCTGGGTGTAGTTGCGAATGATGTAGTCAGTGATTCCGTTGTTGCTGATGTGCACTGCACACGGAGGCAGCATGTTTGACGACAGCAGCCAGCGGTTAGATGACTGAAGAGAAGCCCTGTTCGAGCCAGGTGGCCCATCAGATGATGCCCTTGAGGAGTGGCTGGCCGGTGCATGCATAGCATAGCATAGCATATGGACGACCCCCCCGTCACCACCGCCGGCCAGCACTGCCGGCCACCACAGCACAAAAGCGCTGCTGGCCACAGCCGCTCAGGGCGCAGCATGCAGCTCACCAATGCAGCCGTTTTCGTCGTCAAGCAGGATGGTCCTGGTGGGTTCAATGTTCAGCACGGTTCCCTGCACCACCACAACGCATCGGGCATGTAACGCCTGGCCGCAGGCACAGGAGGCATGGAACAGAAAGGAGAAGGGGAGCGGGTGTGGCCGGGCAGGGCAAGTCAGCGGCCTGCACATCTGCTTGTAAGGTCTACCTCACAACCTCACTGAAAATCAACACTCAATTATACTATTTCGCAATACTAGCCCTCGCTTTCTCCAGCCCAAGTGCCAGCCAGAAGCTTGCCCCGGGCGCCATGCCCGTCACGGTCCTCCCCGCTGCACAGCGGCGTGCGGCGGGCGGTTGTTGGTAGCCCCAGCTGGCGCAGCTGTCACTCACCGACACCTCGACACCCTCTTGGTTCACCAGCACGACGTGGTCGTTGGTGACAAAGGGGCGGGTGGAGTAGAGGGAGACCGCCGCCGCAATGTTGGATAGGAGGTCTTGGGTGGCCAGGCCCACAACCACCCCCACGCCACCAACCGAAGCCAGCAGCGGGCCGATGTGGAAGCCTGCGCGGCACGCAGCATGCAGTCACATCAGGGGAGCGCTCGCAGCGGTGGGCAGCTGTGCGTGGAAAGCACGCACTTGCAGGATCAAGGCGAGCAGAAAAAGAAAATGCAACGCAACAGCGGACATGCCAGCGGCCCGCGCAGGCCGGCATGGCAGCAGCACAGCGCAACAACACAGCGCAGCAAGGGGCTGCGCTGGAGCACCGGAGCACTGCAGCTCCAGGCAATCTCACCGAAGCCAGACAGCGTGAAGGCCGTAGCCGCCATCACAACCGCGACGGTCAGCACCGCACTGAGCAGGCGCAGCAGCGGCACCGCGCCGTCGTTGTGAGGGTCTGTGTCTGTCTGCAGTCGGCTCACGGCCCAACTGATCACGCGCCCCTTGAACTCTAGCAGTGTCCAGGCCGCCGCCACGATCAGGACCAGCTCAGAGCAGTCCTGGGGCAGCAAGGACGCGAGACGGATGGGTGGTTGGCAAGCAGGCAGGCGAGGGCGGCCAGGTGCTGTTCAGCAGCTTGCCAGAAAGGTGAATTTGAGGCAGCTGCTCCTCTGCCTTTGAGGAGGGAGCTTGCAGGCTGTAAAGCCGTGGTTGGCACAGAGCTCTCAGCGTGCACAAGGTGATGCAGGCAAGCAGGCAGCAAGCAAGCAGTTGCATGTGCATCATGCCCTCACCTGCATCAGCTGTGTGGCCCACTTCATCGCCGCCAGCAGCTCCAGCTGGCGGCTGTCGCCGCCCGCCGCCAGCGTGAGCCAACCCAGCGCACGAAGCAGCTTCTGATCCATGTGGCCTGCGGCAACCTCCGTGATAACGCATCATGTGAAATGTTCGCTTGTGGCACGGTACGTCATGGCTGGCACAGCACAGCACAGCTCAGCACAGCACAGCACAGCGCAGCACAGCACGAGCAAAGTATGCAAAGCAACATATCACACTATGCACGACACAGCACGGGGTAGCACAGCGCGGCACAAAGCTGCACGGACTGCTCACAGCACAGCAGAGCAGCCGGGTCCATGCCGCCCTTGGTCGCCGCCACTTCCGCCAGGGCCAACACCACCGTGGCAGCTCGCGTGCCGCAGTACAACGGCATCATCACCTGTAACGCACACGAGAGGCAGGCAGATGTCAGGGAAACGGGTGCGCCATCCCGCTGACCTTTGTCCTATGCATCGATTCCCTGTGTTGGAAGGTTTGCAAGGCCCTTGAACAGACATATGCCGCAAGGGTGGCTGCATGCTGCATGCACCCCTCTGATGCCGCCGCTGCCGCACCTTGCACGGCCGGAAGGCGGCAGCCAGTATAGACCCCCACACGCTGAAGCGGCCTGTCAATGAGGAGTCGTGGACACGGCGGCCGCCAGCACGGCCCAGCGCTCGCAGCAGGAGCGTGCCCACCAACGCGAGGGCCCCCAGGAAGGCCAGCAGGCGCAGGCTGTGCCATGCTGCCGCCTCCACGCTGCTCAGCTTCAGCAGCTCCTCTACCAGCGGCACACCTGTGGCCTGAGGCAGGCAGGCAGGCAGGCAGGTAGGCAGACAAGTAGGCAGACGAGCGGGTAGGCAGGCAGGCAGGCAGGAAGCCAGGCGAGCAGGCAGGGAGAAGTGGCGGCCAGCAACACATTCGCGGCTCCTCTGAACAGAAGGAGCAAGGGCAGCGGCCAAGCAAACGCACACGAGCAGCTCAGGAAACTGCACATGGCACTGCTGTGGCAGAGGCGTTTGCGGGTGGCTGCAGGGCAGGCAGCTATTTGCCGTGTAAATGACTTCAGCGTCTGCTGCAAGCTGAGCAAACGGCACCGCTTTGGCAACAACTCGGTCCCTGCTGCTGGGCATTGACTGGCCCGCAAGCGCTGACAGAGCTGGCTTGGACAGCGGCTCAAGATGAGACCTGCCCACCAGGAGCCCGCATGACCGGGCTGGATGCAAGGCGCTTTGGTGAGCACAACGGCGGCAGGCGGCGGCGGCCGAGGTAGGGTTTGTGCGACCAAGAGTTCGCCGCGCCGCCGGAAGGCTCGACAGCCCGGCCAGCGACATTCAACCCCCGAGCAGAGGCGGGTTGCCGATTTTCGGAATGAGTGCTGACAGGAAGCACGCAGCGACAAGCGCTTACAGAAGGCTACTTGCTGCTGTGCTCGTGGCGCCAAAAAGGCGGGCAGATCATCGCATCTATTTGAAGATGCAAGTACCGCCGCCGCCGCTCCGACATGGCGTGGCATCAATGGAGTGAGCTGCAGTGTCACACTGTGCAAAGCAAAGCAACTAGATGGCTAAAAACCAGACACGCACATATCCCAGCCTACTGCTGCTGGTCCGCCTGCCGTGCCCCAGCCAGTGCCTTGCACACACGCCCATGCCTGCCCTGCCGCCAGTCAGCATGTGAGCAGGCATTGCCGCAATAGTATGCTGTGCGGCATTGGGAGCACCGCTTACTGCCCACACCCTGCCCCGCCGCAGGGCCGCCCTCACCACACACATTTGAGCACGACAGATAAGCGCAGCTGCGTGCTGCTGACGCGTGCGCCAGCTCCAGGGCAGCCTGCTTCCGCTGCTCTGGCCTTGTCCAAATCACCAGGAGCTCCGATGCTAGCTGGCCAGCTGCTGGCTGTGCCTCCTCACGCAGCATTTTCGCTGCCGCTGCTGCTGATACGCTTGCCTGGCCACCTCCTGAGACACCCAAGTCGACAGTCAAGCCGCTCAGCACTGCCTTCAAGGCTTGCTGTGCAGCTGGCAGCTCCTCAAATGTGGCCGCAGTGCTGCCACTGCTGGCCGCTGCAAGCACGTCGTCAGCTGTGTGGACCAGTGCTTGAAAGGCATCAGCCAGCAGGCCGACCACCACCCTGTCCTGCGCACCCTGCACAAGACAAGCAGCATTAGTCAGCAAGGATCCTTGGCAACCAGTTCCGCACAAGCAGCCCTGCGAGCACAGGTGCTGCTGTCACTGCCAATGTCAGACTCCCTCACCAGCAGCGCTGTCTCTTGTGCGCATGAGCGCTCCAGCTGCTGCAGCATAGCCTCCATTGCCCCGCTTTGTGTGGATCAGCGGCGGCGGCCTACGACCAGCTCAATGTGGAGTTTTCAATGGCAACTCAACTAACCTCAGGGCGGCTGCCATCATAGCTTACGGTGCGGCAATTGCAGGCCATCATGCACCATGGCAACACATGTCATCCACCTGCCCAGGTGTCGTCCGCCTGCGTCCGCCGCAGCGATGTGACATGGCCAATCGCCCTGTGCAGCGCAACGCATTTTCCCACACATTTGCGGGCTTCGCTCTCTCAGTACACGGGTCTGGCTGCGATGGCGGGGGTGAAGCTGTTGTTGCTGGCTGGCGATTTCGTGGAGGACTATGAGGCGAGCACTGCTGCGACCTCGGGGACCTCCACTAGGGGCGGGATGCGTCAGTTCCTCACAGCGCTCTTGCCGTCGATGCCGCCGTCACCGCTCGCGTCGCCAACCGCCGCAGGTCATGGTCCCGTTCCAGGCTTTGGGCATGCTGGGCTTCCAGGTGACTGAGCGGCATGCATTCACAGCTAGGATACGCGCCTGACAACTGCTGTTGCAGGCATCTGCGCTGCATCTTCCCCTGGACCCCCGCCGGTGTTGCTGCTCTGCAGGTCGATGCGGTGTGCCCAGGCAAGACGGCGGGGGAGACATGCCGCACAGCGGTGCACGACTTCGAAGTGCGCTGTCTTTGTTGCCGCACTGCCACATCCCTGGGTTACTGGCCGCATGCTGGTGCCGGTTGTGTAGGCAGGGAGGCTTGGCTGGGTGCCAGCTCAGCTCAGCTGAAGAAAGCCAGCTCTGGACTGCCGACCGCCCCTTCTCAGTATCTGCGTTGCTGGGCCTTGGTGGCTGCTCCTTGAGGCCTCGCCTCGCTGCATCAGCATCCTCGCTTTGGTCCCGGCTGTGCAGGGTGACCAGACATATTCTGAGAAGCCGGGGCACAACTTCAAGCTGAATGCCAACTTCGACACCGTGGAATCAGGCAGCTACCAAGGGCTGGTGATCCCCGGGTGAGCAGCAACTGCTGAACCAGTTCGCCCCCCTGGGGACATGTGGCGCTGGACTGGGTGTGGCAGGCTGTCGTCTGCGTGCTGCGGCACTCCTGTTTTCTGGCTTGCCTGGCTGCCTCGCTCATCTCAGCCCCGCCCGTCGGCGATTGCAATTGCGGTGCTGCCACTGCAGCGGCCGTGCTCCTGAGTACCTTCGCCTGAACCCCCGGGTGCTGGAGATCGTGCAGCACTTTATGGCTGCCAGCAAGCCCGTGGCCTGCATCTGCCACGGCGCGCAGCTGCTGGCGGCAGCGGGTGAGCTCACCACAAGCTGTGGGCAGGCGTTGCAGATGCGAGGGGGGTGGCTTTGGGTGGCTGTGTTGGTTTGAGGCTGACAGCAGGCAATTACCAGCACTGTCCATTCGTTTTGAACCTGGTAGCGTGTGCACCTCAAACTGGCGTGCTCCTGCCTGCGCTGAGCCCTGCTGGACCCCCTGTGCTGTTGGTGCAGGTGTGCTGAGCGGACGCACCTGCACTGCCTACCCTGCCTGTGGGCCTGAGGTGACAGCTGCGGGAGGCACTCACAAAGAGGTGGATGCTGACCAGGTGGTGGTGGATGGCAACCTGGTGAGTTGCTGCTGCTGCTGCTGCTGCTGCCGCTGCTGCTGTGTGTGCGTGTCTTTGTTTTGTGTTTGTGTGCACCAAGCATCCAACCGCGGCTCACTTGCAAGTGGTTGGATACAAGTCGCCCTGCTGGGGCCTGCTGTGTGCTGCAGGTGACTGCTCCTGCGTGGCCAGCACACCCCCGCTGGCTGGCGGCGTTTGTCGATGTGCTTGGGTATCGGGTGGTGCCCAAGTGAGGAGGTGAAGCTCAGACGCCGGCACGCACCTCAGCAACTCCTTAGCGATTCAAGGTTTCCAGTACTCAAGTGCTAATTTGCTCTTGCCGCAGCGAGCGGGCCAGAATATTGCACCCGTTTGCAGTATACTGTAACTCTTGCCGCTTTGAGCTGGGCGCTACAATCAAATGAACGTTGGAAAGCAGAAGACAGGCCGGGAAAACAGGCTCAAGGCTGAGAAATCAACACAACACATCACTACGACAAAACATGGAACACAGCTCACTGCTGCTGGTCCGCATGCCGTGCCCCAGCCAGCGCCTTGCACACACGCCCATGCCTGCCCTGCCGCCAGTCAGCATGTGAACAGGCAGTGCCGCAATAGTATGCTGTGTGGCACTGGGAGCACCGCTTGTTAACCAAACCCTGCCCAGCCGCAGGTCCGCCCTCGGCACACACATTTGAGCACGACAGATAAGCGCAGCTGCGCGCTGCTGACGCCTGCGCCAGCTCCAGGGCAGCCTGCTTCCGCTGCTCTGGCGCTGTCCAAAGCACCAGAAGCGCCGATGCTAGCTGGCCAGCTACTGGATGCGCCTCCTCACGCAGCATTTTCGCTGCCGCTGCTGCTGATATGCTTGCCTGGCCACCTGCTGCTACACCCAAGTCGACAGTCAAGCCGCTCAGCACTGCCTTCAAGGCTTGCTGTGCAGCTGGCAGCTCCTCAAATGTGGCCGCAGTGCTGCCACCGCTAGCTGCTGCAAGCACGTCGTCAGCTGCGTGGACCAGTGCTTGGTAGGCATCAGCCAGCAGGCGGGCCACCACCCCGTCCTGCGCACCCTGCAGCACAAAACAGGCAGCAGTCAGCCAGATTCACCAGAAACATGGCCGCACAAGCAGCCCTGCGAGCACAGGTGCTGGTGCCACTGCCAATGTCAGACTCCCTCACCAGCAGCACTGCCCCTTGTGCGCCTGAGCGCTCCAGCTGCTGCAGCATGGTCTCCATTGCCCCGCTGGCCAGCATGTGCGCAGTCACATGCGGCGAGGCAGCTGCCGCCTGTGCAATGCAAAGCATCATGCCGTTCCATTCCTCTGAGGGCTGCAAACCAAAGCACACAACAGCTGTGTGATGCGCATCACCCTGCATGCAAGCAGCTGATGCAGAAGCGCAAGCACCAGCCAAAACAGCTCACCTTGCCGGCAAAAAACACCAGCGCTTGGCACTGCAAATCTACCAGGGCTGGGTGCAGCACCAGCACTGCCGGGCACATTGCACCGCACACAGCAATTGCACTGGCCAGATTGCAGCAGCTGGTGTGGGTGAGAACCTGCTGCAGCACAGGCTCTGAGCGGCATATGTCAAGCATAAGTGCCTGTAGCATCTGGCAGTGGGCGGCAGCCATGGCGGCGCAGTGCCTGCAAACAAGAGATGGGCCGGTACAGAGTGAGGAGGCAACCATGGCGGCACACACAACAAGGGCAGTGAGCAGGCATTCAGGGACAGCCTGTACAGCTCACCTGCCAAAGGGCTGGCTGACGTCGCGCTGGGCACAGCAGTGCAACCGCCAGGCAGCGAGCAGTGTTTGGTTGGTGGGGTCCAGGTTGCGGTCCCAGTTTACTCTGTTGAACTGGTTGAACATATCATCGGCAATCACGCCAGGCAGAAGCATGGCCGTCTGCATGGCCGTCTGCATGGACATCTGCATGGCCGTCTGCTGGTGAGCGCTACGGCAAAGCGCCGTGTGAAGGCCCCAAAGTGCTGTCTCAGCTGCGGCGGCAGTGGCAGCTGGCAGTGATGCGCCATATCCTGATGTGCTCTGCTGTTCCGCAAATGTAGCAGCTCCAACGATGAGGCGAGAACTGGCGCGTAAAGCAGTCACAAGGCTTGAAAGCGCACTCTGTTCTGCCGGCCGTGACTCGTACTGACCAACCAGCGCAGCTGTCAGCGCCTGTCCCTTAAGCAGTGCGGCGCATGCCGTGCACCACGCCGCCAACTCTGACCAGCTGCTGACAATGGTGGGACAGCTTGCCAGGAGAGCCTGCAGCAAACCAACTGCTTGGCACCAACCGCCGCTGACTTCAATCAAGCAGACAGCGTCGTGCTGCAGCAGTCCGCCTTCCACCAGCGGCTGCAAGGTGGCAGGCAGCCGAGGCAGCACCTGTGCCAGCTGCTGCGCCAGGCGGTGGTAGTCGATATGAAACTGCCCTGCCAGCTGCTGCTGCATTGGGTCCGGCAATGCTGCGCGAACGTGCAAACACATCTCGCCGAGCAACCCAACAAAACCGCGCAGCAGCGTGCCAACCGTCATCAATGCCGTGTCGTCAGTCAAGTCTAGAGGCACATGCGCCATCAGCTGACAAGCCGTGGCCAGCAGTCGCTGGGAGTTGCTGCTTACTGCACCAGTACGGCTGCCACCGTCAGAAGGCTGCGCTGGTGGGCAGAGATGGGCTTGGAGCGCGCTTCTTAGCTCAAGCGATGAAAGGATGCCAGCCATGTCTGCGGCACAGTACCAGTTGCACCAGCCCCACTGTACTTGCCGCTCAGGGGGCAGCCGCAGCACCACGGCTGCCTGGTGAATGGCTGGCACCAGCAGTGTCGCCAGGTTAGCCAATAGGCTGCTACTGAGGGCAACAGCTGCTGCATATGGGGTGCATTCTGTGTCTCTGACCAAACGAACAACTACTGATGCCAATCGAACTATAACCTTGGCCTGTTCCTCAGCTGCAGCAGGGGGATTGACAGCGTGTCAGCTGCACAGCAAAGGAACGGTGCGTGATTGGGCTGTAGCAGCAAACAGCAGGGCAAGTGTGGCTGGCGTCGCACCTGCCACTGATGAGCCGGGAAGGGGCAAGCCCGCTGCAGCAGCAGCAGCAGCCTCCAGCCAGGCCACCACCGCTGGTGGTGGTGCCAGCTGTGCCGTCCACTGCTCACGCACAGAGAGGCCACTTTCAAGAACACGTTGTAACATTCTGGCCATCATGCCAAGCTGTGCTTGCAGGACCATTGCCGCCACCACAGTCAGCTCGGCGGCAGGCACACCACTATCTGCCGCAAGGTTCTCCAGGAGAAGCCTGCCTGGACCCAGCAGCAGCGAGACGCAGCGGCAAAACGCCAGGACGGTCGCCGGGGGCAGGCCGGCAGTGTCGATGACGCCTGCGCAACCCTCTGCCACGACACAGGCAACAATGCAGCGCGACTGCCAGTCTTTGACGCTCTTGATGCAAGGAGGTGAAGGGAGAGCCGCCCAGGCCGCTGCTAGCTGACTGGCGATTCTACTCAGCTGCTCCCCAGCAGTTCTAAGGTCAGGTCTGCATTGCAATGCATAAAGTCAGTCGTAATTTGCAGGAGCTGAAGTACAGGCCAAGCACTGTTGAGCAAAGAGCGATGCCGCCACTCACGGCGACAGCACCGGTGCGCCCGCCTGCACGGCGGTGATCATACTGTTCCTCCAGTGCATTGCCCGCATCAGTAGGCGCTGGCTGCCGTCCTGGTCACTCATAGAGCTTAGCCCACGCAATAGCTCGCTGAGCAGCGCCAGAAGCTCGGTCCGAAGCTGGCTCATTTCTCTGAGAGCATCAAAGGCCGCAGTGCTCACTAAGGAAAGCCGGATGCGAGAAGAGGGCCTTGGAGTGCACATCGTGTTGTCAGCATCCTGGCGTACTGCAACAGCGGCGACGGCGACAGGGCATTTGGTCCTGAGTTGAGTTGCTGTGTGTGTGTGTACCTCACAAGCCAGCACGGCCTGCTTGACACACTGAGGCAGTTGCAAGAGACGCGTTGGGGGCGGCGCCTGGTCAATTCTGGTCAAAGCATGACTGACGGCATCCTGATGTCCGAGACAGAACAGCTGCGATCCCAGAATTACGATCGCCACTTGCAGGCCGCCTTAATGCACCGATGAGGTGGCAAGCTCTGCATATCTGCCGCCGCTGATGTCGCCAATCGCTCATTGCTGCTTTCACACATCGGTGTGCTTCATTTAGCCCTGCTGTTATTTTGATCTGTGTCGCTTTGAGCAGTCGTTGCTACAGTTACATATGCAGGGATGTGCAGCCTCTACCACAAGTTAAGTGCAATGGAAGCAGTGGGACATTCTCTCCCAAGCATAGAAGGCAAAAGGCTGAAAAACTAAACGACAACTCATCACAATGACAAACACCGGAACGCACTTGGCACATCACACCCAGCTCAATGCTGCTGGTCTGCATGCCGCGCCCCAGCCAGCGCCTTGCACACACGCCCATGTCTGCCCTGCCGCCAGTCAGCATGTGAGCAGGCAGTGCCACAGTAGTACGCAGTGTGGCACTGGGAGCACCGCTTGTTAACCAAACCCTGCCCAGGCGCAGGGCCGCCCTCAGCACACACATTTGAGCAGGACAGATACGCACAGCTGCGTGCTGCTGACGCCTGCGCCAGCTCCAGGGCAGCCTGCTTCCGCTGCTCTGGCCCTGTCCAAAGCACCAGAAGCGCCGATGCTAGCTGGCCAGCTACTGGATGCGCCTCCTCACGAAGCATTTTCGCTGCCGCTGCTGCTGATAGCTTGCCTGCTTACCTCCTGAAACACCCAAGTCGCCAGTCAAGCCGCTCAGCACTGCTTTCAAGGATTGCTGTGCAGCTGGCAGCTCCTCAGATGTGGCCGCAGTGCTGCCACTGCTGGCCGCTGCAAGCACGTCGTCAGCTGCGTGGACCAGTGCTTGGTAGGCATCAGCCAGCAGGCGGGCCACCACCCCGTCCTGCGCACCCTGCAGCACAAAACAGGCAGCAGTCAGCCAGATTCACCAGAAACATGGCCGCACAAGCAGCCCTGCGAGCACAGGTGCTGCTGCCACTGCCAATGTCAGACTCCCTCAACAGCAGCGCTGCCCCTTGTGCGCCTGAGCTCTCCAGCTGCTGCAGCATGGTCTCCATTGCCCCGCTGGCCAGCATGTGCGCAGTCACATGCGGCGAGACAGCTGCCGCCTTTGCAATGCTAAGCATCGTGCCGTTCCTTTCCTCTGAGGGCTGCAAATGACATCGGATGCGGATGCCGGGTGGAATCTGTTCCCGAGCTGGATTGCTGGGAGGCACGTCATCTTGCTTTACGATACGACGAGGTTCTTGACCCACTGCATGTGAGCAGGCCAAGAATGAGGGAGAAGTACTCCTGCGCCCCAGAGCGCTCGAGAGGGAGAAGTGTTCACGCCAAGCCCATCTGATCATCTGCAACTGATCTGTCATCTGAACCACCCATGCAACCGTTGCAAACAACTTCCTTTGTATCGTTGCCGTCATCGGCCTGCGAACGTATTTGAGCTGTCTAATCAAGTCTGGTCACATGCAGTATGCCCAATCACCAAGTGTGATTGCTGCAGCCTCCAAAACGTCATTTGATGCCATGCAACGCTGAACGCACGCGTGCCAGCACACTGGCGCTGGGTGCCACAGGCTGCCCTGCTCCTGACCCATCAGCACAGTCCTGCTGAGAGCTTCCAATGCCGCCGCCCGCCGCCAGTGTGTCGCCACCCCTGCGAGCTGACCTGCTGGGGGTCTTGCTCCTGCTGCGCTCGCTATGTTTGGGTTTGCGGTGTGCTCTTCGCCTGTGATGCTCCCTGCTGGGACTGGATCGTTTGCGCTGCTCACGGCTGCGGCTGCGACTGCGGTTGTGGCTGCGGCTACGGCTGCGGCTGGAGTCATGACGTCGCCGCCGCTTGCTACGCTTGCCATCCCTCCCCATGCTCCTGCTCCTGCTGCGACTGCTGCAACGGCGATGGCGCGAATGGTGGCGCTGACGGCCTACTGCCCTGCCCTCATGCACCCCCGCAGCTTCGCTGCCACTGCTGCTTTCGGTCGAAGCAGGGCGGCAGTTGCTGTGCAGGCCTCGAGACGGCGGCGGCTCCGCAGCTGCAGGCTCGGCATCGGTGCTGAGCATTGCACCGCCACCTGCCCTGGCGGCAGCAATGCGATCCCGAATCGACTGCAGGTTGCTGCCTCCAGCCGCACTGGCAGGTGCGGCCGCACCCACGCCAAACATCGTTGCGGAGGCAGGCGCTCTTGAAGCAGCAGCTTCAAGAGAGTGCGCAGGCAACGCCGGCCTGTGCTGCTGGAGAACTGCTGCCGGCGGGGTCAGCTGCCCCGCCTGCTGCTGCTCCCGCTGCTCCTGCTGCTGCTGCTGCCGCTGTTGCGGGGCATCGGCAGGCGCAGATACTCCGCCGCTGGCCAGGCCCTGGCGTGCCGCCTCCCGCCGCAAGCGCAGTCGCAGCGCCAGTGCCTCCAGAGGTTCAATGGGCGGCGTTGCCGTCGCCGATGACGGCGCGCGTGCCTCCTCGCCTTCCGCGGTGCCGCCCTCGCTTTCAGCGAGGAAAGCGCGGCGGTGCTGCGCCACCTCAGCCAGGTTCTGCTGCCGCTGCCTGGCCACCTCGGCCGCCTGCTGCTGCTGCCGCTGCGCCAGCAGCTCTCGAGCCCGCCTGCACGCGTACAAAGAGAGTCGCACGTGCGGAAGGAAGGCCTGAGAACCCCTGGGAGCGGCAGTACGTGTGCAATGGTACTGTACTAGCTATTGTACTGCTGTGGCGTGACCCCAGTGCTGCCAGGCCGCGCACAATGCTCAACAAACCTTACAGACACTGTGCTCACACACACACTGTGTTTACTGCGCATCAGCGCCGTCGCCAGCCAGCCAGCCAGCCCCAGCAGCCCCAGCAGCAGCGGCGGAAGCGCGAGGCAGTGGCAAGCAAAGGCAGGCGGCCCCACCTGCGTCGCTCTGCCTTGCGCGCCTCCTCTTCCTGCTCAGCCTGCAGGCGAGCTGCCTCCTCAGCAGCCCGCGCAGCCTCTGCTGCTGCTGCTGCCGCCGCCGCTCGCTGCTCGTCTGCTTGCTGCTGTAGCCGTGCCTCCTCCTCTTCACTCACTTCTGGCTGCTGCTGGGGCTGTGCGGGGGAGGCGTTTCCTGCGGCTGCTGTGTCCTCCCCCGCTGCTGGAGCCACCACTGCTGCTGGTGCTGTTGCTGCTGCATCTGCTGCGCCTGCTGCGCTAGCAGCCTGCTGACGCGCCAGCACTTTGCCTGCTATTGATGGATTCGATTTGAGGTTCAGCTTGGCAGGCGCTGCCGCAGCAACAGGGTCCCACTTGCCCAACAACCACGGCGGCACCGCAGCACCCGGCACATCTGCGGCACCACCCACCGCTGCTGCAGCGGCTGAGGCCGGCGGTGCTGGGCTTGCCGCGGAAGCAGCGGCTGCTGCCGAGCCACGAAAGAAGAAGGGAGCCCGCCAGGGGGCGGCTCCCTGCGTCTGGCCTCCATCGCTGCTGCCCTCAATCCCTGCCGCCGCTGCAGCTGCCTGCACCTCTGCGTTGGCGATAGCAGCCGCAACGGCGGAGCGCACCAGCACGGCAGCCAGGTGCTGCGCCTCTGCATCTTCTGCCGCCGTCGCCGCGGCAGCCAGCAGCGCTTCAGCTTCCTCCCGTCCCAGGGACTCGACCAGCAGCTGCCTACACCGCACAAATGCCAGGAGGAGAGAGGAGGGTTGAGGGGAGCGGCGGTGGGAGGGCAGTGAAGGGACAGGCAGGAGGGGTGGCAGCATGGCAGCACGCTGGCCAGCAGCTACACAGCTCTGTGCTTCCAGCTTGCATTGGGAGAGAGCAAGCAAGCAAGCAAGCAAGCAGCACAGCGCCTCAGCTGCACCCTCAGCCTCAATGCAGATGCAGCGGCGCAGCCACAAGGCACCTGTAGTGGCGGTGGTGGCGGTGGTTGGCGTGGAGGAAAGCGAAGCGAGGGTTGCGGGCCTCTCGTGCCCTCACCACGCCCTCAAACGCGGCGCCATTTTTCTGTGGGCAGGCAGGCAGGCAGGCAGCAGGCCAGGGAGCAGGAGGGCAAGGCTGTACGGGTCAGTACCAGCGTGAGGGTGGCAGGTGAGCGGAGAGGGCCGCACCCCTGAGGAGGGATGGAAGCCTGTCCTATATGTGCCAGCCAGCTGGGAGGCATGGCAAGGATCAGAGGGGCAAGAAGACCCACAATAGGTAGAAAGCAGCCCAGCCGTGCTGATGTGGCACGGCTCGGCTTGCCACAACTTGCTGCACAGCATCCACAGCACTGGCCGCAGGGCCAGGAGCCGAGCCAAGCCGCTTGCCTCTCTGCACGGCAGCAGCCTTCAGAAGCTGCCAGCGGACCGCCGACAGCTTAGCAGCAAATGTTCAGCAGGCAAACCATCACCCAATCGCCACACCCAGCCCTGACATAGCGCCACACTTGCACGGGCTTCAGCGAGCGCACGAGGCAGCCGCCCTTAAGCGGGGTTGGTGAGCGAGGGTTGGAGCCCGCAGGCGGGCTGGCACCCCGCTCAATGCGTCAGCATGTGTCATACGGCACATGGTGTTATGGTATGCTCTGTTAGGTATGTATGGAGGGCTGTGGGGTGGGTGAGGTGGCAGGGAGCCAGCTCCGAGGCCGAGGGAGAGGCCGGTCTCACATGAACAAAGGCAGCCAGCTTCTGCATCGTAAGCCAGGTGTCCAGGGGCACACCGGGGGGGGCAAGTGGCGGCGCGCCACCCGCCTCGCCCTGCTCAGAGCTCTGCTCCTCTTGCTGCTTCCTCTCCCCTTCAGCCTCCTCGCGCTGCTGCGCCTCAGGCGCTTGTTGCTGCTGCGGCTGAGGCTCCTGCTGCTGGACAGGGCTCCCTTGCTGCTGCCGCTGCTGCTGCTGCTGTGCTGCTTGCTCGGCGGCCGTTGCCGCCCTGCGCTGTTGCCGGTGTCGCCAGCTGTCGCCATACTGCCCCAGCAGCTGCAGCGCGTCTGGCGGCGGCGGCAGTGCAGGCCCAAACGCCACCTGCATCGTCTGCCCTGTAAGCCCTTCCTCGTCCTCCTCCTGTGCGGCCTCCTGTGCCTTCAGCTGCACTGGCTGCTGGGTCTGGCGCGGCTGATGCTCGGCATCTGCTGCTGCAGGCAACCCCGCTGCTGCTGCTGCTGCTGCTGCTGCTGCTTCTGGTACATCTGCCGCTGGCGGCGGAAGCTCATCCTCCCCGGGTGCCGAGCTCACCTCTGCTGGGTTTGCTTGGAGCAGCCACCTGCAGGCAGGCAGTTGCAAGCCCTTCCAATCAGTCGAGCATCAGGGCAGGGTGCAGGATCAGGCAACGGAACAACGCAAGGTAGGAGGCGAGCAGATGACACTGTGAACTCCACTCAATGCTCAATAAAAAAAAAAAAAAAATGCCACAGCAGGCAGAGAGGCCGAGGGGCAAACAGGACAGCAGTTGCGCTGTAAAAACGCGAGGGCTGGCCAGCGGGCTGCTCCCGCCGCCTTTGCGCTTCCTTTCCCCTGGCCTGGCAACTGGCAACTGGCGGCGCCCTCCGGACGTTGCCAGCAGGGGCCCTGCACCTCGCTCCCGTTCATATTGGTTCTGCTTCTCGTCAGGCACTCACTGAGCCGCCCACTCACCGGTAGAAAGGGTGCAGGGTGCTGTGGGGCTCGAGGAAAGCAAAGGTTGGATCTGCCGCACGCCGCACCCGCAGCAGCACCTCGGCCTGCTGCCCGCTGTCCCGCACAAACGCCGCCGTCTGCCGGATCATCCTGTACTGCCGCAGGGTGGCAGGCAGGTGCCCCCGCAGGCGCTCAGGCACCACAAAGGGCGGCACAAACGGCAGGTCCGACAGCTGCGCGGCCGCCTCTGCTGCATGCTGCGCGGCCTGCTGCTGCTGCGCTGCGGCTGCTTCCTGTGCTGCTGCCTCCTCCTCCACCGCCTCTTGTTGCAGCTCCTGCTGGCCGTACTGAAAGCCTATTGCTGCATAGCTGCCCGATCCGCTCCCATCCTCCATCTCAGCCCGCTCCTGCTCGCCAGCACCGTAGAGGAACGGTATGGCTGCCGAGCCAGACGGGGCCCCCCTGTGAACTTGCGGCAGCTGAGGTGGCGGCAGGGCAGCTCTGTACTGCCCAGCTGCGCCGTGAGCCAGACCCGCTTGCCGCTCCCAGCTGTTGCCTTCGCCCCGGGGGCGCCGGAAGCCGCCGCCGTAGCCGGCGAGCGGCATCAGGCGGCCGTGCTGCTGCAGCTCGTGTTCGCGGGCGGGGTCGAGGTCCCTGCAATAAGGGGGAGGGGGTGAGTGTGGGTGTATTCCTGCAGCAGCTTAGATAGTGTGATAGGACAGTAGGATCGGTTCAGAAGGGAGTATGCAGTGCAAGCCAAGGGTGCAGCATGTCATTTATACAAAAGCCGTACACAAACATTAATCACAACTGCAGCTGTGCACTGTAGGGTTTGTACAAACCTGTACCGCTCAAAGTCCAGCTCCTCCCTGCTGGTGCCCTCCGCAGCCAGACCAGCCGCCTCCTCCTCCGCCAACACAGCGGCAGGCAAGCCCTGCTGCTGCTGCTGCTGCTGGCCGTGGCGGCGGCGTTGGCTGGTGCCTGCCAGCGTGATGGGGTCCAGCAGCAGCCTGCGGCAGGGAGGTCAAGGAAGGACTTATGAGGGTGCCGTTTGTGCTGTGTAGCAAAGTGTTACCGTGCTGGTAGAAACTACTTCCGAACCAGCAAGCCAGCAAAAAGGAGCGGGAACCAGCGCAACTGATGAGGCAATTCGTGAGGGCAAATGCAGACCCAGGCCCCAGCTGCGCACCGGGCATCCCATCTGTCGGCCAGATCGTCTTCATTTCCCCAGCATGGCACCAGCGCCCGGCCCTCCTCTACGTCGGCGGCAGCCTCGGCGTCACAGAGGATCTCCGCTGGCAATCCAAACACAGACAAGCCCTCGCTGCACGCAGCGGCGGCGGCGGAACGGTGTGAGGCGGTGCATGCAATCCAGGGCTGATGGGTGCTGTAACACTGTCATCGCACGGTGCACTCACGGCTCGTTGGTTGCCTGCACGCCTGCAAAAGGTTCGCTGTGGGCCAAAGGCGGCCTCCTGCGTTTACGCCGATCCATGTACACTTCCACACCGCCCTGGCCGAATCAGCGCACAGGCCGATGGATCTCGCAGTAAAAACAAAGGTACCTGTGTACTTTGACTACGAATTCCAAAACTCATGAGGACAGGTATAGCTCCCGCATCTCGTCTCGCGACCCTCACTTCCAAGTCTGCTCCATTTCCATCGTTCAGTTCGGCTGCCGAAGGTGTTTCGGACAGCCACGACACTGGACAGCTCCACCCTGCACGCCTGTCAACTCCCACAGGCACCCTTTGTTGAACCACACGCCAAGCTGCTGGTGAGCGAGGCACGAGTGGCGCGCGAAGTTGATTGATTTCAAGGGATTGTTCGCCTCGCCGTTCAGCTGCCTTGCCTCTGCGTCGCGCAATAGTACCAGCCTGAACATGGATTCGAAACCCGCCCGGTCAACCCGGTTCTTCTGTTTGTTTGTGCAGACGAGATGCGCCCAGCGGCCGCCGCAGCTGTTGTGTTCCTGCTGCTCACGGCAGCAGCTGGCACCAGCGCAGCCCTGAGCCCCGCAACCTTGCTGTATCGTTGGCAGTCGTGGGCACAGTCAGCGGAGGAGGAGGCGCTGGAGGGGCGGCGGCAGCCCTCGGAGCGCCCTGCCGCTCCAGTGCTGTCGCTGGCCCAGCCAAGTGATGGCCAGCCTGCAGTGCTGCACGTTTCTCTGCAGCTTCCCAACCATCAGCTGCTGGAGGTTCACGAGCATTCGTCTCTGGAGGACATAGTGACCAAGCTGCTGTCGGGGCAGGTGAGCTCCAGCTCGAAAATCAAGCCGCTGTTGTTGTTGCATGCATGCCGCCAGCTTGCCCCAGCGCGTTGTGGCAACAGCGAAGCCCGTCAGCCTCACTGCACAGCTCGTGGCAGTGCACTGAATCTCTTGAACACTGCAATGCACAAATTGCAGGGGGGGCCACTGCCAACTGGGCTGGAGCTGGAGGTCGTTCAGCGCACAAGCCACCAGCGCACCTCAACCCTAGGGGCTGCCCTGCGCGCCGCCACCCTCAAACTGGCCCGCCTCGGCTCAGACTGGATTGCTGCGCACCTGCCCGAGGCAGGCGGAGGCGAGCTGCTAATGCCAGAGGCCGCCATGCGGCTGGTCCTGCACCAGCACCCGGCATCAGCAGATGGCGGCGCCGACACCGACACCGCACCTGGCTCGGCAAGCCAGCGGCGCCGGCCCCCCGCCATTGCCGCCGAAGACAGCGCCACGTTTTCATCTCAGGAGCAGCGGCTGCCGCTTGCTGCTTTTGACGATGCGTATCAGGACGCAGAGGCCTCGCCAGCTGACACTGAGGTCCCATGGCGGCGCCAGCTGCAGCAGTCCGAGCAGGACGCTCTGGAGGCTGACGGTCTAGAAGCTGCCGCCGTTGTCGAGGACGTTGCCAAATCAGGGGAGACGGGCTGGCCGGCCGTCACCCTCTTTGGCGCTCGCCGCGCCTCCTCGCAGCAGCAGCTGCCCGATGGAGAGGCGGAAAGAGAGTTTGCCGCAGCAGGACAGCTCTTGAACGGCGGCGTGGCTGCTGTGGAGGAGGATGAGGCTGGAGATGAAGAGGCACCTGTGCTGATTGTGCAAGTCAACGTCTCGGCAAAGCGGCAGCAGCCAGCTCAGCACCGCGTTTTCCAGCTGCGATATGGCGACGCAACTGCACCCACCGCCGTCTCCCGTGTGTCGCTGTTGCGGCAGCTGGTGGCAGCCTCTCGCCAGGCCACCCGTGAGGGTGCAGCGCTGGGGCGGCATGGCGCAGGGGGTGACGACGGGGCGGCTGCCCTGCTGGCCACCTTGCGCAACACCCTGGCTGCTGCCGCTGCTGAGACGGATGGCAGCAGTGACAGTGGCGACGTGCCAGTTGGGATCCAGCTGTTGCAGCAGCCCCCGCAATGGGTCGTTGCTCCGCTCGACAACGTTGCAGAAGACGGTTCCATCACCGCAGAGACTGTGGACGACATGTTTTGCGGCGCCCTCATGCTGGCGTGTGTGTGCGTCGTGCTGCTGGTGGCAGACATCCGCCGCCACGGTTGGCGGCGCTCGGCAGCCAAGCCTGCCTCACCTGCTGTTGTGGTAGCAGCGCATGAAACGGCGACCTCCCCTCACAACGCGAAGCTGCCAATTTGAGCAGGCAGCTTATCGTCACTCAATTTTGGTAGCCTATACTCCATGTCATCCAACAGTACTCCCATCCAACACCCTGTTGCCGGCAGCGCGGCTAGATTCCTGCCCTTTCTCCCTTTCTCTCACGCCAAACGGTCCCCTAGCAGTTGTGTGCCCCCCTCTCTCCTCCCCAGAGTTACTGCCCTGTCCTGCTTCTACTCGCAGCAAGTCATTCCCAAGAGACCAGCCTCAATTCTTTCGTTCACCCTTTCGCTCCTAACCCGCACTCGGAGCGCACTGCACACTTCCTGGCCCGCCTTCCTTTCTCCTGTGCCCTCTCCCTTGTCCTCTTCTTGACCCTCAAAGCTGGCCTGTGCAAGGGCAGACTTCTGGCATGTTTTTGCAAAACATACCAACGCACGTAAATGCCACGACAAGAAAAGAAAGAAGCGCGAGGGCGATGCACGGCAGGCAGCAATGAGCAGGGTAGTGGCGGGGAGCGAGCAGGAGGCAGCAGAAGCGTGGAAGGGAGAGGGGGAAAGTCAGCACGGTGGTCAACAGTAACTATAAGGGCAGAGCAGGAAAATTTGGTGAAGCTTGACGGGTGGCAGGGCTCGCACTCGAGGCACGTCGTTCTTTGGAATCAGCAAGACGCTGGATTGGGCCGCTTCACCATGCTGCAACGCGGCTGTTCGGTGCAGCAAGCTACCTAAGTCAAGGGTAACAGAAGGCGGGCTGTGATCCAGCAGGACTGGGTGCTGCGCTCAGTACTTGCGACCAGGGTGCTGGGTGGGCAGCAGGTTGAAGCGCCGCTTCGTGGTCGTGCGCTCGCGGCTGAGCTTGTCGTCAGGTGAAAAGCGGGCAGGGTGCGCCGACTCAGTGGGTGTGCCATCGGGGGCAAACTTCTGCAGGAGACGGGCAACGGCAAGCAGTGAAAGGCGGTGGGAGCGCTGCGGGGCGGCAGCGGCAGCGATGACGGCGGCATGCGTTCATGCCTGCGTTGCAACTGTGATGCGGGGGTGGGAAGGGCGCAACAACAAGCCATGCGCCAGGGCATGCATCGGCCCGAAGGCTGCACGCATGCAGCGCACCTTCAACGTGTACACCCGCTCCTCCTTCTCGTTGACGTAAAACATCAGATACATGGCTGCTCTTTGCTGTAGTTCTCACGTCAAAGGCTCTTTTCGCGGCTGTTCACTGCTGCAGAGTCGATGTCGTCTGGGGCTGGGGCGATGGCGCCTAATTAAACGTGGTTTTTTGAGTGTACGTCGTGTACTGGCCAACAAGCGAACTTTGAGATGTTTCATGGCCGCAGGGGGTGCCAACTAACTAGGCAAGATTCCAGCATACGCTGACAATGGCGGGCGCTCAATAATCGCCAACTCGTGTCCAAACCAGCGCCGGAACTTGCCCAAATGCGTGTGGTACAAGCGCATGCCCCCGGCGATCCGTTCAGCACCAGCCGTGGTCGCCGGCTGCATGCTCACCCGCCGCCGCTGGCAGCCGCCGCGTCTTTGGTGCCCGCCTTGCTGGCCGCGTTACTGATTTTGTCGCGTGCCCACGGCGTGGGCGCGGCAGCAGGTGACACGGAGCAGGCAGTCAACAGCCGCGACTGCCCGCAGCACCAGCGGGGCAGCAGCATTCTAGACCTGCCTGACACCAGCGATTGCCGCCGCCTGGTGCGCTTGATGGCGTCCTGCCTGCCCAGCTGGAATGCAGCCGAGGTTCATGTGGAGCCAGGCAGTTCCTGCTGCGAGCACGCCGCCAGCTTCTTCACTTTGCAGTGCCACTGCTGGAGCAGCCAGTTTGACGGTGCAGTTGTGGCAGGTGTGGGCGGCATTGATGATGCCTGCAGCCCGGGAACAGCCACCGACACCTCTCCAGGCAGGCTGGCCCGGCAGCAGCAGCAGCAGGACGAGCAGCAGCAGCAGCAGCAGGCACAACAACCGCAGGCGCAGCTTGCCGGCGGAGGAGGCAACGCCGCAGCAGAAAGCTCGACACTGTCGCGGCTGGCGGGGCGGGTGTTTGGCGGCGGCGGCAGCAGCCAGCAGCAAGCCATCCGCCTCAGGACCGCCGACACTGCGCAGCAGCAACAGGACATACGGCTGTACGTCGGTGTGCTGTCGGCAAGCGCCAAGAGGGAGGCAAGGGATGCCATTCGGGCCAGCTGGGCGCAGCACCCCGCGGCTCACCGCCTGCGATTCTTCCTGGCCCGGCCTGCTGATGACGCCTTGTTTGCCCAGGTGACTAGCTGGCGGCAGGGGGCCAGCGGGCCGCATCATCAAAGCTGCACCTTGTTCATCAGTGTGGCGGTTGCTGCTGTGCTGGGCAGAGTGCAGCGTTGAGCTGTGGAGTGCTTGAACAGAGGCGTTCCTGCCTTGCCTGCCTGTTTGGGAGGCTGCTGGGCTGCGCCCTCCCCGCAGCCGGCCTGTTCCGTTTTGTGTGGCTGTGACTGTGGGCGGTGAGTTGAGGCTGTGAGGCTGCTGTTTGATGGATGTGCTGCCTGCAGGTGCGAGAGGAGGCGGTGCAGAAGCGAGACCTCGTGGTGCTTGGGCACATCACAGGTGTGTTTGTGTTTGTGGGTGTGGGTGTGGGTGCCTGTATGTATATATATACAAAAAAAAAAGATCAGAAGAAAAAGATCAGAAAAAAAAGATGTGATTGAACAAATTACTAAATTGTTCAATCTTTATTTGTTTGCTCCAACATCAAACACCAGCTCTTTGCTTTAAGAATTCCAAGGGTTCCTCCTTCTCTCAAGGAGAGTTCCATCAAAAAAGTATAACTGTTTTGATGTTGGAAGCAACTACTTGATCTCATACTCCCTATATATGTATATATATATATATATATATATATATATATATATATATATATATATGTTTTAACTGTTTTGATGTTGGAAGCAACTACTTGATCTCATACTCCCTATATATATATATATATATATATATATATATATATATATATATATATATATATATATATATATATATATGTATGTGTGTGTAGGGTTGGCGTGTTGCCGGCAGGTGCAGGGAGGGTGGCTGCTCACCTTACAAACCCCTCTGTGACCCCGAACCCGCCCCCAGCTCGTGCATCACCCCCCTGCCTCACGCTCAACTTACCCCCTGCCCTTGACTCCTGAATTGTTGGTTGTCATCGTCCGTGCACTGCCTTTGCCCCATAATGAATGGAATCAGTCTTGCCGGCAGTTTCGCCCACTGTCTGGCACAAGCCCAACAAGCCTCGTCAATGCCAACATCTCTTGCCTCCCCCCCCCCCCCCCTTGCTCTGCGCAGAGCACTATGCCAACATCACCCACCAGACCTTAGAGGTGCTGCGGCTAGCGGCAGCAGACCCCACCACCACGCATGTGTTGAAGACAGACGACGACTCGTACGTGCACTTCGGCCCGCTGCTGCATCGCTTGTCCACGCTGCCGAGGTAAACCAAGTACCTGAAGCTGGGCTGCAACCCTGAGCTGAATCTCGTCCTTGTCAAGTGACCGGGATATGGGGGGCCGCTCTGCGCACATGCACCTGCGCGGGCGGTATCACTGAGCTATGCCCCCTGTCTGCCTGCCTGCCTGCCTGCCTGCCTGCCCTTGCCCGTCTGTTTGTGACTGGGTCTATGCTTCTGCTTCTGCTCCTTTTCCTGTGCCTGTGCAGGGAGCGGCTGTTCTTCGGAAACATAGAGAACCCGGGAGGGCAGCCTCACAGGGAAGAGGGCCACCAATGGTGCGCCTGCCTGCCACAGCTCCCTTGCCCCGGCTGCCGTCAGTGTGCTGCACAGGCAGAACCCGGTATGGTATGCTCGTGGCCCCCAGCCTCCACCGATAGCGACCGTAGGCAGCTGTCGTGGCGCCCTTCTCGCTGCTTGCCAGGGCACCAACTGGCCCGGCCGCACACTCACTGCTCTTCCTGATTCCTTCTGCCCTTGCCTCCTCCCTGCTCCCGCCCAGGCATGTCAGCCGGGAGGAGTGGCCAGCTGATCGCTTCCCTGTTTGGGCGCACGGGGCTGGCTATGTGCTGTCAGCTGACCTGGCAGTGGAAGTGGCAGCGGGTGAGTGAGTGCCTTGTTGTTGTGCCACTGGCAAGCACAACACACACCGAGCTGTGGGAGCCGGCGGCGCTCTGCCCTCAGGCCTGGAGGTTGGAGGGGGCATTGCGCCTCAGTGACGCACGCGGCTGGTGGCAGGGCTTCACGCACTGTGCTTTGTGGCGCTGCTGCCGCTGTCCCGTGAGGTGCAGGCACTGCGTATGCGGCCAGCGTGGGGGGGCACCTGTTCAAGCTGGAAGACATAGCAGTTGGCAGCTGGTTGGAGTGGGCTGCACAGCAGCGTGGCTTCGAGCTCCACCTGGCTCAAGACAAGCGGTGAGCTTGGTGTTGTGTGGGTGGGAGTGCTGGGCTGTGGTGTGCTGTGGTGCGCTGTGGAATGCTGCAGTGTGATGTGCTGGGCTGTGCTGTGGTATGCTGCAGTGTGGTGCGGAGTGGTGTGGTGTGGTGCACTGTGGTGCGCTGCGGTGAGAGTGCTGCGCTGTGCGTTGATCAACTCCCTCTGCTCCGCCGCACTGCAGCGCTGCCCGCTGCCGCCCGCTGCCGCGCATCAGCAGCAGCATGCTGCACGCCTGATCTTGCCGCCCATGGGTGTGTGACTGCTCCCGCAGATTCAATTTCGGCGGCTGTCGGTTTGGCGACCTCGTGTCGCACTACATCAAGCCGCAGCAGCAGCTGTGCATGTGGGCACAGCAGGGCCGCTGTAAGGGCTGCTAGCCTGCGTCCTTTGCGGCCCGCTGCCCTGCGTATTGTTGTGCTGCCCGTTAATGGACTGCGAGTTGTAATTCACAAGAGTGTGGCGTGTAACAAATCACTGTGCTTATGTTGCACTTCGATGAATGGTTGTGCGTGTGGGCTGGCCAGTCACGGCAAAATGCATGGGAGAGAGAAGAATGGAAGAACGGACAAAGTCGATTTGGCGAGCGTATTCAGGTTTACACTGGAAGGGCGTTTTTTTAGCAGCAGGGGGCGCACATGTGCTGGACAGGCTGGCAAGAAAGTTGTCGAGGCATGTGTGCGGTACAAGCTTAGAATAATCACTTGAGTTTGATGGTATAGAAGGGAGGCAGTATAATAAGCAAGGGCATATTGGTACGGGCACGGAGCAAAGCTTGGGGCAAGTAGAATGGCAGTAAAGGAAAGGAAGGGCGAAGGAACTGACTGGCTTGTAGATGAGTAAAAACGACTCGCAGGCATGTGCGAGGGCTGGCGCTGGAGTTTGGGGTTCAAGTAGGCTGGCAAAAAGGCTGGCAAGCACTTCATTGACAGTGACGATGCAGCTGCTTGTGGGATGAGAAGGGGGCGCCTGCTGCCGCGGGATGCTATGAGGCTGATGAGCAGTATGGCTGCGTATATGAACAGCCGAGAGGAAGGGGATCCAAGACCTTCAGCGTCCACCTAGGTCCAGCCAGGCACGGGCCGCTGCCTGCACAAGCTGCCGTGCTTCAAGGTCTGAGACGCGCCGCCCTTGCTCGCACTGCTGGCGCACGTAGTTGACGGTCAGGCGCAGCAGCCAGGGATCGCGGCAGTCTGCAGGTGGGGGTTGGGCAGGCAGGCGAGTGAGCGAGGCAGATGAATGCAGCAGCATCAGACTGAGTGCAGCAGCTCTGGCGCATGCGACTGTGGTGGTGTGCGCCTGCTCACCTGTCAAGAAGCAGCGTTGCGGTGCCGCCGCACACGGCTGCAAGGGGTCTGCTTGGTGGCGCAGTAGCAGCAACAGCAGCTGCAGCCGCTCCTCGACCCGCAGGTTGGCTTGCAGGACGCCACCTGCGAGGCTGCTATCGTTCCCACCGAATGGTGCGTCGCTGCCGCTGCTGCCCGCTGCTGCGCCGCTGCCGCTATTGCTGGGCGTCGTTGACTCGAGCACGGCGTTGAGGTGCAAAAGTAACGGGGTGCCGTCGACGGCGAGGCCTGCTGGCGCGCCATGCTCCAGCAGCATGCGGACGACTTCCAAGCTCTGCTGACGCACTGCTATGACAAGGGGCGACCAGTGGTGCACACCGTCAGGCGCCACACCGCCCCGTCGCAACGCGACTAGGTCCGCTGGCGGTAGCTCGCCCACAATGTTGTGGGCTGGCGCTCCCCCCTCCAGCAGCGCCTTGACAACCGTTGTGCGCCGCAGTTTGACGGCCGCAAAAAGACAGGCGCCGAGCGAGAGTGGCAAAGCGCCGCTCGCTTTGCAACAACGCAACAGCGCCACTGCGCACTCTTCTTCCCCTGCAATCGCGTCGATCAGCTCCTCAGCGCTCACTGTGGGCGGGCCATCGCGCATATGATGGGGCAAAGAGGGGGGGCTTGAGGCGCCAAAGGCAGCGGCGGCTTGTGTGATGGTTTGCAGTGTATGTGAAGTGAGGGCGGGTTGACCAGTGGGGTGCCCTCCCCAAGAGCTCGGGTATTGGCGGTAACGCGCCGATCCAGGGTGGCAGTGTGCTTCCGCACAGCTTCCTTGAGCGCCAATCCGCGCTGAATTACCGTGTGAGACGTGCTTGTGGGGTTATAAGTACCCGTTGGGCACAGGCTGCATGTGGGGCGGAGTTGTCGCGGGAGGCTAGCGCGTTTTGGCACACAAACGTCTTGCGGATGCAAAACAACAACTCAGTACATGTCATGGGTGCCGCAGTGTTTGCATGCCGCCCATCTCTGTCTCATCTCTGCCGCCGCTCCTTCGCTGCCGCTGCCGCCCATCGCTGCCGCGTCTCATCTGCCTCATTTCACATATGCTAGGCGCCTTGCAACACCCAACGCCCTCTAGATTTTCGACACAAATCATACATCGCCCATTTGGTCATGCACCTCCAAACCTTTCCAGCCGCCGCCGCCTCAAATCTCCGGCCTCGCCATCGTCGTCCTCGCGCCGCTGCGGCTGCTGCCGGGCAGGCACCTCTACCGCTGGTTCGTCCCTGACGGCTGCGCTGGAAGACGATGCAGCGGCTGGCGTGTCACCAGCAGCGCGCTGCTCTGCGTGTGCTGCAGGCGTAGCTGTGGCCGTGGCAGGGTCAGGGGCCGCCGGGGCGCCATCACTCGGACCGCTGCCGATTGTGCTGGCAGCAGGCTGCTGCGCCTGTTGCGCCTGCTGCTCCTGGAAGGCACGCAGCGCCTGCAGCTGCTGCTGCAGCACCCGCTCAAGTGCGGCGGCAGCAGCTGCGGTGGCCGCCGCTGCCGTTGGGTCTGAAGGGGCGGCGGCCGCCGCCGTGCCTCCACCCAGCGGTGCCAGCATGCTGGCTGCTGCAGCCGCGGTGGCGGCCGCCGCAGCCACATGCTGCTGCGGTGTGGCAGCTGCCAGGACTTCCTGGGCTGCTGGGTCCAGAGCTGCCGCGTCACCGTGTGGCGGCGGCGGCACACCCTGACCCAAGGCCGAGGCAGGCGGTCCTATAAAGTGCGGCGGGCCAAGCAGGTAAGGCATGCTGACGGGTACAGGTACCATGTACTGCATCATGCCAGCCGAGACTGCCGCCGTGGCGGCGGCCGCCGCCTGCTGCGCACGCAGCACGTGCTCCGCGTGCTGCTGGCCCGCGTACTGCAGCTGCGGCATGCCGCCAGCTGGCACAAAGACCGCCATTGGCGCCGCCGGCACCCACTGCAAGCCAGAAGCGGAGGAGGCACAGGGTGGAGAGGGGCAGGGCAAGCAGGAGTGAGACGAGGGCTGGAGCAGCAGGGCGAGCGGCAGCGGACCGATTGAATCCTTCAGTGCTTCCACTCCACTCCAACAGAACAGCGAGGCAGGCCTGCGGGCGCGCACACCAACACAACCAGGCCAAGCTGCGTGTGCACCGACCATACCTGCGGGTGAGGCTGGGGGTAAGCCTGAGCGTATGCATCTGCCACATGCCACCCGCCCTGGGCCGCCGCCGCCCCAGGCACACCGCCACCGCCGGCGCCGCCGCCCTGCCCCTCGTCCTCCTGGCCCCGCACGCCCCGCCGCCGCCGCAAGGCCGCCGCCTGTTGCTGTTGCTGCTGTGCGCGTCCCGCTGGGATGGGCTGTCCGGGCATGATCCCTAGTGCAGCCAGGTCTTCAGCACGCATCTGCTCCAAGGCGGCAGCAATCGGGTTGTCGGCAGCGGCAGCCGCAGGGGCCGCGGCGGCAGGCGCCGCCGGCGTGGCGGGCGGCGGCACCACGCTGCGTCGGCAGATCGGGCAGTTTTGCTGCCGCTCCAGCCAGGAGCGCAGGCAGTGCAGGTGGAACACGTGGCTGCAGCCCAGCTTCTTGTTGCGACCTGCAGCCGCTCGGGCAAAGTGAGGGTGAGGGAGAAGGTGAGCGAGTGTGTCTGGTGCACACGCTGGGTCGCTGGGCCAATAGGGAGGCTCTGTCCCCTTCCCTCAACCCCAGTGACCCGGGAAGGCAACACCAGACAGAACGAGCGTCTCCTCCAGCTGTCCATGACCCCGTGCTGCCATGCCCACAGCGGCAAGCAGGCACGCAGGCAGACCTCCCTGCCAACGAACCAACCCACCAGCGGTGCTCATTTCTTCTCGGCAGATGATGCAGGTGTGGTCCCCTCGCTGCAGGTCCTCCTCAGTTGCATCCGGGAAGCTTTGGTCCATGTTGGCTGCGGTACCACATGCGGGGGGCATCAAGAAGTACCGTCAGGTGGTATTACAGTCGGTACGACACGAGCACTTATCATGACAACGCTCAGGCACAAAACACACAGCGGCTGAACGACCAGGCGGGGCGAACACACAACAGCGACAACCCCCCGCGGCGCTGGTTCCACGAAGAAAGGCTGTACACACCCACCGGTGATGCGGCGGTACCGCAGGAAATCCCGCACACGAGTCTGGAAGTTGCGGAACGTCCAGTACAGATCCCGGACCTGAGGACACAGCAGGAGTGAGATCTGAGGAACAGGCGGCAGCTCTGGCTGACAGGCGGCTGTGGACGGCAGGCACGAGACGACACACAGGTGGACCAGTCAAAAGAGCAGGCAGGCAAGCCATTGCGGCCATTTCAAGGCTGGATAGCCGAACCGCCGGGTGTGCCAGCTGCCTTGGTTCAAAGCTGGGTCCCACCCCACAGCCCAAATCGAGTGTGGCAGGCTAGTATGCGTATGCCAGTGCTCACCAGGTGCAGGGGTATGCCATAGGTGGAGAAGACGACGGCAAAGAAAGCGCAGTACACCAGCAGGTGCAGCATGTCCAGGGTCAGCTCGAGGTAGAACACTGCACAGGGCAGACACGAACAACAAGCATATAGAATAAAAATAACATGGTACACAAACATACATTGGAATAGTGATACATCAAAGCGAGAAGCACGCAGCAGGCAGCAGGAGGAGTTGGTGACGGGCAGCTGGCCAAGAGTACGGCAGGCGGCAACCAACACCACAGCACCGGCACAGGCACACGTGGCAGAAGCACAGGCAGGCGCACCTGCCACGCCCTTGCCCTCCCAGCGCCCCTCCATCGCCATATCAGCCATCGAGAGGCAGTACTTGATGAAAGTGAGCACGATGGTGGAGGCCTGCGGCAACAGGCGGGCACTTGCAACATGGAGTCAATGTTACTGGGGTGGGCAGGCAGGCAAGCGGCGTGGTGCTGCTCTCTGTGACACTGCAGCTGGGCAGCGGCAGCCAAGGCCGACGTGGCCGCCAGCCAGCCTGGCAACCGTTGAAGTGGTGCGGCCTTCATCACTCGTCACCGTACCACCCCCATCACACAGCAGCTCCAACAGCAGTGCCCTGCAATGTCACCCTCCCGCAGAACAGGCCGGCCCGAGCCTCAGCCCCAGCCCCGGCTCTTCACACCTGCACGGTGTATTCAAACGCAAAGAGCAGGTGGACAGACACGCCGTGCTGCAGCGTCTTGGACAGCGAGTAGTGGAGGAAAGCGAGGTCCACAGCCTGCAACAAGAAGAAGGGCGCAGGGCAGCCCCTCAGCAGGCAAGAAATAAACAAAACGGGGCAGCAATGGCGCACGTGGTGGTGCAGGGACAACGGCCTGGGTCAAGGGTGCGACTGCGGCTGCTGAGATGTTGCAAACAACGCGAGATAACCGCCCTTATCCGTCCCATGCTGCACAGCTCTGAAGCTTTCCAGAACCCCCGGCTGCCAACAGCAGCCCAGCCAGCGTTTGAGTTGCCCTCAAGCCACCCAGCAGCCAGCTTCAGCATAGTCACAAAGCCCCCCTGCTGCTGCCCCATAGCTCGCAGGGATGTGAGGCCTCACCAGCAGGACGAGGGCAAAGGTTGCAATGCGCAGGTGCTGCAGGCGTGAGACATTGGGTGTCGTCTCCACAAAGTCTACGCGGTCTTGAACCAGCCAGTGGAAGATCTTGACGAAAGACAGGATCACAAACATGCTGCGACAGGGATGGGGAGAGGGGAGAGGGTGTGAGCGAGGCGGAGGGCAGAGCGCTTCAGCGCAGAACCTGGCCCGGGGCGGGTAGGGCATCCAAAGATGGCACCAGGTGCAGACGCAGCAGCAGCAGCAGCAGCGGCAGCGGAACGGTTCATGGTGCGACACAGAGCACGTGGGTTTCCACACCTGCGTGCCTGGCCCAACAACACGGCACAAGGAAGGCACAGCAGAGGCAGGCAAGTATGGGCCCTCACATGAGAAAGGAGGCTGTGAAGTCCTCCCTGAAGATTGTCATGGCCAGGCACGTCTCCACCACCGCCTGCCCCACCTTGTCATTCACCCGCTCCACCTCACTGTCGCGAAGGCGGCCCAGGAATACCTGCCGCATGGGAAATGCAGGGAGGGAGGGAGGCAAGTGGGAAAGGGAGGGAGACAGGTTGGAGGCAGCGGCTGACCGGACCAGGACGCGTCATTGTACTTTCAAGACGCAGTATCAAATGAGAGTACAAGACGGGAGCCACCAGGAGGCGGCAAGGCGGGCACACGGCCAGAATTGCAGCAGGCTGCCTACCCTGAGGATGACTTTGTACGAGGCAAGGGCAAAGGCAAAGCCCATGTTGCCCAAGACTGCCAGCGAGAACTTTGAGGAGCTCAGGTACACCATAGACGGGAAGAATCTGCAGCGGCGAGGAGGGAGCGGTGGCGGTGCTCGGACGGCATGGGTGATCTGGTGCGCTTCGGCCACTCGCTGCCCCTGGCGCGGCATCACTCACTGTTCGCGGGTGCTGAAGGCGTGCCACACGACGGCAGCCGCGCTCAGGAAGCTGAGCGCGACGTAGCGACGAGTGTTGAGCGCCATCGCCATTCTGGCAGCACTTCAGGGTGGTGCACAGACAACGGCTGCGGCAGGTGGCCACAAGGAGCTGGTTTGAAGCCAGGCAGACAAGCGCCTCCGAACGAGGGTTTGGCGCTGTGGCCTGCGCCTATCCAGCTGTCTGCCTGCCCGACACTGTCGCAATGCGCGCCGTTTCACGAAAATTCATTCTGTACTTGCCAACGTACCGCAGGATGATTTTCGGCTAACGCAATGCAATCGCATTTGTGTGGGTGCATCACCGGTATCGGCGTGCTCTGCGAACACCCAGGCCGACATAAATCTCCCGGTCGCAATTTCAGCTTGTTGCGGGCGCCTGTGAGCCATTTGACGGGACAAACTTCATCGCTTGGCAGCACATTGCAATCGAAGCATGGCAGGGACCATCCTGCAGCAGGCTGTGGGTCGAGCCGCAGCGCGGCCCTTGACAGCGTGCAGCACCGCTCAATGGCGGCCAGCAGCAGCCCTCAGCAGCATTGCAGCCCCCCAGCAACGATTGGGACAGGCGGCCGCACAGCAGCGAGCGCAACGGCGGCACCTTTCGGCAGCAGCGGCGGCACTGCGACGAAGCGCGCGGGGCCTGGCCATGCGCCCCCGTGCAGCCATGTTTGATGGCCTCAGCCGCAGCCTGGAGAAGGCGTGGGACACAGTGCGCAAGGACGGCAAGCTGAGTGCAGACAACATCAAAGAGCCGATGCGTGAGATCAGGTGTGTGTGTCACTGCTTACTGGCGTCAATGAACAAGCCATTATGGCAATGCTGTGCTGCGGTGGCATCAACCAGCATGGCTGCGTCTTGGGCTGGCTCCCAGCCGCTTGTATCAAGCCGCCCATGCACAAATGCACTTGACAGCACCGCTACGCGCACCTCTCAAAATCAGAAGCTGTACGCCCCGCACGCAGGCGTGCGCTGCTGGAAGCTGATGTGTCGCTGCCTGTGGTGCGGCGCTTTGTGAAGAAAGTGGAGGAGGCGGCCCTGGGGGAGCGTGTGGTGAAGGGGCTGTCACCAGACCAGAAGCTAGTGAAGGTGCACAGCCCTGGCAGCTCATACTCGCTTCGCAGCAGGCGGCTATACCGATTGTCGAGCTAGCAGCAACTTCAGCCATGAGCTTGCTTGCTTGCTTGTTGGCTTTTGCATCGGCAGTTGCGGAAAAGGCCTGTGTGGACACCGGCGCACCTCTCGCCTGCTGGCTGCGCCCTGGACGTGCGTCCATGGCACGTCAGCCCGAATTTGGACCCTCACTCCGCCTTCTTTGCTCCGTTCAACCCAACCCAGCCCATCTCACATCACTCCTTCTACCCACCCCAACTCACCTCCACCACCGCCCCTGAGCTGTGCAGGTTGTGTATGAGGAGCTCAAGTCGTTGATGGGCGGGCAGCAGGCGGAGCTGGTGCAGCCCAAGTACGGGCCGTCAGTCATCCTCATGGCGGGCCTCCAGGTGCCTGGCTCACAGTCCTGACCTGGTTAATGGGCTACCTGCTGCCTCTGCTGGCCGAGCGTGCCTCCTCGCTTGCCCTCGCCTGCTGCCTGCTTGCTTGCTGGCAACTGGCTGGCTTGTCTCCACACCTGCTGCTGCTTGCCTGCTTGACCGCTTGCTTGCTTGTTCGGCAGCTGGATGCCGCCTAGCTGTTGGCTCCCATGCAAGCTGATGCTGCGAGCTGTTGATGCTTTGGGCAGCAGTTGATGTTGGGCAGCTCTGTCAGTCGAGGCACGCGTGATGGCGCTAGCCAGCCTGTGCAGCTCTGCTTCAATACACCTGCCTGCCTCCAGCCCTCACCACAACTGATCGCACCGCCGGGTGCAGGGTACCGGCAAGACGACTGCTGCGGGCAAGCTGGCGTTGTATCTGAAGAAGCAAGGGCTGAAGGTGCTGCTTGTGGCCACGGATGTGTACCGCCCAGGTGTGCGCGGGACAGGCAGCTGTACCGCTCTGGCTGCTGTGCGGGACAGGCAGCTGTACCGCTCTGGTTGCGATGCGCTGCTGCCTCCGGCGATGCTATACTGCTCTGGGTGTGCCGGCTCCTGTCCAGCTGCTCAGCTGCGCATGAGAGCTGTGGTTGCTGTGCACCTGCTGTTGCACACACTGTAGAGCACACCCGCTCCTACGTGAGTCCATGAGTGCCTGTCGCTGCGTTTGCCTGCTGATTGCAGCCGCCATCGACCAGCTGGTGACGCTGGGGCGTAAGATTGATGTGCCTGTGTTTGAGCTGGGCACACAAGTGGCGCCGCCAGAGATCGCACGGTGCGCTGCTGCTGCTGCTGTTGCTGCTGTTGTGCATGCAGTTCCGCCGCCTTCAGCAGAGCATGTGAACACGCACAATCCAGCTGCCTGCCTTTCCACGCTCACAGCACACTCCTCCTTCCACACATCTACGCTCTCCTTCCACTCGTCTGCCCTCCACCAGAAAGCCATATATACGCCGAGCGATTTGCACCCACACGTGTGTCCCTGACACCTGTGGCCCCTCCCTGTCTCTGCCTTGTCTTGCTGCCACGCGCTGTGCAGGCAGGGCCTGGAGCTGGCGAAGCGAGATGAGTTTGATGCTGTGATTGTGGACACAGCTGGCCGCCTGCAGATCGATGAGCGGCTGATGGGGGAGCTGCGGGAGGTGAGGGGGCACACACCCGCCGCTGGCCAGCCAGAGTGCTGTTGTAGCAGAGAGGGCACCTTGGATGGAGCTGCGCCCTTGGCTGGGTTTGAGGCTACGGATGGGCAGGGGGCCGGAGCTGGGGGTGTTGTTTGACGAGCGTGACAGCAGGAGAGGAAGGGGCATGGGAGGGCCCGCTTGCTGTGTGCGCATCGATCATTGCAAGGGCAACGAGTCTGCACTGTGAGCCCGACGCTCTGCGCCCTGCACGTCATGCCGCGCAATGCCACCCGTGTCGCATCCACACATGCCGGCATCGTGCCCTCCCCGTTCCATATCCAGTCCATCCATCCATCCATCCATGCATGCATGCATGCATCTCCTGCAGACAAAGGACATGGTCAAGCCGACAGACACGTTGCTAGTGGTGGATGCAATGACTGGCCAGGAGGCGGCGGCACTGGTCAAGGCCTTTGCTGACGCTGGTGGGTGGCAGAGGCAGTGGCGGCGGCGAGATGAGGTGGCGGCGAGCTGCGGTGGCAGCGGCCGCCAAGCCACATAGACACGGCGTGCTTGTTCTGCCCTTTTCCTTCCACACTCCCTCTCTCCTCCCCTCTGTCGTCCCGGTCGACCCTGCCCTCCTCCCCTCTCCCTCTCCCTCTCCCTCCCCCTCTCCCTCTCCCTCTCCCTCTCCCTCTCCCGCCTGCAGTGGACATCACCGGGGCTGTGCTGACAAAGATGGATGGAGACAGCAGGGGAGGGGCCGCCCTGTCCATCAAAGAGGTGAGGAGAGGCGGAGGCTGGCTGCCGGCTGGTCGGCGCCGAAAGGGGGTGTCGGCTGGCTGGTTGGTACCGGCTCAGGAGGGGCAGGGTTGATGTCATGGCTCCCACCCCGTGCCCCTGCGTTGGGCGCCCCTGGCCTGTCCTGTCCCTGCCTGCCGAGACCGCGGTGCGTGTAGCTCTGTTTGGACCTGCTCACACCTGTGTGCACATGGGCCTGTTTGAAAGTGCGTGCCTGTGGTCTTGTGCCTGTGCTGCAGGTCAGCGGCCGCCCCATCAAGTTTGTGGGCACTGGGGAGAAGATGGAGGCACTGGAGCCCTTCTACCCTGAACGCATGGCCTCACGCATTCTGGGTGGGTGGCTTGAAGGCAGCAGGTTGGGTGGGTGGGCATAGCGTGGAAGCGCTGAGGGGCGGCTGCTGACAGGCTGACAGGTGGTTGGCTGTGTGGCTGGGGGATGTGGGATTGCCGAGCAACCTGAATTAGCAGTGGCGATGCAATGGGAAGGTGGGCAGTGGGTGGCTGGCAGAGGGCTGGGCGGAAGTCTAGGCGGCAGCCGGTGGTGGTGGTGCTGCCGGCTGCAAGTGTACAGCTCCTCACCCTCCCCCCTTCCTTTTTCCGTTCTCCTCCCTTTTTTTACTTCTGTTCGACAGGCATGGGTGATGTGGTGAGTCTGGTTGAGAAGGCTGAGGATGCGATCCAGGCTGACGAGGCGGCTGAGCTGACCAAGAAGATGATGACGGGTGGGCGGGTGGTGGCAGGGAGGGAGGGAGGGAGGGAAGGGTGGTGTGGTGATTGGCAAGGAAGTGAAGGGTGGGTGGCCGGTAGTGATGGCTGGATGATGGCAGAAAGGGGGGAGGGGTGGTTGGGGTGCCTCGCTTGTGTGGCATGCATGGTGTGGTGTGAGGTGCCGTGTGCTGCTCTGCACCCCACTCCACGCATCTTTCTCGCCACCCAGCCCCGCCACCCACCCCCCTCTGGCTGTGACACCTCACCCCGCATGATGCATGGCCTGATGTGCCTCCCCTGGAACCGCTTGCCCCTGGTGTTGTACCGCAGCTAAGTTCGACTTCAACGACTTCTTGAAGCAGTACAAGATGGTGACGGGCATGGGCAACCTGTCCAGCCTGGTCAAAATGTTGCCGGGTGCGTGGCTGGCTGGCTGGCTGGCTGGCGGGTTTGGCCTCCTTGTTTGCATGTTGCAGTGTCTGTGTGCGCACGACCAGACTTGCGAGGCAGACAGAGCTCAAACGTATGTGTATGGGGGGCGTGGCATCTGGAGAGGGGGCGGCAGTGCGTGGCAGGGTGGGAGGCGTGATCTGGCCGTGTACTCAGGTCACCTCTCTGCCTCTCTCGCCTCGTCCTGTCGTGTCTCCTCCCTCCATGCCCCCTCACGGCACCGCTTGTCCACGCCCGCTCCTCCACCCATGGCCCCTGACCCGCAGGCATGAACAAGGTCAATGAGAAGCAGGTGAGGCAAGCCGGGTGGCGGGCGCTGTTGTCTCTTTCTACTCCCACTTCTACTTCTACTTCTACTCCTACTTTTAGTTCTTCTTACAGGCTGGCTAAAGTGCCATGCTCTTGGGCTGTGCTGGCCTGGCTCCTTGCGAGCTGCTGCTGTAGAACTGCCGAAACAACACTACTCGCCCGCCATGTGTTCTCCTCTTCCTCCTCCCCTGGCTCATGATCGTTTTCTTTCTTCCCTTGTCCTTCACTCGTCCAGGTGAACGAAGTGGAGCGCAAGTACGCCCAGTACGAGTCTATGATCCAGAGCATGAACAAGAAGGAAAGGGAAGCGCCGGAGCTGCTCGCCAAGTCGCCGTCACGAAGGTGGGTGCGGTCGGTCAGCCAGGAGGGAGTGGCCCTCAAAGAGGCATGGAAGTGGCTGCATGCTTTTCCCGCCCTCCTTCCTCTGTTTTCAATCTGGGTGCAGTTGCTCGCTGACCCAGTGACACCATCATGCGCATGCATGGCTGGAGTTGCTTGTGGGCACACAGTAGTGCCACGCACACCTTCAACGGCACCTCAGCCCCGCCCCTTTCAGTCGTACCCCGCCCTCCTCTTCTGGCCCCCGTGCTGTCTGCCGACCCTCGCCACGTCTGCCTTCAGCTGTGTCTGCCCTAATGGCCTTTGATTCGTCCATGCACTCCGCCCCTCGTCCCCGACCCGCCTTGCAGGCGGCGCGTGGCAATGGGCAGCGGGCGCACGGAGGAGGAGGTGCAGGAGCTGATTGCAATGTTCACCAGCATGCGCATGCAGATGCAGACGATGAGCCGCATGATGGCGCTCAGCGGCGGCGGGCAAGGTGAGGCGGGGCAAGGGAGGGAGGCAGCAGCAGTTGGGAGCATGGTACCCGTTGATTGCCGCCGTGAAAGGGTTCCAAGTAGCGACCGGCTTCAGCAGAGAGGTAGCTGAAAGGGGACAGCAGTCGAGGCGGTGGGCTCAGCACGCCCTGTGCGTGCACATGCACATGTTCCCTACCCAGCCCGTGGTTGCTACGCTGTTGTGTGTCAGCTTGCTGTGCAGCAGGCCTGTCGCATGTGCTGACGTCTTGCTGCCCTGGCACCCACGATGCTGGCGCGGTGTGCAGGCATGGCTGGCATGCCTGCGATGAGCGACGAGGAGATGCTGGAGGCAGTGATGGGCAATTCAGGTGGGTGGCTGGAAGTGCATGTTGCCTTGGCGGGTAAACATAACAAAACAATGCAGCCTGCGATTGATGTACCGCCAGGGCAACATTGGTACTGCCCGGGCTGTTAGTGTGTCACTAGATGGCGGCTGCCGGCAAGGTTGACTGTGATGTCAGTGTCAGCGTGCAAATTCACTGCTGGCTGGCGCTGAGCCCGTCCCGCCCCCGCAGGCCCTCGCAAGGTGGCGCCCGGCAAGGTGCGGCGCAAGCGCGGCAGCAGGGGCTTGGCGGAGTTGGTGGCGCTGCAGAAGTGATCCTTGGTTTGTGTGCATGCATTTGAAGTGCTGGCCTTTGCCAAGACTACCCTGGAGGCCCAGCAGTGTTGCACAATCTGCAACCAACCAGACACGAAAGCAGTATGTGCCAAAGCAACTGACTGGCTTCACAACTGATGATGGGCGTCGACATTGGCAAGGAGAGGATGTTTGCCGCCGCTGCGCATTGCCATACTCTTCCTCGTCGATTCTCTGAACAACCTGTCGTCATTGCACCGTTATCGACGCAATGGCGCATGACATTGTTCAATCTAGGGGAGTGGCGGCACGGGTGTGGGCATGGCGGCAGTGACGGTGCACCGCCATTGGCGACTCAAAAGTAATGATGGCTTTATAGCCTATTGAGACGTTCGTTAGACATCCTCTGCTGTCAATCATGGCGCTGCCGATGCGCCTCTCGGGACCTGCGTTGCAGCCTCGACAAACCACGTCTTGCAGCCGGGCAGGCGCCTTAGTATATGCACGATGTGATGCAGAGGTGTCACCCAGGGCTTGGAGAGCGCAGCAGCGGCAGGTGAGAGCATGCGGCAAGGCGCCCGCTCTCGCCACACACATTGCGGTTCTGGCTCACACAAGGTGCTGGTGAAATGCAGGAGCGCCGCCGACACGCATCGAGAGCCGCCGCCGCCGTTGTTGATGCCGCCACCAACACCGCCAGTGTGCGTGACCAGCAGCACGCGCAGGCACCCGCACCTGCACTTGCAGACCGGCCGCAGGGCGAATTGCGCTTCCACGACAGCTTCTACGACGGCCAGGGGCGCCTGTCTCTCAAGAACCTCACCCTGCCCGAGCTTGAAGCCTGGTGCGCCTCCATCGGAGAGGACGGGCCCCGCAGGGCGCTGCAGCTCTGGCGCTTTATGTTCTACGATCGCCGCTGGGTGCGCAGCCTGGATGAGGCGGCGGTGGAGCAGGTGCAAAACGGCTTCAGTCGCGCGTTTCGCGAGAAGCTGGGCGTGCTGGCCACCTTGGATGCCGGGCTGGCGCTGCAGGCCGTCCACACAGCGGCAGACGGCACCCGCAAGATGGTGTTCAGGCTGGAGCAGGGGCCAGCGGCGGGAGGCCAGGTGGGTGGGGGAGTGCGGCCCGGACTGCCTGCCTGCTTGGCTGGCTGCTGTGAGGGCAACACTGCTAGCAGTGTGGGGGCCTGGGCATGGCCAGCTCTGCAACACCTTGTTTGATGCCACACATTCTTCTGTCACTGCCTCTGCTGCCTTTGCTGCTGCTGCTCCTTGCTGCCACTCATGCTGCTGGCTGTCATCACCGTCTCAAATCAAAGCGCGTTAACAGGTCTTCTTTTTAATGTTCGAAATAAAAAGGGTCCTTGACACAGGACACAGATGTCTCAAGTTTCAATTGGCCACCCGTCTGTCTGTACCGCTCCGCCGCAGGTGGAGACGGTGTTGATCCCTGTGGTGCGGGAGGGCGGCACCAAGGCGCGTGTCACGCTGTGCGTCTCCTCCCAGGTCGGCTGCGCCATGAACTGCCAGTTCTGCTTCACAGGTGAGGTGGAGGGGGGGCAGGCAGGCATGTGCGTGTGTGTGTTGCCACCTGCCTGCGCTGCAGTGCCCAGGGCACAGATGCACAATGTGTGAGCCAGGGTGCAGACAGGCTTGCCGTCCAGCCACATGCAAGGGCTGCTCCTAGGAGAAGCTGCCTCGCCCTCTCGCTCCCTGGCTGGCAGCTTGACCCCCCCCTGGCACCCAGACACCCAGCCGTCTAGCTGCTGGCTGCCGCTCTGAGCGCCATCGGCTCCTGGCTGGTCTCTCCCCTTCCCGCCCCTCCCTCTCGTTGCCTGTGCTTTCCCACGGTGCCTGCTCCCCTCCCTCTGCCCTGCCCCCTCCCTCTGCCTCCCTTGCAGGTCGAATGGGACTGCAGGGCAACCTCACTCCCGGGCAGATCGTTGAGCAGGTGGTGGCGGCGCGGCGGCTGCTGTTTGAGGAGCACTGTGCGGCTGGGGACCCCCCCGCCCTGCACCTGACCCCCATCACCAACCTGGTGTATATGGGTATGGGGGAGCCTCTCCATAACCTGTCGGCAGTGCTGGCGTCCATCGACACTCTGTGCCACCCGCTGGGCCTGCATCTCAGCCACAACAAGGTGCGGGGTGGGGTTGGCAAGGCTGCAAAGGAGACGGGGTGGGGAAAAGTAGGAGTAGGAGGAGGGAGATTGGGAGGCGGCACGCTTTGTGTGTGTGCTGCGGGTATCATTCCCGCTCTCTGCCTTGCTCTGACCCTGCTCTCTAGTTTGACAGTCCCCATACCCTCCGCCGTGCCTCCCCTCCCTCCCCTCTCCTCTCCTCCCCCTCTCCCCCCTTGCATCAGATCTCGGTGTCAACTGTCGGCCTGATCCCGGAGATGAAGCGCTTTGTGGCCGAGAGCCGCGCGGTGATGGCGGTGTCGCTGCACGCCACCACGGACGAAGTCAGGGACTGGATCTGCCCGGTCAACCGCAAGTACGGCCTGCAGGTGCGCGAGTGGCTGTGGTTGTGGCTTCGGGTGTGGCTTCGGGTGTGGGTGTGGGTTTGTGTGTGAGAGAGTGTGCGAGTGTGAGAGGGTGTGCATGCATACCTGGGTGGTGGTCCCGTCTGCAGTATCGCCACACCAGGACCACTCTTGCCCCAGCCTTCCCAGCTGTCACCAGCTCTCAACCTGCCCCGCCCCATCACTCGCGCAGCTGTCCTTCCACCCCAAACCTCCCACACCCTGACCTCCCCCTGACCCTCACCTGTCACCTGTCACCCTGCCACTTGCTCACCCTGCCTGCTGCCCTGCACCCCTCCCAAGCAGGCGCTGATCGACGCGATGGAAGAGCTGTTCCCCAAATCGAAGGAAGCCCCCCGCCACGGCCACCACGTGCTGATTGAATACGTGATGCTGCGGTGAGGAGGAGGGGAGGCAGCCCTGGCTCAACACGGCCAGGGAGTCAAGCGGCAGTCCTTGGACTTGAGACGCCAGGGTTTGGCAGGCTTGGGCAGGCCTTAGACTTGGGGCTGCTTGAGACGAGGGACCTGGGTAACTACAGGTCACAGGCATTGCTGCCATGGTGTAGCAGCGCGTCTGGGGGCTAGCAGAGGCTGTGAGTGCGATTGCAACCAGTGCCCGCTGCCCTCCTCCCCCCCCCCGGTGCGTGTGTGCTGCCTGCAGGGGCGTCAACGACACAGATGAGGACGCACTGCGCCTGGTTCAGCTGATGAAAAACATACGGTGTGTTGATCGGGTGTGGCTGCGTGAAGGCTGAGGGACGCGGAGGGCTGGCACTGCATGCACTTTTGGTGCTTGCTTGTTTGTTTGTATGGTGGCGCCCTCTGTCCCACACTGGACACATTTTGCACGAACTGCCATGATGATGAAGTGTAGCGTTCAGGGTTCGACTGTTTTGACACTTCTTAAGTGTGTGTTTAACGACTGCTGCCGGTGCAGGTCCAAGATCAACCTCATTGTGTTCAACCCACACCAAGGCACAAACTTCCTGCCCTCCACCTCGGACCGAGTCAGCGCCTTCCGCAGCCTGCTGGTGCAGGGCGGCCTCGTGGCAACCGTCCGCGACAGCCGCGGCGACGACCAAATGGCGGCATGCGGCCAGCTGGGCAGCCAGGATGTGGCAGCGCGGCCGCCGCCCATGCTGACGCCTCCCGAGCGGCTGCGCGGGGCTGTGACGGTGGACTTGACGTCTTAAGCTTGCTGCTTGTGCTGCTGCTCCTGCTAAACCTGGGCTTCTGTGGCCCCCTGCCGCTGCCATCCTGCTTGGACTTGGCTATGCTCTCATTACAAAAACAAAACAAACGCTAGAACATTGCACATGGCTGCATGAAGAATGGCCGGGAGGCAGGCCAGGCGGGAGGATGGTGCGCTGCGCGGTCGAGAACACGCGGGCCAAAAATTTGAATCAGATCTATAGCTCGTTAAGGCATGGGTGTTAAAAAGGTGTTGCAAGGAGCGGCCAGGTGCGCAAGCTAAGGGGAGGGGCGCCGGCGGCAGTCGCAGCGCTGGAAAAATGGCGAGCTGCCGCCGCTGGGCGCGCGAGAAAAGGAATCCGGGAGGGTTGACGCTAGGGACGCAAAAGGGAGGAGGGCACAGCACCAAGTGTCTGTGTACAGAAGAGGCATGCGGGTGGTGCAGCCCGCAGGGCCGTGGCTGACCTCTGGGCCAAAACTGAGCCGCGCGGGGGGAGCGCTGGCATGAGGAATGGCAGGCAAAACAATGATGGCCGGGTTGTGGTTGGGAGGGTGCGGCCGCAGCACCGTTTCTTGTTGCGTTCTGTGGAACTTGACCAGCAGGCGGTGTGGTGCTAGGAAGGAGGAGCCAGTGCGAGGGTGGTGCACGATATCACTCTTGAAGGAACGCACACGTATATAAAGCATCCAGTCAGGAGGAGGAGGCAGCTTTGCAAGGGCTAGGGCTCACAAGGCTCACAAGGGTGGGTGTCGCAAGGTCCCAGTCAGTCAAAAGGAGGGCGGCGGGCACAGCTGGGGGGGAGGCACGGGCAAAACGGGCTGCGGCCGCAGTCAATGGCTACAGGCTAAACGCTGCTAGAAGCGGCTAGATGCGAAATGGCTACGGAAAAAAATTGCGGCACGCACCAGAACGTGCGCGCCTCGAATTGGGGGACGCGAAGCGAGGTTGCAGCGACGGGGTGCACACACCGCCGGCTGCTGCCACACGGGCCGCCGCCAGCGGGAGGTGCAGTTGCGGTTGCGGGTCTGAGCCTGCCAGTTTGTAGCCTGGCAGCCGAGCATGGCGGGCGCGTGCAAATGCATGCAGGCGCATGTGCACAATGGTGCGAGAGTGATCACATCAGGGTGCGATGGCATCCAGCCGGTCGGTGCTCTTGTGCAGGCGGGCGTGTGCTGCAAAGCTGGGTGCTCCTCCGGACCAAATGTTGGCGCTCGCGTCTGTGCAGTCCATGGGCTCAGCTGGGAAGTAGACCTGCAGAAGGGGGGGGGGAGGCAGGTTGGGTGCAGTGAGGTGAGGTGAGTGGGGTGAGGTGTGAAGAGAAAAAGTGTGGCGTGGTGAGGTGTGACCACATGGTGGTCTGTAACGAACACTTTTTGAAGCAGCAAAACACGACGGCAAACCAGGCAGGATGCTAGCATTCGCCGCCATCTGGACCCACCCTCAGAAACAAGTGCAGGCGACTCACCCGCTTCAGCCCGGCTCCCTCTGTTGCTCGCTCCTCAGGCAGGGGCAGGTGGTCATCATCGTCGTATATGCCGTCATTTTCAAACCTGTGGAGGTGGGGGTGTGTGGGGGGGAGAGGAAAAGAGGGAAGGAAGGCGCAGGGAAGGGGGAGGAGGGGAGGCATGACAGGGTGAGCGGCGTGCAGGGACAGGCTGATGGGGGGAGTGGCTGGCGGTGTGGGGGGGTGTGCCCCGCAGGCGCAAGGCTAGCGACAGAGCCAGCGGTGTCACACAGCGGCCGAGGGCTGGAGCACCTCTCCACGCCGGCACTGCAACTCGAGCCGGGGCCGGCCAGCAACACAGGCGGGTGGCCGCCGCGCCAGGCACAGCAGTCACGCACCCGCCCAGTGAGTCTCGGCTGGGGCTCTTGGGTATGGCCGAGGGCAGGTGCATCCAGGAGGGGATGCGGCTCTTCATGGGCTGCTGCTTGCAGGCGGCCCCCGCAGCCACGGCCGCCGCCCGCTGCCGCCGCTCCTGCCGCTCCCAGGTGGACACCTGCGGGGCACACAGTGAGGGGGCGATAGTAGTACAGGCTGGTAATGGGGCACCGTTGTGTTTTGTCTTGTGTTTCGTTTTGGGTCTTGTGCGGTGTTTTGTTGTTGTTTTGTTTTTGTTTTGTCTTTGATTTGTTGTTGTTGTGGTGTAAGGTGCATCATCTAGGACCGGCCCGCCTGCCACCGGGGCGCGGCCCGGGGCGGGGCGGAGGAAGCCACACAGGCACACGCAGCGCGAAAGGCACACGCAGGCATACAGCACACACAACAGCACACACAGCACACACAGCAGCAGGCGGCCGCACAGCCCACAGGTCAGGGCTGCAGCCCAGCAAGCTGTTCCCACCTGCTGGATGCACGCGTCCAGGGTGGCCTCTATGCCGCAGTTGCACTGAATGGCGCTGAGCTTCGCCCAGGTGGACAGCTCGCCCTGGCGCACCGCTCGCTGCAGGTCTGCAGGCGGGATGGAGAGGAAGGCAGATAGAGGGCAGGAGGCAGGCAGGCAGGCAGGCAAGGAAAATGAGCTGGCAGGTAAAGAGCAGGCAGGTGAGAAGAGCAGAACATCGGATTTGGGAGTACAAATGGGCATGATGACCGTGTGCAGTGCAAGCACAGGCTAGCCCTCTTCGACCCGGCCTCAATCCTCACGTGCCGGCCCGCTAGCCCTGCTGCCTCTTCTGCACAGTGCACCTCAGCTGGGCTGAGCCTCCAGCGGCCCCCCCGCTGCAGCCTTGCTGCTGCTGCCGCTGCACACCCTGCCCCTGGCGCGGGCCTTGGCCCCCGCCCTGCTGCTGCTCAACCAGTCACTGAGACTCACCGGCGTTGGAGGGGTTGACCAGCGCTTTCCACATTTGGAGGAAGGTGTGTGGCAGCACGATGGTCACGTCCCCCTCCCACTGCTGACTAAACACCCGGAGCCACTTGGAGGGCACCCAGCCGGGCAGCACCTCCACCAGCTGCTTGCACCTGCAGCAGCAGCGCAGACACCACAGGCAGACATGGCAGGGGTGGCAGCAGGAAAAAGTGAGTGGCCAGGAATTGACGGGTCCAGAAGCGAAGAGGTGAAGAGTACGTGCCACCAGGCGTCGCTGGCAGCACCCCGGCAGCGGCGGCGCAAGCAATCACGCTTCAACCCGCCAGCCAACGGCAACGGTGGAAACCGCCGCCACATGCAGCGGTGTATGCTGTGCATGGTGTGCGCCCTGCCTGCTGCGTTGAAGTGCACAGCGGGGGCCGTGCAGGGCCATCCCTGACCTCCCTGTGCATGCAGCAGCAGCGCGTCCCACCCGCCCACCTAGCAGCAAGGCGGCCCCAGCCACCCTGTGCAGCAGCAAGGCAGGCATCTCCCAACGTCCCAGCCCACCTGTGCTTGAACTCGCTCTCTGCCACAGCCCCCGCAGTGCCCAGGTGCCGCTTGAGGTTCAGGAAGGGCACTATGTGTGGGTTGGTCTGACTGACGATGAAGTGGTTGACGCTGAACATCTCGCTCAGCCCCCTCATGGGCAGGTCCTCCTCCAGGCTGCCATCCCGCCACTGCCGGCTGCCCTCGCCGCCGCCCACCGCCTCGCTGCTGAAGCTGACCAGGTTGCCCACAGCGTTGCGGGCCAGCAGCTCTTGCGGGTGGTGCAGGCCGGGGAAGGCGGAGGAGCAGGCGACTGCGCTCCAGATGACTACGTGGGGCGCTGTGAGGTAGTTGAGCAGGCGGGGCGGCTCGTTTGTGTCTGCGGCTGTGACCGACACATTGAGCACGCGGCCTGCAGGGGGGGAGGAGGGGAAGGAGGCAGGCAACGGAGAGAGAAGGGAAAGCGTGACACCAGTGCATGTGCAAGGGGAAAAAGAGTGCCAGTGCGTAGTCAAACCGGCAGCGCACCGCCGGCGGGCCGCAGTGAGGCATGACAGGCAAGGCAGCTGCCGTCCACCCGCACACCCAACCCCCTCGTACAACCATCGCCACGAGCTCAGGCTGCCTGCCACCATCCCCTGCCACACCTCTGAATATTCATCCCCCTACTCAGTCCCCTCCTGCACCCCTGGACAATCATTCCCTGCTGCTCCCTTTCACTGCCTCACCCGTCTGCTGGAATGCCTGCATGAAGGTGAGGTCACCCAGCATGCTCCTCAGCCGCTTGATCAGCACGCCATGGTCCCGCTGCTGCGTGTCCTGCAGAGATTACAACGCAGGCAGGGAAGGGGGGGAGGGGAGGGGGCCAGGGATCAGGGCAGCGTACACAGTCGGTGCTCTGAACCACCAGGGTATGGTGGGCAGGAAGGAGCTGAAAAGCAGCAGGTGTACGCTGCCAGCCCGGCTTCGCGGCACATGCCTGCGACACAAACATAGAGCGACCGGCGGCGCAGATAATGCAGAAACAGCCGCACCCAGCCAGCCAGCCCATCCACCCAACCCACCAATTAGCCGCCACCACCCCCCACAAGCCAGCCAACTCACCCTGGCCAGCAGGTGCCCCACGAGCTGTGGTGCCGTCGCCGAGGAGAAAAACGAAAGGTCAAACTCCGCCAGCTGGCTGGTGGCCAGCATCGCCGCCAGCTCGCTGTCAGTGCGGGTTGAGACCAGGGCACACACCACAGAGCCGACTGACGAGCCTGCCAACACGCGCGGCAGCATGCCGTGCTCCAGCAGCGCCTTCACCACGCCGAGGTGGAAGGCGCCCAGGGAGCCGCCGCCGCTGCGGGTTCAACGTGAGGGTGGGGTTGGGGAGGGAAGGGTGTTGAATGGGGCCAGGGAAAGGGGGGGGAGGGAGGAGCTCCAGTGGGGGAAGAAGAGAGGGCAGAGGGTGGCGGGGGCCAGGAAGGGACGTCCCTTGTTGAGTGGCAGGGGGGGGGGGGGGGTGCAGAGGCGGGACGCGGAGCAAAGAGGGGGGTGGCAGGCCTGGCCCAGGCATAAACAACGAGGGAGTCGCGGCTGCTGGTTCAGGTGCCTCGCTAGGGCTGCCTACCCTGCTGATGACAGGGCCCGACAGGCAGCATCAGAGCGAGGCCTGGGCCTCGGCTAGAGGGATCACCACCCCTACACCCTCGCCAACCTGCCAGCTGCCGCCTGGCCTCGCTCACCTCAGCACCAGTGCTGTACGCCCAAAGGCGTGGCGCGTCTCTTTCAGGAACGCCGCCTTCTCCTCCAGCGGCAGGTCTGCGGTTGAGAGAGGGAGTGGGGTGGTAGGTGGGGGGGCAGGACGGCGTGAGTAGCGCCAGCCCGTGTGAAGGGACCAGCGACCGCCAATCCCCTCGCCCTGCCACGCAGACAGTCAAACACACATTCCAGCCATCCAGCCACGCACCCGCCTCCTCATCCAGCCACCGCTCAGGCCCCACCATCACCCACCCGGAGAGTTGGCCACCTCCTCCAGCTGCGCCTTCACCTCCTCTATGTATTCTCGTATGGGCTCAGGGATGACAGGGAAGTGCTCGTGAAGGGCGCTGCAGGGTGGGTTGTTAAGCGAGGCATGAGGGAGCATGGCGGGGTGAGGGTGCATGTGTGTGGTGGGGAGGGCAGAGGGCGGGCCTGGGGGAGGTGTGGAGAGTGGTGTTGGGAGGGTGTTGCGCGGGTGGAAAAGGACAGGAATGAGGAAGCAGGGCTCGAGGCCTTGAGGTTGGATGGTTGGGTGGTGAGCAGACGAGCAGGCAGCAACGGATGGCCGACGGCGCTGCCCGCTGCCGCCCGCCCGCCCCGCGCGACAGCTCCCGCCACTGTCGCCGCCGTTGCCACTGCTTCTCTCGCCACCACCTCACCTGTTAGTGATATTGCCCAGGTTGCGCAGCAGGTCGGCCCGCAGTGCAAACATCTGGTCGCCCACCACACCCCCCGCCCTAACCTTGCGCAGGTGTGCCACCTTCTCCCTGCAGTATGAGGAGACGGTAGAAAGAGGGAGGGAGTGAGATGGGTGCACCCAAGGGTAAACCAGCAGAGGCTAAGGCAACAGAAGAACAGAAAGGAAAGGGTCTATCATGGCAGTAGTGCAATGAAACCACCGGTCAAACTTGGGATGAGCAATTGCAATGAAACTGCCACAGACACACAGCAGCCACAGCCTGCTGCTGCGTCTGTTAGCCCTCAAGCATGCCGGCAGGGCGCAACAGTGCAGCACCCAAAATTGGCAGCAGCAGTCCTGCACTGCACCCGTGTACCGCAGCACCGCTGGCCGTACCTCAGCAGCTTGCGGTCGTACATCCTAGTCTCCCTGCCCCACCGCTGCTGCTGGTCCACTCCTTCGAGCGAATCCAGCTTGGCTGCGTGTATAGACCACTCGAAATATGAGCGGCTGGCCGCCATTCGCCACAGCAGCCGCCGCTTCTGCTGCACTGCCTCGTCCCGAGATTCCCGCAGCCATCGTAGCGCCCCCGAAGCAACGGATGCCATGAGCAGACCGGCTGCATGTAGGGGAGCCAGGGACGCAAGAAGGCTGCCTGTCGGAGCGGCGGCAGAGGCAGCTGACAAAAATGCGGGACTGAGCGACATTTTCAAGCCTTGAAAGCAGCGCAATGGCCATTGGGTGATCACACAAGGCACAAGGGAAGGAGGGAGGTTCGAGCCACGACACGCAGCCTCTGCCCCGCACCTGCCGCTAAGTGCCACCGACGCATCTCGAGGAAGCCGGCGCCCAACTGGCGCAGCGCCGCGGCTCGCGGCGGCGCCGCCATGTACCCCAGGAGGCGCAGCAGGAAGCGTCGGAGGGCCAGCGCGAGGTGCCAGGCCGTGGAGGCCCACCGCGCTGATGTGCGAAACGGCGCCCCCAGCACGGTGTCCAGCAGGGTCAGGAAGAGGCGCGCCAAGCTCAAATCCAGCAGCAGTGACGTGACGGTGAGCGAGTGCTGGCCTGCAGGCCGAGGGCATCGCGCCACGGGCTTCTTCATACCGCCGACAGCGCTCAACTACACATGGGCAGGCCAGAAGGGTGGTAAAATATGCGCCGCAAACACCCGACACTCCAGATTGGCTTCGAGCGAAATGGCGGCGGCGCGATGAGCGTGGCCAGTCTGACAGCGGCCCAAATGGGCTCTCCCTTGTTCAGTGTGCTGGCAGCTCAGAAGTGTTATGCCATTACAATGCAGGGTCACAACATCAACAATCCTGGTCACCCGCCCTCCTCGTCGCTGTCGCTGCCAAACAGTGCCACTCGCTTCGCCGCCGCCGCCGCCGGCTTGCCCCTGCCCCTGCCGCCAGCCAAGGCAAAGCCGCCGAGCTGTTTGGTCTTGACGCCGTTGCCGCTTCCAAGGCTCAGCGCTATTCGCGGTGCAGCCTGCTGCTGAGGCACGGCTGCTGGCGGCGGTGGCGGCAAGGGAGGCCCCCCTCCCGCCGCTGCCGCTGCCGCTGCCGCTGCCGCTGCCGCTGCCGCTGCCGTTGTTGCTGCTGCTCCCGCCTGTGGTGGCAGCGGCGGAGGCGGCAGGCAGCTAGTACCATGCGGCGGCGGCGGGGGAGGCATGCCGGGCAGTGAAGGGGCGCCTGTCGCTTGTGCTCTCGCTTCTGACGCACCGCTGCCGCCACTGCTGCCGCCGCCAAAGGCAGCAAACGGGTCGTAAGCATCTGGAGGTTGCCGCTGCTGCTGCTGCTGCTGCTGCTGCTGCTGCTGCGCACCTTGCTGCTGGTGCGGCGGCAGCGGCAGCCCTGGCTGCAGCCCCATAGTGCCCACCTGCACTCCACCTGACACAAACAACGACTTGGGCTGCTGCGACTGCTCCCCCTGCTGCTGCGGCGGCTGCTGCGGCGGCGCTGCTGGCGTGCCCCAGCCGCCCCTGCCGCCGCCGCCGCCGCCATCTGCCTGCTGCGAGCCGCCGCCTGCCGCCGCCCAGCCCCCGGGCTGCTGGTCCGTTTCTGCAGACTCCCAGCCGCCGCCTCCCGCCCCCCAGCCACCAGCAGCCTCTGCTTCATCGTCACCGTCGGCAGCAGGTTCATCTGGCGGCGGCGGCGGCGCACCACTTTCTTCCTCTGGCGGCTGTGGCGGCAGTGGCGGCGCCTCTTCTATGCCGGCAGCTGCCTGCGCTGCCTTCACCCTGCATGGTGGGTGGGGAGGCAAGAGGAAGCAGGGCCGAGGAGTTTTGGGGCAGGCGAGCCTGGCCATGTGTGAGTGAGAGCCCAGCTTTGCACGCTTCCCTTCCTTGCCTTTCCTTTCCATTCACTTTCAAGCCCTGCACCAATCTTTCAAGCAAACAACCCCACGTACCCAGCCCCCCCCTTCTTTCCAGCCACTCACTGCGCCGCCATTCGCTCCATCTCCTTCTCCGCGCGCCGCCGCTCCCGCTTCTCGCGGTCCTTCTTGCCCCTCTCGCTGAGCATGACGCGCGTCTCCGCCAGCCGCTTGCGGTGGTGGTGGTCGTAGGAGGACAGGTGCTCCTCCATCTCATGGGCAAACTGATTAGCATGAGTGTGTGTGTGGTGTGTGTGTGGGGGGGGGGGGAGCAGGTTGTGTGTGAGAGGGAGGGCTGAGGGCAAGGTGAGGGCGGGAGGCAGGTCGTATGTGAAAGGGAGGGTCGAGGGCAAGGTGAGGGTGAGAGGGCAGGGTGAGAGGGGGCCAGGTGTGTGGTGTGAGCGTGTTTGGGCGGCAGGGTGGGAGCTGAGAGGTGTAGGGCAGGGCGGAGGCGAGTGGTCATGTGGGAGGAAGGGATGGTGAACAGGCGGGCCCTGCTGGAGGCGGCAAGCAGAGAAAGAGAGGGAGGAAGAGGGGGCAGCGTGGCAGCCCACCCAGTGCTCACCCACCTGGTACTGCTTGTGGCAGATCTGCGGCAGCAGCAGCGGCAGCAGGGCGGCACAGCACAGGGGCAGGAGGAGGGGTTAGGCTGGGAGGGGGGACTGAGGTCAAGGGTAAGGAGCAGGTCATCAGCAGGGGGAGGACCCCACCCAGTGCTTGGTGCGGCACCAGAGGTGAGGCTGGCAAGCTGCAATGCGCTGTGCGTGATGCGTCACGCTGTGCTGTTGCGATGTGCTGTGCCGTGCCGTGCCGTGCTGCCTCCCTTGTTGACACCCTCCAGGCTGCGGCCTCCCCGTCAGGCGGGGCGGGTGCCATCCCACCCTCACCTGGCAGTAAAACATGCGCAACTCGTGCTTCACCTCCTCGCGGATCTTGGACTGGCGCTCAGCTTCCATCTGCAGCAGGCACAGCAGGCACAGCGCGCATCGCAGCCCGGAAGTTGCTGTCGCCAGCAGCCTGCACGCAGTCACGCCACCGTGACTGCTCTAGCACGCAACCCCTGCAGTTCACGCTATGCCCAGCTGTCTGGCATTCGCTGGACACCAGTCAATTGCCGGGCTGACACCGCTGCAACCGGCTGGCCGCCAACCGCACTGCCCTGCCCCGCTTACAACACAACAGGCCCACCTCTCGCTTGGCCTTGCGCCCTTCATCCTCCTCCGCCTGCAGCTCAGCCTCGAGGGGCCGCCGCTCAACAAGCTCGGCGGCGGTGTACTGCCGCTCCTCCTGCCGCCGCCCTAGGCCTATGCGTGTGCCTGTGTCGTTGGCGTCGAGGCGGATGGGCTCGCAGATGCCTGAGGGGTGTCGTGGGGGCAGCAGCAACAGCAGCAGTTGTGTGTGAGGGTGTGTGCGTGCCTTCTGATGCTGTTTCCAAGACTGGTCAGAAGGCATGCTGATCTAGGAACGGCGAGAGCCCACAGCAACCTCCAGTGTGGGAGGCAAGCGTCACAGTACAGCTGACTTTGCAAGAAGTTTCCGGCCTTGGCAGCGAGCCAGCAGCACACACAGGCAGGCAGCAGGAGCAGCACACGCAAGCAGGCAGGCAGGCGCACCCTGTTGCTCACGGCCCAGCCCGCCGCCGGGCCGCCAGCCGAGGCGCTGCAGGAGGCGGTAGCCCACGTTTGACTGGGGGATGGCAACCTCGAGTGATGCACACTCTGTTTCCTCCAAGTCCACATTCTCGTCGTACCAGCGATTCAGCGGCAGCCTGATGAATGCCATCAAGCGAGGGAGGGGAGAGGGCAGCAGCACGAATGCCTCGGTCAGGTGCCGAAAGGGCTGTGCCTGGCGGCAACACCAAGGACTGCTGCTGACCTGCTGCGCTGAGCATGCCGACACAGGTGCATACAGGCAGGGAGGCATGCGCTGCACAGGCAAGGCGGCAGCGCACCGAAAGTCCTCGCCGTCCGCCGCGGCAAGGTCGGCGAGTTCATCGGCGCGGGCCCGCTGCGTGGAGGCCCTGAACTCGTCGCCTCGCCCTGCTGCCAGCCGGGGATCCACCACATCCACCTGCTGCATCCCTGCTGGCCCTGCCTGTTAGAGCGAGCTTCACTTGCGGTGAAAAAAGAGGTGGTCCTTTTGCTGCGCTGGGCTCCCAATACGACCCTGAAATGCCCGTGGTTGAGTAACGATGTCCCAGCAAGCATCGAGAGCCAGCAGCACCGATTTTCTTGCGGAAGAAATTTGCTGGCCTGGCTGCTCACTCGACCCTCCTTGTCTGCCTGACGCCCCTTTTCAACACCACACATCACACCACCAGCACCGCCCGGGGCTTTGTCTGGCAAAGCGAGACAGCCATGCAGAGCCTCACCGCCCGCAGCACGCCAGTCTTCGGCAGCAAGCAGTGCAGCGTCCGCAGCAGCCAACGCGGCCTCAAGGTGGGCAGGGCAGAGGCTGGTCGTGGTGCTGAGAGCGGGCGAGGCTGGCTTGCCGCCGGCGTGCACTGCATCGGTCAACAACAGTGGCATGGCATGCCTGGACCACAATGCGCGATGCCGACAGCGACACCCAGCCACCAGCCACCGCTTCGTCACCGCCGCCGCCGCTTGCCGCGCACCAACTGCTGTGCGCCGCTTGTTTGCCCGCTGCCTGCTGCTTCAGGTCGTTGCCATGGCCAAGAAGGACATCCACCCCAAATGGCACAACGAGGCCAAGGTCATGTGCAACGGAGAGGAGGTGCTGACCACCAGCGGCACCCAGGGCAGCTACACGGGTGGGTGGCGACTGACACCGCACGCCCTATCTTTACTTTCGCCCCTTCGCCCTTTATTGTCAGCAATGGAACACAGCTCAACTGCAGCTTTGTATTGGCCCTCGGTACAGTGCATGTCAGCCCGGGGGAGGCATGCTGGAGGTTCCTCATGCGCACCGGTCATCCCTCGCATGCAATGCTGCACACTCAACCCACGGCGCTCTATTTGGCCCTGATGTTATGTTTGTACTGCAGTCGATATCTGGAGCGGCAACCACCCCTTCTTCCAGGGAGCAACCTCTACTGTGGTGACTGACGAGGGCCGCGTCAACCGGTGTGTTGATCAGCTGCTCTGATTGCAGCATTCCTGCCTGCAATTTGCAGCAGGAGTTGGAGTTACTGCACGCGCATGCTGTCCTGTGCACTTCTTTCGCTGCTGCATCGTGCCTCAAGCTGGGTGCAGGCTCGGCAGCAGGGTTCAGCAACAACACCTCTAGCCAGCTATGCCCTAAGCGGACTCCTGGCTGCGTGTTGCCTGCAGGTTCAAGCGGCGGTTTGCTGGCCTGGACAGCCTGGCGACCATTGACACAATCACCAGCGTGCGGGAGGCAAAGGATGCCAAGGATGCCAAGGCAGCTGCAGCCAAGAAGTGAAGACCCGGCATTGACTCAGGCCCAACCCAGCAGGGCAGCGAGCTCGCTGGGGCAAGGTCCAGCCACCACTCGCAGCCCCCACACCGCCCAGCTTTGCCGCAGTTTGGTTTACAAGTACACATTGGCAGCAGCAGCAGCAGCTTGGAGTTGTAAACCACCGCTCCAATTGGACGGCGGCACATGCGTTCGTGGAAGGTGTTGCAGTTGCAGTGCGGTTGGGTGAGGTCTGGTATGTGGCAGCCGCCCTGGTGGCAGCTACGCAACACATGCAGTGGGGTGGGTGGGATCGGTAAGGTGGGAGGAAGGAGGGAGCTGTGAAGGTGACAGTAGGTCAAGCGAGCTGATGGCGTGTTCTACAGCCGACTTCCACAGCAGCATTATGCTTTCGCCGCAGAAACCGCAACCAGAAAACTTAAAGTCGGGCTCAGCCCTGTCACAGCCGCTGTCTGGGCGCAGCACAGCACAGCGGTAACAGCCTGCTGGCCAGCATGAGGCCGGCTGCTGGCGCGGAGCCGGCATGTGCGGACAAGGGACGGCGAGGCGCTGCTCTGGCTGGATTGCAGAGCGGTTGATTCAGTCCTTCCGCTCGCCCCGCGCGCTGCGCTGCTGGTTGCGGGTGAAGGCGCCTCTCAGCTTGGAAGGGCTGCGCCCGGAGAGCGGCGCCTCATTCTCCACGGCCCTGGACCGCTTGCCCAGCGCAGAGGGGGACAGCACCCGCTGCTTGGAGCCGCCCTTGGGGGCGGGCAGTGCACTGGTGTCAAGCACCGGCACAGCGGGCCGCGACTGGTGCGAAGGAGCGGCGGCGGTGTTGCCGTCGCCAGCATTCTCCTGCTGCGGTAGGTGCTTGTCCTCAGCTGCATCTTCCTCTTCGCTCTCCAGAGCTGCTTCCTCCTCCTCCTCGGCTTGCTCTGCCATGTCGCCTTCAGCGGCTACGGCACCTGCCGATAGCAAGGGGACAGGAAGAGGCAGGCATGAGTTCCAGTCCCCAAACCAGCATAGCTGCACGTTCGACCTCCTCTCAGCCACTGCTCACCCACACACCCAGCCCGCGCTCCTGCATTTTATAACAGCCCAACTGCCACAAAGTGGGTGTTGCCTCGCACGTTGCACGGCAACTTCTGAAGTGAGCCACACCCCAGGAACAGAGCCGCACCCTGCTGCCTTGCCTGCCCACGCACCTGCTTGCGGCACAGTGCTATGGCCGGCCAGTTGGGAGCGGAACTCGGCATAAACAGCTTCCAGCGGCGGTGCTCGCAGTCTGGTGATTTCACGATGCGGGGGCACGGCACACTGCCGCTCTGCCGGCACCTTGTCTGCAACAGAAAGAGGACAGTGGCATGTCGTGATGGAGGCAGAGGCATGAATTCAGCAGGCAGAGTCAGCAAGGCAACAGGGCAGGTCTCCTGAGATGGGGAGGGGCAGCTGCAAAACCAGAGACCACCTTTGATGTCCTGGGCTGCCACACAGTCAGCAGCACAAAACCACAGACATATGAACCATGCATGACATACGCACACGAACTCACAGACACAAAAGCGCTGGCACTGCTTGCTCACCTCGGTTGCTGTCGGACCGGTACTGCTCACCCACCCGCTGCTGCATCAGCCCTGAGAGACCTGCCAGCGCGGCCTGCTGCTCTGCTGTGAAGCCGGCCAGGGCGGCGCTGTCGGCTTCCGACAACGCAACCAGGCTGCTGCCTGCTGCACCGTCTGCCGCCAGCCCCTCCTCGGCTGCCGCCTGCATCGTGGCACGTGTGCTGCCCACGCCTTCCAGCGCCGTACCGCAAGCAGCGGTCTGCGTCGCCGCCAGCTGTGCCAGGGAGGCCGTCTGCTCCGCCACCTCAGCTTCCACCTCAGCGGCGTGCGCTGCCAGGCTGGCGGCGCTTGCGGCGGCGGCGCTCGCCGCCGCCTTCCGCACGCCGCCACCGCACCGTTGCGAGGCCTGCAGGGCTGCGCCCAAGCTGGCGCCGCCCTCTACCAGCGCTGCTGTCGCGCCAGCGTGTGCTGCAGCCACCGCTCCTTCGTTTGTGTGCAGGCAGGCCAGGGCTGTGCCTGCTGCTGAACCCACAGCCGCCAGTGACCCTTCCAGGCTGCATTGGTCGCCTGCCAGCTGGGTGCGCAGGCCAGAGGCAGCACTCTTCACCTCCGCTTCAGCATTGGCCACAAAGCTGCAGTGGGAGGAATTTGAGAAACGGTTGAACACACACACAAGGAGAGGCGCCAGTGGCAGTGTGGGCCAAGCAGCAAGCAAGCACACGATCTCGGCAACAGCAAGCACCCGCTGCCTTGTCTGCACGACCAACTGCCGTACCGTGCTATACGGATGAACCCATGCAATGCCTGCCAGCTGCCCAACCTCCTCCACCTCACCTGGCCAGCATGCCCGATATCTGCTGCACCAGAGCAGCATGCCCCGCCTGCGTCTTTTCCAGGAAAGAACCTTCAAAGGCATCGACCGCACCCGCAGCAGCGCCCAGCCGCTGCACCACCTGGGCCTGGATGTCAGCCGTGTCCGCTTGCAACCCACCCAGCTGCTTGCGCGCTGCAGAGACAATCGCCTGGGTGGCGGCGAGCGACGCCTCCCCAGCGCTGCGCTGCTGATCCAGCAGGCAGCCCAGCTGGCGCTGCTCCTCTGCTTGGCTGGACTCCAAAGCAGCATACGCCCCGCCCAGCTGCTGTGCCGCCGCCGCCGCAGCAGCCTGCGCCTCCTGCAGCTGCTGCGCCTGGCGTGCACCCAGCCCCGCCAGCGCCTCAGACCCAGCAGCCTGCAGAGCGTCTGCCGCGCCAGCTGCCGCCGCACCGGCTGCCTCCAGTTGTGCTTGCAGGGCCGCCATGCTGGACCGCAGCTGGGCTGCCTCGCCTGCTTTTCGTTCGGCAAAGCCAGCCAGCAGCTGCTTGGAGCTTGCAAAGCGGCGGGCCTGAGCAGCAGCAGCCTCGGCAACAGAGGCTTCCATGGCGGCAAGGCGCTGTACTGCCGCGTCCCGCAGCTCCTGCAGGAGAGGGGAAAGAAGATGATGGTTGGAGGCTCCGCCCCACGAAGGTCAGCAGGCAGGCAGGTCTTGGTACTCGCGATGTGGATATAGCAGCGGACGAATTGGGACAAGCACTGCTGCCCCACAAGCACACTCACACACTCACGTACACACACACTGCCCGCACAGCCCCCGCAAATACTCCAACATGACACCCACCTGCACCAGCGCCAGGTTGCCATCCTCCAGCTCGTTCTTCTCATCCCAGCGTTGAAACAGCAGTCCAATGTCGGCAGCAGCCCCCGCCAGCGCCGCATGCAGCGCGCCAGCATGCGCCGCCAGAGCGGCCTCGCAGCGCTGCTGGATGGCAACTGCATACTCCCTTTCTTGGATGGTCAGCTGGGCTGCGGCCAGCTCCTGGCGCGCGGCAGACAGCTCGGAGCGCACCTGCACAGCAGTGGCAGCGGTGGTGGGGCCGCAGCAGTGTGGCGGCGGTGTGGTGGCAGTGTGCCAGCAGCATCATGGCGCGATGGTTGCAATGTCGACTTCCCAAAGCGATGCATTCATCAGGTTCATTTGGTTTAAAATTCACCACCTTTGGCCAAAGCTGGACGCCCCGCCCCACACGCACGCACCCACCTTGCCCAGCTGTCGCTCGTGCGCCGCCGCCTGCACCGCCGTCTCCCGCTGCCACTCCTCCCGTGCCAGCTCATGCTGTGCGGCCAGCGCCTCTGCATCAGCTTCCATCTCCTCTACCCTGGCAGCCAGCTGGCGCCGCTCGGTGCATTCCTCCTCATATTGAGTCGAAGGCACATACACGCCTGCAGGGGGGGCAGCAACGGCGGTGGTTAAGGTTTCTTGGTTCGTGAGGTGTCAGGGCGTCGTGAGTGTCAGGCATGGCTGCGCGCCCGGATTGGAACGGCAGGCAGGCAGGCAGGAAGCCAGGGTGGCCAGCAGGTGTGGCAGCTCAGCCGGCAACGAGCCAGGTTGCCCACAGGTAGGTACCCGCGATGAGTTTGATGCATTGATCGCCAGGCAAGCAGGTAGGCAGGCAGACAGAGCCATGGAACCAACCCGAGGCCAGGCAGGCAGGCACCTTGCAAAACGCCTTCCCTCTCACCGTTCTTCTCCCGGGTCGCAATCAGCATCTGCTTCAGCTTCTCGATCTCAAAGTTCATCTCCTTGAGGTGCGTGGTCTTGGAAATCTTGGCGTTGACCTGGCAGTACAGCCAAGAGCGCATCGCAGCACAGTCAAGAAGAGTACACGGTACCGTGTGTTGCGGCGGCATGATCAACAGTGAAGTGGCGGCGCTTTGGCAACAGCGGTGCTGACACGAAGCAGGCCTCTTAGTAACTGCATCAGAGCATCCCTAGCGGCACGGCCGGGAAGTTCAGCGGGCACAGGCTGTGCCATCGTCCCGTCCTAAACCCAGCCCCTCCAACACATGTGGCTCCCACGCTCTACTTCGCCGGCTCGATTTCTCCATCTACCCTGCTCCCCTTCACAGACAAACTCACAGACACCCACACACCTCTGGCTTGTTCTTGATGTTCTTAGCGCGGTGAGCATAGTCGAGGGTGGACAGCGTCTCCTCCTGGCACTGCACCGTGGGCGCAATGGTGGCGATGATGCACGTCTTGGTCTTGCCTCCCAGTGAGTCACGAAGCAGCCTGGGAGGGAGGAAGAGAGGAGAGGTAGGAGGGAGGCTCAGCAACGGCAGGAGAGAAGGGTGTGGCGTGTGAGGTGCAGCACTCACGGCACTGGGTGGCGGAAGCGTCAGCTGCAGCGCTCGCCAAAACCAACAACAACCCGGCTTGCCAATACAAGCTGCAATCATCGACACATTGCATGCAGAAGCCCAGCAAGCCCAGCAATCCATCCAAATGACAACCTGTCTGACAGGTATACTCCAAACACAGCAGCAGGGCAGGCAGGCAGGCAGGCAGGCAGGCACCTGGTCAGCTTGGAGTCCCGGTACGGCACGTGCCCCTGCCCCTCCACCAGAGCGGTGATAACCCGACCCAGGGTCAGCAGGCTCTTGTTGATGTTGCCCGCCTCCTTGGCCCGCTGCTCAACAGCGCCAGACCTGCGCCAGTGAACAGGCAGGCAGACGGCAGCAGGGTGGCAGCCATGAGCGGGGGAAGTAGGCCGTGAGCAGGGCATGGAAGCTGTGGGGGTAAGTGTCGGGGGTGCGGCAGCAGTGGAGGCATGGGCCCGGCTGAGAGGCCCTGTTGAGGCTGCCGCCCCTCACCAAGCCTGGAAAGTGGTATGCTCCAGGTGCAGGTACGCCCGCAGGTACACTCATACCTTTCCGGTGCACACCTCCCAATGTGCCCAGCCACAAGCACACTCCAGCCCACGCCTCACACACCCCACCCCACACCCCACAGGCCTCCAGTGCATACATACCAACCACAAGGTGCTTTGTTTGAAACAAGATTGCCGAAGACATCACCCAGGAACCCCGCCAACGGCGGTTCCATGCCCCACCTGTGCATGCACCCGCCCCCTTTGCCCTCACTGCCCCACATATCCATACACCAATCAACCCACCTGGTGATGTTCTCCGACCCCGCAAGATCCACCAGGTACAGCTTGCCCACCCGAATCACCTCATCCCCCTCGGGGGTCACCTCCCGCACACTCACAGTCACGATGAACACTGCGGAAAAACACAGCCAGGTGGAGTGTGTGTGTAGGCGTGGCGCATGCGATGGCGGGGTCAGCCAGGCAGCTGGAAAGGCAGCGACAGGTGGGCAGGCGGCGGGAGTCTGCAAGAAGTAGCTTGCTGCGCCACGTGCTGCAACCGCAGCTGCCCACCGCCCACCCCCACCAGCCCGTTTCTGCACCACGCTTTGCCACTTGACGCGCCAGTCCCTTTGTCCGCTGGCCGTGCCCTCCCTGTCTGAGCCACCAGATGTGCTTCACAGCACTGCACAACACGTCTCAACTCCCCAAAACCTGGCCATGCCCCGACAAGCACCATGCATGCAGGCACTGCTGCCCTTCCTCAGATCCTCATGCCTCCCTTTACAAGTGGCCCCACTGCACTTGAACCCACCACCCTTACTCACCGGAGTGCGAGCGAGACGACTGCTTGTTCAGCAGAGTCTCTGCAGTGCGGCGCTTGGATGACCCCTGCTCCAGCAGCGCAAAGATCTCCTTGCTGCTCTTCACGATGCTCTCCTCAATGCCCGCCAGCACCACGCCGCTGCGGTCCTCCATGATGCGGACCTGCAGGTGTGTTGAGGGGGGGGGAGCAGCATGCATTGGGAGGTGAGGCCGGCGGGTGAGGGCTGCACACGGGCGGCAGGCAGGCAGGGTCAAAGGCAAGCAGGCAGGTGAGGCGGGCAGGGCAACAGCTGGAAGGAGGCCAAGGCCAAGGCACGGCAGTAGCCAGCACCAGCACTCTTAGCAGCCACGACATCCGCCCCAGCAGCTCACTCCAGCACCAGCACCAGCACCACCAAGACCACCACCACCAGTCACAGCAGTACCAGCACCACCACCCCCTCAGACCGCCAGTCACAGCAGTACCAGCACCACCGCCCCCTCAGACCGCCAGTCACAGCAGTACCAGCACCACCACCACCTCAGACCACCAGTCACAGCAGTACCAGCACCACCACCCCCTCAGACCGCCAGTCACAGCAGTACCAGCACCACCGCCCCCTCAGACCGCCAGTCACAGCAGTACCAGCACCACCACCACCTCAGACCACCAGTCACAGCAGTACCAGCACCACCACCACCTCAGACCACCAGTCACAGCAGTACCAGCACCACCACCCCCTCAGACCGCCAGTCACAGCAGTACCAGCACCACCGCCCCCTCAGACCGCCAGTCACAGCAGTACCAGCACCACCACCACCTCAGACCACCAGTCACAGCAGTACCAGCACCACCACCACCTCAGACCACCAGTCACAGCAGTACCAGCACCACCACCCCCTCAGACCGCCAGTCACAGCAGCACTACCCCACCACCTTCGGCACATCCGCCCCAATGGTCAGCAGGTCGGTGATTTCCTCGTTGTACAGCTCCAGGTAGGAGCACTTGACAGAGTACTCGCTGGCTATGCCGTCCAGGTAGCCAAAGATCTGGTGGATGGCGCGAGGGATGACGCCCGCCCCCGCACTCAGCTCATCAGCTATGTCCCCGGTCATTGTGTGTGTCTTGCCGGTGCCCGTCTGGCCATCTGTAAGCAGAGGCGGGGCAGTGAAGGGGGCGGCACGGATCAGGAGGAGCAGGTGGCAGAGGCAGCTGTTGCAGGGAGTGAACGCGGGGGTGGGGGGGCGGGGCGGGCGGGATAACAGGGCAGGGATCAAGGGAAGGACAGGGAGGGGGAGAGGAGCAGGAGAAGAGGAGGAAAAAGGGAGAGGGGCAGCGGCGGATGGGAAAGCCCATGCAGGCAGGCAGGCAGTAGCCGCGCCTCCTCTGCCTCACAATGCTGCACACACACAGCAGGCTGGATGGACCGATATGCACACAAACAAGCAGAGTGTGCGGGCAGCAGCGGCAGTGGGGTAGTGAGCAAGGTGTGTAGGAGGACGGAGAGGTGCAGGTGGAGGTACTCACAGGCAAAGATGGTGCAGTTGAAGCCTTCCAACACCTCCTCCACAATGGAGGAGACTGCTGAGCTGTACAGCCGCTCCTGGGTGGTGTCTGAGGGAAAGACCTGCAGGGATGAAGGCAATGGTAAGGAAGGCTGTTGGCTGTTCGCTACCTGTCCATTTTCCACTGTTGCTTGAGATTTGAGGCCCATACGATGCAGATGCATGCCAGTCTGTTGCTCGCTCGGCCCGCTCGCCCCTGCCCAGCCCAGCTTGCTGACCGGCCGAGCAGCCTGCACACCTTGTCGAAGTGATATGTGCGTGTCGTCTGCTGCTTGGAGGCACCCGGCACGCTTTGTGTGAGCGTCACTGCCTTCATGGCCTCGTCGCAGCGGACCACCTGCGGCGTGCGTGCCGCCACCTCCTCCTTGGAGGGCGGCCTGCAGCGCAGGATGACCTGCACGTTGACGGCATCCAGGCCGTTGGGTGGCTGGGCTGTGCTGTTTGCCCGCGAGAGGGGCTTGTTGTTGGCTGCCATGGTTGTCAGCTGCGTCGAACTGTCAGCGGCTCATCGGGTCGATTGCAGGTCGGCGCTTGACGTAGATGCTGGGCGGTGCAGGGAGGGCAGGCGCTGCGGCTCATGCGCACAAAACGAGTTGTACTTGTACTTCAAAGTACCAAAGTCTGCAGACAGCGCACGTGCTGCCGCATCAGGTCCTGTCGCACCCATCCTGCACACTGCGGGTGCGATCCGAAGCATTTTCGACGTCGATCAGCAGAAGTTTGACTTGGGGTTAGCTGAGCGTTTTGGGGGGCGCCATGCCCCGCTCCGAGGCGAGCGGGGACGCCACCAGCGTCTACAGCTTCACAACAGAGGACACAGCCACCAGCGAGGAGCTGGCTCGCCGCCGGCCCAAGAAATACTCGTTTTACAAACGCTTCGCATACCAGAAGCTCAACGGCTGGCGCCCCGTGCTCAGCCCGCACGGTGCAGGTGAGAAGATGAAAGGCGGCCGCCGTCACCGCATCTGCCCTGCCTCACCGTCTTCGCCTGGACCTGCGCCACTCACGATCCGTGCATCAGATGCCAATTCTTGCCATGCCATCCTGCTGCCGCAGAGATCTTTTTCTTGGCTGCGGGGGTGCTTTTGCTGGCGCTGGGGGTGCCCATCTTGATTGCCTCCCTAAATGTTGTGGAGTACAAAGTGCCGTACGCTTTCAAGGGGCCCTTTGAGAGCGTCACAGATGCCACGGCACGCCAGCAGCTGCTGTGGGACGCGCCAGATGCAGACACGGGCCTGGAGTACAGCATACCAGTGCTCATAGACAAGCGCATGGAGCCGCCGGTGGGTTGCTGGCACCGGCCGGTTGGGTGCTGGGGTTGATTGATGGGTGCTGGGGTTTCTGGGTGCTGAGGTTTCTGGGTGCTGTGTCCGTTGGGTGCTGGGTTCCTGGGTGCCGGGTTGGTTAAACGCTGCGCCCAATGAGTGGGTAGCCAGCTGCTGCAGTTGGGATGCTTCCCACCCCCTCAACCATTCATTTTGACACACCGCCCGGGCTGGCGGTACCTGGCTGACTGTACCAGCCTTCCTGCTTTTCCCTGTATCTCCTTCTCAATCGCCAGAAGCTCCTCCTCATGCCTTGCCCCCTCCTTCCCTTGATGCCGGGCTCGCCTCCCTCTCCCTTGCCTCCCTCCTCGTTCCCCCGCCAACTGCAGATCTACGTGGCCTTCGAGCTGTCCAGCTTCTTCCAGAACTTCCGCCGCTACGTGCGCTCCTACGATCCAAACCGCATGCACGACGGCGGCAGCTCCGGGTCCCCGGCCTCAGCCTGCCAGCCCTTTTCCTTCCTGGGCGACAACGACAGCCTGCCCATCAATCCGTGCGGCCAGATTGCGGCCAACTTCTTCAACGACACCTTCCGCTTCCTTGGGCCGGGGGGCGCCAGCCTGGCGCTCGACGACTCAGACATTGCCTGGCCCAGCGACGCCAATGACTTGTACGGGGCGGTGCCTGCTGAGAACTACAACCCGGGCTCGGCGCCCGACCTGCGCACCGGCAACACCTCTACCCTGCTGCTCAACCAGAACCAGCACTGGATGGTGAGCAAGGGCGGCTGCAGCTGGGTGCAGCTGCAGTGTGTTGGGAGCAGCGATCCAGGCAGACGGGAGGAAGACAGGGAGGCAAGCAGGCAGGCGCAGAGAGGGAGCAGGCTGTGATGCTGCCCCACTGGCCTTAGCCTGTACTCAGGCTGGGCTCTCAAAAACGGCATGCAGCTTGTTAGGCCGCTGCACCAGGCTGCCGTTCACTGCCGGGCTGCCCTGCCGAGGCTTCTGCCGTCGCTGCTGCTGATACTTCTTGCCTGCCGCCATCCTATATCCTGCTCGCAGGTCTGGCAGCGGCCTCACAGCCAGGTGGCGATACAGAAGCTGTACGGTCGGCTGGACACCCCCCTGGAGGCGGGCACCACCCTCACCCTGGTGGTCAACAACCGGTATAACACCTACGGCTTTGGCGGCGATAAGACGGGTGGGTGAGGTGGATGTGGGTCGAGGCTGAGACAGGGGTGTCAGTGCTGAAGCCTGACGTGCTGGTGCGCTGATTGTATGTGTTGCTGGCTCGTATTTGGCACCGTGCGGGGAGGAAGGGAAGGGCGATGTGGAGAGGAGGTCGCAGGGCGGAGTGGGAGAGGATGGCAGTAAGGGCTGGCATGCAGGGATGCTGGCTGCTGCCTGGCTGTAGCCACCCTCCACCCTCCACGTCCCTTTTCTCAACCTCCCTTCCTCAGCGCACCACTCAACCCTGCTGCCTACCTGCTGGCTGCGCCTTGCCAGCAACCTGCCTGTCTGCCTAAATCCTGTCTCCTCACGCACCCCCCCGCAGTCATCATCACCACCAACAGCTGGGTGGGTGGCCGCAACAACTTCCTGGGTGCCTGCTACATAGCCACGGGGGGCGCTTGCCTGCTGGCTGCCCTCTACTTCCTGCTGGCCTACGACCTGGGTGAGTGAAAGGAGGGGGGGAAGGGCTAGGGTGGTGGTAATGGCAGTGGTGGGTAGTTGCTGGGGTGGTTGCTGGGGCGTGGAGAAAGCGGAGAAAGTGGCGCTTGGACCGATGCAGAAATGTTTGGGTTGACAGGGCAGGCTTGTGCTGCAGGGGCTGTGCTGTGCTACGTTGGCCTGCGGAGCGGTGCTGCTGGTGCTGTGCTGACTGCAGGGGCTGCCCTTGTTTCTCCCAGGCTGGGGAGCAGCAGCCAGGGCGGCAACCTACCCGTTGTCACACACACACACACACACACACACTCCCCCTTGACACCCTCTCGCGCGCCGTACCCTAGCTCTCCCTGACATCCCTCCTCCCTGCATCTTCTCAACGCCCCCACCCAGCCCACCGCACCTCCACCCCTCCTCGCTGCAGGTCTGGTGTGGAAGCGACCGGTGGGGGACCTCGCCAACATGTCCTGGCTCAGACACGCAGCAGCAGAGTCCCACGCCCAGCAGCAGTTTGCAGCAGCAGCCAGCAGCAGCACCGGTGCAGCCGGCCGCAACGGCACCAGCAGCGGGCACGCGGCGGCGCCAGCCGGCGACGGCCTGGCCACTGCCACAGTGCCTGCCGCCGCCGCCGCCGATGGCAGTCTCGACCCGTTGTCAAAAAACTGAGTTCCCGTCGCAGCAAGCGTGCTGCTGCGGCGGTGGCTCCGGAGCCTGTGGCTGTGGGTGCAGCTGGCACTGGCAGCAGCAGCGATCAGGAGGTGGCGGGCGCCGCCCCTCTTGCTGACCTGCCGCCGCCTGTCTGAAGCGCCTCACCTTCGCCTCAATGAAGGGTCAAGGGCGTGAAGCTGTCATGCCCTGACCCAGGATATGCCAGCAGCAGGGGGTAGACCCAAGGCAGCTGCAGCACCACCTGCGCATCTCCCTGCTCGCTCAGCTGCACCACCCAGCTGCGCTGGGTGCGCTGGGGTGCAGCAAGCGGCGGCTGCGGCTGCCTCGGGACCCCCCCCCCCCCTGCTGCCAGGCTGGCTCCCTCCCCTCCTTGCACGCATTACCTCACCTCTTCCTTTTCACACCGCTGGCGACTGCCGCTTGTGCGGTCGCTCCCTCCCCGCTCCCACCGTTCCGTTCCTGGGTGCTGCCCACCCCATTTCACCATACAGTTGCAACACCTGCCGCTTCCCTTACTCGCACTGTTGGCTCACTGCACTGCACCTCTCACCTCCTCTGTACGACACACACAGACGCACACTTTCAAATCGCCCACACGCCAGCGGTCCTGCACAACAATTCCAAGAAGTGCCTTGTGTTCCTGCCCCCCACTCCGCTGCTCCCCTCTGCCTCACCCTCTGTAGCTCTGGCAGCTGGTTTGGTTGCTGAACCGCAATGTGTGTTCATGTGATGTGTTTCAAATGTGCAGCAGCAGCTGGCATTTCAGTTCATGCAGGGTTAGAGGACAAGGGAGGGGGTCACACAGGTTTTGCAGACTCTGCTTGGCACCAGCGCATGGGTCGTGTGTATGCCGGAGAAAGGGGGAGGGAGGGAGGGGCGGGCGGGGTTGAGTGCAGCGTGTACAAAGCTTCAAAAATGGCAGGGGGGGAAGGGAAGCCGGACATGCACACACACACGCATGAGTGTCAGGGCAATGTGTCAATTTCAGACAGCTGGACGCTGTGCAGCAGGAGGGGGTGTGCGCCTGTGTGTGGGGTGCACCCACTCTCTGCTGCCCAGCAATAGCAAGAGTCGGTGCCCTGGCGGTTGAGTTGAGTTCGGGGGGCGGGGTGGGAAGGGCGGCCAGGCTGGTGCCTGCTACCCTACATGCAGTGTGGTTGCCGGCACTGTTGCAGCCAGCACACAAGCAGGTCAGCAAGGGGGTGAATGAAAGCCGGGGGTGGGGCGCAGCAGCCGGCGACATAGGGGCCAGAGGATGCCGCCGGCTGTGACTCAAGCCCACACAAAGTGGAGGGTAGAGGGTGGAGGGCGAGGGAGTGGCGGAGCGCATGGGGCTGCAGCGCCGAATGGAGCCCCCCAGGCATTTTGCCAGCACTCTAGCTTAAGCTCAAGGTTGAGCTGACCTGACTGAGCAGCCAGCAGGTGCAGCCACAGCGCAGCACACGCCTGCTAGAATCTACGCGGCTTGAGGCTGTTGCTGCCTCCTGGGGCTGGGAGGGTGCTGTGCACGACTGAGGTTACTCGCCACTGGTGCTTGCCTCGGGAACAAGCTGCCTGCCTGCCTGCCTGCCTGCCTGGCTACGCATCGACGTGCAAGCTGACGGGGCGTGTGCTCGACAGCCGCTTGGACGCCAGCCCAAACCCGCCGCCGTCCTCCCCCTCTCCCTCCTGCGGCTGCAGCTGCTGCTGCTCGCGGCCCGCCGCCGAGCGCCGCCGCGCCGCCGCGTGCTTGCGCAGCAGCACGACGGCCACGACTGCAGCACACGCCGCAACCGCAGCCCCCGCCACCGACGCCGCGATGATCAGCACGTTCTCGCTGCCGCCGCCGCCGCCGCCGCTGCTGCTGGTGGTGCCGCTCGTGCCGCTCGTGTCACCGCCGTTGCTGCTGCCGTCGCTGCTGCTGTTGACATTGCCTGTGGTGGCGGGCATGGGCGCCCCACTTCCGCTGCTCACCACCACGTCAGTGCTGTTAGAGTGGAGGCCAGCGCCCGCTTCACCGCTGCCGCCACCGCCGCCAGGCTCCGGCGACAGCTGCTCGCCACCTTCTCCGCCACTACTAAGGCCTGGGCTGTTGGGCGGCGCTGGGGCTGCTGCTGCAGCTGCTTTGGAGCCGTCGAGGAGCTCCCAGAAGCTGCCGCTCTGCATGACTGGTATGTCGTCCACCAGGCGCGGCAGATCCGCCAACGATTGAGTGGGCAGCAGCACAGCATCAATCACATACATCCTGCCATTGCACGCCTCCAGAGACTTCAACAGCTGCGCATTATTGGCGGGCCAGCCGCCAGTGGCAACGATGGGGCGTGCGGTGCCATCCAGTGAGATGGTGAAAGCCTCATCGCTGCCGCTGCCCAGCGCTCGCCCCAGCGACGTCTGCAGCCCGACATCGCCGCCCGCTGCCAGCAGCTGCTGCTCGTCCAGCGCCCTGCAGGCAGGCGGTTTGAGTGGCCCGGGGGCAGCATGTTGCTGACAAGATGCAGGCAGGCAGGCCAGCCAGCAAGCAAGCACGCAAGCAGCAGTGTGGGTTGGCACCTCCACCGACTGTTCCCCGGTGCTGCACTGAACATTCTCACCCCTGAGGTAACTGGTGGTACAGCACTACAGAGTAAAATCCATTTTCCAACCTCGTCCGATCCTCCTGCTCTTCTATACCTGCACACACACTCACACACACGCACAAACAAGCTGAGAGTACACCTACGCAAGCATACAGCATGGCGGCATCAGCAGCAGCCCACAGTTTCTCATTTGCTGCCGATGAGCAGACAGCGCGCTTGGTTTTGCAAGTTTGCTTGCTGCGTTTGCCACACGCCGCCATGGCTGCTGCGACATGCTGACACGCGCAGCACAAAGCCGCTGTGTCGACCATTTATCAAAGGAGCGCCATGCTGCTACTGCTGCTGTTCTGCTGCCTTGAGCTGCGCTCTCACCTGCGGCCAGATTCTGCAGCGCTGCATTGGTGGGTGCAAGCACCGTGAAGTTCTTTCCGCCATCCACAGAAAACACATTGTAGCCGGCAATCGCCAGCTGCACCAGCTGCCGCAGCTCTGGCTGAGTGCGCGCCACGTCAATCAGGGACGGCTCACATCGCTTCTTGCGGCTGCTTGGCGCCGCACTGTCGCTTTTGCCGTCCTCTCCGCTTGGGCTGCTGCTGTCGCTGCTGTTGGGCTCGGCCAGGAGCAGGCTGCGCCCGGCCGCAAAGCTGCCGCTTCTTGCGGCGTCGGTGCCGACGGCCTGCAGGGCAGGCAATCGATGGCGGCATTGTCTGCAGCGCTGCCGGCTGTCCGACCACTGCTACATCATATGCGCCCTTGAAACAGGGCAGGTTGCTCGCGGTTGGATGCGAGGGCGGGAATCTGGGCTCCCAAAGCGCTTGCAGTCGCACCTGTGAGGCTCCAAGCACCGTGCCGACATGTTGCAGCGCAAGGAAAGTCAAGGCGAGGCCAGGGAACCAGGACAGGACAGGCATCGGCCTGTGGCCGTTGGGCTGCAACCTGCTGCGCCCCCACGTCAATGACTGACGCCCAAGCTGCAATTTTATAAGAAGGCGCTTGTTTGCGGCACGCGTCTGGCTGGAGTGAATTTGGTTGCGAGCTGTAGGGGAGCTGCCTCAAACCAGTCGGGCAGGCAACAATGCAGGGCAACAATGCAAGCGCTGGCGCGGATGCAAGCCCCACAGCCCCATGGCCGCATGTGGGTTCGCCAGAGCGGGCAGGTCCCGCATGCAAGGCGCCAACATCGGTACTGAACTCAGTGCAAAGTTCTCAGCTATCACAACTGCACAACTGTTACAACGAATATCATTGCTACATTCACCAGAGCTGGAATGCAGTGAGCGGAATCAACACCTCGCTGCGCCGCTTGGCCAGCAGGCTGCCCTTGCAACCAGGTACAAGCAGCCGCCGCCCTGCCTCCGGCTGCAGCCCATCTTTCTGCAGCGCACTGCGCAGCGCTGCCTCCACCTTTGCTGCGTCCTCTGCAGCACCAATGAAACCCGCCGCCGCAAAGATTGCGTCGTCGCCGTCACGGCTGCTGCTGCTGCTGCTTCCGGTTGCCGTGGGCGGCAGCTGGCTGTACCTGCGCACTTCGTACTGCTTCCGTTTCAGCAGCACCTCGTACTGTCCAGGGGCCTCTGGCCCCTTGTGCAAGTCGCCAACCTGCTTGCAAGGCAGCAGGGGGGGGTGGCGGCGCAAATCAGCACGCGTCGCCGCTGCACATTGCAGTAGCTGAAGCCGCCTCTGCTGGTAGCGGGAGTGACAGGCAGGCAGCCCAGCCGCCCAGCGGGCCGCCGACTTCCACTATGAAACACACACACACACACACACACACACCTGGCTCAACATGTGCAGGAATGCTTCCACCGAAAAGTAGCGCTGCTGCTGCACCGCGTCCCACGTGTCGCTGTGGCGATTGAAGCGACCTGCGGCAGCAGTGGAGCACAGCACACAGGCAGGCAGGCGGGCAATCAGGAGTGTGGGTGAGTTGGTGAGTGGCTGTTGAGCCGGGCGGCTCATTGGGGGCAGGCAAGCACCCTGTTTTGTTGTGATCTGTTCTCTCGCCTGGTGTTCTGCCTCTCTCTCTCTTTCACAAATGCACGGCTCCCTTGGCTGTGTGTGAGCCCACAGCACATCCAAGCATGCACCCGACCTCCGCGAAGACGCTGCCTCCTTCCCCTCCTCCCGCCTGTAGCCAGACAAGTCTCCCGGTCCACCTTCCAGGCAGCTAGCCAGCCACCCCCCAGCCAGCCCACCCACCCAACCCTCCCCTCCTCCCTACACCCACCCAAGCACCCATCCACAGCACCGCGCCACCCCTCCTCCCCTCATCCCCCTCCACTCACCAGTTTCCGGGTCCACCCCCATGATGCTGGTGCCAGTGAAGCACAGGGTAGGGTCCCACACGCGTCCAAGGGGCGTGCCCCGCGCCACAGACAGGCTCATGGCCATGGTCCAGCGTGTGGTCAGCTCTAGGGGGGCGGTGCGACGCACGTCGTGCAGGGTGAAGGTGGGGGTGAAGACCTTTCGCAAAAAGGCAATGTTGAAGAGGTAGCCTGCAGGGGGGGAGAGAGGCAGGAGGCGGGGAGGGGGGGGGGGGGGGGGGGGGCAGGGAAGAAGGGGGCAGGGGACGGAAAGTAGAGGGTGAACACGCGGCGCGGGAAGATGCAGGTGGGGCTTGGCTTGGCTTGGCGTCGGCGCGGCACGGCGCAGCAGAAGCCGGCATGGCGGTGTGCGCAGTCAGCAGCGCATGCGCATCAGGGCGCCGTCTGCGTGCGTGCCTGCCAAGCTGCCGCACGGTGAGCACTCGCGCAGCCCGCCGCCGACCGCTTGCTTGCCATCGCAGCAAGCGCCCACATGCACAGGCACCCGCCGCCCCCCCTGCCCTGCCACCAACCCACCATCAATGCCGTTGTAGTAGGTGATGGGATCCTCGAAAACAACCTGCAGGGACAGCAGCAGGCCGTGGAGGCTGCGGTGATGGTCGCGCATCAAGAGGTGGTGGTGGTGGTGCAGGAAGGAGGTGGGAGTGGCGCGGCTTGCGACGGCAGCCGGCAGAAGCCGCTTCTAGATGAGTCTGTGTGCAAGGAGTGTCTCGTCTCCTTTGGCCCGCCCTCGCCCCCCTCTCCCTCCTCCTCGCCCTCGCCTTGTCTGTGCAGTGCAGTGCAGTGCAGTGCAGTGCAGTGCAGTGCAGTGCAGTGCTGTGCTGTGCTGTGCTGTGCTGTGCTGTGCAGTGCTGTGCTGTGCTGTGCTGCGCTGTGCAGTGCTGTGCTGTGCTGTGCTGTGCTGTGCTGTGCTGTGCTGGGGGTGCACACTGCTGCTACACTGCTGCTACACTACCGCCGGCAGCCGTGGAACAAACGCGCTGTGCTGTGTCTTGGGCTCACCCCGGGTTCGTACTTGCTTGAATCGATGCCCTGGTCATCAAACAGGTGCGGCAGGTCTTGCTTCAAGAAAGCGGTCAGGTGCTGCCAGGGAGGAAGGGGAGGCGGTGCGAAGGGGTACCGACCAGGGGCGGCGGGAGTGGCAAAAGGCACAGCAGGTGGCAAGCCTAGAGGGTGCAATACCTTTTTACCACGGGTCATGCACAGGCACGTAATGTCCATTCATGGTAGATGACAAACAGGCATGTGCTGAGCTGTGACCAAGGTGCTGTACGATGATGCTGGCAGCCAGACCGACCGCCTGGGAAGTAGCACACACCTGCACCAGCTGATCCTGTTCCTGCTGGCTCCTGGCCGGCAAGGTTGGTGGCGCCACGTCATCAGTGACGGCTGCAGCGGCACTGCCTGATGCGGCAGTCGTCACGTGGGTGGCCCTCCCGTGAGGCTGCCTTGCAAACGTTGCCGACGGCGGCGGCGTGACGGCAGCGTGGCGAGTGGCTCGGCGCTGGGTGGAGTTGGCTGCGTTGCCAGCCCGGCTGTATCCCGATGCATTTGTGACCGCCATGCTCATGCTGGTTGGTTGGAGCTGCGAGAGGCGCGGGGAAGGGTGGCGGACTCCTTCGCTGTCGACTCTTCGCTGGCGACGCAATGGTTGTTGGGAACGGTAGCGATCAGGAGGCTGTGACCACAGCAGTTCTGCCACGCCGGACCACAATGAGTGTGCTGCCATGTGGCATGCGCCTTCTTGTGGCTTCAGAACACCCGACAACCCACCCTCCAAGCGCCAAGACAGTCTGCAGCTGGCGGAACTGCAAGTTCGGCTGTTGCATGCGGCGCTGAGCGGCCTTCTGACACACACACACATCCTAGGAGAAGAACAAGCCAGTAGGATGTTGTGCTTGAGCGGCGCAAGAAGCAGAGTCAGTTGAGCTTCACCACTCAGCACTTGGCGCTAGGCCGGAGGAGTGCCAGGCCCTTGCAATTCTGCGTTAGCTACCAAACGCTAGCTACCGCTGACGACACCGATCGCTGATTTTCCTGCTGTGAGATGCTATTGTGTGCCTCCGCTTTGCCGCGATGTCACCCGCCGACGCCGCCTAGCGCGCAACTGGCACCTTGCTGAATCCTTGCTGAATGAATCCTGAATCCTGCGCTCCTCACAGGAGATACATCAGACTGATATGAGCAGCACGCATGCAACACTCATGCACCGCACGGCCGCCAACCCACACTCCGCCGCCGCCGCCACCGCCATCAACCGTCCGCCAGCCGTCACTCAGCTGCGAGCACAGCGACGAGCAGCGCCGGTGTGTGTAGCCATGATGCCCCCGCAGCGCCGCACGGCAGTGCTCGTGGCAGCCTCGGCCACTCGGAACCCGAGCGGCGGCTACCAGCAGCCTCTGAGCAATTCGGAGCGCAAGTCGAAGCGAGGGGAGGCACAACGGCTCGGCAGGGAGCTGGTCACGGTCAACCTTGGAAAGAACGGGTTGACCCCGGCCTTCTTGGACGGCTTCCGCACAGCGCTGACCAGCAACGAGTTGATCAAGGCGAGCGCCTGCCCGCCCGCTTGCTTGCCTGCCTGCTCATCCTTGCTGCTTGCTGGGCTGGTGCTGGCCCCCGGCCTGCATGACACCCTAAGGCTCCGAACCTGGAACCCTACCATTACGAGGACGGCTCTGCGATGCCTCTGCCTGCTTGCAACTGGCCAGACCATCTGCCCGCCTGCTTGACGTGTTGTTGCTGTTGCTGTTGCTGTTGCTTGTACTTCTGGTACCGGCCTGATGCTGATCCAAACACACGCTCACACTTGCCTGCCCACCATCGCCTGCAGGTGCGAGTTGGGTCCTGCGACGAGAGCGTGGACGAAGTGGCAGAGGCACTCACCGCTGTGGGCGACTGTGTGTTGGTGGTGAGTGTGGCACGCCCAGAAAGGGGCGGGGGGGGGGGGGGGGGGGGGGGGGGGGGGGGGGGGGGGGGGGGGATTGCTGCTGCCTGGAGGGCAGGGCTCGCGCTCGTGCATGTGCTGCTGCAGCCGCTGCTGGCTAGCTTGCAGCGCCGAGCTTTGTGAGGTGTGTGTGTGTTGAACGCTGGGCCTGTGTTTTGGCGAATGCTGTAGACACAGTGGGGCCAGCACACTGGGGCCGGCTGCCGCAGCTTGTGGATGGTGCTGAGGGGAGGCAAGCTGCGTGGCACGGCTTCACCCCAAACTTGCCGCCACCCGTGTGCCTCCCGGCCCCTGCAGCACAAGATCGGGTTCACCCTGACCTTCTTCAGAGAGAAGGGGCTGCCGCCGCCCCGCCCCGTCAAGCGCAGCCGAGTGGCACAGCCGGCCGCCGCCGCCGCCGCGGCGCCCGCAGCGGCGGCGGCAGCAGGTGCAGCAGCAGCATTGGCGGCCGCTGAGGCAGCGGGGCAGCAGCAGCAAGCAGCAGCAGCGGCGGCGCCTGGTGCGGCGGCGCCTGGTGGTGCTGGTGTGGCGGCGGCTGCTGCAGCAGGAGAGGATTCCGGAGACGAGGAGTCAGAGGGGGAGGAGGGAAGTGAGGACGAGCTGCTTGATGCGGAGATGGCAGCATACCTCATGGAAAATGAGGATGCTTTCAGCGACAGCGACAGCGAGGGGGAAGAAGCGGAGGAGGCAGCCGGCGGCACCAGCTACAGATACGTGCTCGATTACGGCAGCGGCGGCGAGGAGGAGGAGGACAAGGAGGACAAGCCCAACAGCAGCAAGCGGCAGGCGGCGGCGGCAAAGGCGGCAAAGGCGCTGCGCGCGCCGCCGCCACCAGAGTTCACCATCATCAAGTGAGCACAACATCAAGTGACGGGTTGGTCCCTGCCTGCCAGGCCCTGCCCTCTTTGGGGTACTGCTGGCACTGCTGAGTTGAAGCTTGTTTGCTGGTTTGATTTCTTCGACTGTCTCGTCTTGCTTCTCCGACCTGCCAGCCGCTCTCAGCCCGTTTGGAATTCTCGCCGTCTGTTACAGTAGCATTGGGTGACTCTCTGACATGGCATCTGTTGCAACAACACAATAGACAGCACAGTAGGCAGTAGCGGGCGACAGATAGTAGGGCGACATTCAGTAGATAGATCGTGGGTGGAAGGTGGGGGAGAGCGGCAGGTAAACACGGCCTGCTCAGAGCAACCTGGTACACATTTGCTGTGAAGCTGCAGCCACCGGTGGAGCTCTTGCTGTGGTGTGCTGTGCGCCGCATCATCAACCCGGGCTGGTAAGGCAAAAGGCAATGGCAGGTGGGGCGAAGAGGGGGAGCCATGTGCGACGGTGCCATGTGTGTGCCCGTCGCACAGGTGAGATGAAATCAGGTGACGGCGTAGAAGGAAACAGGGGCCATCGTGTGGGTTGCGTTGCTGTTGCTGTGTTGGGGCTTGAGGTGCAAGAGAGGAGGGGTGCAGACACCTCTGGGCAGTCTTTAAGAGAGAGCAAGAGGCAGGGAAGCGAAAGATGCGAGCAAGGCAGGCAGTAAGGGGAACTGGGCACATGCCTTGCAGCCAAAATGTGGCAAAGAGGTCTTGCAGCAGCGCAGCCAGCTGGCGGCATGACAGGCCAGCAGCTGCGCGACAGGTGCAAGTGTGGAGGTATGTTTGAGTGAGTGGACATGAAATGCAGGGGTGTGTGAAAAGGAGGGGAAGAAGGTAAGGTGGAAGAAACCTTGGGAATAAGGGTGGGAATAAGGTGGGAAGAAAGTGGGGCAAAGGCGGGACGAAGATGGGTCGAAAATCACGCAGGCAGCAAGCAGCCAAGACGTGCGCAACTGTGTGGCTGTGATATAAGCAGTACAGAGTGTAGCTTAGCTCGACTGGCAAGGCAGTACTGACAGGGGACACTTCTGCTGGCCTGCATAGCAGCCTGAGCTGCCAGCCTGTGCCTGGCTCAGGCAGCCGCTGGAAAGATACGACCGCTGGCCGCTCAGGCGATCAGCTGCAGGGTTCAGGCAGTCAGTTCACGATGCGCCATAGTACGCGATGCTGGGCTGGAGCCCGCCGCTGCCGTACTGCAGGCCGTACATCTGCTGCAGCTGCAGCAAGCAATGAACCAGGCACACATGGGCTCAGCTGGTGTGGTTGATGTGGCCACAGTGCGTACAGCAAGTGGAAGAACAGTGTGGCTGGAAAGCAGATATGGCTCAGTGCTTTGCAGGAGCACATCACCAGCCAGCCAGCCAGCCAGCCAGAGACAGACGCACACACACATACCTGGGCCGGATCAAGCTGCAGCATGGTCGCCTGGCTGCCGCCACCCAGCGAGGCAGAGACGGATGCATGTGTAGGCAGCCCGCCGCCGCCGCCGCCAGCCGATGCCAGCCCGCTGCCACCGTGAATCAGCGCCTGTGCCCCGGTTGCGGCCATCGGCATGCCCATCATAGCATGCATAGCATGCATTTCCGCCATGCTCATGCTGGCCATGCTTCCCATGCTGTGGACTGACATGGCGCCGCCGCCAATGCCGCCGCCGCCGCTGCCGCTGCCGCCGAGGCCCAGGAGTGCTGCTGCGGCGGCGCCGCCGCCACCGCCGCCTGCTGCCATGCTGTGCGTGCTGAAGCCTGCTACGCCTGGTATGCCGTGACCCAGCATGGCTGCAGGGTCAGGATTGGGGACAAAACAGCAAGGGCAAGGGCAGGGTCATTGAGGCAAGGTGGCCTCTCCTTGTGGACAGGCAGGGGTCCACACTTTCCACAAAGGGCCGCAAGTGGCAGCCTGCTGCGGCTGCCTTCCTGCCCCTGGCAGCACCACACCACAAACCACACAGGCGGCTGGCAACCACGCCAAAGGGGTTGAGAGGGGCACCTCTCCCCATGCAAGCATACACATACATACAAACACTGTGAAAGCGAAAGTGGAAGCGAAAGTGCTGCTGCAGGTGCGAGCATGTGAGAGGAAGGAAGGTGGCCCCACCTGCTGACCCCAGGGTGAGGGGGCTGATGCCTGCGGCGGCAGCCAGCATCAAGCTGGTCTGCACCCCGCTGGGGGGAGTGGACGGGTGCCGCCCCCAGCTGCACTTCACAACCTGGCCGCCCAGCGCCTACAGCAGCGGGCAGTGGTAGGCCAGGAGAATTACAGACGCGGTTGGTGAGAGGAGGAGGGGGCCCAAGCAAGGACGCAAAGGGCGGAGCTGGGCAGCGCCACGGCCACAAACCGGGAGAGAGGCGAAGGGCGGAGCGGGCAGCGGCACGGCCACAGAGCAGCTGTCACACATACACACAGTACCTCCACAACATCTCCACCCAGCGCAAGCCGCTTGCAGAATGTCCCCCGTCCTGATGACACAGGCACAGACACATGTGGAGCCCAGCAGCCGCCACCAGGCCCTCAGCCGTAGCCCCGACCCCTCACCTGCCCGCCCATGCCGACAATCGCGCGTACCGCATCAGAGTGGGCCTTGTACCGCACGAACCCGTAGGCACCCTTGCGGTACAGCTTCACCTCAGCTACCGGGCCGAAGCTCGCAAAGTGGCGGCGCACCTCGACGTCTGTCGGCAGGGGGGAGGAGGGGCACGGGCAGGGTGGGAGCTTGGGGTGGCAGTTGGGGGTTGGAAAACGAGGGACGGAGTCGGGTGCAAGGTTCAAGGCGCACAGCGCAGGTGAGGTGGGGCAGGAAGGGTGCGCCCGTCATGTGCTGGGGCTGGTGCTTGCCAGGCCCTATTGTGTGTGTCAGTTGAGTTTTGAAGAATCCAGCAAGCACAGCTTTGGACAACCGCATGCCCAGTCGTGCAACACACACCGTGGCCACACTACACGACTAGTACCCTTCACACTCTTCACCCTCCTTGCCCTCGGGGGCAGCCTCACCAGAGAGGCTGGGCGCCAGGTTGCCCACGTACACATTTGTGTTGGAGGGGTCCGCCCTGTCGAGTGTGAGGGGATCGGGTGCCGGCACTGCATCCGTCTTGTGCTGGGCCCAGCCGCAGCGCACCCGCCTCGCCCCCACAAACTGGCCGTGCATCAGCTGAGAGAGGGAGGGGGCAAGGCATACAGGGGCATACAGCGAGGGTGAGAGGGGAGGGAGGAGCAAAGGAGAGGGTCGAGCGGGAGCGGAAATGCAGGCAGGGCAGGGCAGGCGCTGCAGTGGTGGCGACAGCGCTCCGGCAGCGGCTGCCACCACCGCCGCAAGCAACATACCCAAGCCACACAAAACACTCTAAACTGTCACAGCCCCACGCAAGCCACACCCACCACCCCTGCTGCCAGGCACCTGTTCAACACCACCCACTCCCATCACAACCAGGCACCTGTTCCACGGACACATCCCCACACCACCACCGCACCTGTATGGCCGCATCCGCCTCCTCCCGCAGCCGAAAGGACACAAAGCCGTAGCCCCGGGACCGCCCCGTTGCATGGTCCCACATCACGCGTGCGTCGCTGCACCCCGGGCAGTTGAGGAAGGCTCCATGCAGCATGGCGTCAGTGACGTCTGTAGATTGGTGCCAGGGTGCGAGGCAGGGGATATGGGTGGGGGAGAGGCCAAGGGAGAGGCTTGTCTAGTGCGGCACAAGGGCAGTGGTTGGTGAAGCGAGGAGAGGCGGGGCAGGGCCACGAAACAGCAGGGCAGGCCTCTAAGGCAGGGCAGGGCAAGGAGGCAGGCAGCCGCTACGCAGGGAAGAGCAAGGCTGGGAGGGCCACGCTGTGAAGCAGCTGCCCGCCTGCCTGCCTCCCTGCCTGCCCAGTTGCTGCCCGCCCGCCCGCCTGCATGCCTGCATCTTTTCTTCCTTTTCTTTTCTTCTACTCACCGCTGGACAGGTCGCCCACGAACACGTGGAAGTGGTGGCCCACCTCCTCCTTCTGCTCCTTCTGAAAGGCCCAGTTGACCCGCGCCTCCTGCCCAAACAGCACGCTGTGCGCCACGCGGTCAAGCGCCGCCTGGGCGCTGCCGGTGTCGGTGAACTTCGCAAAGCCGTAGCCGGCAGACACGCCTGTTGCCTTGTCTTTGATGACCTGTTGGGTTTAAATGTTTGGAGGTGGGGTGGAGGGAGGGATCATGGGCGGGTGGTTGATCAGATCAGAAAGGGTGCGGGCAGGCAGGTGGGTGGAAGGGGACGGAGCAGAGTGTGCTGGTAGAGGTAAGGGTAGGGAAGTGGGCTGGCACTTTTTGGTTTGGAGGGTCAGTTTATGATCTTGAAATCTGGAGCCAGCCAGCAGCGGAAGGGAAAGCACGGCACCCACCAACCTCTCGCACACACCACCCACAAATGCAAACCAACCAACTCCCCCCACACACCTCCCCTTCCCAAACACACCACACCCTGCACACAAGCCCACCTTGAGCTCTGTGATGCCCCCCAGTCCAGCAAACAGCTCCAGCAGCGTCGCCTCACTGACAAATGGGTGCAGGTTGCCCAGGTACAGCGTCGCATTGCTCTCGCCGGCAGCGCTGGACGCGGGACTGCCGGGCACAGGCAGGGGCATGGGCAGTGGCATGGCCATGGGCAAGGCACCTGCGCCTGCAAGCGGGAGAGGAAACCCGGCTGCTTCAGCCAGGCTGCTCTGGCCGACGCTGATGGGTGTGGCCATGACCAGGTGCTGCTGCGGGGCGCCGCCGCCGTCGTCTGCGGGAGGCGTTGTGGAGTGACGATGGGGCGCTGCTTCACCAGCGGCTGCTGGGAGCAGGGCTGCTGCTGCTGCAAGTTGAGGAGGGGGAGGCAGAGTGGGGTGGGTGAGTGTCAGCCAGCGAGGGGGCGCGGGTTGGTGCAGCGTTGATGCTTGGGAGATGTTGATGCTTTGCAGTGCTGGTTTCGAGGCGCTGCGAACAGCAGTGTAGTAGTTGGTTGTTGTTGAGGCAAGGGTGTTGGGACGAAGCCGTGGGGTGCTCAGAGGGATGGGCAGGGCAATGCATGGCGCAAGAATGGCGGAAGAAGACGGCGGTGAAGGTCAGGCAGCCTGCCTGCATCAAAAGCAACACACCTTCTTCTGGCTGCCTTAGTAATCCTTGGTCGATAGCCCCTTGCCCTTGCAGCACAGGCAGCGGCAGCGGGAGTGGTACCACAGGCGGCGCAGCTGCCTGCTGCTGCTGCTGCTGCTGTGACGGCGGCAATGCCTGCGCCGGAGCTGCGGCGCCGCCGCCGCCACCCGGCTGCTCCTCACCAGCTTGCGTCATGGCAGGAAGGGATGCGGCCAGCATGTACCGCTGCTGCTGCTGCTGCTGCTGCTGCTCGTGATCCTGCTGCTGCTGCTCGTGATCGTGCTCCTGCACAGCACTCAGAGTGCCTGCCTCTGCACTGCCAGCGCTGGTCGCAGGCAAACCGGAGTGCATGCTGTGAAACCAGCTCGGCGTGAGAGCTTGCTGGGAATACCGCCGCCGTGTGGTGCTGTTTGTTGGGAGAGAGTCAAGGTTTGTGCCGATCGGCAAGCTGCGGCAGTGGGAGCACAATAATCTGCTCAGCAAAGAAGAGCGGCGTCGAGAGCGGCGCACCATCGGGGCAGCGGCAGGCAGCTGGCTGCCGAGCTCAGGGCTGGCAGGGTTGACAACAGCAGCGGTTTGCAGGCAGCATCAGGGCCCTTCCCCCCGGCAGCAGGGCAATAACGTGACGAGAGGGCGGCTTCCTCCCCGTCCGCAATTCCTCACGAACGCTCCGCAGCGCACCTGCGCGGTCCGATGGCCCACGGGAGCGCGAAACGATGCCGCTGGGGGCCAAACACAAGCCAAATACTCTGCGGTTGGTCAGGGCACGGACCACAGCTCACCGCTGCGTCCCGACGGCCTCGTGCGGCCCCCTGTACGCGCAGGCGGTTGTAATGGCAGCAAAGACGCTTACACGCCTTCCCCTTCCCGCTGACGTGCAGGGAGGCAGATTCGCAGGTTGAAGCAAACGATCGTAATGCGATGCGCAGCCCAGATGAGTAGGAGACCAGCTGAAAACAAAATCCTGAGGGGAGAGAGACACGTGCCCCAAGACCCACGCAAGCGATCGCTGCTCGATTGACCCACACATGGGGGCTCTCAGGAGATGCACCCACCCAGCGATGGCCGCCCCTGCCAGCTGTTCGCTTAAGCAGCACCAACTCGCAAGTGACTGTGAGCTGGTACCACGCTTGGTTCGCTCCCTTGGTAGACTGTTGCATCCTGTGTGCTGGGCTTCACAACGAGCAGCCGTCTGCCTGCATCTGCCGCCACAAGACATCCGCCGCCGCCGCGCACGCTGGCTGCAGACACCGCTGCAAGTCACCGCGGCAGCACCGCTGGCGCTCTAGCCGCAGCCTTCGGCCCTAGCAGCGTAGCCAGCCCATCCGCCTCGGCCCCTGCCGCCGCGCCGCTGCCACTGCCGCTGCCACCCGCTAGCGAGGCCATGCTCAGGGTGGACTGCGTGCGAGAGGCTGCGGTGCTGAGTGAGAGCAAGTGGTCCATCGATGGGCTGACTGCCAGCTTGGTGGATGTGGCGCCGCCGTGATCCTTGCCTGGCGGCACCGCTGCTCCCTTCAAGCTCCCTGCAGTAGCAGCAGTATGGGGGAGGCACAGCTGAGCATGTTCTGCTCGGTTCCGATGCTCCGATTGGCTGGTGCGGTGCGGAGGGCGCAGCAGCAGGGCTGTGCAGCTGGCAGGCAGGCTGAGCCCGAGCAGCCGCTGCAGCGCGTGCGCATTGCATCACCAACCACACCCCCCAGGCAGGTGCAGGTACACCATGCATCAGGGCAGAACGGGCTGCTCCTCTCCCAACCACACAACAATAGCATCGAGCTGCTCAATATGCACACGCCTGTCGCTTCAAGCCACCCCCCCCACACACACTCAGCAGCAGGCTAACTCACCCATGGAAAAGAATAGGTGCCTGCAGGAAGGTGAGGCAGGCAGGCAGGCAGGCAGGCAGGCAGGCAGCAGGGGGAGGCGGGTCGGAAGGAGCAAAGGCGGCGCTGGACCTCAGCCCAAGCTCATTTGGCACACAAGCAAGTGCCAGACAAGCATGCCACGCACACAAGACCCCGCTCTGCCCTCCCCCTCACTTCCCTCAAGCCTGCCGTTGGCCCACCCGACGAATGCAAAACGGTGGGCTCAAGCAGCCACTCACATGGATATGAAAACGATGGACACTCCTATAAGGAAGTTGAGGGTCAGAGGGTGGCCAAAGAGGGCGGCAGAAGCCAGGCCGGTGAAGATGGTGGCAATGGTGGAAGAGTACTTCTTCAGGATGGTGTCTGCATACTTGTAGAAGAAGGAAGAAAGAATGCCCTGCAGCGCGTTGTTCACCACCAGCACAACCGTCACCTGCAAGCAAGGGGAGAGGGGAGGCTGGACGGTGTGTGTGAGGAGCAGAATACAAGAACGGAGCAGGGAGGGAGGCGGTGAGCACAGGGAAGGAGGGAGCAAGGCGGTACGAGAACAGGGGGGTGACGGAGTTCCAGCAGGCAAAGCGCAGGCGCAAGGCCGGGTTGGCAGCAGGTTGGACCCACGGCAGGTGGTGCAAAGCACACACAGGCCAGCAGCCAGGACACACAGCACAGCGCAGCACACCGCAGCACACACAGCACAGCGCAGCACAGCGTGGCGTACCGCTCTGAAGCCCGTCAGGACGTGGCTGGGCGCCATGTGGCCTGTTGCCATCATCAGCAGCAGGCCAATCAGGTTGAAGCACATGCCGAAAAAATACAGAAAGAAGTTCTGCGGCAGTACACACAGCGCGGGTGTGGTGAGGTGTGGTGGGGTGAGGTGAGGTGGAGCTCAGGGCAGGAGGGAGGGCGGCAATTGGCGGAAAGTCTTGCACGGAAAATCTTGCACGGTGAAAGGGTGAGGTCAGGGGCAGGGACAGGGGCAACGGCAAACACACAAGCGACGGTCGACAAGCAGTGGAGCGCGACGGTGCGGCTCAGAACGCAGAGGAGGCAGAGGAGGGATGGCGCCGACTGACCCCCCCTGCCTCACCCACCCAGCCACTGCCGCCACCCACCCAGCCACCAAACTGAAACCCACCCACCAGCCCATCCCCCCCCAACACTTGCTGACCCATCACACACCTGCAGCAGCACGCTAGTGTCCATGTGCTTCTTCAGCGCAAACTCGTTATAGACAGAGGCGAGGGAGGGGACGGTGATGGAGCCTGGGGGGGGGGAAGAGAAAATGAGGGAGAGGGGGCATGGCGGGGGAGGCGGAGAGGCAGGTATGTGGGTGTGACAGTGGGGGGGGAAGGGGGAGGCAGGCATGAGGAGGTGTGTGCGTGGGGGGGGGGTATGCAGAGGCAGGTGGGGGGGTGCGTGCGAGGGAGGGAGGGAAAAGGCAGCGGAGCGGTGAGGTGTGTGCGTGCAGCTACGAGGGATGCTGATTGCCAGAGCGAGACGGAGGGTGAGGAGGCAGGCATAGTGAGGGTTGGGGTGGAGGCAAGCATCAGTCAGGCCCCGCAGAGAGCAACCAAAACAAAACAACAAACAGGACCAGGGAGGGCGCTGTGCCCTCCACTGCTGCCTGCTTGACAGGCACCCAACCCAACCGCCACCTCTTTTCAACCCTGGACGCACTGGCAGCTCCGCCCCTTTGCCTGCTCGCCCTCCACATCCTCCTCCACATCCTCCTCCACCACCCGCCCTACCCAGCCCCCACCCACCCAGTGTGTAAAGAAGCGAGGCGGTGGAGAAGATGTCTCCCCCTCCCTCCTGTCCACAGTAGTTCAGCTGGTTGACTGTGAAGAGGGGGCGGGGGCGGGGTGTGAGCAGTTGAGAGCAAGGGTGAAGGCAGGCAGCGATGGGGGCAGCAAAGGGGGAAGCAGAGGCGGAGGCAGTGGTGGTCGGGGCAGGATCAAGCTGTGGGGAGGCTGGGAGGAGGTAAGGGTGGTCTGAGCGAGTGAGTGCAAGCGCACGCGCATCAGCCAGTGATCCCAGTCACACTCTCCCGGTACTCCCATCAGCCCTGCCCCACCACCACCACCAACAACAATAATAACAACCACCACCACCACCACACCTTCACCACCACCACCACCTCAACCCAGAACACAGAAGCCATTCTGTGTCATTGTGGGCCATGTACAACACAGTGTGACCACCTCCACCTGCACCTGCACCCACCCGTAATGCCCGCCACCACCACCACCACCACACCACCACCACCACCACCTGCACCTGCACCCACCCGTGATGCCCGCCACCAGCAGGTACAGGGCCTCCCATTGGAACAGGCTGAAGGTGCGCCCCAGCACGCCCTTCATCAGCACCGCAATCACCAGGATCTGGGGGCGTTCGTTTGGGGGGGTGTGCGTGGGTATGTGAGTTTGGGGGGTCGGGGCAGGCAAGCAGAGGGGGTGTGAGGGGAGGAGTGTGAGTCAGGAGGGTGGGGGGGGAGGGGCCAGTAAGTGTGCGAAACACATGTGCGGGTGTGGATGCAACCAGCAAGCCCCAAGCCGCCCTTTGCCAGCGACCAACACTGCCGTGCGTTTGTACTGTGCCATGCTGTGCCGTGCCGTGCTGTGCTGCATACTGTGCCGCAACGCCACTCCCCCGCCCCAGCATCCCCTCGCACACGCACCTTGAGGTTGCTCAGCATCTTGGCTGTGGTGGGCCTGAAGTAGAGCTGCATCAGGAACTTGAGGTAGTTGTTGACCTGCAGGGTGCGAGAGTGTGTGAGAGGGGACGACTCATAATAATGGTAACGGCGTGAGTGTACGGCAGCATGTGTGTGAGAGGTGCGGGGCCAGAAGAGGGGGGGGAGAGGGAGAGGGAGGCAGGCAGACACCTTCAACACGGCAGCACCAGCCCCTGCATAGGCACCTGACACACGCACACACACAACAGCCGCAACTACACCGGCTCATAGCACTAGTCCCCAGCCCCCGCCACACAAGCCCCAAAGCAGCCTCAGCCTCAGCCCCAGCTCACAGCGTAGAGGCCGGCGGGTATGAGCAGCAGGTGGTTGTGCCGCGCGTCTCTCAAGAAGGACCGCCAGCTGCGGTACATGGGCAGGCCCGGCCGGCCCGTCCCCTGCAGTACAGTGCAGTACAATACAGTGAAATACAGTACAGTAAGGTGGCAACAGTACAGCACAAGACCTGAGGCAGTCGGCACAACAGGCAGCAGTGTAGCGGTTCCAGCTGCGGCTCGGCGAGGGATCGAGGGCGCAGGCTGCTGCTGCTGCTGCTGCACAAAAGGGTGGCGCCGGCTCAAAGAGTACTCAATTCGCTTTGCCGACCAATACCCCCCCCCACCCTGCCCTCCCACTCCTCTGTCCTCCCTTCCTGGCACAGTGCTGCTGTTTCGAGGGCCAGGCTGGGACGCATCCTGCCACCCAGGCAGCCAAGGTGACTGGTGACATCACTCACGTACGCTATGAGTGTGCCGAGAGCAAAGAGAGTCTTGGCCAGTTCCACCAGCAGGTTGACTGATATGGGGCTGCAGCAGCACCACGGGGAGACAGTCGCGGCATCAGCACAGCGTCAGCAAAGGAATAGCCCGTGCTGCAACAACACTCAACACAGCAAGCAGCCCAGTCATCGCACCCAACCGCCAACCCGCCCCGCCCCAGCAGCAAGCAAGCAGCCCACCTGCAACAGCACATTCCTGGCCACAGCACAGGGAGAACAGCGTCGCCACAGCAGCAAACAACCCAGCCCACAGCTGCAGCCGCCCCTCCAGGTCACCTGAATGCATAGTGGCCTTGTGAGTCTTTCGCCATGTGCACCAGCACCGGGGAAAGGCCTATCAATGTGCAGTCTCCCAGCACCAACCACACCTACAGCACAGCCCGACAGCACTTGGCAAGGGCTTGGCATCGCCTTTCCCGCCTCGCCCTCCCTTACACACAGCAGATTAGCAGCGGTGTGCTGGCGGGCTGAGAGCTACGAGCGGCCGGGCTGCTGCGCTCAAGCCATCCAGCCTGAGGTCAGCGGTACTTGTACAGTACAGAAAGTAGAATGCGGTGCGGTGGAGTGCACCCCACCTTCCAGGCGGTGCTCTTCCGCTGCGCCTGTTGCTTGTGCACCTCGTGATACGCCAGGGCCACACCCTGCGGCTCAAGCAAATGGTTACGCCAACTCACAGCGGGAAGCGTTGTGCAGCCGCAGCCGCAGCCGCAGCCGCAGCCGAAGCAGAAGCAACTCCGGCACGTGTGGTGTAGACAGGGCTGAAGGCAGCTGGCAGCAAGCTCGTGGCACAGGACACGCATAGGTTCATGAAGCAAGCAGAGTGGCATTCCAGGCAGGCATTGGCTGGCCGGCAACCCACCTGGGGTGGCGGCGGGCTGACGCCACTGTTGCCGCCGCCGCTGCTGCCCACTTCTAGCCCGCCGCGATGGTATGGCGTTGCTGCTGGCACTGGGCCATACCGGGCCACGCTGGGAGGCGCTCGGGGCGGCAGACCGTCCATTTTTCAAGGCGCAACGATTCTCTCGGGATGCGGCTCCAATGTGACGATGTATGTCGGCCCGTTATAAACAAATAGCAGCGAGGCCCTGCAAGTGTGCCTCAAGATGGCAACCAAACGCGACGGTGCTCTAGTGCTGCTCTAAGGCTCAAGAAAACTGTTGGGAGGAGTGATAGGATGCAGTGGGCAGTGGTAACATCGCAAACCGTGTTGCGCCGTCGGCCATCTGCCGCCAGCCAGCGTCAGACGCCTCGTCCCCAAGTTTGAACACGCCTCCCAGCCACGCATTGATCTGCCATCCGGTACTGTCAGCAGTTACGTTACATGTCCTACACGTCGGGGGCGGCCACAGTAACATCATGTGCGCGGCAAGCAGTGCGGCATGCAAGTGCGGAGGTGGCGGATGCTGCAGGTTCACTTATTGATATTGTTTGGTTGGTTTCAGGTCACTGAATGAGCAAAAAATGTAGAACGTCAAGCTGAAAATGGAGGTATGCATAGGACCACTTGTAAACAGGTCACTCGCTCCAATCAGGAGGCTGCATGACCAGCGGAGCAAAAGAAAAAAACGAAAGAGCAGCGGAGATAGGAGGAACAAGGAGGTAAGAAGTACAAAGCTACCCAGCAACCACGGAACGGTGTAAGAAGGTGAAATCAGCGGGCCTACGCAGCCAGCACAAGGACAGGCACCATCCACACCAGCACCGATGCCAGCGCGGCCACGGCGCCTGCAAGAGCAGCGGCTGGGGCCGCGTTTGGTGGGAGCGCAGGTGCCTGGGCGCTTGCCTGCACCTGGTCAGCATCAGACACAGCAGTCTGTGTGCCGCCGCTGCTCATCACACCGTCATCCACTGCCGCACCGCTGCAGCCCAGCTCCAGGCTGCCAGTCGCGTTTATCAACCGGCCGCTGGCAGCCAGGCCGGCGCAGTCCGGCGGCACGCCGGGGGGCAGCGGCGCAAACGGGAGCGGCGGCAGCCCCGCAGCGGCTGGCGCTGGCGCTGGCGCTGGCGCCATCGCGGCCGCCGGGCCGCCTGCTACTATGAGGTCTGGGTCTTGTTTCCGCGGGGACGGCAAGCCATCGTTGCCGCCGGCGGTCCCCTCCCCACCGCCGCGGCCCTCAGAGCTGCCGCCGTTTGAGGACTGCACTGGAGGGAGGCCGGGAGCGGGACGCGCGGCAGCGGCGGCGGCAGCCGCGTCCTGTGCTGCTGCTGGAGAGGGGGCTGCTGCTGCCTGTGAGCTGGCTACGCTGCTCATTGTGATATTGAGGATCTGGGCCCAGTGCTGAGGGGTGATGGGATCCACGGGCTGCAGCTTGGGCAGCTGCGAGAGAGTGGCCATGGGCAGCAGCACGGTGTCCAGCACCAGCAAGTTGTTGTTGCAGGCCTGCAGCCAGGGCACATGGGCGGGTGGGGGAAGAGACCACAAGAGACCATCACCAGTTTTCATCTCTCTCAAAGCAGCGAGGCAGGCATGGAGAGGGTGTGCAGAAGCCGAAGGCCGGTCAACCGAGGCTGTCGATTGGCTCAGCGTGCTGTGCGTCCTGCACTCGTTTCGTCTAAGCTACGTCTAAAATTCAAAACCCAGAACTACACAAGGGCAAGACGGCTGCACCAATGAACTGCTGCTGCTGCTGCGGCGGCGGCACATGCAGATGCTGCTGCTGACCCTTGCAGTGCTAAGCGGCTGCACGAAGCCCAGCTGCTTCCCTTGACAGGGCAGTGACCCCACCTGCTCCTGTCGCAGCACCGTTGCATAGTTGTTGGGGGCCTGGCCGCTAACTGTATACTTGCCCCCAAAGTTGTCTATCTGCATTTGGGGTAAGGTTGCAGCCAGGGCGGGCAGGAGGGCAGGAAGCAGGGTTGGCCTAAGGAGACAGCTGGTGATGTGTTCATTGGTGACGTGAGGCAACAGTGACGCCACCACGGCAGCGCCAGACGCAGGCGAAATTGGGACGCAGCCGCAAGCGGTGCAGGCGCAGGTTCATGCGGCAGCAGCATGCAACAGCCCCCTCAAGTTCAGACCAGCGTCGAAGCAGCATCAAAGCCTATCACACACCTCCACATCCAGCGTAGGATCGTCAACTGAGGGGCCAAGAGCCGTCACAGCGTCGTATTGCGCCGCCAGCTGGCTGGCGCTCAGCCCCTGGCCCAGGTACTGCGCAGATACGGGACTCGCAGGGAGGCAATGAGGCGAGGCGGGCGGGGTTTGCAGCAACAAAGGCAACATCGCGAAAGCGGGGGCGATGAGTGCAGGAGGGGCAGGGCACAAGCATGAGAGCGGGCCTGCAGGGCTGGGCACGGCATTGGCAGCCCAGGCAAAGCGGCACATGCCGCAGCAGGCGTCAAGAAGGCATCTCCCACACCGTGCCTGCCAGCCAACCATTCGACTGATGCACCCACAGCTCCCAAACCGGCCCCGACCTGCTCACAGACTGCTCACAGACTGCTCACCCGCACCGCCCTCCCCACCTGGTGGTACAGCAGCAGTGCTGGGAAGCCGTCCTTCAAGACCTGCAGGTCTGACCCACTCGTGCCGTCTGCACAGGTAAATGGAGAGGCACCAAACGGGAGGAGGAGGGTTGGGTGACAACAGGAAGCGGCTTGGTTGATGAGATGCACCGGCTCATGTCATGTCAGTCCCAAGAGCGGCGCAGCGGCGGCGCCTCTCAGAACTCGCTCAATGTACATCGGCATCCTTTCCAAACAACAACAACCAGCGGGCCGGCACGTAGGTGCAGGCCAGCAGGCGTGCAGCCAGAACAGGGGCACACGGCCACAATCAAGGCAGCAGCGCGGCAGTTGCAGCAAGGCTCACTGAAGAGAGTGAAGAAGGCGGCGTCTGTGGGGGCAAACAGCGTGAAGTGGCGGCGGCTGCTCTTGCCAAAGGGTGTGAAAAAGTTGAGGGTGGTGAGGCGCTGCACCGCCACCAGCGTCTGCAGGTCTGGTGCTTGCTTGGCCAGTTTCCACAGCGCGTCTGAGCACACAGGTTGGCCGCCCTCCTTCCCATCGTCCTGGTTTTCACCCCGACTGCTGTTCTTGCTGCCGCCGCCGCCATTACTTCGTAAGCTGACGTGGGCAGTGGCTCTCGTCACCGCGGCGCCTGGCTGCTGCACGGCAGCCAGCAGGGAAGGTGCTTGGAGCCGCAGGTACGCCTTGCATGACGCGGCGGCAATGTCGGCGGGAGCGGTGCGAGCTTGCAAGCTGCCCCCCACTACTTGCTCCTGACAGAGTCCCACCTGCGCTCCTATCGTATCCAGCGTGGCTGCGCAGCAGACGACGAGGAGACATAACTGGGCAAGTTGCGCTGTTGGGGCGCGCATCCGTCCTTCAGGAATCGCCTGTGCTTCTCATGACCAGCGGCACAAGCCAGCAGCCAGCAGGTGCGTAGTTGTGGAACACTGAACCTTGCCGAAGTGATGATTGTGCTGAATGTGCAGACTGTGTGCACAACCGTCCAAACGGCTCGAATTGGCTCCAACTGGCGTGGTTGGGGAGTGTGCCACTTCATTCCAGGCTGGCACACTGCTGCACGTTCCACACTGCTTGCAAGTCATCAGCCAGAGTTACTGTCAAGGGTGCAGGCTGGTCGCCATCCCTCGACTCAATCGCGGCCCACGCAGTCCTCTTGAACCCACTCCATACCGCTCCACGCCTGTCTATCGTTCAGACCCTTCAACGAAGTGGGCTGAAGCGGTGGTGGCAGGTTGGCAAAATGCCTCACTCGGCGATCGCTCTCGTGACGCTCCTACTCAGCGTCGGCTGGGCGGGCGCACATTTCGTGATCGAGGAGAGCGCACTGAAGGTGGTGCTGCCCCCTGAAGCCAAAACCAAGTACTTCAAGGGCTTCGACATGGCACTTGCCAACTTTGGTGAGCGGCGACCCGTGTGACACAGCTCGCCTAAGCTGGGTCTGAGCCTGTCGTCCCATCTACCTGCCAGTCGCTCATTGCCATCGCTCCTGCTGCATGGCTTGCATCTGCTATCTACAGGTGCCCCAAGGTACGGTGGCGCGCTGCGTGGTCGGTTGGTGTACATCGACGCTCAGCACTACACCTCGCAGCACACCTGCTCCCCTCCGTGCGGCTACGCATGCCAGGACTTTGCGGTGCGACTGCTGCCACTGAGATCGTATGCCAATAGCTTCTCATCCTTCCTGCCCCCTCGATGCGTAACCCCACCTGCCACCTAGGCCGGCCTGATCAAACGCCAGCCTGGCTGGCTGCTGCTCTGCTGATTTGTGATGTATTGCTGAAGTTTTGCATGCCAGCACAGTGAACCAGCAGCAGTACATCGCGACACACAGCCCCAGCCCAGCCCTGGCACCCGTGCTAGACACACTTGCGGGCCTTGCAAGCAGCTCGGCCGATTGCCAGTGCTATACACCCTTTTGAAGCTTCCTCCTTATGCATGCCCTGCCTTGCCCCCCCGGCCATTGCAGAGCGCCACCCCTCCCGTTGATTTGAGGCTGGCTGGAGACCCGGGAGAGACTTACATCATGCTGGTTGACAGGGGGCCCAACACCACCGCCACCACCGCCTGCAAATTTGCCGAGAAGGCAAGTGCTTGCCAGGGGTGGGTGGGTGGGGGGAAACCAGGGCGGGTGGCGGGAGCTGGCAATGGCAGGTGGAGGCGCAGCGGCTTGAGGTTCGGGTGATGGTCTGGAGGGGGGGGCCGTGCCGGGACACAGAGCGGTGGCTCGTCTGCTCCCAGCCTTGTTTGTTCTGCCACACGTGCCTGACTGCCTTCCTCTCTGCCTCCTCCCTCTGCCTCCTCCCTCTGCCTCCCCTGCCCACAGGTGTGGAATGTGCAGAGCGCTGGTGCTCGCGGCGCGATCGTGGTCAACTACGAGGATGCTCTGACAACAATGGAGGCGCCTGACGACGATGATGAGGCCAGCCATCGTTTCCTCACGTGAGCTTGTGTGCTGCCTGCTTGTGCATGGGGGCCGTTCATTGTTGGCTGCAGGTGTGTGTGCAGGTCGTTGATGTGAGTGGCTGGTGAGGGAGGCAGGGAGTGGTTGTGTGGTTGTGTGAGCGTGAGTGTGTTTGTTGTTCACTGCGTGGTGGCACCTGCACGCAAGTTACAAAACATCCTGTGGGTCTGCAAGTCAAGCTGCGACGCAGATTTATGTTCCTCAACTCCGTTATCGCCTGCCTGCCTGCCTGCCTGCCTGCCTGCCCTGCAGCAACATCACCATCCCCGCCGCCTTTGTCACCAGAGCCACCGGGGAGGCTCTGAAAGGGCTGCTCAAGGGAGGTGCTGCTGTGTATGTGTCCATGGACTGGACTGACCTCCTGCCAAAGAAGCAGCAGGTGGGGGTGGGGCCCGGTGCTTTGGTGTGCGTGGTTGGCGTGTGGGGCACGGTGGCGGCGGTCGTCGAGGGGGGCCGTGGTTGTGTTTTGTGGCGGTGTGAGGGAGAGAGTGGCGGTGGGGTGAGGGGCACGGGGCGTTGTTCAAGCCAGCGCCTGCGCATGGTTGCTCGCTTGCTTGCTCGCTTGCTGGCTTGCTGGCTTGCTGGCTTGGTGTGCACTCACGTCCCGGTCCTATAATGCCGCTGCTGCAGCCGGCTCTGCACATACCGCGCACTTTCCTCCCCTCCTCCCTCTCCCCTTCTCGATCCCCTTCTATCTGCCCCTCTTCCCCTCTCCCTGTGCAGGTGCACTGGGAGTTTTGGACCAACAGCAACGACCAGTGCGGCTCCATCTGTGACGTGCAGAAGCAGTTCATCAAGCAGTTTGTGCCCGTGGCAAAGGTGGGCTGCGAGTTTGGGCATGCTGTGGTGGTGGTGGTTATGGGATGTGCGTGTTGGCAGCAGGGGCGTGGCTGCGCGAGAATGCCGGGAGCTTGGGTGCGGATCGGCTCTCGGTGTATGGAGGTGACCGCAAGCAGAACCACGCAAAGCTGTTTTCTTTCCTAAGGAACAGAATGGTCGAAATACAAAATAAAGTGTTGGTGCGTGCGTGGGTTAGCGGTACGGGCGCAGCCACAGCAGGCAAGCCTGTTCCATTCACGGGGGCCTCTGCACTGCTTGCCCACCACCTGCACCCGGCTGCCTGTGGCTTACACCCGGAGCTGTGGGGCACTGTGCCGTGCCGTGCCGTGCCGTGTTGTGCCGTGCCGTGCCGTGCCGTGTTGTGCCGTGCCGTGCCGTGCCGTGTTGTGCAGAGCCGTGTTGTGCAGTGCCGTGTTGTGCAGTGGCGTGCGCTGCCCTGCCCTGTACTGCCCTGCCCCGCCCTGTACTGCCCCCTGCGGTCCACACAGCACCCGCACCCGCCTGCCACCCATCACCCTTGCCCGCCACTTGCGCCCGCCATCTGCCTGCCCACCCCACATCGCTGCCCTCCTGCTTTCCTCTCCCACTCCCCCCTTCACTCCCCGCCATCTGCCTGCCCACCCCACGTTGCCTGCCCTCCTGCTTTCCTGCTTTCCTCTCCGCCTCCCCCCCTCACTCCCCGCCATCTGCCTACCCATCCCCTTTCTTCACTCCTTCCCTCTTCATTCCCCCCCCCCCCAAACAGGAGTTTGACGCGCACAACTGGACCGTGTTTGAGCCCCACTACATTGTCTGGGTGTGCCCCTCCCTCTACCGCTCCTCGGATGTGTGCCGCAGCCAGTGCATCCGCCAGTCTCGCTACTGCTCCCCCGACCCTGACGGCAACCTGACTGCGGGGTACTCTGGCAGGGATGTGGTGCAGGTGGGTGGGGTGGGAGGGTGGGGGGGGTGGGTGGAAGGGGTGGGTGGATCGAAGGCGTGTGTGTGGAAGGGGTGGGTGTGGAAGGGGTGGGTGTGGGTAGGGTGGAAGGGGTGGAAAGGTGGGGCATTGGGAAGGTTGGGGTGGAAGGGGTGGTTGGGGCTTGGGGGGCGTCAGCAGGGCGGTTGCAGTGGCGGTGTTGTGTGTGGCTGCGTGCGGGTTTGGGTGGTGATGATGCGGCAGGGTGGTGTGCCTGCCTGGGTGGCTGCGGGGCAGGTTGGGTGGCTGGGTGTGCCTGGTGAGGGTGCATTGCTCTGTGGTTGTGGGCGGTTGCGGGGGTTGGAGCAGGGTTAACACACACCCAAGCCAACACACACGCACACTCCCCTAGCCTCGCTCCCCCTACCCCCCTCCCCTGACCCCCCCCCCCCACCCACCCACCCACCACCACACCCCGCAGGAGAACCTGCGCCAGCTGTGCGTGTTCAAGCTGGCCAGTGATGCGGGGCGCGCCCACCTCTGGTGGGACTATGTCACCGCCTTTGGGGAGCGCTGCGACATGCAGAGCGGCAGCTACGGGGAGCAGTGCGCCCTCAAGGTGAGCTGGGCGCGTGGAGGCTGGTGGGTGTGTGCAGGGTGTGTAAGCACACCCTCCACAACCGACTTCTAACAAGCACAGATGCACAGCATCAGACTTAGAAGTGCACATCAATGGCTGTGGAGCGAGGCGGGCGGTGGCGGATGGGTGGAGCGGCGTGCGGTTGAGGGGTGTGGGGGTGGGTGGCATTGGGTTAAAGAAGTAAAGTAAGGCGAGGTAGGAGATGGTAGGAGTGTGTGTGTGTGTGTGTGTGTGGCTGCTGGGGCCTTGCCAGGGGGATGAACGGGGAAAGGGCGAGGGGGCGCAGGGCCGCCAGCAGCTTCATGGGGAGGGAGGTGGGCAGGCACCATTGGGCCGCTCACGGCACACCCAAGCCCACCTGCCTGCACCCTGCCCCTCCAGCGCTGCCGCCTCGCTTCTCCTGCCCTCCTCCCCACTTCATCCTGACATTATACATGCGCTCGCACCCACTCACACCACAGTTTGCGCACTCTCTTCTCCTCCTCACACACGCTGTCCACGCTCCACTCTCTCCCTCCCCTCCGACCCCATCCTTTCAGGTTTTCGACTCCATCAATGCCGACAGATGGTCCAGCAGGCAGGCGCTGACCGCATGCGTGGGTCAGCAGGACTCTGATGCCCCGCACCCAATCATGGACGCACAGCTGGCGGCGCAGAAGGGGGACGATGCAACGGGGGAGGGCGAGGTGAGGTGGGGTGATTGTGGTGGCTGGGTTGGGTGGGAGAAGGCGTGTTTGCAGCGGTGATGGTGTATTGCACTGCACAGTGGAACCCAAACATTGGCTGTGGTGGGTGTGGTGCAGTGTTTGTGGGTGTTCAGAGGTGCAGTGGGTGCGTTGAGCGCGGCTGGGTGTGCAGTGCTGTCCATGGGGTGGGGGTGTGGCGGACTGCCTGCTGCTGTGCGTCGGGGTGGGAAGCCTGCCCCGCTGATCGTCCCCCCTGCCACCACACCGCACCCACACACACACACGCAATCAAGGCATCCAACCCATGCAACTCGCTTGTGCTGCCCCTCCACATTCATCTGTCACCCCCACCCACCCAACCGCCCGCTCTCACACATGCCAACCCCCTTCCACCTCTTACCAGCCTCACCATTGAACCAACTAATCCCCCACCTCTGCCCGCCCCCTCTTCCCCACACACACACCCCACACCCCTCCCTCACACTCACAGGTCTGGATCCTGCCCACCATTCGCATCAACGGCATCCAGTACAGGGGCAAGATGGCCACCGCTGAAGTGCTGCGCGCCATTTGCGCCGGGTTTGCTGCCGGCAACACTCCAGAGGCATGCTCAAAGGTGACGGGGCGGGTGAATGGGTGGGTGGGCGGTGGCTGTAGGGGGAGCTGGAGTTAGTCAGTGGGTGCAGTAATTGAGCTGGCTGATTTGAGGGGGTGGGGTGTACCCGGGATTGAATGGCGCCTCCTTGGGCTGCGCCATGGTGTGGTTTAAGTGTGTTAGGGGCTGCAGCCGGACGGCCTCACCCCATTCGTTTTCCTGTTCCTGCCCCCGCCATGCCTCTCCCCCGCTCACTCCTCCACCGCTTTGTGCCCTCCACCAACCCGTATTCCCTCCCGCACCCACCCATCACACACTCACTGCCTCGCTCCTCCCCCGCCCCCCTCCCCTGCAGGCAGTGGATGACCCTTGCATGCAAGGCAGCAAGGGCTACCAGGACTGCACGGCTAGGCTCGACGGCAAGACTCAGGTGAGTGTGTGTGTGTCCAGCCATCGTGTGACAAGCAGCCCACCCACCCACCCGGCTGCCTGGCGCAGTCGCCGCCTGCATGCGCTGCAGCCTCGAGCCACACCGCCGCTGCTGCTGCGCTTTGTACTCCCTGCCTTGCCAGTAGCAGGCAATGTGGCAGCCTCGCAGAGCACTGTTGCAGCCTCGCAGAGCAACTCTGGCTACCCGACCTGCGGCTGAGCGCCCCGCCTGCCTCACACCTGCCTCCCTGCCTGTGCCTGCAGTGCATTGCCACGTTTGCCGGCTACAACTGCACCTGTGGCAAGGGGTACCTGCCTCACGTTGACGCCCAGGGGGTGGAGGTGGGTGGCTGGCTGGGTGCAGTGCTGTGGTGCTGCGGTGTTGCTTGGATGTGCTGAGCGCACTGCCGTTGGGCTGGTTGATGCAACATGCTGGCGCCGTGCTTGGTACTTGTATTGCTTCTCGTGTGCTTGCCAGCACTCTTCCCGCCGTCTCGCTCATCTGCCTGCTTTGCAAGCCTCTGGCTGTGCAGCCCTGCGCGTCCCGCCTTACACCTTGTGCCCGCTCCCCTCGCTCTTCCCTTCTCCCCCCTCCGTCCTCCTTCTTCCCCCCCTACAGACCTGCCTGGACCTGAACGAGTGCCTCTCCGTCTCCCAGCTGGACCCAAAGTGCACCTGCCCCCGCTGCGCCTGCAACAACACACGCGGAGGCTACGAGTGAGTGAGGCAGTGAGCAAGGGAGGAGCGCTGGGCGCACACACACACGCCTGCATGCCTTGGCTCGGCCGTCCGGCAGCAGGCAGCTCGCCGGCCAGCGCCAGCTAAGCTCTCCCCGTTGTTTCTCTCCACACATCTGTGCGGTCACCTTCCCTGCCGCCTTCCCTTCCGCTGCCTGTACCACGCTGTTGGCCTTTCAATCGCCTGCTTTGTGCCCCTCACCCCGCCGGCTCTGCTGCTCGTTACTTCATTGTTCCCAGCTCGTTTCCTGGCGTGCCACCCTCCCAACCCACCCCCGCAGGTGCATCACCGACATCCCCGATGAGTGTGCCAGCGGGTATGGCGGGTGCTGGCATGCAGACCTGAAGGTTGGGGCAGGCCCCCCCGTCTCCTTCTCGGCCTGCAAAGACAACCTGCCGGCTTACAAGGTGGGGGGGCGGGTGGGTGGGTGGATAAGGGTTTGGGGGGAGATACTTATGTCGACTTATGTCGAATGGAGTTGTGCGGTGCCAAGCGGTCTACTGAGGGCCGTGCCGACTGGCTTGCTGACTGGCAGCGCGGGGCGGGGCGGTGGGGTGGCTAATTAGCGCTGCCTGCCGCCAGCAGCTCAACCCAGCAAACCTCCAGCAGTTGTGTCAGCTCACTGACCCACTGCTCGCCCACTGCTTCCCCCCTCCCACCTGCCCGCAGCGTGCCTTGGCCCGTGGCCTGCCCACGGCCGACATCCCGCTGCACACCTGCACCTGCCCCCCCTGCTTCACCGCTGTGGAGTCGAGGGGTGTCATCACCTGCACCCCCAAGTGTGACTTGCGCTACTGTGACCTTGAGGCGGGGGTGTGCCACGCTGATCCGAGCAGTGGGGGTGAGTGGGAGGGGGTTCTAGGCGGGAGGGGGGGGGGGGGGGGGGGGGGGGGGGGCAGAAGGATAGAGGGGAGGGGTGAAGAGAGGGAAGGGGGGAGAAGAGAGGGAGGGGAGGGAAGGAGGAGGGGAGAGGGGAGAGGGGAGATGAGAGGAGGGAAAGGGGGGGGGCGGGCCATGCGTGCTGCCTCGGATGCGGTCTGCCTGGGGAGTGTGTGCTAATTGCCTGGTGCCTGCCTGTGGCCGCCCTGCCACCTGCCTTGCGAGGCCATGAGCCAAGCCCAGAGCCTCGCTGCTGCCATCAGCCACAGCACCGTGTCCACCCAGCCTGGCCCACCTCATCTCATCAGAGGTTCTCTTGCCGCTCTTACCTGCAACCCCCCTTGCGTGTGCCCCTGCCTGAGCCTGTGCCGCAGGCAGCAAGGGCGGCGTGGGCGCGCTGTCAGTGGTGCTCATCGTGCTGGGTGTGGTGGCGGCGCTGGGTGCGGCGGGTTATGCCGCCTACCAGCTGCGCATCCGCAGCATCATGCAGCAGGAGGTGAGTGAGGGGGCTGGCATGCCTCGTGCACGTGCCTGGGTGGGGTGTCTGGGTGGGGGCTGGACGGGTGTGCAGGTGTGCTGGTACATCTGTGCTCTGCCCTCGGCCAGCCTCGGCCGTACTGCTGTTGCACATGTTGCTCGGCAGCACATACAACAAATTACCTTCCCTTAACCCCACCCCGCCTTTTGCCCTCCCCGTCCTTCATCTTTCGTCACTGTACTGCCCAGGTGCGAGCAATACTGGCGCAGTACATGCGGCTGGACGACACAGATGCAGACGGGGAGCTGGCTGCTGGCGGCGGCGGCAGCCGCCTCAAGCAGATGACAGGCGGAGGCGGCGGAGGCATCGGCAGCGGCGGCGGCCTTGGGGACGTCGGCGGCAGCAGCAACGGGGTGTGAGCCGGGCCTGTGTGTGCGCTGGGTTTAAAGGGCTGATATCTCAGCCCTGTTATCTCAACAGGCGACGCTGCCGCTGCTGTCACACACCAATCCCTCCTCGCCCGCCTCGCTCTCAAGAGCTTGCGCCTGTTCATGCTGAGAGCAGCACCGCAGCTTTGCTGTGACACCTGCCACAAGTTTTATGCCCCCTATTCAGTCTTACCCCCCTCTGCTAGAGCCTGTACCCTTTGTACCTTAAGAGCTGTCTGGCCGGCTGGCTGGCAGGCCGGCTGATGTGAGTCTACAAGCACACATTTGTTTTACAAACCATCATCAAAGTAGCATATACAGGTTGAAGCATGATGCATGCATGGCTTGCCCATACGAGTGCCACGCTGAATGCCAGCGAGGTTTGGCCGCCGCTCACCGAATCACAGCGCTGTGGCCCGCAGCGTTGGCTGGGCGCCGGAATTCTGAGCGAGGACGCAATCCGTGCAGGCCTGGAACATCGTCGACACCCCGGCCGTGCCAGGCCTCAGTTTTACTCTGCCTCCTGCTCACTCTCCTCCTCCTCTTCTTCACTTTCCTCCTCCCCATCATCCAACTCATCCTCTGCCTCGTCCTCCTGTGCCTCCTCGTCGTCAGGTCCACCAATTGCCAGCTCACTGTCTGCCGCTGCCGCCTCCTCCGCCCCCGCCTCTGCGCCTCCCTCCTCCCTCTCTTCCTGCCGCTGCCGCTTCACCCGCGGCTCTGCCGGCTCCGCCTCTGCCGCCTTGATTTTGAAGTCGCGATGTGTGGCACGCTTTGCTGTCGCCATCAGGTTCAGAGTGCCTGCATGCGGCAGCAAGCGAAGGGGAAAAGGCAGGGTTCTTGGTGTGGTTGCACGGCATCCTGGCTGCAAGCCGTGTGAGCAGCAGCACGAGTGTGTGGCAGGCAGGCAGGTGGGGGACTACGCGGCCACAGCGGCGGGAAGGCCGGGGCTGGGCACATCTTAGCCGGGCCATTCGAATTCACGCTGCCAGACAACCAAGCAAGCGAGCTATTCAGGCAACTGGGAGTGCGTGCCTGCTGCTTTGGAGAGCCGGATGAGCAGCTTCTCAAACTGCTCAATCTGGAAGATGAGGTTGGGCACCTGCACACGCACACACGTATACCCACACACACAAGTATACACACATGGGTCGATAGGCCTCCTCTTGAAAGTGAAAAGTGAAAACTGATGCTGCTGCCGCTCATTCCAGACCATTTGATCAGCTACCAGGCAGGTGCACAGCCAATGGTCGGCAGCTACCAGCCGACTGTCGCCAATCGGTCCCCCCGAAGAGCATTGGTGAGGTATATGGGTACGTAAGGCAGGAGCGGAGGTGCTGCCAGCAGGGGCCAAGGAGAGGGGAAAGGGGGAGGAAGCGGGCGTAATGGTTGGCAAGCAGGCACCCAGGCTGTGGTGGCACACCCAAGTCGAGCACCTGCTTTGCCTCCCCCTTTGGTTTGCTGGCCGCAGCCGCCGCTCGTGCCCGCTTCTTCGTCTTCTTTGCAGCACCTGCAGCAGCTGCGGAAAATAACAGGCAGGAAGGCCGCTCAGAGGCTGTGGGGGGCATCAGTTGCAGCAAGCGGGAGAGCTGCCCCAGCAAGCACAAACAGAGCGGCAACCAGGCCTTTGCCCGCGCTGAAAGACAGCCCAATGCACATCAGTGTGGTGCACAGCTCGCATTCGCAGCGCCGCCTCATCTATGTATCTGCGCAAGTTGGCTGCTGGCAAGCATGCGAGGCCGCTCGCTCACCCTCCTCGTTGTCCGCCCCCGCATTCTCTTGCTGCCCCCCCTCCTCATCTGCTGCTTCCTCGCGGCGCCAGTGGGCGGCCTGCAGGCAGTAGCAGTAGTAGCAGGAGTAGTAGCAAGCACATCAGTCCCAGCCCCGTCCAGCCCAGCTCAGGCCAGGCTTGCAGCACCGCCTCCGCTGGCAGCGGAGGCAGACACAGACAGCTGTTGTGCTGCGCAACGCGACTGCCAGCCATCAACCAACGTGCGTGCGGCAGCCAGGACTCTGGAGGGGCGCACAAGCTCCGGCAGACAGGCAGGCAGGCAAATTCAGGCGTGTTGCTTACAAAAGGCAGGCAGGCAGGCAGGCAGGCAGGCAGGCAGGCAGGCAGGCAGGCAGGCAGGCAGGCAGGCAGCTGACAAAGGGTAGGCAGGCGGGCAGGCACTCACTGTGATGAAATCGTTCACCACAGGCGTGCAGCTCTGATTCACCCAAGCCACAAGGTCGGCAAACTTGCCGCTGATGGAGGCGGTAGCGCTGCCTGTGCCGCGCTGCGGCAGCTGCCCTGTGGCTGCGGTACCAAGCAGCTTGTACAGCCGAGTGAGATGCTTGAGGAGAACCTCGCAGGGCTTGCCGGCAAACTCCACCCCGCATTGCACCACTGCAGAGGATGGCACAGAACAGCACAGCAGGCATGACACAGCAGGCAGCACTGTGAGCAGGGATCGGTGCCAGGAGCGAGGAGGCCCGCTCGATGCATGCAGCAAGCCGACAGGTCGTACCGCAGCAGGACGGCACCACGGCCATACCGCTGTACCGCCTAGCCCACCTAGTGCCTCAGCCACGCCCCGCAGCCGCAGCAGGGTTGTGCCCTCCCAGGCCTGCCGGGTGCACTCCAGTGCCCTGCTGGCAGCCTGGCCCTGGCCCACGTCTCGCGCAGCCTCCGCCATGGACCGAACCTTGGACAGCGCCCACTCGAGGTTGCTGCAGGCGAAGGAAAGAGCAGCTGAACCATCAGATCAAGTGGACAGATGCATCGGCGGCGGCCAGCACGCAAGCATGACAAGAAACGGTATATGCAGGTGCATGGAAGTGAGCATGCAAGGCCTGCCTTGAGGCGGCTGTACCACCGACTCCCCATCCCAGCAGCGCAGAGCATGGCCGGCTTCCTTCCCTGGCACCCTTGCTGCAAATCACACCGAGTGTCCCACTCACGCATCTCTGCTTGCAGCTCACCTCAGAACTGAGTCCAGGTGTGCCCCTGCTGCTGCCAACACACCTGTGTAGGTGCGGCGTGAGATAGCCGCAAACCGCTCGCCAGATGGCACGTCTGCAAGCCGATCAAGTGACAGGTCACTGAGTGAGTGAGTGTGGTGGGCATGCAGCAAGACGTTCACACCTCCCAGCAGCAACCGCAGCAACAGTGGCAGGAACGGAGCAGCAGCGGATGACCCACGGCCAAGCTGCAAAGCTGTGCAGCAGCGGTGGGTGGGCATGATGGGACACTTGCCGGTGTTGATAATGACGGCAAGGTCGGCATACACGGCCTGCAGCAGCGCCACGTCATCATCAGGTGATGACGCGGTACCGCCGCCGCCGCCGCCGCCCACTCTGCCGCCGCCGCCGCCCGCTCTGCTGCCGGCCGCCGTCGCAGGGCCCGCCGCCGCGGCCCTCGCGCGCAGCGCCAGCTGCAGCAAGGCCTTTGCGGCTGCCGCCAGCTTGAGGTCGGCCACGCTCTCCAGCCCCTCCAATGCCCAGCCCGCAATTTTGGCGGCAAACGGCGGCGGCACAACCGCCGCCAGCAACTCCAGCCCACCACACAGCAGCTCCAGCTCCTTTGCACAGCTGGGCTTCAGCAGGCTCTCAAGCAGCTCGTGGAAAAGCGGCAGCGCTGCCACCACAGCACGCTGTGCGTCGCTGAGGCCTTCCCAAGCCGGCGGAAGCGCCGCCGCCGACGCAGCAGTGGCGCTCGGCGCCGGCAGCTGCTGCAGCAGGGCGGCCAGGCCGGGCAGGCCGCCGCTGGCACCCATGCTCATCAGCTGGTGCAGCAGCCGTGCAGCAGCCTGCAGATGAACGGGCAGCGAGGCATCATCCAGAGGAAGGGAGATCAGAAGATTAATATGCAGAACAAACACTTTCAACAAGGAGAATGAAGCAGATGCAGCACGCCTCAGCTTGTGTGGTTGTGGGGGGGGGCGCACCGAGTACTGGGCAAACTTGGCAAGTGTGTATGATGTATGATATGTAATGCGCTTTTGGGTGCGCACAACTCTGGACCCTGTCTGCCTGTGCCTACCCTCGGCACCGCAAGCCATGCACCAAACCGTCCCAAGCTCGCCCCTTATTCCCTAGCGGCACGCCCCCGGCTTGCTTGCCTGTGTCATGACCTCAGGGTCTTTTTCTTTCTTCTCTTTTGCAGCTGCCCCGCCCCCGCCGCCACCCGCCACCCGGTCGCGGCAGTGTGCCAGCAGTACCGTGTGCACCGCCCTGCAGCAGCCGACAGGCAGGCAGTTGAGGTGGCAAGGCATGGTGGCCATTTTCTAGAATAGTGCTAGGAGGGATCTAGGAGGGGCTATCAGTACAGGCACTCAGGGGAGGGAAGCAGCAGCCAGCAGCAGCGGGAGAAGCCACACTGCTTGCGCCTGGCTGAGAAGCAGTGCATGCAGTGAACCTGGGCCTGGCTTGCCTGAACACGGGCCGTGCCAGCTGCTCCCACCCAGGCACCGCAAACAGCTCCCGCGCCGCCGTTGCATCGGCCTCGTCGCCCACTGCAGAGGGCAGGTGGGTGTGGGAGTGGCGGTCAGTCAGTGGGTGCAACAATTGAGTTGGCAGGTGTGTGGGAGGGGGCCGGCAGGCAGGCAAGTAGCGACAATTCACAGCCGGCGGGCAGTGCACAGCTGCAACAACCCGAGCTCACCACACCACCCAGCCCCGCCAACTGCGGCTGCTGACGTCAGTCATGTATCATATCTATCAGTCACTGCCGCCCCCCGCCCCCTGGGCTCAACCTGCTGACCTGTTCCCGTGGCAATGGCGGCAGTCAGCTCCGAGGCCTCCCACTCTTGCAGGCGGCGCAGCGTTGCGGTGAGCGCAAAGTGGACGAAGCCGGCGTCACGGCACAGCTTCATCGCAGCTGGCATGGTGCCTTGCCCGCTCGACTCGTGCGCCTGCAGGCGACGGACGGCGAGGGGGCGGGAGGTTGGTAAACTGGGGATGGTGGGCGGGTCAGGCTTGCAGTTGGGGTGGGGAGAGGCTAAATGGGGAGGCTAATTGGTTGCTGTTCCCTGCCAGCCACACTTCAACCCTATGCATGGTGCCCCTGCGCCCTGACCAACCCACTGCAGCCACAGTCCGTATCGCAAGTTCCTTTTCAGACACGCAGACTGCAAACACAAACAAGCAAGCGGGACGTGCAGTCATGCAACCGCCAGCTGGCTCGCCGCCACCACACATTGATCAGGGTTGGTATGGTGGCACAGGGTGTCTCACCTCTTGCAGGCCGAATCCGTCGTTTGTCACTGCATCCAGTATTTGTGCCAGGCACCCCAGGCTGCAGGCCGCAAGCAGCATGCATGCAGGGAAGCTGAGCTGGAGGCGGGCGGCACAGAGCTGATGCCAGGGCAGGTGCGTGGAAAGAAAGCTCGTAGGAGCGGCGGCACGCAGACCAGAGTGCGGCACGTGCTGTGAGTGCTGGCACTGCCGCCAATTGGGAATGTCCAGGATGCAGAAGGAAACCCAAGCAAAGGCCAGTGCTACTGCACAAGCAGGACGGCACAGCACATGCACACCGCACTCGACGCCTGCCCACTCCTCCGCACTCCACATGCCTGAGAGCAGGCACCCGCTTGTCCACCGGCACCACCGCTGCATGCTGCACCGCACTGGCAGGCGCCGCGCCTGCTGCGGCGCGGCCGGGGCCTCGCTTTGCAGCGGCCCGCATCACCTGCACACACACATAGCGAGCAGCTGCTCGGCGCTACCAGGAGAGACAAGAGGGCTGGAGGCTGGCTGCCCCAGTGCAAGCAAAGCAGGCGTCCATGCGCCCACTCCCTGGCTTCCAGCCCACAGAGCGTCAGTGGACCAGCACCATACAAAACCCTGCCACTTGCCAGCCCGGCACCAGCCTGCCGGGTGGGTTGCAAGGTTGCGGGTTGCCAGGGGCTGGCAACCACCCTGGCAGCCGCCGCCACACTGCCAGTCGCACCTGAGTCAACCCCTCCGGCTTGTTGCCCCTGCCACCCTTGGACCCAGCCGCCACCAGGTCAAGCAGCCGGTAGCGCTGGGTGTGCATGTGCAGCAGGTCTGCCCCCAAAGCCTCTGCATCAACACCCTGCTCCTCCTCATCATCACAGCTCAACAGTCCCGTTTCCTGGGAGCCGCCGCTGACCAGCTGTGGCCGCTTGCTGCCGGCAGCTGCAGCAGTGCGACAAGGCAGGGCAGGGCCAGACAAAGCGGCGGGTTGGGGAGGCGTGCGTGAGGCAGGTTGGCACCGTGCCAAGTGTTTGCCACAATTGAGGCACCTCCCCTGTTTGTACGCTCCGGTTTGCAGCATTCCTGCCACACCTCCCTGCCTCTCAGGGCGTCCCTGCCTCAGCTCACCGCCCTGCCTCTCCACCCCTCTTGCTGATACTAGAACCATTCACATGAACGTCCACTCCCACCAGGATCCACTCACACCACAAACCCACTCACAGCATGATGTGACACTTCCTCCCCTCTCTTCACTCACCAGCGCCGCCCGTCAGCTCTGCCACCAGGTCCTCCATGCACACCTCCATGCACCCCAGCAGCACATCCGCCTGCGCCTGACCCAGCTGGCCGGCAGCGCCAGACAGGCAATACTCTGCAGGGGGGCAGGTGTGGTGGCGGTACAGGGTGGCAGTACAGGGTGGCAGAGCAGCTGTTGCACGCACCGTCGGCGCAGCGTGGCGGTTGAGGTGCAAGACAGCAGGCTGGCACTGGCAGGCGACACTGGGCGACTGCCAGCAGGCACAGGCGGAGGGGAGCAGGTTGACACAGCTGCTCCCGAGACTGCCTGCTAAGGGCACAACGCAAGCACCAACACATGCTTTGTCTCATGGCCGTTGCAGGCCCCATGGTACGGCACAATGTACTGCATGACGGCACCGCACCCGTGCCAGCATCTATCGAAAAGTCCTCGAGCGTCGACTGGGCCAGGCGGCTGCGCAGCGACACAAAGCACTTTCGCAGCATGCACGTCGCGCTTTCCTCCCCATCGTCTCCGACAGCAGTGGTAAGGGCAGCACCGCCGCCGCCGCCGCCAGCTGCGTGTCCCCCTGCCCCAGCAGCGCACAGCACGCGCCGTGTTGCCGCCAGCAGGTGCGGCAGCGGCTCTGTCACCCGCACACACTCGCCCTGCAGGTCCGGCAGCAGCAGCAGGAAACTTGAAAACTGTGGCAACAGCAGCACGGATATTGAGAGCAGTGGCAACAGCAGCGGCAGCCGTTAAGTGTCAGGCGTGCAACAAGCACACTGCGGCCAGGGCAGGGCAAGGCAGGCAAGGCCCCAGTGCAGGCATGCAGGCAGGCAAGCAAGCAAGCGTGCCTGCAGGTGGGCGCATGCTTCCAGCTTGATCACAGGCACCAGGAGCTCATCTTGCTCATAAAACTTGAGGAAGTGCGGCAGCAGGATCTCCGCCACACTCTCCTGGAAGAGGATGGGTTGGTGGGTGGGGTGTGAGGAAGGGGAGGGTGGGTTGAGTTGCAAGCAGGCGAGGTGGAGGGTGGGTGGCATGGGTGGCTAGTGGGGTGGGAGGCAGTGGAGGAGGACCAGCAAAGTCTGCTGCTGCGTTCGTTTGCCACAAAAGCGGCCTCGCTCCCTCCCCGCAGGCACAGACACCTGCTGTGTCTTCCCTTTCCCTCCCCTTGCCTCCCCAAGGGGCCCTGTGCCCGCGCTGCTCCCTTGATTGCCCACCCAGCCACACGCTGCTGCTTAGCACCTATTCTGCTCCCCACCCGCTGCACCCACCCGCTCACCCACCTGCACAGAGGGGTCAGCCGCCAGCAGTGCGGGCAAGCCGTCATACACCGCTCTGCGGACCTCGGATTGCTGCGGGGGGGAAGAAGGGGGCTGGTGGGTTGCAGTGTGCATGGATGTAAGCACAGCATGTCGTGCGGGGTGTGATGTGTGTGGTAGGGATCAAGACGCTCGCCACCCTCCCAAGCAACCACACATACAGGCAGGTAGGCAGACACGTGCGTGCAGGGCCTCACAGGTGCACACCCACACCTACTCACACCCTCACACCCACATGTGAGAGGCAGCGCCGCAGGAAGGACATGGCTTCGTGCAGCAGCGTGGCGCCTCCTCCCCTGCCGCCGCCAGTCAGAGAGCTGCGCTGGCTCATGGAGGCCTGCAGGTGGATGGGGGTAGGGAGGGAGGGCAGCAGTGGTGAGCGAGAGAGGCAGGGAGGGGCAGCATCAAGGAAAGGCAGGGGCGCCAGGAAGGGAGGGCAGCCGTCAAGGGAGGCGCAGGCAGGGAGGGAGGGAGGCTGCGCAGAAGGCATCAGCAACAACACTAGTCCTTGCACCACAAGCAAGGTGGGCCGGAATGTTGCAAACAAGACATGAAGCAAGCACGTAGGCGGCAGATAGGCAGCGGGGCCGGCATGCCGACCACAGGCAAGCACGTAGGTGGCAGAAAACAGACAGCTGGGAAGGTGCGTGCCTGGCTGGGTCCTGCTTGGCTGGGGTCAAAGGCTGGGCTGGCGTCTGTGCCTGCGACCCCGCTCTGCAGCTCTTGTGTGATGAGGTACAGGAAGCCTCTGGCTGCCAGCAGGCGGCACTGCAGCTCGCGGCTGCAAGGGAGGCAGGGGACAGGACAGGCCAGCGCCAGCAGCACTAGGCAAGGAAGGTTGAGAGCGCGAGAGGCGGGCAGGCAGGCAGGCAGGCAGGCAGGCAGGCAAGGCAGGCAGGCAGGCAGGCAGGCAGGCGGGCAGGCAGGCAAGGCAGGCAGCACAGGGCGCCCTGCCAACACCCTGGCATGTTCCAGGCAGGCGCACTGCAGCACGCCATGACAGTGCCATCATAGTGTCGCATTGCCGCTCCCCTTCGGCACAGGCTAGCATGCACTGCCCGCCCGCCGAGGCAGACTTGGCCAGACCCAGCCAGGCCCAGGCCCAGGCACCCACCCGAACCGCGCCTTGCCCAGCAGCATGGCCAGGTAGTCCTGTGCTTCCTTCCTGGCTCGGCACATGGGCCACACCGCCAGCAGCAGCGCCAGGGAGGCGTGGGGGGGCAGGAAGGTGAGGTGCACAAGCGACAGCTTCATCTCGTGCTTGTAGTCTGCAACCGGCAACCGCAGCGGGCGGGAACAATTGGTGTTGACGGGAAGAGGAAGGGAAAGAGGAAGGTGGGGCAGGTGGCAGGCCGCGAAAAAAGGAGTGAGAGCTCCTGGCTGGTAGCTCCTGAACCCCATGATAATGAAAATGCATCAATATAACATGGAACCCAGAAAGGCCAAGCGCCACCGCAGAGCAAGGCAGCACCCCCCCGCGCCGGAGACGCTCACCCCAAATCGTGGCCTGGTTGCGGCGGACCAGCAGCGCCAGCAGCCTGATGCAGGGAGCAGCCACCTCCTCCTGCAATGCCAATGGGTCAACACGCAGTGAGTAGCCGTCAAATCGATGCAGAGAAGCAGGAAAGGAACATACTGAAAAAGGGCAGCAAAGGCAGCAGCAAGGGTAGGAAGCAGCAGAACGTGCTCGGCTGCATGCAGGCAGTTCTGAACAAAGCAGCAAGCGTCAGCGTCTTCCCTGTCCGCTGTCTGTTGCTGGCTGCCTGCCCTCTGCCTCAATCTCATGCCCCCTCCCCGGCCTCCTGCCTCCCAACACACTCGGCGCGCACATGGTGACGCCACGGGCGCCCCCATCACATAAAGTCACACACACACGCACACCGAACGCAGGCTCAGCTCACGCGCCGCCGCTGCCATCACACATACCTTGGCACCGATCAGTCGGTCGTGGCACAGGTTCAAGATGTCTTTCCTGAAGTCTTTGTGGGCCTCAAACAGCTCCAGCAGCAGCCGGCCACCCAAGCTGGCGGCCCGCTGTGCCGGCGATGCAGCCGAGCCGGCACCTCGACCACACTGCAGCCCCTCACCGCCAGCGTTGCTGCCGCCGCCTCCGCCGCCACTGCCGCCACCCCCTGGGACAGCGCCCTGTGCAGCCTCCGCTGCAGCTGCGGCAGCCGCGGCGGCGGCAGTCAGGCCCTTGCTGGCCGTGGCGGCGGCAGAGCCGAAGCCGCTGCCGCCACTGCCTGCCTTCATGAGGCTGACTGCCAGAGATACCATGGGCTGCACTATGCCGCCCTGCCCGTGCTCCGAATTGCGGGCACACTGCAAGAGAGCTGCCCGCAGCGCCGCCGCCTGGCCTGCGCCGCTGGCCGCCTCCAGATTACCGCCAGCGGAGGGAAGCCAGGGGCAGGTGGACAGCACGGCGGCATCTTTGTACGCACCCAGGACTGCAGACCTCAGTGCATCTGCAGAGATACACACGCCACATGTCAATCGTCACACAGTGCCAGCAGCATGCCAGGCCGCTTGATTGCTTGCGTTGCTTGCACACCTACCAAGCAGCTGGGTGGCACACTGCAAGCTGTAGCTGCGAGGGCGGGGCGGCAGCCTTCCGCTGTCTCACCCTCTCACACCCACACCCAGACCATACCACACTAGTCGCCGCCCTGCAAGCTCATTGCACAAGCGCACCTGTGACTGGCTGCTCAAAGCGCTGGATGCCTGCCAGCATGAATGACACCGCAAAGGCAAAGGGGGAGAGGCGGGGGGCAGTGTCGCCACGCAGCCGCTTCAACCATGCCTGCCCCAATTCGCCGTCGTACTTCACCGCCAGGTCCATGTGCAGCAGTACTGCAAGCGGTACACATGGCAGGACAATGGCGGTACAGTGCATGGTGATGTTACTGGCAGATGCTGGCCACTGCGTGCATGGTGGGGCATGCCGCTGTGGAGAGCGTGAGCAGCAATGCGCAACTGCTGCCTGCCGCCTGCAGCACAAATTGCACAACATGGCGGCTGCCCACCGCCTTCACAGCCCGTCAGCAGCCAGCTGCAATAGAGGCAATTTGTTAAGTGTATAAGAGGACCAGGCTTGCTCCTGCCATGACAGTCTTTCTAAACATGCACTCACCCGCGCCCTGCACCTCCAACAGCTGGCGGCGCTGGTTAGTAGTGTTGGATGCCACCGCCTCCTTGTGCTCAAACAGGCTCATGAGCTCCTGCGGTACGCCAGGCGGTACAACACACGGTATAACATACAACATACAGACCATGAAACAACCCCTGTCTGACATACAGCTGAATGCAAGCAGATTCGGTGGGTGCTACCGAGTTTGCGGTCGTTGCAGGCAGTCGCAGCACTGCCAGCCCAAGGCCAAACAGCCCCTTCTCAACCCTCAGCCCCTTCAATATTGTTCCGCACCGAGAGGATGAGCTCGCGGCAGCCCCTGCTCGAAAGCATGAGCAACTGGTGCGCCACCGCCGGCAGGTCTTGAGCGTCTGCTTGCTTGGCACGCAGGCCTGCTTGCCTCACAGCCTCCTGGAAGTCTTCTTTGGTGCTACAGCACAGGCACAGTCACACACACACACATGTCTTGAAACACACGCCCACACACTGAAACGCACAAGTGCACAAAGCAGGCGCCTCAGCAGCACAGCCGCCCCCAAACGTCGAGCGATCAGGCCGATGCTTCACGGCGCGCCCAGCGCCACGTCGGTTCACAGCAGGGCCAGCCAGGCACACAGAGGCAGCCTGAACTATTCAGCCCACTCACAGCTCACAGCCACGTCACTCACAGCGGGAAGGAGCGCAGGCTTGCTATCACGCGGGCGATGCTTGCCAACGGCCAGGTGTGCTGGGTGACGCGCCGGATCAGGCCACGGCAGACATCTGCAGGGGGGGGTGGAGGTGATGCAGCAAACAAAGATCGGTTGAAAGGCCTGCATATCTAAACAGAAAATCTTGTTGGCTTGCTTACAGCCCCCAGCACTCTTTGAACAACAGGCCGACCATCACATCACAATGCATGCACGGCGAGCAGCGTGCGCCGTGTCCTGCTTGTCCAGCAGAAGCAACTGCCTCCGCCAACCTGAGCCCTGTGTTGTGCTAGGCCCTAACAACCGAAAATTGCACCTGAGACTGACACCTCACAGTTGACCGCCCCATCGCCATCCTCCCGTGGCACATCCAGTGCGCCGCCGGCTGCCTGCAGGAGGCTCAAGGCCTTGGGCAGCAGGTCAAGGGCGGCACAGCCCAGGCGTGAATCGCTCTCAAAAGCATCCAGCGCCGCCTCGGCAACCTGCAGGCAAAAGCAGAGGCGGGGAGTGCATGACGCAGCAGCGTGCGGACAGATGGAGGCAAGGCGCAGGAGGGAGCAAGCATGTGCTTGGCTGGGTGGGTGGCTGCTCAGGCTGGAGTATTTCCAGCGGGAGTCACGCACACTCGGCACACACGTGGTGCAGGGATTTAGGGTTTAGGATCAACAGGGAGAGCTTACTACGATGACAAGTGCAGCCATGTCCCGGAATCTCAAACCTCAGCACCCACATGCCCAAGCATCAAGTGATGGGCACCCAAACACAACAACCCCCACGCATCAGCACCCAGCACCCACCTCATACAGGGCCGAGGTATAAGTGAAGCCGGCCAACTCAGTGTCCAAAACACACACCAAGTCGGCAGCCTGGCGCTCATTCAACGTCACAACAGCTGCAGCGGCAACGTCTGCATCCTCATCAGCGCTGGCCTCGGGCAGAGGCGCCGCATCCTGGGTGCCGAGCAGCCCTAGTGCCGCCTTGTATGCTACCAGGCGAACCTCTTGCAGCCGTTGGCCGTCCTGTGCTGTAGGCTCAGCAGCTGTGAGCCCAGGGCGGGCGGCTGTCAGCACCGCACGAAGAAAATCCTGCACAGGCAGCAGGAGATGGGCCACTGGCGCAGCATGTTGGCGCCGCCGCCGCTTCACGATGACAGGTGACGGCAGGTGGCGGCAGCTGCCGCCTGGCGGTGTGATTTGCGGCGGCTGTGCAGTATCGCAACAGCGGATGTCAAGCCGTCCAGGCACGCTTACCGGGTTGAGCCGGACTTTGATTGCGCTGGCCACTTCACGTGGCGACCAGGCTAGCACCGCCGCTTGCAGATCAGTGGCTGCGGCCGCCTTCTCATCAAGGCCGCTTGTGGAGGCGTAGGCGCTTGCGACCGACACCAAGTTCTCCGCCTCGGTCATAGCTGCGGACTATGCCATAGCTTGCAATGTGCCGACGACGTTTCGTCGATCGCCTGAGGGCGCCAGCAGCGCTTTTCGATCGCCTGCTTTGCGTGCTGCGTTTCGGTGCCGCCTGCGCCGCTCCCTCAGGAACTGAAAGCCGCGCTGTCTGCCTGTTGCAGTGACGCCACAAGCTCAGCATATCACAGGTGTTTGAAATTCGAGGAAGGGTGCCACAACGCCCGGAGCGTGATTGCAATGGTTGCGTTGCCTCTCGCCGCCTCCCCCGCCGCTCCAGACAGGCGCAACAGGCGCCGGTCCGCCAGCAGCTGGCACAGCTGGCAGCGGGTGGGCTGGTTGCACCTGCACCAAGACCATGGAGGAGATCTCACACGAAGGTTGGACTCTGCCAGCCCAGCCAACCGCCATCCGTCCAGATGTTGGCCGCCTGCACAGTAACTACGAGGCAATTCGGCACTCTTGCGTCTCAGTCGTGTGATTTCCTTCAGGTGAGCCCCTGACTGCTGCTCAGCTGCGCTGCCTGGGCCCTCATGTCTGCGTGCACCGCTGCCCACCACCTCCACCTTCATCACCACCGCACTGGCTGGAGTCTTGCACTGGGCTGGCCCGCAGTCAGCCAAACTACTCATCCTAGTGTGAGATATATCCTGCGTGGTCCCGGTGCAGGTGCAGCACCATGGCTGCCTTGCTGCGCAGGGGCTCAACACAGCCCTCCAAGCATCCCTTTGCTGCGGTCTCCTCAAGACCGTCGGTGCGCAAGAGCTCGCCTGATCTTCCTTCAACTGGGGACACCAGGCAGAATAACAACACAGGACGCTTGCAATCGTGGTACAGTAGACCACTTGCGGCTGCTCCTTTATAGCCAGAGCCTGCACATGTGGACTTCAACGGCTGCTGCTGGGGCTGCCCTGCTGCTTTTGCCCCCGCTGCAGTTTGTCCTGCTAATTTTTTTTCCCTCGCGGGGCCCTAATACGGACTGCTTTAGCAGTCAGGATGGGTGCCCGGCAGGACGGATCTCTCTCGCTCTTTTCTCACGTTTTTTGCTACTACTTCCCCACCTGACTCTCACCTCACCTCCAGTCACATCACCCACGTCCACATCTTCAGCACCTCTCTTTCCCCCCAGTTCGTATGCGGTGGTTTGTCCATTTTCTTTCCCCAGCTGTGTACCGCCCCTGGGGACCCGTTATCATGACTGATATAAACGGGTGTAATAGTAGTAGTAGTGGTAGTAGTAGATGCTCGTGCTGGTGCCAACGTTGCCAAGATCTTGCACGCACCCGTTGTCATGACGCTTTGCATGGCACAGGCGGCGGCAGGTCCAGGCAGCGTCAGCCGTCAGCCGTCAGCCACAGCCGTCAGCCACAGCCTCACCCCACCCTCATCAAGACCCTCATCAAGACCCTTGCGCAATGGGTTTTGGTTGGCATGGGCATGCCAATGCCTTAGAATGATACCTGAGACACTTCACCACCTCACTTTTTAAGCCTGCCTGTGCTGCATTCAACTCATTCAACATGCGTCGTGCTGACCGACGTAAAATACTACGCTAATTAATTGTGTTTGCCTTGAGTTTACACAACAACAGCCTTTGGTACCAAAGAGCTGGCATCAGCCTTTAAGGCTGCAACCAACCCGTCAAGGGGCTTCTCTGTTTCTGCTTTCTTTCATTCCGCTACCATCTGTATCGCAAGTTTCTTTGCGGACACACGGATGTAAAACACAATCAAGCATGTGCAGCGCTGGAAATCTGTCGAGCTTGGGTTTGTGCTGGCAATGGGGTGATGCCCTTTGATCTTTGATCTTGCTTTTGCTTTGGGTGTTACAAAGACTGGCGTCGGTACACCCGACGGGGCGGCACCGCACGCAGTGCCGCCCAGCTCAGACAGATTCAGCAGAACAGCGCACGATGTGGCAAGGTGGTCGGGCGCAAGGGAGCCCCATCGTCACACAGCCACAGAGGTAGCACAGACACTGGAACAAAGAAGGAGGGAAGAAGAGGAAGAGCCACACCGGCAACAGCCTCAAGCCAACAAACAATGCAGCACGGACAACAGCCAGCCCCACAGGCACAAGAGCTTCATGGAGCGTCCCGTGGGGCAGGCGGCGCGGCCAGCGCCAAACCGCAGCAGACAAGGGCGGGAGCAGGGTGGACAGGGAAGGGGCAAAAAAGGGATAAGGCCAAACAGGCGGCCCTTGTAAGAAGAAAGGAAGAAGAAGGGAGGTCAAGAGGCACCAGCCAGCAAAACGGCACACATACGATACGCAACGCCACAACCCCAAGCCCGCCCTACACCGGCAGCAACCACCGGCCGCAAGGCATCCCATGGCGTGGCGTTTGGCATGTGCGCGGCTACACATCCATCACTCCTCCGGATCCTTCACTCCTCTTGCCAGCCAGCCAGGGACCCCGCCCACCAGCAGCCACCCACCAGCGCAAAGCAAGCACAGGGGCAGGGCACAGCGCACGCAGCGGCAGCAGCGGCAGCGCAGCAGGCGGCCTGCGGCAAGAAAGGAAGGACTGAAGAGTCGAGAGGGGAGCCCAGGAGGGGCGCACGGGCACACAGGGTCAAAGGGGAGGGGCAGCCGCCGCAGGCAAAGCTACCTTGAAAGTGGCGGCGGCGGCATCAAAATAGATGAAAGGGTGCCCAGGAGGCAGGTGTGCTTGCCATGAGGCTGGTGCACACCGCAGGGCGACAAAGTCGGTGAGGAGGGTCCAGAAACGGGCGCGAGCAGAGCGCAAACAGACAGGAACAAGAGGAGGGAGAGGTGGGGGCGCCAAGCTCATGGCGTACATGCGCCGCCGGCCATGGTCCATCGCCGCAACAGCTGCCAGGCTGACGACATCCCACACGCCGCCGTGCACGCCAGCAGGCGCAGCTGCCAGCCAGATGTGAGCAGCAGCGAGTGGGGCGGGGAGGAGCTGCCGGGCTGTCAGCTCGCCAGCAATCGAGTCAACGACGCCGCGGGCAACGGGGCAGGTCCAGAAGTGGTGGCGGCGGTCTGCTGGGGCGCCTCCGCACTGGCATGGCTGGTCCATATGGAGGCGGCTGGCGGTGGGGACGGCGTCGCAGACCAGACGCCAGAAGGGTTCCTTGTGGCAGTTCTCCCATCGCACACGCCACAGCCGCGCCAGCACCGCTTGCACAACCGCTGCAGGAGCCGGCGCCGCGGCATCAGCCAGCAGGCCAAAGGGTGTAAAGTACTGTGCTGCACGGCGGGTGGCAGTGGGGGAGGTAAGGAGGCTCGTGCCGTGCCGCACGGTGAAGGAGGAAAGGAGCAGGGGGGTAGGGAGCGCAGGGTGGGCCCAGCCAAGCCGCGGCAGCAGCACAGCCAGCGCATCCTCAAGCGCAGGCGGCTGCAACAGCCCAGCAGCCAGCTCAGCGGCGGCAGCCCGGGCAGCATGCACCCAGGCAGGCGGCAGCGCAGCCAGCAGCGCCGCTAGCCGCTCCACAGCATAGAAGCGGCTGGCAAAGGCGGCGTAGCGGCCGAGCATGGTGGTCCACACAAGGGCGTAGGCAGCACCGCCAGGCGCCGCCGCCACTGCCTGCTCCAGGTGAAGGAGCTGGCCCAGGGAGGTCACGCCAGCAGCCGAGAAGTCGATGAAGTCGTGATCAATGCCAGTGGGAAAGTTGGGGGAGCAGAAGTACAGGTTGCCCCACAGCGGCGCCGCCCAGCACCAGGGTCCCAGCACCAGCGGCTGCTCAGCAACATCAGCCACTGGCGGCAGGCTGCGCAGGCCGGCATGCAGGCGCCGCAGCGGCGGAGGCAGCTGCGCTACGGAGCCAGGCGGCGGCTCCCCAGCAGGCCACAGCAGCAGGCCCATAGGGTGGACGGCAGTATCAGCACAACGGCGCAGCAGAGCACGCGCAATGGCTACCCACGGCACGGCAGCAGGGGCCAACAGCAACTGCAGTCCCCACCAGGCGTGACGGGAGCTGATGTGCTCGCGCCAGGGCAGAGCCCCAAAGCCACCATCCGTAGGCCGCCCAGCCAGCGCCCAGCCAGCAAGCCCAGCAAACTTGCGTGTGGCATCGCCCGGGGCCTGGCCGCGGTCCACCACCTTGGCAGTGACGCGCATCAGCTCAGCCATGTGCTGCTCAGGGGGGTGGCCAGTGAACTCTGCACGGTACAGCAGCTTAGAGACGCCATACGCCGCAGTGGCAAAGCCGCGGCCAAAGGCAGAGAAGCGGGGAAGGGAGGCTATGCGGGTAAAGCAGCACCCGACACCATCCATGAGTGCAGGCCAGCGGGCGGCAGGGTCGGCTGCTGCCCCAAAGGTGACACCCAAGGAAGTGGCCTGGCTAACAACCCGCAGGCCGTGCACAACGGCAGGGAGCCCAGCAGGCACATCACCAATGGGGAGGAGGGAGGTCTTGGCGGGGTTGAGGCGCTGCCCAGTGGCGGCACCAAAGGTATCCATGGCCGCCAGAAAGGAGGGCACAGCGTCGACGGAGGGCAGCAACGCTTGAGCATCGTCAGCGTACTGCAGTGCGGTGAGCTGCTGGCCAGCCACTGGGATGCCAATGCCGCGGGCCTTGAGCAGCTGGAGTAGCGCCTGCGCAATAAAGAGGTAAAGGAGGGGGGCAAGGGGGCAGCCCTGCCGCACGCCAGCCAGGAAGGCTGCCGGCGTGGAGGTGAAGCCGTTCACCATGGCGCGGGACCGGGTGTCGGCCAGGAGCAGGCGGGTGAGGGCGAGGAAGCCCGCCCCCACCCCAAGGGCATCCATGGCAGAAAAGAGGAACTCCCGATCAATCGTGTCATAGGCTTTGCGAAAATCACAGAACACAACCACAGCACTAGCAGCCGTGCCACGCAGCAAGTGCGGCAGGCATTGCAGCGCCATGATGTTCTCCCCAATATGGCGGCCAGGCACAAAGGCAGTCTGCTCCCTGTCAATGATGCTGTCCAGGCAGGGATTGAGCCGTAGGGCCAGCACCTTTGTGAAGAGGCGGTAGTCGGTGCACAGGAGGGTGATGGGGCGGTAGTTGGCAGGCTCGCTGCGATCGCCGCTCTTGTAGATGACGGTGATGAGGCCCTCATGGAACCGGGCAGGCAGGATGCCCAGCTCCGCCACAGCCGTGAACTTTGATCTTGCCATGCACATCAGCTCCCGTGGCCCTGGCACGGCTAAGCTGTATTTAGGATCAACACGCTCTCCCACTGGGGGTTGGCCGCGACGTTAAAGAAAGCGCTGGATCGGCTAATGGACAAGCGGCGCGCGGGTTCGAATCCGACTGAAGACACATGTTGGCGTCGTGCTGACCGACGTAAAATACTACGCTAATTAATTGTGTTTGCCTTGAGTTTACACAACAACAGCCTTTGGTATCAAAGAGCTGGCATCAGCCTTTAAGGCTGCAACCAACCCGTCAAGGGGCTTCTCTGTTTCTGCTTTCTTTCATTCCTCGCTACCATCTGTATCGCAAGTTTCATTGCGGACACACGGATGTAAAACACAGTCAGTCAGTCGCGTGTCCGACAGCACGGGGGGCGGGCCGAGGACAGGCGGGTCATGGCTGGTCGTCCTGCTGGGGAATGGTGGTTCAGGGTGATTCCTGTTCCACCCATCCCACCCTCGCCTCGTTTGCCTCCTGCCCCAGGTCTGCTCACGCGGCCTACCAGCGGGGTGATTGTAATTGATTGATTGAGGCGGCAGCCGCATCGAGGCCTCAGCAGCGCGCAGCTATGCTTATCTGTCGTGCTCAAATGTGTGTGGTGAGGGCGGCCTGATTGATTGATTGTGGCGGCCCTGTGGCGGGGCATGGTCTGGGCGGCAAGCGGTGTTCCCAGTGCCACACTGCATACTACTGCGGCCTTGCCTGCTCACATGCTGGCTGGCGGCAGGGCAGGCATGGGTTGTGCAGCGCGCTCGGGGGCACGGCAGGCGGCCCAGTAGTTGGCAGGGTGACCTGCAGGCAGCTTGAGCCGTGCGTGCCGCAGGCTTCTTCTCATGCTCTTCTACGTCTGGATGCTTGAGTTTATGATTCATCTCAACTGGTGAAAGTCGTGTTCGTAGTCTGTAATCAAAACAAGTAGGCAAGCATGGCTTGAAAGCAGCTCTGTAAAGGGCACGGTTTGTGCTTACACGACCTGAAAGATTGCATGCCTGTCAATGGCAGGGGCAGCAAAGTCTGCGGGCTGCTGGTGCTGCAGAGAAGCTCAGATGGAAGCTGAAGTACCACAGGAGGCATAGCGCGCGTCACGTCCATTCAATATGACAAGTCTTATCTTTTTGTGACCCGCCCCCCCTCCCGCACAAAGCGCACCACTCCTCTCTGGCTGAGGTCCAGCCCACACCTGTGCGCTGTGCACGGCGCCCGGCAATGATTCGCTGTGCGGCAGTTTGCCTGCTGGCCGTGTGCGCCCTGGCGCCCCACCACGTCAAGGGTGAGTCAAGGAAGCGGTGCAGGGCTCGACCAGACGCTGGTTGCAGCTCAACAACGGGCCGTAGTTTTTAGTCACTGCCGCAACTCCTCCCTGCGGGAAAGGGCCCACACCTCGAAATGCACGGCATTTTTGTGCAAACCAAGTGGCGGCCGGCGCTGCAAGCGGGCATCGCCAGTGGGTGCACCAATTTTGTCGCCTGCCCCAAGCCGCGCCGTGCAGGTGCACCACCCCTTCCAGATGAGCCCTTCCCAGGAGATGATAGGGTGACGGCAGCGACAGGTGCGCATACGGAGGGTTGAGCAGGTTGCCGCGTCGACCCCTGATGCAAATCCCGTGACACTGCCTGTTTTTTCAAGCTGCTTTCCTGACCTTGACTCCTGCAGTGACACTGGCTCGCCTCCAGGGTAGCAGCAATGCCCTGCAAGGCCGCCTCGAGATCCAGATGGGCGGCGCCTGGTCAGCCGTCTGCTCCGCCGGCTTCGGCCAGGAGGAGGCTCGTGTTGCCTGCCGCCAAGCGGGCCTGGCGGGCGGCGCTGTCAGCAACTTATTCCCTAGTGGCCCGCTGCCGTTTGCAGTCGGCAACATTGTGTGCCGTGGCAACGAACCTAACCTGGCGGCCTGCAAGTACAGCCTGACCAGCGCATGCCCCAGCGGCAAACCTGCGGGGCTGGTGTGCCAGAGTGAGTGACCAACCAGCCAGAAAGGCTGCCAAGCCTATGCACACCGTCTATGCCAGCCTGTGCCCTTTTCTGGTCCTGACTGCTTACGCTACTCTTGCCTTCTGGTACTCTGTCTCAGCTGCTCAGTGATAGTGTCATGAACTCGATGCATTCCTGACTGCTGCCCGCCGCTGCCTCTATTGCCCTGCCCTGCTCTGCCGCAGAGCCGGCCATCGTGGCTGTGCGCCTGGTTCGCACCCAGGACCAGTCCTCCTTTGGTCGACGTCTCGCTGGATACACGCCCTATGCAGAGCCCTATACTCCTGTGCCTGGCACACCCTATGCACTAGCGCCCGAGTCAGGGTTTGATCCCCTGAACTTCCCGTCACCGAGCCCCTATTCCCCTTCACCCAGCCCTTACAACTCCTTTCCCCCTGCTCCGAGCCCTGATGAAGGCTTGGCGGGGCGTGTTGAGGTCCTGTTGTCTGGCAACCGTTGGGGCACGGTGAGGGCGCGCCATAGCTGGCCTGCATGCTGTGGTAGCCTTGCACCTCTGCATCACCAGCCAGGCTCAAAGCTGTGAGGGGCTTGTTGCCAACTGTCCGACAGTGTTGTCTGTGCATTTGTACAGGATCGTGTGTATTGCCTGAGCTTCATGCTGATGCATTCCTGCAACAGCTGCTAACAAGGTACTGCAAAATTGCAGGTGTGCGGCACTGGGTTCTCTGACGCCGCAGCGCAGGTCGTGTGTCGCATGGCAGGGCTGAGCGGCGGCCGTGCACTGAGGGCGGGAGCCTACGGCGCAGGCAACGATCCCGTCCGTGTGGGAGCGCTCAAGTGCAACGGCGGCGAGCGCAACCTCACCCTCTGTCAGTACGCCTTGCAGCCCGACTGTGATCACTCTCGGGATGCTGCCGTTCAATGCACCACGCCACCACCGATGCCGTTGCGGCTCGTGAATGGCAAGCGCACTCGTGACTACAAAGGCCGCCTGGAGGTGAGCACAGCTTGTGTGTGATGTGTGCTGCTGTGCTGGCGTCTGGCGCTGTGCCTCCTCGCCTTCCTTTGCTGTTGTAGTGGCGTGTGGCCTGCGTCCACATGCCTGCTGGCATGCCTAGTGGCAGGTGCATGCCTGGTGTCATCAGCGCCAACGCTTGCTTAGCCTGTACCCACCACTTATCACTACGCTCAGCTTGTAGCATCAATGCTGCATCATTGCATCAACAACAGCCTACCTGTCGCTCTGTGCGTGCAGGTGAAGATTGGTGGCCGCTGGGGCACTGTGTGCAGCGCTGGAGGGTTCAACGCGGCTGCTGCCCGCGCTGTGTGTGCAAAGCCTGGGCCTGCAAGGCGGCAGGCTCCACCTTGGCTCTGATTTCGGCACCACCTCGCTGCCCATCCTGCTGGCTGGCGTGAGCTGTGCCAACGGGAGGGAGCCGGAGCTATCCGCGTGTTTGTACTCAACCAACACCGCCAAGTGCAAGCACGGACAGGATGTGGGCGTGGTGTGCAGCCGGCCTTCCGTCGAGTCAATCACGCTGACACCCGCAAAGAATGTGCCTAGCGGTTTCTATGGCAAGCAAGCCTTTGCCGTGGTGAAGCTGATCAGTGGAAAGTACGGCAAGGTGTGCAGGGACGGCGTCACCAACAAGGAGGCTCGCGTCATCTGCGCCCAGGCTGGCTTGGTGGGCGGCACCTTGCTGCCGAGTACTGTTGTGGAGCCCTCTTCGTAAGCCTGCACCGCGCTGTACTGTGTGCTTGTGAGCCCGCCACTAGGCAGCCGTGCCGGCTGCTGTAACTGCAGCGTAAGCCGCAGACAGTGGACACTCGCCATTAAGTCATCACCTAATGTCATATGCTGCGTGGCTGTTGATTCAGCTGCTCGCATGTGGCTGCCGCATCTTCTTTGCTGCAGGGTTGTTGGCTACGACCGCCTGCTGACCAACCTGCGCTGCCAGGGCAGCGAGCTGAGCCTGACCGGGTGCAAGTACGAGCTGGGGGGGGTGTGCCCCAGCGGCAAGAGCGTGGCGGTGCGCTGCGCATCAGGGAAGCTGACCAAGGTTCGCCTGGTGGGCGGCACATCTGCACGCAGCGGTAGGGTGGAAGTCATGTATGGAGGGCGCTGGGTGAGTGTCTGCCCCGGCCCGGCCAGCTGCCCATACTGCGGCCTGCCCGCCAGCGTGAGCGGCAAGGCGATTTGCCGCCAGCTGGGGCTTGCCTTCTCCAAGCTCGCGGATTTCGGAGTTGGCACCACACCCATTGCGATTGGCGATTTCTTCTGCGAGAGCCCCACCTGGGCTGTGGCCCCGAGCCTCCGAGGCTGCTCGTTCACCACCTCTGCATCAGCGCGCAGCTGCCTTGCGTACAACGGAACCGGCAGGCGGAAGCCGCTTGGCGTGGTGTGCACTCGTGAGTGGGTTGCACAGCTAGGGGCAGTGCCTGTCATATATACATAGTGCAAGGCTGTTCAATAAATTTCCTGAGCTGTGCCACGCTATGCTGCGCTGTGCTGTGCTGTGATATGGTATGCTCTGCTCTGCTCTGTTTGTTGAGTGACCTTTCCTAGTGAGCATTCCTGCTCTGCGACCTTCTAAATGATCCTTACCCACCCACCCTGCCACTCCACCCCGTCCTACCCTGTGCAGAACCCAAGATCAATGCTGTCTCCCTGGCTGACACGCCAGACTGCCCCAACTGCTCGCCAAACACTCACGCCTTTGTGTTGGTGGGCCTCACCAGCGGTGTCTATGGCAAGGTGTGCCGCGACGGCTTCAATGCAAAGAGCGCCGGCGTGGTGTGTAGGCAGGCAGGCTTCAAGGCAGGCACCCTGCTGCCAGCCACCACCACGGAGCCTGAATCGTAAGTCAGCTGCCTGGGCAGCTGGTGGCGGTGCAGAGGTGCTTGCATGACAGGTGTTGGGTCTTGCCTTAACACGCCCACTACCAATTGAGTCCGTTGTGTGCCCACAGCACACAAGCAAGAAACGACTGATTCCATGCTGTGTTGGCTGCTGTGCAGGATGGCGGGCCTCAAGTTTGTCGTGGGCAGCGTGCGCTGCGCCGGCATGGAACGCTACCTTGCTGCATGCCCAAGCAGGCTGCAGTCAACGTGTGCCAGCGGCAAGGCTGCCGTCATCAAGTGCCAGGGTGAGGGTGCAGCTGCAACCGGTTGGGATCCGCGGGGTGGCTGCTACATTGTGCAAGGGCGTGCTGCAAAGGTTGGCTTGCACACAGTACAGCATGCTGACAGCTGGACATGTTGCTGCCTTGCAGGCCGCTGAGTGCGCACGTGAGGTGTTGATACGCATGTGAAGCAGTCTGCTCCTTGTGTGGTGAAGTGCCAGGGGGCCCCAACTCCGCGTCCTATCTGCCCTATCTACCCTGAAGAGCCCTATCCACTGACAAGCCTGTTTCACCGTCAGTGCTGTGCGACGGTCCCTGATGTCAGGACTAGGCTTCTTTCTTACTGAACTGTCACGATGGGGTTTTATGCTGTTGATACACCTTGCCGCTGCTGTCGAGCAGGCGATGCGGCGACTGCTGTTCCTCGTTGCACTGTGGCCTGATGTTGATGATATTAAAACGAGAGTAGAATCAATGATCCAATCTCGATGGATGTTGCCCTGAGAATCAGAATGGGCGGCGGCAGCACAGCAGCCGAAGCACGCTCACCGCCCGCAACGGCTGCATTATTATAGTCGTATTTAGCATAGCAGGTGCTGAGATACGGTTTACAATTCAACTGCAACACAAATTCAGGCAACTTGTTCGTGCGGCGCAGCCACTGCGCCCTCAGCGGAATGCAGGTGGAGCTTTGCAACGTAAATGAGTCACAGCGACGACGCCGATCTGTAGCAGCGGCGTCACCGCCACTCCCCGCCTGCCGCGCAGGCGCCATCCGTCGGCATGCCAAATGTTGGCGTCTTGCACAACTAATCTTGAGGTAATCCGAAATCCTCGCGTCTGAGTGCTGTGACTTACTTTTAGGTGAGCCCCTGACTGCTGCTCAGCTGCGCTGCCTGGGCCCTCATGTCTGCGTGCACCGCTGCCCACCACCTCCACCTTCATCACCACCGCACTGGCTGGAGTCTTGCACTGGGCTGGCCCGCAGTCAGCCAAACTACTCATCCTAGTGTGAGATATATCCAGCGTGGTCCCGGTGCAGGTGCAGGCACCATGGCTGCCTTGCTGCGCAGGGGCTCTACACAACCCGCCAAACGTCCCTTTGCTGCCATCTCCTCAAGATTGTCGGTGCGCAGGAGCATGCCTGATCTTCCTCCTTCCTGCACATTCAGCCAGAGCAATCACACGGGGCGCTTGCAGGCGTGGTTTGCCACTTGCGGCTGCTCCTCCATAGCCAGGGCCTGCAGCTGTGGACTTCAACGGCTGCTGCTGGGGCTGCCCTGCTGCTTTTGCCCCCGCTGCAGTTTGTTCTGCTGATGCTCATGCTGGTGCCAACGCTGTTGGCAGTATCCAGGCGGGTGCTGCTGCTTGACCACAGCGGCGGCGGCGGCAACATGCAGAGCGCCATCCTCCTGCGGCAGGAGCGGCAGGTGAGTACTGGCAGCAGTAGCAATAGTTGTCGAGCTGCAGCAGCACTAATTGAACCAGCAGTAGCAGCAGCAGTGTGTTGCATCCAGCGGCATGGTGTGAGGGCTGCCATCCCTGCTGCAGGAATTTGAAGGCATTCCCAGGTTGCACATTTCTAGGAAAGCTGGCAACAGTACAGAGCAGCAGTTTACTGGGGCAGGCGACAACAAGCAGCAGGCGGAACAGGGGCAGCATCAGCAGCAAGTTCAAGTGCAACAGCAGGCGCAGCAGCAGCAGCAGCAGCAGCAGCAGCAGCAGCAGCAGCAAGATCAGAAGCAGCAGCAGCAGCAGGAAAAAGAGCAGCAGCTTCAGCTGCAGCAGCAACCGGGGGCAGATGGCCTGGGAGGCTGGTACGTGCCTGGGCGGGAGGCTGCGCTGGAGGTGCTGACGGGATTTGCGGGAGAGGTGGCGCACTGGGCGGCGGCACCCGGGCTGCGGCCGGAGCTGGTTGCTGCCCAGCCTGCAGAGGTGCTGGTGCGGACCGCCACTGCACACTACCTGGGTCAGGAGTACGATGGGGACGCGGTACAGTGCCCGTACCGTGGCAAGAAGCTGAGCTGTCGGTTCGGGCGGGAGGTGCCCGCGGCGGCGGCTGACGCGCAGTGGTTTCATGCGCCGCATGTGGATGCTAGTGGTGCGGGGCTGCTGCAGCGCGCGTTTCCGGGGCAGGCGTTTGTGGTGTTTTCCATGGAGGGCGCGGGGTACTACCCCCAGGTGGATGCAGGGCCTAGTTTCACGGGCCTGTTTGATTACACCATGACCTACCACCCAGCTTCCGATGTGCCGGTGATCTACCCGCCCTTTGATATCCGGTGCGAGGGTGCAATCTCGTGGGAGGCGTGCCGGCTTGCCTGCCTGCCTGGACCGCCCCGCTGGGCCTGCTGGGCGTGCTGGGCCCGGGCAGGACTGGTTGTGTGGTTGGTACGCGGCTGTGCAGCTGGCCTTGGCCGTCCTTGGAAAAGGTCCCCGTTGCAGCTGTCCTCCATTCCCTGCCAATGCGCACCGCTCCTCATGCTCGCTCTTGCCTTCTGGTCCTAGCCCTTCCACCTCCACATCACGCTGCCACCTGCCATTGCCACTTCAGCTGTCCCCCGCGCCCTCTTTCTGATGCGCTGCCCCTCTGCTCTGTGCTTGGCCTGGCTGCCTGCTGCACATGTTCCATCAGGACCTCTCAGGAAGGCTCACTGCCCGGCTTTGCTGCCCGCAAGGCGGTCGTGGTGTACGTCAACTCCAACTGCTCACCGCTGAACCGGCGAGAGCAGATCATGCACGCTTTGAACGGCACGCACGCTGTGCCTGTGGACTCCATGGGCCGGTGCATGCACAACACACAGGAGGAGCCGGGGGGGAAGATAGCAAACATGCGGCGGTACCGGGTGCGTGCAGAGGGGGAAGAGCTGCGTGCGTGCATGGCTGGGTGCTGGGTGGGTGGCTGGGTGGGTGCATTCGCTTGGGAGGCGACAGCTTGCCCTTGCCTGTTGATGTGTGGCTCCGCCCTGATCTGCTGCGCCTTGATCCTTGCTTGCGCTTGCTGCCGCCTGGCAACAACAACAACAACTGGACCTTCCCCTTGCCCAGCTCTGCCTGCCTATTAAGCGCCCACCTACAACTCTGCAAGTACAGGTGTGTGTGGCGATGGAAAACTCAAACTCGGTGGACTATGTGACGGAAAAAGCGTGGCAAGCCTTCGAGTCCGGGTGTGTTCCCCTGTATCTCGGTGCACCCAACGCCGCCGCAGACTTCTTCCCAACAAACGACTCTGTGATCTGGGTGGAACGCTACCCAGAGATGGAGAAGCTGGCTGCTGAGGTGATGCGGGTGCTGACAGATGAAGCGGTGTGGCGGCGTTACATGGCGTGGCGAACGCTTCCATTTGAGCAGCTGCGCCCCGGATACCGTGCGCTGCTGGGTCTCTACCGGCTGCCCACCACCCGCTGCCAGCTGTGCCAGCTGCTGGCGGACCGGCGCCTGCTGCGGCTGTCTGGAGCGGCGGGGGAGGCGGCGAGCGGCAACGCAACCATTGCAATCACGCTCCGGGCGTTGTGACACCCTTCCTCGAGTTTCAAACACCTGTGATATGCTGAGCTTGTGGCGTCACTGCAACAGGCAGACAGCGCGGCTTCAGTTCCTGAGGGAGCGGCGCAGGCGGCACCGAAACGCAGCACGCAAAGCAGGCGATCGAAAAGCGCTGCTGCAGCCCTCAGGCGATCGACGAACGTCATCGGCACGTTGCAAGCTATGGCATAGTCCGCAGCTATGACCGAGGCGGAGAACTTGGTGTAGGTCGCCCGCGCCTACGCTTCCACAAGCGGCCTTGATGAGAAGGCGGCCGCAGCCACTGATCTGCAAGCCGCGGTCGCCATGCTAGCCTGGTCGCCACGTGAAGTGGTCAGCGCAATCAAAGTCCGGCTCAACCCGGTAAGCGTGCCTGGACGGCTTGACATCCGCTGTTGCGTGTTTTTAGTTAAAGGATACTGCCACAGCCGTCGCAAACATACCGCCAGGCGGCAGCTGCCGCCACCTGCCGTCACCTGTCATCTTGAAGCGGCGGCGGCGCCTACATGCTGCGCCAGTGGCCCATCTCCTGCTGGCTTTGCAGAATTCCTTCGTGCGGTGCTGACGGCCGCCTGCCCTGGGCTCACAGCTTCTGAGCCTACAGCACAGGACGGCCAACGGCTGTAAGAGGTTCGCCTGGTGGCATACAAGGCAGCACTAGGGCTGCCCAGGCAGCGGCGACCCTGCCCGACGCCAGCGCCGATGAGGATGCAGACGTTGCCGTTGCAGCTGTTGTGACGTTGAATGAGTGTCAGGCTGCCGACTTGGTGTGTATTTTGGACACTGAATTGGCCGGCTTCACTTGTACCTCGGCCCTGTATGAGGTGGGTGCTGGGTGCTGATGCATGGGGGTTGTTGTGTTTGGGTGCCCATCACTTGATGCTTGGGCATGTGGGTGCTGGGATCTGACATGCCAAGACATGGCTGCACTGTTGATTATTGTTCCCACTGTTCCCTGCACTCCGTGTGTACCGTGTGTGCATGGCTCGGCTGGACAGCCTCCAGGTGCACAGTGCACCCACCCAGCCATGCGGCCTGGCCTGCCCAGGCACTGCTTGACGGCTGACATTTTGGCGTTTCTCTCTGCAGATGCGCTAAAGCCTGCAGTGCTGGGTGCCTACAAAGTTGGTGCCGTGCTCCACCTGCCCCTGGCTCTCCTTTGCAAGCAGCGAGGTGAAGGCAATTAGCGGCGCAGGCCAGGCAGCAGCTGGCCAGCTAGCAACGGCATTCCTGGTGCTTTGGAGAGGGCCACAGCATCGGAAGCAGGCTGTGTAGGAGCTGCCGCCGGCGTCAGCAGCGCGCAGCTGCGCTTATGTGTCTTGCTCGAATGTGAGTTCTGGGGGGGGGCCTGGGCGAGGCATGGTCTGCACAATAAGCGGTGTTTCCAGTACCGTACTGCAGCACTGCGTGCTCACATGCTGACTGGCGGCAGGCAGGCACGGGCGTGTGTGCAAGGCGCTGGCTGGGGCGCGTCAGGCGACCCGGCAGTTGGCAGGGTGACCTGCAGGCAGCTTGAGGTGTGTGAGCCGCAAGCCTCTTCTCAAGTTTGCCTGTGAAGTTGTGCAACTCATGTCTGCATCTGTTCATGGTCTGTAGTTACAAGAAGTGGGTTGAATGGCTGAAAGCACCAGTGAGGCAAGAGGCGCAGCATGTGCCCCAGTGGAAAGGGGCGATTTGCTCGCTGGATGATGCACTAAAACCTTGACACATTGCCTGCCCGTCACCTGCCTCAAAGGGCCAAGGAGTGCAACGCATGGGAGGCAGCAGACAAGCTGTGAGGGCGGTACCACCATACGGAATGCGTGCCCCGCAACACGCCCCCATGCCACATCATATCTGCCTGCCAGCCCGTGTTGCTCCCGTCCTCAAATCGCACACACCTTCTGAAGAGGAGTTCCAGTTCCAACACCTGTGCACTGCGCACGGCCCCCGGCATGACTGGACGTGCGTCAGTTTTGCTGCTGGCGGTATGCGCCTTGGCGCACCTCCACCACGTCAAGGGTGAGCCAAGGAAGCGGTGCAGGGCGTGACCAGACGCTGGTTGCAGCCCAACAACGTGGCGTACTTTCACTGTCGTCCCACTTGCGGGAAAGGCCTCAAACCCGAAGATGCACGGCATTTCCGTGCATTTGAAGAGGCCGGGCGGCGCTGCAAGCGGGCATAGGCTTGGGTGTACCGAGCGCGTATTCCCAAAAGGACACTCCCCAGGTCAGGCGGGTATCTGCAACCAATTCTGTTCGCCTGTGCCCTACCATGCCATGCAGGTGCACCTCCCCTGCCCGATGAGCTCTTCCCGGGCGATGGCAGGGTGACGGCAGCGACAGGTGCGCATGTTGAGGCTTGCACTTGACGCTACCGAAGGCAGTCGTGCATTGTTGCCGCTCCAACCAGCTGATCTGCCTCATCTCACATGCCTTGACACTGTCACCTGCAGTGACACTGGCTCGCCTCCAGGGAGGCAGCAATGCCCTGCAAGGCCGCCTCGAGATCCAGATGGGCGGCGCCTGGTCAGCCGTCTGCTCCGCCGGCTTCGGCCAGGAGGAGGCTCGCGTTGCCTGCCGCCAAGCGGGCCTGGCGGGCGGCGCTGTCAGCAACTCATTCCCTAGTGGCCGGCTGCCGTTTGCAGTCGCCAACATTGTGTGCCGTGGCAACGAACCCAACCTGGCGGCCTGCAAGTACAGCCTGACCAGCGCATGCCCCGGCGGCAAACCTGCGGGGCTGGTGTGCCAGAGTGAGTGAATAACCAGCCAGATAGGCTGCCAAGCCTATGCAAGCCGTCTATGCCAGCCTGTGGTTTTTTCTGGTCCTGACTGCTTGCGCTACTCTTGCCTTCCGGGATTGATCCCAGCCGCTCCTTCTTCTGGTGCTGCTGTCACATGCCTGACTGCTGCCCGCCGCTGCCTCTATTGCCCTGCCCTGCTCTGCCGCAGAGCCGGCCATCGTGGCTGTGCGCCTGGTTCGCACCCAGGACCAGTTCACCTCGGGTCGACGTCTCGCTGGATACATGCCCCATGCATCAACGCCCTACATTCCTGTCTCACCTTATGCACCAGGGCCCGAGTCCGGGTTTGACCCCCTGAACTCCCCATCACCCAGCCCTTATTCCCCTTCACCCAGCCCTTCGCCCTACAACGCGCCTTCCCCTGCTCCGAGCCCTGATGAAGGCTTGGCGGGGCGTGTTGAGGTCCTGTTGTCTGGCAACCGTTGGGGCACGGTGAGGCAGCTCTTTAGCTGGCCTGCATGCTGTAGTAGCCTTGCACCTCTGCATCACCAGCCAGGCTCAAAGCTGTGAGGGGCTTGTTGCCAACCGTCCGACAGTGTTGTCTGCGCATTTGTGCAGCATTGTGTGTATTGTCTGAGCTTCATGCTGATGCATTCCTGCAACAGCTGCTCACAGCAGCAGTACTGTACTGCACATTGCAGGTGTGCGGCACTGGGTTCTCTGACGCCGTAGCGCAGGTCGTGTGTCGCATGGCAGGACTGAGCGGCGGCCGTGCGCTGAGGGCTGGAGCCTACGGCGCAGGCAACGATCCCGTCCGTGTGGGAGCGCTCAAGTGCAACGGCGGCGAGCGCAACCTCACCCTCTGTCAGTACGCCTTGCAGCCCGACTGTGACCACTCTCGGGATGCTGCCGTTCAATGCACCACGCCACCACCGATGCCGTTGCGGCTCGTGAATGGCAAGCGCACTCGTGACTACAAAGGCCGCCTGGAGGTGAGCACAGTTTGTGTGTGATGTGTGCTGCTGTGCTGGCGTCTGGCGCTGTGCCTCCTCGCCTTCCTTTGCTGTTGTAGTGGCTTGTGGCCTGCGTCCACATGCCTGCTGGCGTGCCTTGTGGCAGGTGCATGCCTGGTGTCATCACCGCCAACGCTTGCTTAGCCTGTACCCACCACTTATCACTACGCTCAGCTTGTAGCATCAATGCTGCATCATTGCATCAACAACAGCCCACCTGTCGCTCTGTGCGTGCAGGTGAAGATTGGCGGCCGCTGGGGCACTGTGTGCAGCGCCGGAGGGTTCAACGCGGCTGCTGCCCGCGCTGTGTGTGCAAAGCTGGGCCTGCAAGGCGGCAGGCTCCACCTTGGCTCTGATTTCGGCACCACCTCGCTGCCCATCCTGCTGGCCGGCGTGAGCTGTGCCAACGGGAGGGAGCCGGAGCTATCCGCGTGTTTGTACTCAACCAACACCGCCAAGTGCAAGCACGGACAGGATGTGGGCGTGGTGTGCAGCCGGCCTTCCGTCGAGTCAATCACGCTGACACCCGCAAAGAATGTGCCTGGCGGTTTCTATGGCAAGAAAGCTTTTGCCGTGGTGAAGCTGATCAGTGGAAAGTACGGCAAGGTGTGCAGGGACGGCGTCACCAACAAGGAGGCTCGCGTCATCTGCGCCCAGGCTGGCTTGGTGGGCGGCACCTTGCTGCCGAGTACTGTTGTGGAGCCCTCTTCGTACGCCTGCGCCGCGCTGTACTGTGTGCTTGTGAGCCCGCCACTAGGCAGCCGTGCCGGCTGCTTTGACTGCAGCGTAAGCCGCATATAGTGGACACTCGCCATTGAGTCATCACCTAATGTCATGTGCTGCGTGGCTGTTGATTCAGCTTGTCGCATGTGGCTGCCACATCTTCTTTGCTGCAGGATTGTTGGCTACGACCGCCTGCTGACCAACCTGCGCTGCCAGGGCAGCGAGCTGAGCCTGACCGGGTGCAAGTACAAGCTGGGCGGGCGGTGCCCCAGCGGCAAGAGCGTGGCGGTGCGCTGCGCATCAGGGAAGCTGACCAAGGTTCGCCTGGTGGGCGGCACGTCTGCACGCAGCGGTAGGGTGGAAGTCATGTATGGAGGGCGCTGGGTGAGTGTCTGCCCGGGGCCTAACGACTGCTTCTGGTGCCCGCCCGCCAGCGTGAGCGGCAAGACGATTTGCCGCCAGCTGGGGCTTGCCTTCTCCAAGCTCGCGGATTTCGGAGTTGGCACCACGCCCTTTGCGATTGGCGACCTCTTCTGCGAACGCAACGCCTGGGATGTGGCCCCGAGCCTCCAAGACTGCTCCTTCACCACCTCTGCATCAGCGCGCAGCTGCCTTACATACGACGGCTCTGGTCAGCGGAAGCCGCTTGGCGTGGTGTGCACTCGTGAGTGGGTTGCACAACTAGGGGCAGTGCCTGTCATAAATATATATGTATATATATACATAGTGCAAGGCTGTCCATTCATTCAATTTCCTGAGCTGTGCCACGCTATGCTGCGCTGTGCTGTGCTGCGATACGGTATGCTCTGCTCTGCTCTGTTTGTTGAGTGACCTTTCCTAGTAAGCATTCCTGCTCTGCGACCTTCTAAATGATCCTCACCCACCCACCCTGCCACTCCACCCCGTCCTACCCTGTGCAGAGCCCAAGATCAATGCTGTCTCCCTGGCTGACACGCCAGACTGCCCCAACTGCTCGCCAAACACTCACGCCTTTGTGTTGGTGGGCCTCACCAGCGGTGTCTATGGCAAGGTGTGCCGCGACGGCTTCAATGCAAAGAGCGCCGGCGTGGTGTGCAGGCAGGCAGGCTTCAAGGCAGGCACCCTGCTGCCAGCCACCACTACGGAGCCTGAATCGTAAGTCAGCTGCCTGGGCAGCTGGTGGCGGTGCAGAGGTGCTTGCATGACAGGTGTTGGGTCTTGCCTTAACATGCCCACCACCTTTTGAGTCCGTTGTGTGCCCACAGCACACAAGCAAGAAACGACTAACTCCATGCTGTGTTGGCTGCTGTGCAGGATGGCGGGCCTCAAGTTTGTCGTGGGCAGCGTGCGCTGCGCCGGCACGGAGCGCTACCTTGCTGCATGCCCAAGCAGGCTGCAGTCAACGTGTGCAAGTGGCAAGGCTGCCGTCATCAAGTGCCAGGGTGAGGGTGCAGCTGCAACCGGTCGGGATCTGCGGGGTGGCTGCTACATTGTGCAAGGGCGTGCTGCAAAGGTTGGCTTGCACACAGTACAGCATGCTGACAGCTGGACATCTTGCTGCCTTGCAGGCCGCTGAGTGCGTATGCGAGTGCTGATACGCATGTGAAGCCGTCCACTCCTTTTTCTGGAGACGTGCTGAGGGGGCTGTCCTGCACGTCCTATTAACCCTACCCACCCCTATCAACTGACAAGCCTGTTTCACCGTCAGTGCTGTGCGACTATCATTGCCGTCAGGAGTGGGCTTCAACCTCACTGCCATGTCAGGACCGGGTTTTATGTTATTGATTGATTGGCACCTTCACCTTCATTCTGCCGTCGAGCAGGCGATGTGGCGACCGCTGTTCTTGATGCACTGTGGCCAATCCTGCCGCTTTCACATAGTTTATAACCTGCATGTATCTATTCTATCTGTTGATGTTGATGTTAATTGTTGCCCTGAGAATCAGAATGGGCGGCGGCAGCACAGCAGCCGAAGCACGCTCACCGCCCGCAACGGCTGCATTATTATAGTCGTATTTAGCATAGCAGGAGATACGGTTTACAATTCAACTGCAACACAAATTCAGGCAACTTGCTCGTGCGGCGCAGCCACTGCGCCCTCAGCGGATTGCAGGTGGAGCTTTGGAACGTAAATGAGTCACAGCGACGACGCCGATCTATAGCAGCGCTGGCACTGCCATCCCCTGCAGGCTCCCGCCGGTGCAGTGGGAATGAAGGTGAAAGGTGGAGGGCACAAAAGGAGCAGCAGGGCCCAGGCAGCGCAGCTGAGCTTCACCAGTCAGGGGCTCACCTGAAGGCACTCACAGTACTGAGACACGAGAAAACCGGATTGCCTCGTGGTTGATGCGCAGGCAGCCAACATTTGGCATGCCTGGACGGATGGCCCCTCCGCGGCAGGCGGGGAGTGGCGGTGGCCGCTGCAGGAGTCGGCGTCGTGCCTTTGACTCATTTCATTAACCCACAGCTTCACCTGCATTCGACTGATGGCGCAGTGGGAGCGAACATGTTGCCCAAATTTGTATTGCACGTGATACATATCACTCAACACAAGCTTGCTTGCTTGTTTGTGTTTACAGTCCGTGTGTCCGCAGAGAAACTTGCGATACAGACTTGCCCAGGGGCCATTTTAGATGAAATAATCAGACTTTGAAATGAGTGGCAGTATCACAGCAGGACGGCGGCATCATGCGCCACCTGCCACTGCAGCTTGAGGGATGCGGCAAAGGTGGCCAGGCGGGCAGGGGGTTGCTGGAAGAATGCATGCAGGGTGCGGGGCTTGGGGAGGAGGCGGAAAAGGTCAGAGAATCGGGTTCGCAGGCTAGCATACAAAGGGCAGTCAAAAATTATGTGCTGGACTGTTTCGACCCCACCGCCGCAGTGGCTGCATAGCCGCTGCTCCAGTGGAGTCTTATCCCAGCGCCCTGTCTCTTCAGCCCCCCAATGAGAGCCAGTGCGCAGCTGTGCCAGCGGCGCCCGCCTGCTGCGCTCGCGCACAACCGTCAGGTAGGCTGCGCGTGTGCCCAGGCTGGCAGCATCCAGCGTGCCGCCCCATACGCCCTGTGTGTAGTGCTGCAGTTTGCTGGCGCCCTCGCGGGTGGCAGCATCTTGCAGCTGCTTCAGCTGCCACGCGCTGCATGCGCTCTGCACTGCTGCTTTGCAGACTGGCTGAGGCTGATGAAGGTCCAGCTGCACCCCCATTGCGGCCAGCGCCGCTGCTAGCTGCTGTGCCCATGGCTGCCTGGCTGGGATGCGATGGCCCGGCGCCACCGCCAAGGCGACGCTTGCTGTCATAGCCTGCCACAGCAGGCTGCTCTGCTCAGCTGTCACCGCCAGGTTCCACAGCTTGACTGCCCGCAGCACCCAACGCTGCCACAGCGGCCGCTCGCCTGCCTCCGCCAGCACCACAGCGGTCGGTGTGCCTTGCCGCACCCCTAGCAGGCGCCGAAGGTGAGCAAGGTGCAGCCGCTCTGCCTTGCTGCCGGCTGTGCTGCTGGTCTTGCCAGCGGCGCTAGCGGCTGCCAGCTGCATGCCCCACACCTCTGAGCCGTATGACAGCACAGCATCCACCATTATGCTGAACAGCCGCAGCTGCAGCGGCGCTGCCTCCACTCCCAGGGCCGCACACCGAGCATTGCAGCTGTGCATGGCTGCCCGTGCCGCCACTGCTCTTGCTGGTGCTGCCGCTCCCGCGATGCAGGAGCTGGCGTGGAACGTGATGCCCAAGTATTTGAAGCTGCTGACTGCCTCCAACGGCTGGCCCGCAAGGCTGAGTGCCGCCCGCTGCGCCGTATCCACCGCCGCCTGCTGTGTGCGCTGCCCACTGAGCAGTACGAGTTTGGTTTTGGCGGCGTTCACGGTCAGCCCCCACTGCTCACAGTACTGCTGCAACAGGTCGAGCTGGCGCTGCAGGCCGTCTGCTGACGTGGCCAGCAGGGTGGTGTCATCGGCGTAGAGCAGCGGCGGCACCATGCCGCCGCTGCCCCTCAGCCGGGGCAGGTCCAGGCGCGCACCGCGCTGCGCTGCTGCCAGCATTGTGGCTTCCAGATCGTCAATGTACAGCCCAAACAGCGTGGGGCTGAGAGGACAGCCCTGCTTTAAGCCCAGCCGTGCCTGGAAGCAGGGTGACAGGCCCCCCGTTGTTCTCACCGCCATTGGGACGTCAGCGTAGAGGGCCTGCACCGCTCGCAGCCAGCTGCCGCCCATGCCGCTCGCCGCCAGCTTGTCCCACAACCGCTGCCGCGGCACGCTGTCGTAGGCCTTGCGGAAATCCACAAAGCAGGCCCACAACTGCTGCCCTTCTGCGCGATGCTGGTCTTGCAAGGTGCGCAGCACCAGCGCCGCATGAGCTGTGCCGCGCTGCCGTCGGAAGCCAAACTGGCCGCTTGCCCTGATATCGCTGGCCTCTGCCCAGTCTGACACGCGTTCCTCCAGCAACACTGCGAACAGCTTTGCCGGCATGGTGCCCACTGCAATGCCGCGCAGACCGTCAAGGCTGCCCGCTGCCGCGCCTTGCTTTGGGATGGGAGTGATCAGGCTGAGCGCTGCGCTGGCTGGCAGCTGGCCTACCCGCACCCATGCGTTGAACTGTGCCGCCAGCACCGGTGCCAGCTCCGCTGCTGCTGCTTTGAGGAACCAGGGCGGCAGGCTGCCGGCCACTGCCTTGCGTCCCTGCACCCGCTGGCACGCTGCCGCCACCTGTGCCGCTGTGAACGGTGCGTGCATGGCGGCGGAGAGCACCCCCTGCCTGTGCTGCCTGTGCTGGGTGTTGGCTGCAGCTGCCGTTGCGGGCTGCTGCTGTCCCCCTGGCGGCGGCGGCTCGGGCGGCGGCGGCGGCTCAGGCGGCGGCGGCGGTGGCGGTGGCTGCTGCGCCGGTGGCTCTGCCCCCAGCAGGCTCATGAAGTGGTGGGCCACCTCGCTGTCCGTCAGCCCGGCCATCACCTTGGGTTTGCGGCCGCGGAAGGTGGTGAAGAAAGCCACAGGGTCTGCCTTTGCCAGCTCCTCCAACCGCTGCCCACGCAGCGCCTTTGCCGCTCTGTGAGCGCGCCGCAGCGCCTTGCGCAGCGCCACCTTGCTGTCTGCCACTTGCTCGCTGCTGCTGCCTCGTGCCTGTGCCACGCGGTGCTCGCGACGCAGCTGCCGAATGCCAAACTGCTCCTGCAGGTGACGGGGCAGCCGCCGCTGGCTAGGCTGGCCCTGCACCAGTCGCTGCATGCCGGCAGCAGCCATGGCGCTGCCTGTCAGCTGCTCTACCCAGGCTGCTGTACCCTCCAGGTCAGGCACGGTGCGCGCTGCGTCTGCTGCATCTGCCGCTGCCGCCAGGTCGCAGACCAGCCCCCGTAGGGCATCAACTGCTGGCTGCAGCAGGTCCGGTGCTGCCCGGAACTGCAGCTGCGTCGGTTGGGGACCGCCCCACTGCTGCTGCTGTTCCTGCAGCTCCCGCTCCGGGCCCCCACGCTGTGGTGCTGGCACCGCCAGCTCCAGCTGCAATGTGGCGTGGTCAGAGTATGCTGCCGCATTCTGCTGGAGCACCCGCATTTGCACCACCCACGGCAGCAGCTGGCAGCTCACCGCAAAGTAGTCCACCACTGACTTGGCGGCTCCCTTCTTGCCAAAGCTGGTGGCTGCGCCGCCGGGATCGCCCACGCTACGGCCGTTGCACAGGCGCAGGCCACTGGTCTGACACAGCTGCAGCAGCCGTCTACCATGATCGTTCAGCGGCGCGCGGTCCCCATTGCTCCGCAAGCTGCAGTCTGGCTCGTCACCTTCCCAGTCAGGCGCCGTGCCCGTGTGGCCGTTGAAGTCCCCTGCCAAGATCACTTGACCCAGGCCGGCTGCCGCTGCTACCTCCTCCTCCAACTCCTGCCACCAAGTGTTGCTGTCGGCTGGGCAGCCGCCGCTGCCACGCGGCGGCAGGTAGCACAGGCCCACCGACAGTCGCTGTCCCGCTGGCAGCAAGTCTGAGACTGCCACCCACTGCACACCGTCTGCCGGCCTGCTGCTCCCTGGTGTCACTTTCGCTGGCAGCCGATCAGACCAGAGCTGCGCCACGCCACCGCGGCCTGCTGCTGCGCCCTGTCGCTGCGCCTCAAAGACGCGGCTGAACCCTTCCAAGCTGGGCACAGCCGTCCAGGTCTCAACCACCAATATGCCATCGGGCTGGTCGGCTGCCAGCTCCTCCAACGGGCCAGCGCTCCCCGCCACGTTCTGCAGCAGCAGGGAGAGGCTGGCCCCGCGCCCCTATTCCCTAGCTGCCTGGCTGGCAGCTGCGCGGGCGGAGCGGCGCAGCTGCGCTGTGGCCTGGCAAGAACACAAGAGTATCTCAACACCTTCCACGCTACGCTGCCGCTGCCGCCGGCCCAAAGTGATGCTCAGGGCAACAATTAACATCAACATCAACAGATAGAATAGATACATGCAGGTTATAAACTATGTGAAAGCGGCAGGATTGGCCACAGTGCATCAAGAACAGCGGTCGCCACATCGCCTGCTCGACGGCAGAATGAAGGTGAAGGTGCCAATCAATCAATAAAACAAAACCCGGTCCTGACATGGCAGTGAGGTTGAAGCCCACTCCTGACGGCAATGATAGTCGCACAGCACTGACGGTGAAACAGGCTTGTCAGTTGATAGGGGTGGGTAGGGTTAATAGGACGTGCAGGACAGCCCCCTCAGCACGTCTCCAGAAAAAGGAGTGGACGGCTTCACATGCGTATCAGCACTCGCATACGCATTCAGCCGCCTGCAAGGCAGTGAAGTGTCCAGCTGTCAGCATGCTGTACTGTGTGCAAGCCAACCTTTGCAGCACGCCCTTGCACAATATAGCCGCCACCCCGCGGATCCCAACCGGTTGCAGTTGCACACTTACCCTGGCACTTGATGACGGCAGCCTTGCCACTAGAACACGTTGCTTGCACCTTGCTTGGGCATGCAGCAAGGTAGCGCTCCGTGCCGGCGCAGCGCACGCTGCCCACGACAAACTTGAGGCCCGCCATCCTGCACAGCAGCCAACACAGCATGGAGTTAGTCGTTTCTTGCTTGTGTGCTGTGGGCACACAACGGACTCAAAAGGTGGTGGGCATGTTAAGGCAAGACCCAACACCTGTCATGCAAGCACCTCTGCACCGCCACCAGCTGCCCAGGCAGCTGACTTACGATTCAGGCTCCGTAGTGGTGGCTGGCAGCAGGGTGCCTGCCTTGAAGCCTGCCTGCCTGCACACCACGCCGGCGCTCTTTGCATTGAAGCCGTCGCGGCACACCTTGCCATAGACACCGCTGGTGAGGCCCACCAACACAAAGGCGTGAGTGTTTGGCGAGCAGTTGGGGCAGTCTGGCGTGTCAGCCAGGGAGACAGCATTGATCTTGGGCTCTGCACAGGGTAGGACGGGGTGGAGTGGCAGGGTGGGTGGGTGAGGATCATTTAGAAGGTCGCAGAGCAGGAATGCTTACTAGGAAAGGTCACTCAACAAACAGAGCAGAGCAGAGCATACCGTATCGCAGCACAGCACAGCGCAGCATAGCGTGGCACAGCTCAGGAAATTGAATGAATGGACAGCCTTGCACTATGTATATATATACATATATATTTATGACAGGCACTGCCCCTAGTTGTGCAACCCACTCACGAGTGCACACCACGCCAAGCGGCTTCCGCTGACCAGAGCCGTCGTATGTAAGGCAGCTGCGCGCTGATGCAGAGGTGGTGAAGGAGCAGTCTTGGAGGCTCGGGGCCACATCCCAGGCGTTGCGTTCGCAGAAGAGGTCGCCAATCGCAAAGGGCGTGGTGCCAACTCCGAAATCCGCGAGCTTGGAGAAGGCAAGCCCCAGCTGGCGGCAAATCGTCTTGCCGCTCACGCTGGCGGGCGGGCACCAGAAGCAGTCGTTAGGCCCCGGGCAGACACTCACCCAGCGCCCTCCATACATGACTTCCACCCTACCGCTGCGTGCAGACGTGCCGCCCACCAGGCGAACCTTGGTCAGCTTCCCTGATGCGCAGCGCACCGCCACGCTCTTGCCGCTGGGGCACCGCCCGCCCAGCTCGTACTTGCACCCGGTCAGGCTCAGCTCGCTGCCCTGGCAGCGCAGGTTGGTCAGCAGGCGGTCGTAGCCAACAATCCTGCAGCAAAGAAGATGCGGCAGCCACATGCAACAAGCTGAATCAACAGCCATGCAGCACATGACATTAGGTGATGACTCAATGGCGAGTGTCCACTATATGCGGCTTACGCTGCAGTCAAAGCAGCCGGCACGGCTGCCTAGTGGCGGGCTCACAAGCACACAGTACAGCGCGGCGCAGGCGTACGAAGAGGGCTCCACAACAGTACTCGGCAGCAAGGTGCCGCCCACCAAGCCAGCCTGGGCGCAGATGACGCGAGCCTCCTTGTTGGTGACGCCGTCCCTGCACACCTTGCCGTACTTTCCACTGATCAGCTTCACCACGGCAAAAGCTTTCTTGCCATAGAAACCGCCAGGCACATTCTTTGCGGGTGTCAGCGTGATTGACTCGACGGAAGGCGGCCTGCACACCACGCCCACATCCTGTCCGTGCTTGCACTTGGCGGTGTTGGTTGAGTACAAACACGCGGATAGCTCCGGCTCCCTCCCGTTGGCACAGCTCACGCCGGCCAGCAGGATGGGCAGCGAGGTGGTGCCGAAATCAGAGCCAAGGTGGAGCCTGCCGCCTTGCAGGCCCAGCTTTGCACACACAGCGCGGGCAGCAGCCGCGTTGAACCCTCCGGCGCTGCACACAGTGCCCCAGCGGCCGCCAATCTTCACCTGCACGCACAGAGCGACAGGTGGGCTGTTGTTGATGCAATGATGCAGCATTGATGCTACAAGCTGAGCGTAGTGATAAGTGGTGGGTACAGGCTAAGCAAGCGTTGGCGGTGATGACACCAGGCTTGCACCTGGCACAAGGCACGCCAGCAGGCATGTGGACGCAGGCCACAAGCCACTACAACAGCAAAGGAAGGCGAGGAGGCACAGCGCCAGACGCCAGCACAGCAGCACACATCACACACAAGCTGTGCTCACCTCCAGGCGGCCTTTGTAGTCACGAGTGCGCTTGCCATTCACGAGCCGCAACGGCATCGGTGGTGGCGTGGTGCATTGAACGGCAGCATCCCGAGAGTGATCACAGTCGGGCTCCAAAGCGTACTGGCAGAGGGTGAGGTTGCGCTCGCCGCCGTTGCACTTGAGCGCTCCCACACGGACGGGATCGTTGCCTGCGCCGTAGGCTCCAGCCCTCAGCGCTTGGCCGCCGCTCAGCCCTGCCATGCGACACACGACCTGCGCTGCGGCGTCAGAGAACCCAGTGCCGCACACCTGCAATGTGCAGTACAGTACTGCTGCTGTGAGCAGCTGTTGCAGGAATGCATCAGCATGAAGCTCAGGCAATACACACGATGCTGCACAAATGCGCAGACAACACTGTCGGACGGTTGGCAACAAGCCCCTCACAGCTTTGAGCCTGGCTGGTGATGCAGAGGTGCAAGGCTACCACAGCATGCAGGCCAGCTAAAGCGCGGCCTCACCGTGCCCCAACGGTTGCCAGATAACAGGACCTCAACACGCCCCGCCAAGCCTTCATCGGGACTTGATTCAGGGGAAGGGGCGTTGTAGGGTGAAGGGCTGAGTGAAGGGGAATAGGGGCTGGGTGATGGGGAGTTCAGGGGATCAAACTCTGACTCGGGCCCTGGTGCATACGGCGCGTATTGGGCAAGACGTCGACCAAAGGAGGACTTGTTCTTTCTTTTAACGAGGCGCACAGCCACGATGGCCGGCTCTGCGGCAGAGCAGGGCAGGGCAATAGAGGCAGCGGCGGGCATGCATCGAGTGCACGACACTAGCACTGAGCAGCTGAGACAGAGTACCAGAAGGCAAGAGTAGCGTAAGCAGTCAGGACCGGATAGAAGCGCAGGCTGGCATAGACGGCTTGCATAGGCATGGCAGCCTATCTGGCTGGTTGTTCACTCACTCTGGCACACCAGCCCCGCAGGTTTGCCGCCGGGGCATGCGCTGGTCAGGCTGTACTTGCAGGCCGCCAGGTTGGGTTCATTGCCACGGCACACAATGTTAGCGACTGCAATCGGCAGCCGGCCACTAGGGAATGTGTTGCTGACAGCGCCGCCCGCCAGGCCCGCTTGGCGGCAGGCAACGCGAGCCTCCTCCTGGCCGAAGCCGGCGGAGCAGACGGCTGACCAGGCGCCGCTCATCTGGATCTCGAGGCGGCCTTGCAGGGCATTGCTGCCTCCCTGGAGGCGAGCCAGTGTCACTGCAGGTGACAGTGTCAAGGCATGTGAGATGAGGCAGATCAGCTGGTTGAAGCGGCAACAATGCACGACTGCCTTCGGTAGCGTCAAGTGCAAGCCTCAACATGCGCACCTGTCGCTGCCGTCACCCTGCCATCGCCTGGGAAGAGCTCATCGGGCAGGGGAGGTGCACCTGCATGGCATGGTAGGGCACAGGCGAACAAAATTGGTTGCAGATACCCGCCTGGGGAGTGTCCTTTTGGGAATACGCGCTCGGTACACCCAAGCCTATGCCCGCTTGCAGCGCCGCCCGGCCTCTTCAAATGCACGGAAATGCCGTGCATCTTCGGGTTTGAGGCCTTTCCCGCAAGTGGGACGACAGTGAAAGTACGCCCCGTTGTTGAGCTGCAACCAGCGTCTGGTCACGCCCTGCACCGCTTCCTTGGCTCACCCTTGACGTGGTGGAGGTGCGCCAAAGCGCATACCGCCAGCAGCAAAACTGACGCACGTCCAGTCATGCCGGGGGCCGTGCGCAGTGCACAGGTGTTGGAACTGGAACTCCTCTTCAGAAGGTGTGTGCGATTTGAGGACGGGAGCAACACGGGCTGGCAGGCAGATATGATGTGGCATGGGGGCGTGTTGCGGGGCGCGCATTCCGTATGGTGGTACCGCCCTCACAGCTTGTCTGCTGCCTCCCATGCGTTGCACTCCTTGGCGCTTTGAGGCAGGTGACGGGCAGGCAATGTGTCAAGGTTTTAGTGCATGATCCAGCGAGCAAATCGCCCCTTTCCACAGGGGCACATGCTGCGCTCTTGCCTCACTGGTGCTTTCAGCCATTCAACCCACTTCTTGTAACTACAGACCATGAACAGATGCAGACATGAGTTGCACAACTTCACAGGCAAACTTGAGAAGAGGCTTGCGGCTCACACACCTCAGGCTGCCTGCAGGTCACCCTGCCAACTGCTGGGCCGCCTGACGCGCCCCAGCCAGCGCCTTGCACACGCGCCCATGCCTGCCCTGCCGCCAGTTCAGCATCTGAGCAGGCAGTGCCGCAGTAGTATGCGGTGTGGCACTTGGAACACCGCTTGCTGCCCACACCCTGCCCCGCCGCAGGGACACCTTCAGCGCACACATTTGAGCACGACAGATAGGCGCAGCTGCGCGCTGCTGACGCCTGCGCCAGCTCCAACGCAGCCTGCTGCCGCTGCTGTGGCCCTGTCCAAAGCACCAGGAGCGCAGCTGCGAGCTGGTCAGCTGCTGGCTGCGACTCCTCGCGCAGCACTTTTGCTGCCGCTGCTGCCGCTGCTGCTGCTGATCGGCTGGCCACCCAACGCCCAAGTCAGCATTCAAGCACTGCCTTCAAAGACATCTATGCAGCTTGCAGCTCCTCAGTCCCGACTGCACTGCTGCCACCGCTGGCCGCTGTCAGCACATCGTCAGCTGCGAGGACCAGTGCTTGATAGGCATAAGCCAGCACGGCGGCCACTGCCCTATCCTGAGGGGAAACGAGACCGCTCCCAGCAGCCCTGCCAGAGCTGATGTTACTGAGACCAATGCCAGACGCTCTCACCAGCAGCGCCGTCGTTTGTGCGCTGACACCACGGAAATCTGACTGAGAGGTAGAGGCGAATGGTCACAACCACTGACATTCATTCCTTGTGGCATGCCGTATCGCACTGACGGCTGATGCGGCGGCACGTGTGCAATCTGTCTTGAGCTGGATGGTTGAGACATATTGTATAATTTAACAGCAACCCGACACTAGCTTCTTGACCCGCTGAGGCGTGCAAGTGCAAGGTCAAGGGCCGCTACGTGGGGCGGTTAGAGGAGGGGCAGGATCGGCGGGGTGAGACCAGCTCAAGATTTGACAACGCATAGGCACGCCATCATCTCAGAGCGCTGTGATCCCAGGGCATATTGCTCCCTTTACAAGCTGTGTTAGATCTCAAAGAGGTGCATCTGTGCGGCCGCCGATGCCGCCATGTGCCCATGGCCCCATGCCTGGGCCTCATGCCTGCCTCATGCCTGCCACCAATCTCTCCGCCGATTGTTTTTGAATATGCATTGCTTTCTGTGGGCTGTCAAGGGGGGTGTAGGTTCAGGCATATAGCCGTGCAGATAACAGCCTCACCCCCACCCCCACCCCCACCCTCATCATGACCCTTGCGCGATGGATTTTGGTTGGCATGGGCACGCCAATACCTTAGCATGATACCTGAGACATTTCATCACCACCCTTTTTATTCCTGCCTGTGCTACATTCAGCTCACTTGACATGTGCAGCGCTGGAAATCTGTCGAGCTTGGGGTTGTGCTGGCAATGGGGTGATGCCCTTTGATCTTTGATCTTGCCATGCACATCAGCTCCCGTGGCCCTGGCACGGCTAAGCTGTATTTAGGATCAACACGCCCTCCCACTGGAGGTTGCGTGTCCGACAGCACGGGGGGCGGGCCGAGGACAGGCGGGTCCTTGGTCGTCCTGCTGGGGAATGGTGGTTCAGGGTGATTCCTGTTCCACCCATCCCACCCTCGCCTCGTTTGCCTCCTGCCCCAGGTCTGCTCACGCGGCCTACCAGCGGGGTGATTGTAATTGATTGTGATTGTGAGATAACAGAAATGTGCCGCCGGCGGCGTCCCGCCAGCGGTGGCGATCCACTGAACCTTCAAGCCCCTTCAAGCTAAGGCGTCATTGCATTCCGCCGGGATTGCCTCCTGTGGGCGGCCAGCCAGGACACCACTTGCACCGATCGCGGCGTCACTCGACGATGAACCTGTTCACCTGGTTCCAAGCCCGGCCCGCGTGGGCGTGGCAGCCGGGATCGGGACCGCCGCCTGTGCACGTCCTGAATGCCGCCGCCGAGGCATTGCAACGCCCAGGCGCCCGCGCCGCCGCTCGCCGCCGCCAAGTGCTGCAGCAGCTTGCAGACCTGACCGACCCGGCGTCTCGGCAGCAGGGCTGGCAGCGAGCGGCGGCTGCCGCCACAGCGCTGGCATTGCACCCTGGAGTTCTAGACGCAGTCGCGGAAGCTGTGATGCCGGATGGCAGCCCTACTGAGGAGATGGTGGAGGTGAAGTGACGCTGCACTGCAGCACTGCTCACTCATCACCATGTCCCCTTGTGCTTGCCACTATCTTAGACACCCAGTTCAGCGCACTGATGACAACTTAACTTCCTGCCTGCGACATGTGCACTCTCGTACCAGCTACCACACTCCTTCTCCTCCAAACCGTGCAGGCCGCCGCAGCCCTGATTATTCGTGTCGCCGCCGTCTCGGCCGCCGCCGCAGCTGCCGTGGGCGACAGCGCGCTGGTCGGCAGTTTGGCTGCGCTGCTGGAGGCGCCCAGCACCCAAGTCAGCCCCAACTCCAAGCTGGATGTGTTGGAGTGTTTCAGAAAGATCGCAAGCAGGGCAAGCACGCGTGCTGCGGTGAGCGAGTGCTGCTGGGGTGCCAGCTGCGCTGTCAGTTTCATTTTGCTGCTGGGTGCCACCGCTGCGTATGGGTGTATGTGGAGCCACCAGCGCCCAACCAGGCAACTCCAGGCCAGTGCCAGTTGCTGCTACACTGATGTGCTTGGCCGGCTGGGTGCTGGACAACGCACGCTGGCAGGTCTCTTGGCGCCAACCACCCCACCACCTCACTCCGCCGCCACCTGGAACATTCTCTACGAGCCGCCACGCTCTCCTGGTCACCTACCATGCCGTCTGCCTGTGCCGCCTCACTCCTCCAGACTGTGTCACCTCCCACTCACTCACTCACTCGCTTTTAATCAATCAATCTATCAATCCACCTAATATGCAGTTAGAGCGCGAGCATGCTGCCGCCGCTGTGGTGTCCACTCTGCGGGGTGCCGTGGAGGTGGGTGACTGGGCACTGGCTGGAGAGGCGGCCTGGGCCTTGGAGCTCATGGCCGGGTACAGCCGCAGCCTAACCAGGGCCATCAGGTGGGTGCTGCCTCTGCTTGTGCTGCAGCTTGTCGTGCCTGCCTGCCTGTACTGCCTCTGATTGTGCTGCCTGCCTCTGCTGCCTGCCTCTGCCGCCTGTCTGTGCTGCCTGCTGATGCTGCCCGCTTGTGCCTCCCTTGTGGTGGGGTTCTGCGGGCATCGAGACGAGAGCAGCGTACTGCTCAATATATCACCACCTGCCCACCACCACCCGTGCTGTCATCTACGGTGGCGGCTGCAGGGAAGCTGGCGGCGTGGAGGCGGTGCTTGCCCTGTTGGCAGCTGCCCGAGCACAGGAGCCAGAAATGAGGGAGCTGCTTCGAGATGAGGAGGTGGCGGTGGCCGCGCACAGCGCTCTGCATGCCCTCCTGGTGCTGCTGACGGGTGGGCTGGGGGCTGGTGGCGGTGACGGTGGCGGTGGCGGTGGCTGTGGCGGTGGCGGTGGCTGTGGCGGTGGCGGTGGCGGTGGCGGTGGCGGTGGCGGTGGCGGTGGCGGTGGCGGTGGCTGTGGCTGTGGCTGGCTTCTGCACTTTGTCTGGGATTCTGCCTGATAGCCCTGCCGCTCGTCTGCTGCTGGGTGTCTTGTTTTGTGCTTTAGGTGCATGCTGCCTGCCCCTCCCTGCCACCTCTAGCCTAGCCCCACCCACAACCTCCCACGAATTGCTCCTCCAGCACAGCATCCGCCGCCTCCCTTCACCCACCACTTGCCTTCTTCTTCCCCCCTCCCGCGTGGTCACTGCCGTCAGACCACCGGAACAGAGGCCGCCTGCTGCGGGCCGGCGGCGCCCAGCAGCTGGCTGCCGCTTTCCAGGACGAGCGGCTGGACTGGGAGGGGCGGGAGCAGGCCGCCACAATGCTGCAGGAACTGGCCGCTGCCTTGGAAGTTGAGGAGGCACCCCCCGCCACCCCAGCGGCGGCGGCAGGGGCAGCCACTCCCGGCGGCGGCCCCAGCGGCGGCGCCGCCCGCCTGCGCCTTGCGCAGCAGCACGGGCAGGCGGCGGCGGTCAGCCAGGAGGAGGTGTGGAAGGCCACGCTGCTGCCTGCCATGGTGGCTGTGCTGCTGAAGCGGCGGGGGGCCGCCATGCAGGAGAGCAAGGAGGCGGCTGCCGGGGTGTTGTTGGCCTACGGCTCCAGGGGCCCCCGCTTTGCCAGCCATGTAGGGTGAGTGGGTGAGTGAGTGAGCAAGTGAGGGGGTGTGTGAGTGAGGAGTAGTGCACACTATTTCCCCAAGAACAGAGCCTGCCTGCCTGCCTGCCTGCCTGCCTGCCTGCCTGCCTGCCTGCCCGCCTGCCTGCCTGCCTGCCCGCCCGCCCGCCCGCCCGCCCGCCTCACGGCACCGGTCTTGAGGCCAGCACCGCTGCAGGGGGTTGGCCCGTGCCTCTCTAACCCAACTCCCCGCCCCGTCACCATGCATGCACTGGAACACTGTGTCGACCACTGTTTGCTTGCAACCTCCTGCCACGCGTGCAGGCAGGCGGGTGCCCTGGCGCCGCTGCTGCAGCTGTTGGCCGCGGGGCTGCAGCTGGCAGGCGGCGAGCGGCGGGCCGCTGTGGCAGCCCTGCAAGCCCTGGAGCCGCTGGCTGCGGACCCGGGCTGCCAGAAGCAGCTGCTGGAGGACTGTGTTAGGTTGGTCGGGAGGACTCTGTGTGTGTTCCTTCTTCTTGGGGGGAGCCAGCGCGGAGTGAGGAGTGCCTGCGGCCTCTCATACGTCACCTGCCTGGATGGCCGGATCGCACAGCCGTGCCGGATGCTTGCGCGCGCAAAGGCTTCCACCTTCAGCTTGCAATGCTGGCAGCTGCCAGACCAGTCAGTCCCAAGCAAGCTCAGTCGGTTGCTGCTCTTTCCTGACCACTTTGAGCCTCCAAGCCTTGCCTCGCGCGTGCTCATCCTGCGTGCCTCTCCCTGCCTGCCTGCCTGCCTGCCTGCAGGGGCTCTGGGCCTCTGGACCTGCTGGGCCTGCTGCGCCCTGCCCTGCTGGCAGTCGCAGCAGCAGAGGAAGAGCTGCCCGCCTACCGACCCCTCAGCGGCGGCAGCGGCGGCGGCGGCGGCACTTGGCAGGTGGTCGCGGCCGGCTGGCACGCGGCGCTGGTGGCGGCCCGCCTGTGCGGCGCGCGGCAGCCCAGGCTGCAGGACGCCGCTGTCGCGCGGGGGCTGCTGCCGCCGCTGGCGCGGTTTGTGCAGGCGGCGGCGCCTCTGCTGCCGCCGCTGCTCGGCGGCACCCTGGGGCCTGCAGCAGCAGCTGGGCCCCACGAGGCCGGCCTCACCAGCCACGCGGCTGCCGAAGCCTTTGCCATGAGCGTGCGGTGTGAGGTGGCGGCCTTGCTGCGCCACCTCAGCATGCGGTCGGCGCACCACCCGGCGCTGCGCGCCTGCCCCGGCCTGCTGCCCTCGCTGGCAGCCCTGCTGCAGCCGGGTGCGGCTGTCTGGGCTGAGCTCAGAGAGGCAGCCAGGCGGGTGCTGATCAACCTGGGCCAGCTGCAAGACACCTACCGACCGCTGTCCGCCTACTCACCACAGCAGCTGGCGGCGCTGCTGGCGGCACAGGGCATCGAGGTGCGGTGGCTGCTGCAGGGGGCTGCTGCGGGGGGGTGGCAGTTGCGGTGGGATGGGGCTGGACTGGTGGCCCTGCCTGCCTGTTTGCCTGCGCCTGCATCAGCCCTCGCAGCCTGCACGGGGAGTCAGCTGCACGCAGCGCTGCCGATGTGCTGTCAGCTCGCTGAATTTCCAGCAGCAGTTTCCTGCACACCTGCAAGTGTTGTATGCAGGGCACCTCCCGCCTCCTGAAGCAGGGCTTGCCGCTTGACGCCCCTCACAACCCTTGCAGGCCCGGGGTGTGGTGGAGCAGAGCGTCACCGGCAGCCAGTTTGTCAGCATGACTGACGAGCAGCTGCGGGGGCTGGCGCCCACCGGGCAGCAGCCGAGGGTACAGCGCCTGCTGGCGGCCCACGAGGTGTTTTCAGACATAGACGACTGCGGTGAGCTTGTGCCGCGCGGCGTGGCTGGCTGGCCATGGCTTGTGGCTTGTGCTGCGCAGCGTGGCTGGTGATGTGTCGGATTTGGGCGGTGGGGCAGTGTCGCACTGCGCAACTGGGTGGGTGTGGTTGTTTCCTGTTGGGGATCATGGTGTGTGCCACACAGGCGAGGCTGTGCTGTGGGCCAGCCTGAGGCTGCGAGGCTCGGAGTGGGGTCGCCCCACTTGCACCTGCACTGCGTGCATGAGTGTGTGCATGCGTCAGCTGTTTGCTCGAGGTCTGCTCTGCCCCTCCTTCTGCGGCCTCGGTTGCTCTCAGGTCCCGCAAACAACAGCTGGCTGGCTGCAGCCTGCCGCCTGCAACCTGTCCAGCCATGCCGCCGCCTCTGACCGCCATCGCCTCCTCTGTGGCGCTGCTTGCAGGGCCCCGCAGCGGCGCAGTGGGGCTGGCCAAGCTGCAGAGCTGGCTGGAGGCTCGCGGCTTCAGGTGAGGCGCTTCTTTTCCTCCTCCTTCTACGCGTCTAAAACGCATGCACGGCGACACACAAGCCAAAGAGGATGATGCAGATTGCTTAAGTTGTGCATGTAGGGTGCTGACCTTATGCGCGCCAGGCGTTTCCTTCCCTGCTGTGACCTGCTGTACCACACCAATCTATCGTTTTGTACCGCCGCAGGGACGCCGAGGTCGTACCGCTGGCTGTGTCGCTGATGGAGCTGATGGATGGGGACAGGGACGATGCGGTCTACCTGCCAGACTTCCTGCAGGTCAGTGGGGTGGATAGGATGGGTGGCTGCCTGGGTGGCTGGCCGGGGTGGCTGGCCGGCTCTTTGGGCCGTGAGCAAGTGTCGGTGTGACCTCTGCGTCAAATTCCCGACTCTCGGCGGCCACCTGTCTGCCAGCATGCCTCCACATTCATCGGCTGCCTGCCATGTTTGCAGTCTCCGCTTCTCCACCCTTGTACCTGTCCTCTCACCTGCCTGCTGGCTGACTTTCTCCTCCCTCAGCCCTTCTTTGCCTCTCCGCCTCTATGCCCGCAGTGTTACGATGAATTCCTGGCACGCACAAACTCCGACGTGCAGCCTGCCAGCAAGCGGCGCCGCACTGGTGGCTTCAGCTTTGCCGGCTAGAGCGAGGCTCGGGGCGGCCGCACGAAGCGCATACGGCACTTGCTGACAAGCCTTAGCTCAGCAGCTGTGGCTGCATGAGCGTGGTACAGCGCACGTGCCCAGCGCCTTCAAGGGGCTGATTGCAGTGAGAAAGAAAGACACACCGGTTGCACCCTGCGCACCTGCAACTGTAACTGAAAGGCGTGACTGAATCAGGAAGGAGCAGAATGCAGGTCAAAAGTGACTGCGCACTGGCTGGCGGCACTACTGGCGGCGCCACAGCGGGACGCACAGGCGGGACGACCAAGTGGTGCCCACTGCTCGGCGCTCGTCCATTGCCCTCGCCACACCCTGCGTCCATTCCTGCCATCCATCTCATTGCTGATGAGGCTCCTAGCAAAGAATCGCATCTTGCCCCCTTTCACAGTCTTTCCCAGCCCCTGACGTGCAGGACTAAATAGCACCCGCAGCTGAACCTACCTGCACTGCCCCAATCTGGCTGACGAAAGCGGTCAAGCTGCGGGGCAGGGGGCAGGAAGCCAGCGCTGCTCGAGATGCCAAGCGGCCTGGTACTGCGGCACCGCCTGCTCGCATGCCGACTGGCGGGCGGGGCACTGGCGGCTGTGCAGGGCGCTGGGGGCGGCAAGGGCGGCAGGGCAGGAGGGTGCAGGACAGGAACAATGACAAAGCAGCATGAATGGTGTTACATTTTCAAAGTAACAGCAGAGTAGTTTTACAAAGCTGGGTGTCGCAGCGCAAGCAGTTGCTAGCGCGTCGCAGGTATGCGGCTATGCAGCCAAGCCATGATCGTGGTGAACGCATCGTCTGCTTCAGGGTCCAGATCAGTCACAGGTGCGGGCAGGGAGGCGGGCGGCGCCGTGCTGGCGTTCAGCCCTTGCGCTGCGTGCCACTGCGCAGCCTCCTGCGCGTTGCGCTGCTGTATGTCGCGGACCACCTTAGCGTACGGTGCATAGCTGCTGTAGGTGAACTTCTGCCACACGTAGGCAAGCGCTCGCCGCATGTCCTGCCGCCGCTCCTCCGGCACCGCCAGCAGCACCTGCATGTGCCGAGGGGTGCAGTGCCCGCAAGGTTGACGCGTTGCCTTTCGCGCTGGCAGGACGGCAACGAGCACAAGAGCGGCCTGATGCTGTGCCCATAAGCCGGGCAGCATGCGGCGCACACAGAGTGCAGAACAACAACCGAAAGCACAGCACAGCACAGCACAGCAAGGCGCCCACAGCACGGCGTGGTGCAGCACACCTCTGGCAGCTTCTCCAAATTGGCCTGGGGTATGCGCAGTGTGAAGCAGGAGAGGTCGACGATGGATTCGAAAGACACGTCCACTTCGTCCTGCAGGCTTGAACCATGAAGTGGAGCATGTTTGCAGGAAGGGAAGGAAGAAAGGGCGCAAGGAAGCCTCAGCAAGTGGCAACAAACACGCAGTGCCGCATGCTGCACCGGCCAAGCTGACACAGACCCCACGCCCGGCAGGCAGGCAGGAAGGCAGGCGGCGCTCGCTGCGCGGTGTGTGCAGTGCAATTGTGGGCAGCAGTGTCGCCGCTTCACGTTCCTCCCTTCCTCCTCACCATGATGATGACAGGGATGCAGCTGCAGCAAGGAAGCGGGGCAGAGCACACAGAGCACAACAGTGAGGTCTTCGGTGCACCCTGTGCCTGAAGCTGGAGCCAAGCGAGTGCCTGCCCTGCTGCACAGCCGCCGTACTCGCCCGCACAGCACCCACTCAGGCATCACCCACCCGGGCGCCACCCACCCAAGCGCCACCCACCCACCCGTGCAACGTGGCATCATCCATGCGCGCCACCCAACCTGCAGACGAGCACAGGCAGCACTGCTCGGAGGTTGTCAGCCTTGGGCCGACCGCCTCTCTGGCAAATGTCGGCAGCAGTGGTCAGCTCGGCAGCAGTGATGGTCCAGGGGGCGTGTTCATCTGCGCGCGTTCGCCAGATTTTTCGACTGCAACAAGGATAGCAGCTGTGGCCGTCGCACAGCAGCCGGACGGCTCACCGTCGCCAGGCAGCACCAGGCAGAACTCTGAGGATGCCATCAGCTCTGAGTAGTCTCCCGGCACAGCACCACGCCTGCAGGCACACCACAAGGCCCGCACACCAGATGATTGCGTTGCAGTGCAGCGAGGTTGGCACTGTGCACCTCAGATGATGGCACACAGCTACCCCACACAGCTCTGCCTTGGAGGTATCCACTGTCCCGCAGTGCTGCTCCAGTGCTTGCCAGGCTGCAGACTCTGCTGGACGCGTGCCAGGCAGCCGGGTCGCGCTGCGCCCCCCCCACTACAAGCGCACTCACTCGCCGACCGCGATGCGGTGCTTGTTCAGCCAGTCACCCTCTCGGGAGGCAGTAGCCAGGCGCTGCCGAAGGCCTCTGGAGTAACCAGGGTTGTCCGGCTGCACTCGCCCTGCTCAATCAAATCAAAACAAAAGAGAAGCAAGTGAGAAGCGGTGAGCCCGTATGCGTGAGTATAGGATGACAGCCAGGTCTGTAACCTCAGACGGGCTGCCTACCAGCCATAGACGGGCTGCCAACTTGGTCATGAGCCAGGTCGTGAGCCATTATGTGTCTCACTGGCCGTCATCAGTACACTCAGCAGGAGCAGCAGGAGCAGGTGGGCTGGGTGAGCGCCCCTTTTGTGCTGCAGAGAGCCCCTGGCAGGACGCCTTTACCAGCGGCACGCAGCAGCAACAGCAGCAGTGGTGCAGTAGCAAGTAACCCCGGCGGCACACCGCAGCAGCAGCAGCAGCGGCAGTAGTGCAGGCAGGTCTTGCCTCTGTGGAGCGCCAGCCAGGTGCGGTTGCGAGGGCGAGCGCCCAGCAGCGGGGAGGCGTGGAAGTGGCGGGGCGTCTTGAACTGAGGGATGATCAAGTCCTGCGTGAAGCGAAACTTGGGGATTGCAGTACTGGTCAAGTGCACTTGCTGTACTGCTGCGTGTGGTCAGTGCAGTTCGCAGTTTTCAGGTGCGCGGGGAGACTGCAGAGAAGACTGCAGGCGGCAGCCCTGCCAAAACAAGTTTTGCTTCCAAAAGCCTGCTCACCGCTGCGTCAAAAAGCCAGCCCTGGCCTCACCTTCACAGGGTCATGGCATGCGTGCCCCGCTATCAGCCCCAGGTAGCCGTCTGGCTCCCACTGCGGCAGGGTCGGTTGAAGCAGTGCAGAGAAGGGCAGGCTAGGGCAGTTTAGTCAGCAGCAGGAAGCAACAGTGGTGGGCGGCCACGGCTGGCAGTAACAGCCGGCCAGGCGGTTGACGTGAGGCAGCACAGCAGCACAGCAGCAGCGGCACCACAGAAGGCGCGGGAGGAAGGCCTCCTCCCATCCTTTTCCAGCTGGCAGAACTTGCACTTCTGCCCACCCATTGGCACCCCTGCATTGCAGCCTCACACAACCAACCACTGGTCCCTGCCACAACCAGTCAGCCGCCAGTCGGGAGGCTTACATGAGGGTGCTTCACTTCGGTCGAATACACATCCTCCCAGTACCTGCAGCACGCAGATCGATTGGGATCAAGTACCACAAGCACGCAGGCGGGATGCAGCAGCCGTTGGGGGCAGCTCATGCTGACATCATTGCCTGCTGCTGCCGACCGCAACGGCACAGCTTCTTGTGGGCTCTCAGCTCGCTCGTTTGGGATGTGAGCACGGCTCACCCGCTGCCGCTGGTGTGATTTGCATCACCCTTGCGGCCCCAGTGGCTGAGGATGATGGAGGGGCGTATGGCAGAGGGCACATAGCACGATGCCTGCAGCAATCGAGTAGGCAGTGTGTTGCTGACAAGAACCAGGCAGACAGCCAGGCGGGCAGGCAGGCAGTCATGTTGCTGCTGACAACTGGCAGGCGAGCAGGCATTCAAGTTACTGTTGAAAACTGGCAGGCGGGCAGGCCTGCAGCGGCAACGCCAAAGGGGTGAGAAGGTCGAGGAGGGCAGGCAGGCGGGCCTGACCAGCAACAAAGCGCCCTCACACACCTCATCATGTGTCACCAGCCAGATGTGGTCACGCCCCCCTCTTCGGTTCCTGCAGCATCAGCCACACAATGGACGCGCACCACGCGGCTGTGTCGCAGCAGCCCACACCGCGTGCAGCAGCAGACGAACCGGGAGCCAGGTGCAAGGCCGTGCTTTGCTCCCAGCATGGTTGGCATGTGGACTGCTGTCACCGCCTTTCCTTGAACGGCTCATGCACTGCAGGCCATGCGGAGCTCTGCCCTGTTGATGATCAGGTGCAGCGCTATGATGAAACAGACATGGCAAAGCCTTCCACCTCACCAGTATGGCAGGTGTGCCTTCAGCCAGTGGTATGCCTCGAGCCACATGTGGGTGGCGGCATGCACCCTCAGGCTGCTAGATCCGTACCTGCAAAAGCAGTACAATACGTTCGTACAATACGTTCATCGCAAAGGGAAGGAAGAAAGGCAGGGAAGTAGGCTTGTCACAAGGCCAAGGGCAGCCTGTTTCAGGGGCAGGCAGTACCCCTGCCGGCGTTGGTCAGTCGTTGCACCCTGCATGCCAGCTTGCTGATTTGTATTGCATGCGGCACACACACACACGGTGGCAGGGCCCTGCTCTTGTCCTGTCCACCCAGCGGCCATCAGACAACAAGATGATCCCAGGGAAGCCGCAGCGCAGCAGCGGATTGGCTGAGCAGCCTTCTCCGCATACGCAGGCACGCAATGCCCAAAGTGAAGTCAGCCGAACATCCGGCAGCACAAGCGCACATGCAAGGGCAAACACACACCAGGTGTCGCGAAGGGAGTCAGCGCTATGGCGAACAGGCATCATAAGGCAGCTGCTGAAGGTAGGCACGAAGAAGTAATCTGCAGGAGGGCGGCAGTGTAGCAGGTAACGGGCAAAACAGCAACCAAGGAAGGAAAAGGCCGGGCTGGACCTCGCAGGACTGGGAGCCAGATTTGCAAGCCCTTCTTACTTGAGCAGGCAAGCCCCCCATGCCCACACACACCAGAGCACGGGCCGCAAGTAGCGACTGCTATTGCTGTCAGCCAACAGCCCACCAATCATGGTTGGTTGTTGATTGTTGTGATTTGTTCATATGATGAGTCAATCATCACAGCAGCACCCACCGGCCTCTTCAGGGTCAAGGGTGCGGTGCTCGCTCTGCAGCAGCATCTCCAGGAAGCCGCTCTCGGCAGCGTACGGGTCGGCTGCGGTACCACGCGGGTGATACAGCAGTACCGCGGGTCGGAGAAGTCAGTGCAGGGCAATACCGCAGCGGCGTCAGGCTGTAGAGGCGAGGCCGAGGGCGCGGCGGCGGAGGCGCCAGGGCAAACAGCTGCTGGGCAGGCTCGCAGCGCAGCATTATGGCAGGGGAGCATGGCAGACAGCAAGGATTGTTTCCTGTCCTTTGCGGCCATCTCTCTGTCTCCCTCCCCGTGTGTCCCTCACCTGACAGCATAGTTTCGTTGGCCACGTTAAAATAGCGAGGTACACACACGTCGCCGCCATATCTGTACTGGATCATCAGGCTTGCAAACTCAGCGGGCAGCTCGTACCTGCGGGTGCACAGCAAGCGTGCTTGCTGCTGGTGGTGACTGACAGCCCGTGTGTCCGCAAAGAAACTTGCGATGCAGGCTCGAGCAGCAGCGGTCAGCCAGGTTGGCACTGGCGGCACATTGGCGCTGCCGTGAGAGATAGAAAGAGAAAGCCGTCAGGCAGGTAGGGAGTGCAGGCCACTGTCGGCAGGCTCCAACTGGGCTGGGAACCAACGCCTGCCAGCGCTCTGGCACATGCATGAACTGCCGGTGTGGCTATACATTAGACAAGCAACCAAGGGCAGGGCTGCATACATGCATGCAGCCTGGGTCTGTGTCGCCAGATGCTTTGCAGAGGCACGGACTGATGCCCAGGCAAGCAAGTGCCAAGCGCTTCAGCCCACAGGCTCACACGTATATGAGTGGGTGCTTGCGATAGGATCCGGGAGGAAAGTCCTGGGCCGCAGGGGTCCTCACATGGTCTTTGATCCAGGGCCGCGATTCCTCCCGCCCTGCAGCAATACACGAACAAGCAATACGTGCGTGGCACTGCCATCAGCAGCGCCGCAGCCCTCAGCCCTGCAGCCCGGTACCAGCTACAGCACAGGCAGCTGCAGTGTATGGGGCGACAAGGTACGGCCGCAGCAGGCGACCGCTCCCAAATCTGCAACTCTGCCTGCCACACACAGGCCCCCGTGGCACAGGTGCAGCCGCCCTCACCTGGCTTTGAAGCGTCAGCTGTGGCGCTGCGGTGCGCACAGTCGATGCCGTGCCAGCCGGGGTCACACTTGCAGTAGCCTTGGTTGCACTCGCCCCGACCATTGCACTGGTTCAAACAGAACTGCACAGTAGAGCGCAGAGGCGGGTGGGCAGTAGGAGCCGGTGGGTGCCCTGTCTGTTCCCCAATGAAGAAGATGCCCTCAAGGAAAGCCTAGATGAGATAGCTGAGCAGGGCTTCATCCACAACGTGCTAGCCCGCTTTGGGATGAGCCAGATGAGCGTCTCGCTGCCGCAAGCCGCAAGATGAGCTGACAGGCAAGGCCGGTGGCAGGCACCTCATTTCCCAGAGCAGGTGCCCCCTGAGGCTCAGCAGCTGCCACCACTCACCATCTCAAAACGCTGCTGACATCCCTGGCCGCCCCACCCTGCACCACACAAGCAAGGCGGCAGGCAGACAGGCGTTTGGACAAGCATCTGGACAGCTCTGTGCTGCGGCTGGGTCAAGGGGCCCCCACTCATACCACTCCAGTGCATGCAGCCCACCCAGGTCCGTGCTGCTGCCTGCCGCCAACCTCCCGTCACTGGTGGCACCACCCACCGTCAACGATACAGTCGCACATGTGCTTGGGCTCCTCCGCCATGCACCAACCTCCTGGACCGAAGAGCAGATCGGGATCTGTTTCGCCCCAGACCGTGGCGGTACCGTTTGGAAGCTTGCCGGGCTGGCAGTACCAGCCCATCGGGCGGCCCTGGCGCTCGGGGGGGCTCCCTGGCAGCAGGAAGGGGCAGCAGGGCAGCAGGAAGGGGTGACATTAGTAAGTGACCTGGTACTGGCAGTTTGCCACCTCTTGGGGACCAATTGGTGACAAATTGTATTGACAGGCAGTCTGCAATGCAATGCGCTCGTGCAGTGCTCTTCAGCCCATGGTGGCCTGCCGCCCCGCCTTGGCCGCTGCTCGGTCGCGGACGGTATGGCGGTACGGCGGTACGGCAGAGACCGCAGTACGCTCACCCAGCGGAGCGTCCTGCTTGGCCGGCACCCTGCCGTAGGGCGTGTGTGATGGGCAGTAGCAGGCGGCGATGTCATCGTCACAGGTGCCTGCACACGCGTAGAAGCTCACATAGAAACACATAGACACACATGCTCCGAGATGGCAGCGCATCATGGGCAGTCATCATGAACACTCCTTGCTGCGCATGCGCCCGCCATTGTGGCAGCCTGGACCCAACACTAGCTATCGCTTGCTTGCGCACACACATTCATTGCACATGCCACAGCAGCAGCCCCAAGTCATACAACAGGAGGACCCAACGGTCAGATTTAGCCTCCTTGCCCAGGAGGGCCCCCCAACCTGCGCAGTGGCTCAGCGGGAAGTGCCAGAAGCTTTCCACCTCCAGCCCAGCTTCCAGCCTGGCGGGGATCCGCGGTACCTCGAACCCAAACTGGCGGCGCTGGTGGGTACAGTACCGGGGCATGGGCTGCAGGCAGTTCCAGCTGGTCCAGCCCGCGGGGCAGGTGCAGAGGCCGGTGAGCGCACTGCACACCCCGACCTGGGGAGGAAAGAGAAGCGGGTTGTGTAGGCGCACGTGTATGTGCTGTGCTGCTGTGGGGTCTGTGTGTGAGGGTGAAACCTGCTGAGTGCGCTGAGTGCGCTGGGACCAAGCCAGCTGAAGGAAGACAAGGACGGGAAGACAAGGACGGGGCGGGACTAGCTGGCCGTGGCAGGAGCCGGCAGCGCGGGGTGTGCATGTCGGGACAGCATCGTCAGCTGCCGGGCTGGCCACGTCACACAGCGGGAGCTGGTGTGAGCCGCGTTGGGTGGGACAAATGGGCAAGCTCTCTGCCAGTCGCAGCACTGCCGGCAGGATACCCCCATGCAACATACATATACACACACACACACACACCTTGTTGCAATCCAGGGAGCAGGTGTGGTTGCCTCGAGGGGCAGGCGCCGCCGGAGATAAGGCCTGCGTATGGAAGTCGGTGCACCAGCTGCCCAGTGTTCCCTCGCACAGGCGGTTGATGTGTGCAGTCAGCTTGGGACGAGGAGCCGGCAGGGAGGTGAGCCGCTTGCCATGGCTGCTGCCAGCCTGCAGGGTGCAGCAGTTGCTGAAGCGGAGTGTGCTAAGGCACACAGCGGTTGCGGTATGGGCGGGGCGGGTGCCGCCGTGGCGGGCCCGCTCTGGCGCACCCGACTGCTTGCGAGCGTCCAGTGGCTGTGGTTGTACTTCAGAGCGACGATCAGCGCTAGCAGCAGCACGGAAACCAGCCCGCCGCCAAAAGCGAGCTTGGCGGGGCGGCGTTGGGCCCGGCTGGCTCTCAGCTTCACCATGAACGGATCGGCATCGGGCCGGCGCCCTCAAGATGCAGAAATCGACGCCGGTGAGCTGGTGCCCATCTCGCCGCCGTCTCGCCCGACCGCATTTGCCGGATGAACATCTTTCACTGCGGATCTTGCACTGCGCCAACTGCGTTCTGGTTGGCATTCACTGACGCTGTCACTTGAACGGAGTACTTATGTTGCAACTGTGCAACATAGAAATCGCTGCGCACTACAAAGCAGTGCCGTGCGGAGCCGGCACCACCTCTTGCACCAGATCCAGCAATAGGTAAGCGCCCAGGCAGGCAAGGGCGTGAGCGTTACAGGAAGGCAGACAGTTGCTGGAGCCGTAGAGCTAGATTTAGGCACAAATGGCCCTGCTGCCAGCAACAGCGACAGGCGCTGCAGCAGCTTCCGTTGCCGCCATGGCGGTGGGCCGATGAGTGTGGTGGTGGCACTGCCCCTGTGGCCCCCGGATCCAGTCCCCAACCAGACCAGCATCAAAAGAGTGTATGAGTTGCATGCTAGTCCACAATGAAACGTTGCATGCCATCAGCCAAGTAGCTGTCGACAGCTGCTGTCAGCGGCGGCAACACAGCATGCATGTCGCAGGGCCAATTTGTGACCCTTCAGACGTCCCTTTCCTGCATCGTGCATGACGTCAATCTTTTCGCGCACCCATTCCCATTCTTCTCAATTCCATTCATTCATCCGATGCTGTCTGCCACCTTCACCCGCTGCATCCTCCCCACTCTTGCCTCAGGCAGGCGTGTAAAGCCGGCCGGAGCCGTCTCCCGCCCGATGACGTCGGAGACCGCCTCTGTGCAGGCCGACAACGACCTGCCCAGCTTCCCCTTCGCCAGGCCCTCAGGTTTGTGCCGCCGCCGAAGCAGGCCCCGGCGTGGAAGATGACTGATGACATAATCCTGCGCCTTCACGCCCTGCTTATCCACCTCATCAATCACAGCAGCCTGGCCATCCCTGCCATCACCACCTTCCTCACACATGCCCCACGCCCTCCCACACCAGCAGGCTACGAGCCCGCCGCTGAGTACGCCGAAATCCGAGCAAGCAAGTGCCCCATGGCGAAGGCCAAGCTGTTTGACGGCTCGCCCATCTGGATGGCAACCAAGCTGGAAGACCTGCAAGCTGTGCTCGTGGATGACCGCTTCTCAAAGGTGCGAACCAGACACACCAGCCTGAAAGGCAGGCGGGCACCCGCGCCACACCCCTGCCTAACCGCTGTTGAGGGCTGCTTGCGGCGCCTGCCCTGCCTTTTCTTTGTTGGGCACACCACCACGCAGATTAATTTCAACTGTTTTCCTGCTGCCGTAGGTGCGCACCCACCCAGGCTTCCCGGAGCTGTCCCCAGGTGTGTGTTGCGGCCACCTGTCGGTCGTTCCTGCCTTGCTGCCCGCCTGCCCGCCTGCCCGCCTGCCCGCCTGCCTGCGCTTCCCTCGAGACGGTGGCTGGCCCTTTGCAGCGCTGTGCCCGTCTGCGGCTGTGTAATGCTCTGAGCCCCAGCCCGCCTTCCACCTCCGGGCCCTCCTTCCCCTCCCACCCGTGTGCTGTGCGCTGAGCCCCCTCCTCCTTTCTCGCCCGTGTGCTGTGCAGGTGCCAAGGCTGCTGTGAAGGGGCGTGAGGCATCCTATGTCGACATGGACCCGCCAGGTGGACGCTGCACGTTGCCATCAACGCAGTGCTGTCTTGCTTGTTTGTGTTTCCAGTCCGTGTGTCCGCAAAGAAACGTGCGATACAGACTTGCCCAGGGGCAAGTGCTGTCCGTTATGACACGTCCAATGCCTGTTGGTTGTGTCGGCAGTGCCACTCGGTTGCCTGAGACACGAGCCAGCACACCAGTGCCAACACACATGGGCAACTTCAAGCCACACTTCTGACCACTCCCTCTGCTGCCACCTGCTGCCACTGCTGGTTTGTGCGTGCGCCTCCCATGGCAACCTCCCCTGCTGCCGCTGCTGCTGCAGAGCACACACGCTACCGCTCCATCTTCGAGCCTTTCTTCAACGAGGCGGCAGCGGCAGCCCTGCGCCCCAGCATTGAAGCCAAGGTGAGGGGTAGCAGGCCAGTGCTGCAGCTACGCTCTCTGTCAGCATCCCTGCAGCATGCCTGCAGCCACTGCACCCTACTCTGTATCCGCTCGCTCTCCCACGCCTCCCTTGGCCCAACATCTAATACCTCCTAATCCACTACATGTATCTTGTAAACCCTAGCCTGTTGACTGTCCTGCTTGCAGGTATTCACCCTCCTCTCCTCCCCACCTCCTCGCCTCCTCACCTCCCCACCGCCTCCTCCCCCTGTGCAGGTGAACGAGCTGATCGACGGCATGGAGCGCCAGGCTGGCGCCAACGGCGGCTCCGTGGACTTGGTGGAAGCCTTCTCGCTGCCCCTCGCTTTCAGGGTGATCTACGAGCTGTTGGGGGTGCCCGTTGAGGTGAGTGGGTTGGGAGGAAAGAATGTGTGGCGCGAAGGCGTTTGTGGACGGCGTGTGGGAACGGCAGAAGTGCAGGGTGAGGTGCAAACGAGCCGTTGGCTTGCCTGCCCGTCCCAAGGCATCCACGCACACCGGCTGCCACACTGTACCGCCCACATGTACCGCCCATACACGTGTACCGCAGGACTACGAGACGCTTTCCAGCAATGTGGCTGTGCGCGCCTCTGGCTCCTCCAACGCCCGGGATGCCGCCGCCGCCCAGGAGAAGCTGACAGCCTACATGGTGAGTGAGTGAGCGAGTGAGTGAGCGAGCGAGTGAGTGATTGAGTGAGTGAGCGAGTGAGCGAGCGAGTGAGCGAGTGCTTTTGTCATCTGGCTGTCTGTGGCTGGTTGGGCTGGCTGGCAGCCGAAGCTGTCAAGCTAGCCAAAGTTGACCTGAGCTGAGCTTTTGGTTGATGTCTGGCTGGATGGATGCTGCTGTCACGGCTGTGCCTCCTCCTCTTTTCCCGTGACCCCTGCTCGCCCCCAACTGTTGCTCCCCTTCACTGCGATGCCGCAGGAGTCCCTGATTGCATCCAAGGAAGCTTCTCCCAGCGATGACATGCTGAGCCGGGTGATTGAGGGGCAGCTGAAGCCCGGGCTGATTTCCCGCGAAAGCCTGGTGGCCCACGCCTTCTTGCACCTGGTGGCGGGCAACGCAACTGTCGCTTCCATGATCAACCTGGGCCTGGTTTCGCTGCTGGAGCACCCAGATCAGGTGCGTGTGTGGGCGTGTGTGTGTGAGATGGGTGAGAGGGGCTTGTGTACAAAACAAAAATAAGGGCTGAGGGGATAGCTGTGGGTGTAGGGTGGTGTGTTGGGTGGCGGCGGGGGGTGGGAGCAGGCATTCGTCAAGGGCAGGGACTGCTTAGCCCTGCGGTGGCAGATGCACTTGCAAGCACCCTCTGCCCGCAACCGCTGCTGCTGCTGCTGCTGCTGCCCCACTGAGCCGGCTGCCCTACCCAGTGTGCCCGCCCACTGACTTTCAACACACTCTTTCTCTCTCGCACGCACACACACATACACCCATCGACGTACCGCGCTCCTGTTCCGTTGCCCACCCAATGCTTTCCCTCGCTGCAGATGGAGGCCCTGAGGAAGGACCCCTCCCTCATGCCAGGGGCGGTGGAGGAGATCTGCCGGTACCACACCGCCAGCGCACTGGCGCTGCGCAGGGTTGCGCTGACGGACGTGGAGGTGAGGTGAAGTGAGCAGTGGAGTTTGGGGATTGGGGATGAGCTGAGTTAGGTGGGGTGAGATTGGGCGGAATTCAGGTGGAGATTAAGGTGTATGAAGTGAGGGTGAGAGGTGCTTTAAATGGGGTGCAGCGGCGGGGAGGGGTGCCGCGGCGCTACTGGGAGGGGGGAGGCGAAGAGGCACGCACGCGCCACGCACACCCCACCTTTGCACAGCAGCTTCACCCTGACCCCCTTCAGTATACAAGCATTCTGTCCCCTGCATCTCCACATGCCTCACTCACCCACCCACAACCCCTCCCTCTCTGCTCTTCGTGCACCGAACTGCACAACAGGTTGGCGGCGTGACTGTGCGTGCCGGTGAGGGCATCATCGCCCTCAACCAGAGCGCCAACAGGGACGAGGCAGCCTTCCCTGAGCCAGACAAGTTTGACATCCGCCGCGATGCCAGCGCCCAGGTGTGACTTCTGTGCATGTGTGCCCAGGGAAGGGCAAGGGAAGGGGGCACAGAGCGAGGCACGGGAGGGGCGCAGGGGTGACTGCCTTGCCTGGGGCAGAGGGTTGGTTGTCAGCTGATGGCAGCTCGAAAGGCACATGCGCTCTCGCAACCCCACCCCACTCACGTAGCATGCCCCTCACACTCTCCTCGCTGCTGCCAAATGCACACACCGCAGCTGGCTCTCCCCTGCCCCTCCTCCCACCTGCCTGCCCGCCTGCTCCCCTTGCTTGCAGGTCGCCTACGGCTACGGCACCCACAAATGCGTGGCCATGCCCCTGGCCATGGCCGAGCTGGAAGTGGCCTTCTCGGGCCTGCTGGCCCGCCTGCCGAGCATCAAGCTGGCTGTGCCCGCCGACCAGCTGCAGTGGAGCAACCCCAAGGGCGATGTGGGCCTCAAGTCGCTGCCGGTGACCTGGTAGGGTGGAGCAGGTGGAGCAGGTGAATGACAGGGACAGAGGCGCGGCCTGCTGATGGCTGCGCATCAGCTGATAACAGGCCTGGCTGAGGCTGGCCACTCTCTCGGTCAGCCCTGCCGGCCGGCAGCCGCGCTCGCTGGGCCCTCTTCCCCACAGCCACTTCTCCTCATCCAACATATAGCATATCCATGATAGCCCTTCTCTTGAGACCACCTTACCCTTTTCTCCCACATTCTCATCCTGCAATCTCACTCACCCACCCCACTCACGCATCCTCTGGCGCTCGTGTGCCAGCACCTTCCCCTTGTTCCTATGCCGTGACTTGATTCGATCTGATCAGCTGAGCGTGAGAGGCGCTTGAGCGCTTGAGTGTAATACAGTGTATTTCAATACCAATCACTGATGATGTGTGGTGACATGTGGGCCGCCTCCTCTACCGCTTGTGACCCTGATTCTCACTTCTGGTGTTTGGTTCAAATCAGTGAGGGAGGGAAATCAGGTATAAGCTGATAGCATAGCACAGTGTGCGAATGCGTGAGAGAGAGAGAGTCATAACAGCAATGGGAAAGGTCGGAAAAAGGCAAAGGGGGGCTGTTGCGAGCACGCCGCGACGAAATTGCATTGCAGCACACAACGGTGCCCTGCAACGGTGCCGCAGGACAACCCACAGCAGGGACAGGGCGTTGGAGCACACATGCAGGCCGCTGCATGCGCTGCACTTTGGACCGCCATACTTGCCAGCACTGCCGTCCGTCACTGTTGCTGCTGAGCACCCCAGGCGCAGATGACGTGCTCAGATCTGCCTGTGTTCAAATCTAGATCTGCAGCGCGGCCGCAATGGGAGCTGCCAGTGACAGCACCTCGAAGGGAGCTCGGTCCGTGACTGAGGTGACTGTTGCGGGACAGGAGTCAGTGATCCAGAAGTACCTGCGGGATGGGGGCGTTTGAACCAGGGGAGCAGGGTTGGTGGATCAGCAGTGCTTGGCAAACAGAGACGAGAGGTTGGTGAGCTGGTCTGTGAGTTGCAGCTGTCAGCCAGCTAGGAAGATGGCAGGGAGCAGGCAGCCGCAGCTGTCGCAGGGAGGAGACACAGGAGCTGCAATCCTGCGCCGCTCACACAGCCCTCATGCCGAATGCCAAAGCCCGCCGCTGACGCCCGCCATCCTCTCATACATTCATCCAATTCACCCACCCACCACCCGGCCCACCTGCCCCGGCCCCAGATTCGAACCACTCTGCCTCCAAACCCATCGCACTTACCACCGGCCCCACGAGCCCCCAGCCCCCAGCCATCAGTCCGAGCCACACCCACCCACACCCGCCCAGCCGGCCCCTCCCCTGCCCTCCTCACTGCTCACTTGAAGCCGTCGGTGGCGCCGTTGCCGCCCTCCCCCTCAAACCGCCGCCAGGATTCGTTTGGGAACACGCCGTGTGTGACGTAGGCGCTGACGTGGGCTGCCCCCTGCGTCGACAGCAGCCGCTGACACTCTATGAGAGTACCACCTGCGGTGAGGGGGTAAGAGGGGTTGAGAGGTAGGGGCAGGAGGAGAGGTGAATTACAAGGGGGGTCCAACACCCTCCCACCAACCCGCACGCCCGATCGCAGCAGATCATCCACAATTGCAAACCCACTCATGCATCACACACCCCTGCCGCCCACCCACGCGACTGCCTGGTGCCCACATGATGATTGCGCAAATCAAGGCAGACATAAAATGCAACACCAACCAAGTTTACAAGTCAAAAAAGCAACGCGCACCCGACTGCACCAGGTCGTCCACAATGACGACATGCCGCCCTCGAGGTGTGCCCTCCTTCAGCCTTACAATCCGCTTGTCTCCATCCCGCACCTTGGTGCAGATCACCTGCTTACTTGAAGGAGGGAGGGGAGAGGAGAGATGGGAGGGAGGTGGGAAGAGGGGACAACGGGGTCAGGAGGAGGGCAGAGGGGAGTGGCCAAGGTGCCGGGTGTCACCCACATGGCCACCACAGGCGCTTCACACATCGCCAGTAGCAGCAGCACTGCCACCCCAACACAACAGACCGACGGCTGGGTTTCCGGGTTTCTTCCATCTCTGCTTGGTCGCCACCAACACCACCCTTTCACCACCACCGCCCCCACCACCACAGACCCCTCCCACCCTCCACCTCTTACCTCTGGGTAGTCCCCAAACTGGTAGTGGAAGCGCTTCCAGGCGCCCTCATCCGGGTATGCAATGGTGATGTTGCTGGCATCGGGCAGCTGCTGCAGGCGCTGCCTGTGAATGTGGGGCCCGGTGAGTGCGGAAATTAGGGCCGAGAGGAGAAGCAGGCAGAGACGGAGGCATGAGGCATGAAGCATGAGGCAGAAGCATGAGGCAGAGGCAGAGGCGTGAGGCATGACGCATGAGGCATGAGGCAGATGCAGAGGCAGAGGCATGAGGCAGGCGAATGAGGTGTCAAGGCTCCTCACACACACACGCACATGCAGGGCAGCAGCTGAGTAAGTGGACGTTGTTGACCAGCTGAAGCGTGGCAGCAGCACCTGGCTCCCACGCAACCTCGCCCCTTCACCGCCCACGTCGCGTGCTGTTGATGCGTGCAATGCATTCCCGCAGCTCACTCGCTTCGGCAGCAGTATCCCTCCACCAACCACCCCCACCGCCACCACCCCGCTTGGCGGTTGCTGCCCGCAGTCCCATACTCTGTATGGCCCCCTCCCTGCATCCAGCCCAGCTCAGCCCTCACCTCAGCAGCGGAATGCCTGACTCAAAGAGCGGCAGCACCTGGTCCCCGAAATAAAAGCGCTCCTGAAGAGCGTGAATGTCGAATATGACCACGGAGGCTGCGGGGGGTGGAGGGGGGAGACAAGGGGGGAGGGGAGGGAGACGGGAGGTGAAGGGAGGCGAGGGATGGGAGGTAAAGGGAGGAGAGAAGGGGTGTGAGGAGAGGTGAAGGGAGGTGTGGAGGGAGAAGGTGAGAGGGCAGGGGGTGGGAGGGTTTGGGTGGATACACAGCAGTGAGATTTGTTGAAAGCAGAGCTCAGGCGATGAGGGGAGAAGGGGCAGGGGACAGGCGGCACACCATGCAAGCACACAGAGCCCTCCGCCCCGCCCACCCAACCACCACCACCACCACCACCACCACCACCACACACACACACGAACGAGACATAGCTGCAGTCGCCCTCACCCGGCCCCCCTCGCGCCAAGGGTATGTTGGAGATGATGCGGGCAAGCGTGAAGGCAGTTGCCACATCCCCCTCCGCCTCAACTCGCTCGGCTGCAAGAGGCAGGTGGAAGTGAGTTTTTTGGGTGCGCACGCTGCGCAGTTCTCCTGCTGTCGGCCTCTGCACCCACTCACTGCCTGCACACCGTACCGCAATTCCTGCCCAATGCCACACACACACACACACACACTCACATACACATGACCTACCTGTGCCGGTGGGGAAGTAGGGCAGCACAAGGGTGAAGGAGCCCACAAAGAGGCGGGGCAGCTGGTAAATGATGCTGATCTGTTCGAATATCACACCTGCGGGCACACACGCATCATCACACACAGGAGGGGCAGAAGGGACAAGGGAAGGGAGGGAGGGTATGAGAGCAGGGCTGTGGGGTGCCCGCCGAGGGCGAGGAGAGGAGCGGGCATGCGGGACCATCCCCACAAGACAGCAGCATGGTACTGCCCCCCACACACCGTCTTGACACTGCCTCGAACTCAGCACACATGCACGCATGCATAGGGCACTGTCCAGCCACACACACACACCACGCCCGCCACCCACCTGGTGTGTGGAAGGAGGCGAGGAAGGCCACGTGGCGGTTTCGAATGCGAATGGCGTCCTTCACAAACAGGTTGGGGAAGCCGTCTGCAAACCGCCTGCAGGATCACGAGCAGCAGCAGTAGCAGCAGCGGCAGGATAAAGAGCAACAGCAGCAGCAGCAGCAGCAGCGGCGGCATCATGATAGAGAGCAGCAGGATCAAGAACAGAAGGATACAGAGCAGCAGCAGCAGCAGCCGCAGCAGCGGCAGGTGGCAAGGCCAGGGGGGCGTCAGCTGACCGTGCGTAGCAGCAGCATGACTGCCAGTGATGCGGCTGGTGTTGCTGCTGGCTGGGATTGAGTCAAGGCGAGTCACTGAGGCTTCCCTTGCTGTGGCGGGATGGGTTGCGCAGCAGGAGACAGCAGCTGTGCCTCCCTGCAAGCACCGCTGCACGGTGCACACCCAAGCAAGCATCGAAAGGGCAGCCCTCCCGCACGCAGTGGCCAGGCCAGCAAGCAGCAGGGACAGCTCTGCCGCAGCCGCAGCGTGCTGCCAGCCAGCTGCCCACTTGCTCACTTCCAGTTTATCTCCGCCAGTTCCACGGTGCCATCGCTGCACTCCACTATGCGCCGCGCAAGCTGCTCACAGTCGGGATAGTAGAATAGCAAGCAGTCCTTCTTCAAGCACTCGGGCACCTGCGGCAGCACGGATCCGCCCCTTCAGCGTGCAGACATGGCGGCAGGGTCGACCAGGCTGAACGGCAATTCGCAGTGGCACGATGCATGCGTGATGGCACTGCTGCCAGGGTGCCGTTGTGCCTGTGGCATGCCGACTGTCAATGCGGCAGCAATGACACGACAGGTGGTAAAACCGTTACCGCCGCCGCCGACATGCATTTGTGTGCGTCCTCACCTCGTTGAGCGTCACGTTGGGCGCCTGGATGCGATAGTCGGACGTGTCACCGAGGGAATTTGCTGGCTTGAGCATATGGTGGTTGCTCATGTTGCAAGTGCCGACGGTGCGCAGCAGCGACTGATGCCGGGCGGCGCAACGAGAGTGTGACGATGGGACCCGACTCGTAGCGCTCAGCGAACTGCCAGCGGGCCTTGCAGACATGCAGGCCCGCACTATCAATCGGGAGATGCAGGATTGAAGCTAGCCGTCAGGACATGCGGCAGCTAGCACGCATCGCGCAGCAAGTGATCGCAGTTTCGAGCCAAAAGCAGGACAAGTGCAGGACAACTTCAAAGTTGCAGTTTCACGGGCTATGTGACTCCCAGCAGTGCTGGTATGGGGATTGCAAGTCGACAGACTCATTAGCGCAGTCGTCAGTGCCGGCAAATAACTGCGAGGCTCCGGCTGCCTCTCCCTTGATCCCCAACCAGCACCCGTGATTACCACATTGCTTCAGGCGCGCCGCGCTCAGCCACACCGAACAGCCACAGTGCCAACCACCTGGGCGACCACGCTATCAGAGACGAGCAGCAACACAATAAGCCGTCGTCTGACAACCTGCCACGGCGATGGGCGGGTCAGACGCGGCAGCGGCCGCCGTCGCCAATGGGCAGCGCATAGTCGTGCCGGTGGTAAGCCTTCCCGCTGTGTCTGATCTCTACTCGACGTTGCTGCACACTTTTACAGTGTTCAACTGATCACAGCCTGCTTGCACCTGCTGTGCAGGTCTCCGCCGGCAAGCAGCAGGAGGAGGGTGACAGCAAGGAGCGGCGCATCCCAGCAGCCTGGGCCTATGTGCGCTCCTTCGCATGGGTGCGTCCCATCATCATTCTGGGCGTGCTATACATCTGCGCCCTGTGCATCATCCTCACACTCTTCCACAAGCTGCCGACTGTCAGCCAGCTGGCAGGTGCGTGCCAGTGCACATTGTTGGTGGTTGAGTGAGGTGTGCAGAAGGTCAGTTCAAGTCAGTGATGAATTTGCTTGCATGCGCTGGAGTCTTTCAAGCTCACTTGGCCATGCAACCTGCCTGCCCTCCTGCGTCCACCCAACTCGCTCCTGCAGCACAGCAGCAGCAGCAAGCAGCTGCCGACAACCCCGAGCAGCTGCGCCTCGCAATACCTCACAGCTTCGATGAGCTGCGCAGCGTGCGGCACACGCTGCAGCTGTATCGGCAGAGCTACGCGGTACACGTCGCGGCGTTGCTGGTGGCGGTACATATGTTCTTGCAGTCCTTCATGATACCGGGATCTATTCTTATAAACGTGCTGGCGGGCAGCATGTACTCCCTGCCAGGTGGGTGACCGGCTGCATGCTGCTAGGCTTTTATCCGCTGCAGATTAGCGATGGATTTGCTGCCTTGCCATGACGGGCTGCTCGTGCCCGGCAGCAGCACTGCCAGGAAATGTGCAGCGAAGAATTGCCTGTCGTAGCCTGGCACGGTCGGGGCAGCTGCCGCCCTCAATGTTAGTTTCAGGCAGCAGATGCCCACAGAACGACAAACTACTGGCCGTTGTTGATTTGCCGTGCTGTCATGCTGTGCTGTGGCTGCTGTGCAGCTGCCACGGTGTTCGCAGCGGTTGTGGATGGCGGCGGGGCATCAGTCAACTACTGGCTCTCCCGCTGGCTGCTGCGGGATGTTGTAGCAGGCCTGTTCCCAGCACGCGTGCAGGCGTTTGCAGCTGAGGTGTGTGTGCCGCCTTCAGGTGCTAATGTGCCTGTCTGCTCCTGCTGCTGGATGCTGCCTGCTGGCCGTCCAGACCAGTCTCCGGCTCGTGAAACTCTGCTTACGGTGGCTCCTTGCTCCCCTGTTGCCTGTGTGCGGCAACACATCCCCATCCCTCATTGCAGATGAAGAAGCATCAAACCAACCTGCTGAACTATAATCTCTTCATCAGATCGGCACCCATATTCCCCAGGTGCCGCCCCGCCCCTGACACCTGTGTGCTGCCTGCCACTGCGACGCCCAGACCTGCCTGCAATCAGCCTCTCTCGCTGCATGGCCCTGCGCGTAGCCCACTACCTGCTCCGTGCCGCCGTCGCTTTTGGGACTGCCACCACCTCCCTGACTTGCTGGCTCTGCCATGCACTTGATGTCAATGCTGCTGCAGCTGGGTGGTCAACTTAGCCAGCCCGATTGTCGGGGTGCCGTTTCCCACTTTCTTGACGGCCCTGCTGGTGGGGCACCTGCCGATCAACTTCATCAGCGTCAAGGTGTGCTTGTATGTGACAAGCCTGATGTGTGGGGACAAGCCTCGATTGGCTGCTGTCCGTGCTGTTCATCTCCTGCTCCTCTGATGGCTAACGTTGCTCTGCTCTGTTGCGCTGGCTGCTGCTTTGCCGTGCTGTCTAGCAGCATCAGCAATGAGCTTGCAAGCCATCTTGGCCAGGCCACCTGGTCGGTCTTTAGTGATGACTGACGTACTGAAATCGCGTCCTCGTGGCTCTGTCGTTGTGTGTTGTGTGCAGGCAGGGCACAACCTAGCCACCATGCAATCAGTGTCCGACATGTATAGCTCTAGAAACGTGCTGTTCCTGCTGGCCGTGGGGGCACTGGCCCTCGTGCCCGTCCTGCTGCGCCGCCTTCGCCGCACAGACCGACAGGCACGGCACCGGCACGTTGTGTCTCTGCTGCCCATCATTGCTGCGGGGGCGGGGGGCGCCTCGGCAGCTACCGCGCGAGCTGGCGGCGTGGCTCATGTGCAGTAACACGTGCTGCTGTGGGCGTGCCCGCTTCCGTTGCTTCCTGCTGCGGCTTCTCTTGGGCTGCTGCCTTGTGCGTTGCTTTTTCTGCTTTGCTTTTGCCAATGCTTGTTCCTGATACCGAGACAGCGCTCCTAGGCTTCTTAACATGGCCTCAGCTTTATTGTTATACCACCCTCGCTCTGTATTTTGCGCCGCCGATGTGCCTCCCAGTTTTGCCCGCCTGCTGTATGCCATTGACATACTGACTCATTTGGCACATGGCATTGCCAATGCTCAAATCATGCCTTCGAAACTCACACAAGTGCGCATGCGGGTAGCACGGCGGCGGAAGCGGGACGGCACCGCCCAACACCAAGGAGCGGCCCCCAAACAGGCGATCGACACTCACGACCCATTTCAATCCTCTCTATCTCTTACGGCCGGCGGTGGTGCGAAAGGTGGTGTTCCGCAAGTTTTTCTGCACTATGTCGCAGCTGGCTTACTCCAGCCGTTTCTTGAGCGTGGTAGCACCGCCGACAGGAAGGGCACGCTGTGTATCCAGGACGCCACTGTGTGTGTTTGCGGCGGCGTCGAGCGGCGGCGCGACAGAGGAGCCAACACTTGCACTGGGCCGGCGGCAGGTGTTTGGCGCTGCTGCGGCAGCCACGCTTGCCAGACTGGCTTGGGGATGCGGCTTTGGTGCAGTGGGTGTGGTCACGGTGCCGCCGCCGCCCGTTTCAGCGCTGGAGCTGGCCCCACTGGGAGCGGTTGAGCGAGTGGGCGGCGACAAGCTGGTTGGTCTGAAACCGGAAGAGGTTGCGGTGAGCCTGAGCTTTACAGCGCCTTGATAGTTGCCTGTCCTGTGCGGTTGTGGTGGCAGTCCTGTGCGGCAGCGCAAGCCCTGGTGCCAGTCACAGCAACCCTGCAAGTGTCGCAGCGCAGGCCCCCAAAACAGTCACGTGCACACACTTGGTCATGCCGCCCGAAGATCGCCACGGCTGCCTGCCCGCCTGCCTGCAGGACATCCTGGCCCGCAATTTGAGGGACGGGCAGTACTTCATCACTGGCGACCTCACACCAGAGGTCTTTGCAGGTAGCCGCCTTGATGCTGATCCAGCTGAGCCAGCCAGCTTTGCTCAGTCCGGCAGCAGGCAGTTGGACAGCGTTTGTTTTGCTGTTAATGCTGTGTATGTGTTGCACAGCATACTCTCCATCCATTGTCACAGCTGCCGTGGCCGCCTGCTCTGCCTTCCCTATCTTTTCTATCACCATCGTTGTGTGTACCTTTGCCACGCAGACGACTGCCGGTTCAAGGACCCAACAAATGAGACACAGGGGCTGAGCCGGTACATGAAGGTGATCAGGGACAGGGCGGCAGTGGCATGGATTTATAGCTGAGATTGGTTCATAGTGCACACCATGCTCTTCCTTGACCTGTGGCCCTACCCACTAGTGCAGGCTCTGGGCCTGCTGTTTGATGCCTCCTACTCGGCAGTGCAACTGGACGGCATCCGGGTCACCAGCCCCACAACCATAGAAGCTGACTGGAAGCTGGGCGGGTACCTGCGCTTCCCCTGGCACCCGAGGGTGGAGCCCTTCAAGGGTGCGCTGCTGGGCTGGTGCTGGGCTGGCTGCTGGTGCTGGGCTGGCTGCTGGTGCTGGTGCTGCTGCTGGGCTGGCTGTTGGTGCTGGAGCTGGTGCTGGGCTGGGTGCTGGTGCTGGTGCTGGTGCTAGGCTGACTGGTGGTGGTTGTGCTGATGCTGGTGCTGGGCTGACTGGTGGTGGTGGTGCTGGTGCTGGTGCTGGGCTGACTGGTGGTGGTGGTGCGGATGCTGGTGCTGGGTGAAGTGTTGGTGTCGTGCTGGGTTAAGCCTCTGTCTTGCAGCTCTGCTGTGCACCTGCGCTCAGCAGGTTGGTTGTGTGAGCATGGCTGGTGCCGCTGGTGCCAAGCCTGCGTCCTGGCGGGCTGCTTGGCTGTTGCTATGTGCGCTCTGTGCTGATGTGGCCGCCCTGCAGCAGATGCCGGGTGTCGTGGCTGCTTTGGGAGCGTATCGCTGCAGCGAGATTTTGTGGCCGTGCACTGCATTGCATGCTGGTGGCACGAGCCGCGATGCTACTCACAGTGCCTGCTTGCTTCCTCCCTTCCGCTGGTGTTGCAGGCCACACCACTTATACGCTCGGAGCCGATGGGCTCATCACCTTGCAGGACCAGACCTGGAGCATCAGCAGCACAACTGCTCTCATCGAGAGCTTCACGCCTACTCGCGGCGTCAGCACCGACATCAAGCAGAGCATGAGCGCGTAGCAGGGGATTTGTATCTAAGTGCATCACCACATGATGATGCGTGCAGCTGCAGCACGGCGGTTGACGGTGAGAGACTGTGCGAATATTTCGAGGTTTCAAGTTTCGATGGTGACAGTGTTTTCAGCATTGCGTCTGTTGGCAGCCAGCGCCAGCAGGTGTGTGCCCAGTTGCTGCCCTGCTTTCAGAGCCAAAGCCGCTTAGTGCACACAGGTTCGCCGCACATCTGGTTGGATTTTGCGTTTGTCAAGTGCTGTGACATCGGCATGATGTGGACAAGTTAAATGTTCAGCATAACCAGTTTGGCTTGTTCTCTGTCGTGAAAGCATGTTGCTTTCACATGCATCTCATCGCAATGACGCCTTACACGTGAGCAAAAAAAGTGAGTCGGTCTTTGTGGTTATAGTTGGACTAGCTGCTAGGGCCTCAAGGTATATGCGCCACTGCAAGCTGCAGTGCTCAGAGAGAGATTGCAATTGTTCCGACGGACAGGTACCAGGGTTTAGGGTGCAACGATGTCAGCACTGCGTTTGGCGGCCCCTGCTGCGGCGCGTGGGCTTGACAGCCTCGCCGCGAGCCGACACCAAGCATGCGCCTCCCTGCGCGGTTTCGGGCAACCTCCGCCGCACTTCCCTGCCTGCCGGTGAGCCTCAGAACGACGGTCGCACGCCTGCGGCCTGAGAGACTTGAATGCAGGGCCTGATCAACCAGCTCTCGCCCTGCCACGCTCCTGCAGGGCTCGGCGAGACGGGCCAGATGCGGCTGGCATGCAAGACGGCGGCCGCTGCTGGGACGAAACGTTTTCTCCGCCGCCTGCCCCTTCAAGCGGCGCCTCATCTACAAGGTGTGCACTCAGCTGCGTCAGGCGCTTGTGCTCTTTGATGCATTAAGCTTGCAGGCCGCTCCCTGATTGATCGCATCATCTTGGTTGTGTGTGCAGCTCCCAAGACGCGGAAGGCGAGATGCTGCGGCAGATCCTGCAGATTTCCTTGGACAACACGGCCCGAATCAAAAACTTGGGGGCCAAGTTTGAGGCCTTGCAGGATAGGTTGGAGGCCACCAACGCCACCGCTGCAGCCACCAATGCCACCGACGCGGCCACCAACACCACCGCTGCAGCCACCAATGCCACCGCGCAGGCCATCAAGGCCGAAGTGGTGGACATGAAGGCCCGCATCGACGCGGCTGAGGCCAACTTTGCGGCTTTTCAGGTCGAACTGCAGGCTGCAAACGAAGAAGCAGCTTGCTTGGACCGTAAGATGGGCGAACTGGAAGCGGCTGTGGCAAACGCAGCAGCCCGATTCCCACAGCGCAGGCGGGCTGGGCGGGCAGAGTTCTTCAAGAACGGGCGTGTGGCGAGGCGTTGAGTTCGGTGAGTAGGGCATGGGTCAGGCACATCCCAGCTGGCTTGTGCTGTAGATGGGCAGTCTCCTGTGCAACGGTGCGTCGCCTCTTGTGTGGCATCTGTGCACAACTGCCATTTGCTGACGACGCCTGCTGCCTGTGAATTCCTTTGCTGCAGTCGAGCATCGCAAGCTTGTCCAACCTGCATGGCCACGTCACCGGCTCGCCGCTCTCGCTGGCATTACTGCTGGCGGTCATGCTGCCTGTCACGCCTCACGCATGACCTCACCACCTGGATTGGCCGCTGCCATCCTGCTTCAACGTTTTTGCGGTGCACAAGCATCAGAGTAACGGGCTCTCGCCGCTTGGTGTGGGTGCTCCACTCTCAGCCAAGTATCAGCTGTACCTCAGCATTGCCTGTACCTCGCCCTGTACCTCAGCCGCATGCCCTGTACCTCGGCATTGCCCTTTAAGCACATGCCTACATGCGCCCTTGCTTGCCTTTGTAAATGTCTGATACAAGTCTGAAGATGGCCTCTTCCCGTTCTTGCCTGCAACAAAGATGCGGTTAACTTTGGACATGCATTTTGCTTCGTTCCACTGATTGTAAGTTCTAGGTATACTCAGCGAGTGCTGCAGGAGCCTGCATGACCAGCTCGGCAGCCCCATCTCGACACTCTGTCAGGTGCCCAATGCATGTTTGGTGAGCCTAGCTGCAGCGCTTCACCTGAGCACTTGATGACGGCATTGGGGCGGGGGCAGGGGGGCCACAGCAGCGGCAGCAGGCACAACTGCCGCATCCCCCTACCGCCGCGCACACACTGACACCCACTCACCGTCACTGCAGGCCGTGGAGGTGGTTGTTGATGCCGGGGTTGACGGCCTCGCCTGGGAGCACCAGCCTGCGCTGGACCTGGGCACGGTGGTCAAGGTGGGTGACAGTGGGTGCGAGGGATGGTTGCTCTGGTGCTAAGCGGTGTGCAGCCTGGAAACCGTGTTGTGCTGTCAACTGCAAGCAGCCCTGTGCCGACCTGCTGTGTGGCATTATGCCAGTCGTGGTGCTGTACTGCGCTATGCCGACTTGAGTGCTGTGCTGTGCCGTGTGAGCTGCAAGCCCTGCTTTTATGTGCCTTGTTGTGCTGCTCTGTACTGCACCGTGTCAACCCGCTATGCTGTGCCGCGCTGCTCTGCGCAGGTGCCGCACCTGGACGCTGTTTTATTGAATTTATGAATTTGATGCTGGCAGGAAGGCTGTGGTGGGGAGTGGGGGGGTGGCAGTGGAAGTGAACGTGGAGGTGGTTGGTCGAGATGTCGTGGTTGGGGGCGTAAGTTCTTGGTGCGGGTAACAGGTGAATGAATGTGTCGCTGTGTTATGTGTGCTCTTGCCTGTAGTGGTGGCAGGAGCGCGTGGCGTGCGCCTACGCCGACATGCTGCTGCCGCTGCGCCCGCCCCACCCAGCAACCACCTTGCATGATGTGCCTGCCACACCCTGTTGCGCGCGGGCGTTGTAGAACGATTCAACTTGGTCTGGCAGAAGGAGGGTCTCACTCTGGGGGTTCCCAGCACGCTGCAGGCTGCATCGGGTGAGCATCCCTTGTTTACTAACACTGCCTGACCCACATGTCTCTTTCTGGCATGAGCGTGGCTCCAGCCTGCGTGCCCTGCCCCCTGATCCTGTATCTGCACACCTTCTTGCGCTGCCTGCCTGCTTGCTGCATCCCTGTTGCTTCTTGCCAGGACCTCCCTGGCTTGGCGTACAGCAGGGCTGCAATGGCTGGCTGGCTGCTGGTTGGCTGACAATGGGGAGGGGGCGGGCTGGGCAGGTTGCTTGCTGGCGTGACGGAGTGGGGAGGTGCTTGCACACTGCTGACTCACGTCTGCCACACAGGCATGCACCTGTGCTCCTCTCACGCGCCTTCCCTCAACACACTGCACCCCTCACACGCCTGCAGGTGCTCACATGTAAGGAGGAGTGGCTTGGGTGTCCGGTGCCATGAGCGCTAACAAGACTGCCGGTGGGTGGGTGTGAGGGGAGTGTTGTGTGTGAGCAGGGAAGGCGGGCAGATGAGGCGGTGACGCCCTGCCACTTCTTGTGGCCTTGCACACGAGGCAGCAGCCTGGGGCGGGCACCTGATGTTACTGGTGAATGCCGCTCCGGTGCATATCTATTGTTCTGTGGCTGCCTCTCTCACCACACCTCCTCCCCTCCCTGCCTCTTTTTCCTCATTGCTCCCCTCTCCGCCTTCCCTCCCTCCTCTTCCTTCAGACCTCCGCAACCCTTCTGCCTGGGTGCTGAGCGATGGGATGGGGAACCCAGCATCCATGAACAGCCGTGAAATGAGGCTCCGTTCGATGCCGCATTTAGGGGAATGCAACGGTGAGTGTCAGGGGGTGGCGGTGGTGGGGAGTGATGGGGAGGGCGTGCCCAGGTTCAAGGGGCGAGGGCAGGGATGAGCGGTAGATGGCGGGAGGAGGAGAGGCAGAGACAGCCAGGGGTGGCTGTGAGCAGAAAGGGGTGAACGGTTCACGCACGGCTGCATGATTCTGTGCAGGGCTGCATGTGTGGGAGAGACGTGTGGGTGCCCGCTCACCTTCTTGCCACCGCCTCCTGCCGTCGCCCTTCCATGCCTTGGCCTCCCCTTCCCCCCAGTATAGGTGGTAATCATGGGTTTCGATGTGCCAGGTCTGGACACCAGCAGTACCAGGGAGGTAGGGTTTGGCAGCCTGTACTGGATGGAGAGGGTGGTGGTGCGATAAGCACGGAGGTGAGGTTGTGGCAGTGGCGGTGGCTGGCTGGGGTGTGCACATGCGCATGTGTGGTGGATCCTGTGCTGGTTGGCTGCACCCAACGTGCTGTGTGACTTGGCAGCAGCATATGCTGGAGTATGACGACAGCTCGCTGCTGCTGCCAATCAATGCCAGTGCACCCGTTGATGGCAATGGCGGCAACGGTGGCAAGGGGGTGCTGAGGGTGTCGCGTTATGCCTTCATTTCAGGTCCGGGCGTGGGACACCCAACAATTGTGTTTGATGAGGTGGGTGGGAGGGAAGGTTGCGAGTGCTGGGTCGGGTGGCGAGGGTGGATGAATTTGCAGAACTCAGTTGTGTGGTGCGAAACAGGGCTGCACAGGGCCAACAGCAGGTGCGCAGGGTGCGTGCAATGGATTATTTCTGCCTGTTGCTGTGAACAGTGGTGCTTGCACACAGGCTCCACGTGCCGCACTCTCCATCCTGCCTGCTTCACGCCTACCCTGTCTCCGTTCCCCCTCTGCACCTGCCACACCCTGCCTCCATCTCCCTGCCTGTGCAGCAACCTTGTAAGCTGGGTGCTGGCGGGCACGGCGGACTATCACTTCATCCTGAGACGACACTTTGCCGACCGGCTCATGCTGGTGGATGGTGTGTGGAGAGTGACGATGGGGGTTGGGGTGGGGTGTGCAGCGCGCAGGGCAAGGAGCGGGTAAATGTGGAGGCAGGCGAGTGGAGTGGAGTGGAGGGAGTTTGGTCTGGGAGGAGAGGAAGGTGTGGGTGAGGGAATGGCGGAGGACAGTGGGCAAGCAAGAAAGGCAGCAGCATGGGAGCCCTCCCTCCCTCCCTCCCTCCCTCCCTCCCTCCCTCCCTCCCTCCCTCCCTCCCTCCCTCCCTCCCGCCCTCCCTCCCTCCCTCCCTCCCTCCCTCCCGCCCTCCCTCCCTCCCGCCCTCCCTCCCTCCCGCCCTCCCTCCCTCCCTCCCTCCCTCCCTCCCTCCCTCCCTCCCTCCCTCCCTCCCTCCCTCCCGCCCTCCCTCCCTCCCGCCCTCCCTCCCTCCCTCCCGCCCTCCCTCCCTCCCGCCCTCCCTCCCTCCCTCCCTCCCTCCCTCCCTCCCTCCCTCCCTCCCTCCCTCCCTCCCTCCCTCCCTCCCTCCCTCCCTCCCTCCCTCCCTCCCTCCCTCCCTCCCTCCCTCCCTCCCTCCCTCCCTCCCTCCCTCCCTCCCTCCCTCCCTCCCTCCCTCCCTCCCTCCCTCACCGCCGCCCTCAAACCCACCAATCAGTTGCAGATTGTGACTTCCTGATTGTCTCTCGAGCCGCCTTTGAGTCCTGAGCCCACGACTCTGATGCTGTGCTCGATGAAAACCACAACAACCACAAGTCAAACGCAATCGCATATTCCACATGTAGCAGTGGAGTACAGGGATGGATTGAAGGGGTGGAATGGCATTCGTGGCAGCCCCCCCCCCCCCCCAGCAACAACATGCCGCCGCCAACTGCACCCATGCTCTGCGCCTTGCTCCTTGGTGCTCTCCCTGTCTCTGATCGTCCTGCTCCCTTGCCTTCCCCTCGCTCCTACTCCCTGTTTGCTCCCTCCTCCTCTGATCCTCCTCTGCCCGATCTCCGTTCCTTCCCACCCTTTGTCCCGCAGGGTCAAAGATCTTCCGCCACTACGCCAGCATTGACTGGGTGCGGCACCAGGACCTGTACTGCAACTTCTCCTGCAATATCACCATGAAGGACGAGGTATAACGAGGCAGCTGCAAAGGCTTTTGCAGCCAACGTCAAGTGGCGGATGAAGCGGCGACGGCCGACACTGCCGCTGACCTGGGCTGGAGGGCACACCCCGGTGAGGGCAGGGTGCAGGATGCAAAGGTTTGCATCCATGGCTGTAGTGCTTGAGTGGGGGGAGGGGCAGTACAACACGTCGTGATGTTGCTCTGTCGTCGCTTGACCACCCACCGCCGCAAGTTGCTGACCTGCTCAGTGCCTGTGCACTGCCCACTGGGCAAGCAGGCTGTGCGGGCGGGCTGGCTCACTGTCTGTAAGGCAGGCAGGCAGCCGGAGTGGATCGCTGATCATCGATCCAGCTTGTCCAGCATTGACAGCCAGGCAAATGTGCTGCTTGGCTTCATGGTGGATTGGCGGCTGTGTGCTGTAGTTGCATGAGGAGTGGGTTATGCTTGAGCCCCCCCCCCCCTGCTGTCTCATGCTTCGTCCAACCTGCACCACAGCTTCCATTCGACCGCCTCCCTTCCTTCCTTCCCTTCCTGCACAGGCCACCAGCCGTGTGACGATTCGCGCAATACGACTGCCCCCGCCCAAGTGCCTGCCCGCGTGCCTGCCCCAACAAACCAACAAATGTCAGCAGACCGATGCATCAACCACCGAATGCGCCTTACACGCCAACACAACACTCTTTGGCCCCACTTTTATATGACCGCCACCCACTGCCGCCCATGCTCATGCACTTGCAGTGGATGTGTGTGTGTGTGTGTGTGTGTGTGTGTGTGTGTGTGTGTGTGTGTGTGTGAGTGTGTGTGTGTGTGCGTGCGTGCTTGTGTAAGCGGCGTCAGGCGGGGAGGCATGAGCATGGAGGTTATCGCTTGCCAGGCGAGTCGTGGAGGCCCATATTGCAGGTGTGGTTCATGCATGTCTGGGAGGTGCATGGTGTGGCGGTGATTTCGTTGGTTGTGGGGTTGGCAACCTTGTGGCTGGGAAAGGACCCTGTCTGGCGTTGGGTGTCTTCTCTCTCAAACGCCGGCTGCCCCCGCTTGCGTCTGTGCTGTAGGAGCATCACATCCCATACATCTTGGCCGGCGGCGAGGCGGCAGACGTGATTCGCTGACCCTGCCAGGTGCTGGATCCCACCTGGGGCAGCGTCTCTTCGTTTGCTGGCAGCGCTCCTGCTTGCACCTGCAGCGTCCATGTGGAGATGAAGCCATGACAGCCCACCCGCACCCGCCTCGCCCACCTGCAGTTCCAAGCGCGTGTGTATCTACCAGCGGGTCTCGGTGGGAAGCTGTTCAAGGGCATGGAGCAGAGCCTGCCGCCCAGCATCAGGGGCCGCCTTGGCTGCGCCAGGAGCGACTCGGTTGATGACGCCCATGTGTCAAACCTGCGGTGAGCGAGCGGCCAGCACTCTGTGCGTGTGTGACTGACAGACGGCTGCCTTCGTTCCTAGTTCCTTGGGGTGGGGGGCAGCTGCAGCACGCATGCAGTGGCGGCAGCTGGCGGGAGTGAGCAGCATGCTGTCAATTACACTGAACCCACGCCCCTGGCTTGCTGCATTACCTGCCCGTGCAGGCGTTGGCTCACCACGCTGGCAAACGCGGCAGCCTTCCTGCTGACTGTGCTCGGCGGCAACGACGCCATCTATGCAGACCAGCCTCAGGTGCGTCTGTGATGTGACACAGATGTGAGCAGGGGTGGGGAAGGTGCACGTGCGCGCCCGCATTGCGTGGCCATCCCTTGTTAAGCAGCAAATGAGCCTTACCATCTGCCGCTGCTCATGTTCCTTGCCCGCTGCAGTATTTTGGTGGCGCCCACCAGCCGGGGTGGAATCTGATCAGCAGCAAGGACAAGGCCATGTCCTCTAAGAGCTGGCCACCAAGCTGCTGGAGAGCCGGCCCAACCCGCCTGTCATCCACTTGCACAACGCAAAGCGCGTCCGCCGGGAAGCCGAGGCTCACTTCCACCACGTTGTCATCAGGGGGCGCTGGGGAGTGGGCGCCCTGCTGCAGCGGTGAGTTCGTGTCCACTCCTCATGCTGTGCAGAGTGCTTGGTGGTCAGCGGCAGAGTGGTGGCATGCTGCGGCGGGCGTGGTGAGGCGCTGCAGGCGGCCTTGCCAGCTGCACTTTGTCCAAACACCACCCGCTCTTGTCACCTCCTCCTGCAGGATTGGAGACGTCTTGTTTGCAGCCGAGCTGCCCCCCTTGAGCAAGCGCTTTGCACAGGCCCGGCTGCGGCGGCAGCTTTTGTATTGGCCAGAAATGGCACAGCGTTCACAAAACATAATGTATGGAAAGCAAAGCTATAACAGAACAGCGTTCACAACATCAATACTGCAGAACTACCCGAATATTGTCAAGCAAGTGTTCCAGCTTCAACTGCATCCCACCACTGCTGCTGCCGTACTTCTTCAACCTGTCAGGCGAAGGCCGCGTCTCCACCAACACGATGCCCTCAACTTCCAGATGCTTGACAGCTGCCAGCAGCCTGGGATTTGCCACCTGCAACCCCCAGAGGAGCACGTTTGCCGCCAGCTGCAGCTGCTTTGCGCCCTTTTTGACTGCAGGCATGGCAGCCAGTGACAGTTAGCAAATGGACAAGGTTGTGTTAAGCTCCTGCGCACTACGAGCAACTCATCATGCAGCAGCAAGCAGGCCGTAGTGTCATCCTGCCGCCACCGTAGTGCACTCACATGCGGTATCGCTCGACTTGCTCTCTCTTAGGCGCAGTACTAGTGCGTTGGAGGGCTGCAAGTCGCGCTCTACAGGCATGTCCAGCTGCAACACGGACATCAGCTGGCCGCCGGCCAAGGCCACTGCAATCACAAACGCAGGCTGCACCTGGAACGGCTGCCTGCTGGGCTGCACCAGCCACTCCTTGAGGGCAGCGCCGTCCAGCTGTGCCGCATCTGCACGCATGGAACAAACAAAGCACAGCCATACTGGATGGGAAATTTTCATTTCTCAGTATACGGATCAAAGGCGAGCAGGTGATTTGAAGAAGACACATGCACAGCACTCGGAGCCTGTGCTGATGAAGACATGCGAGCCTCACCACTGTACTGCTGCATCATGCTGGTATACGCCAGCGCCCAGCCGCTGATCAGGTTCAACGAGGCGAGCAGCACCTGCAGACAGCGGGTGCGGCAGCAGCAGCAGACGTAGGAGACGGACAGCTGCATGATAACTTGAGTCAGCAACCTGCTCGCCACCTTGCTCCACTGTACGGCCTCGCTGACGGGCAGCTGTGGTTTCCTTTGTGTGCTGGCCCCCCGCAGCAATACCCACCTCTGTCCACAGCGCTGACTCAGCAGCAAAGTCGACCACATCGGGCAGGGGCTGCTTCAGCTTCGTCAGCGCCGCCAGCAGGGCAGCAGGAGGTGGCTTCAACTTGTTGCACGCCTTCTGCAACAGCGTCCGCAGCACAACAGCTGCTTCAGACTCAGAGAAACGCACACGAAGCAAAGCTGCCAAAACATCAAGGTGGCCTGCTACCTTCAATGTGACACTCAGCCACAGGTAGCCACATACCTCCACCTTCTCCAGCACCAGCGGGCGGGCCTTTTTATACCCAGCATGATCCTTCAGCAGCGCCACCAGCAGGGGCTGCTTTTTAGCTTTGAAGCCTGGCAGGCTGAGTTCTACCAGAAGCTCGTCCACTGCAGCAAGGGCACAAATGGGCAGCCAACGCCATCAGCAGGTGGTGGATGTGCAAGGGGGCAACACAAGAGGGCTGCAACCGTTCCCATGCGTCTAGACAAATCTGGCCATCCAAAGAGCAAGCCACAAAGCATATGCCTGCCCTGGCCAGCCTGCTCACAAGTCGTAACGTACGGGCCTCGCTCCACGACTATCCCGCAGCGCCGCAGAGCCACCGTGATTTGCGCCAAGCGCTCATTCTGGTTGCCACTGTTGCGGCGCAATGTCTGCAACTCTGACTGGGATAGGCTGAATGCCTGCTGCAGGTGAGTGAGGCCGGCCTTCATGTCCACCACTTCGGCCTCGATGGCCCGAACGGTGGCGGCGGTGGCGTTAGCGGTGGCGGCGGTGGCATCCACCTTACCCTCCAAGGCGTCAGCTTTGGCCTCGAAGCCCTCAAATTGCTCTTTGAGGTCCTGGACACTCTGCAGGAGCTGCCGCAGCAGCTCACTGTGGTCCGGGGGTTGGGAGCTGCGCACACAACCCAGGGTGACACATTCAGTCAGTGAGCCGCCTGCAAGCTTAACGCACCACAGCGCAAACATAAGCGCCTGACGCAGCTGCGAGCGCACCTTTGGGGCGGAGGCGGCTGCGTTGCATCGTCGCCGCCCAGGCTGCCGCCGCCCGCGCGCCGAGCACTGAAGCAGCGTGACAGAGAAGAAGCGTCGGTGAGGACTCGGTCAGGCATGTGAGACATTGCTTCTGAATCTGCAGCGTCCCCATGTGCGTTTTGCCGTCCCTCGGACGGCCTTGCTCACTCGCAGATTACGCTCGGGTGCTGCGGCCCCTTGAGCAGGGTCCGGTTGGCAGGTGCAACTGATGGGTTTGCCAAGGCAAGGGCAAGGCCAAGCCGTTGGGGCGCAATAAAGGAGCAGCCGAACATTGCACGGCCGACGCTGCCAACGTTCAAGGTGATCCAGACCAGCGATAGGGCGAAGGGTGAGGGCAGAATGGAGGCGATAACGCGAGGTGGGACAAGATGTGCCGCTGACATGGCGCCAGCGTGCAAGCCACCATCGTTTTCCTGCAATCTTTCTGAAGCACCCTTAATGACTGCAATGTGTTGCTTGCACTGATGCTTGAGAGCAGTCATGCACGCCCTTGCGGGAGGAGATTCGCATCGGGAAGGACCGGGGCGACGGCAGCGCTCAAGCCATTTTCATTAAATCAACACATTCCAGCCCAAATCATAGCAACGATCCGCCGTGAGGTCAACCAATGTGCCACAAGCCTGTGGACGCTGCTGCTGCTGGGCTGCGGCCACAGGCTATTTGGGGGCGGCAGCCTTTGCCAGCCCGCGTGTGCGCCTCCTGGACTGCAGTCGAGAGTGCTGCCGCCCAGCAAAAGGGGATCAAACACCCGTTTCAGAGACACTGCACAACGCTAATCCAGCCCTCGCGCTTTCCGACCGCTGCTGTTGGCAGCCGCCGCCGCTACCTCCACCGCCCAGCTGCAACTGGCAAGGGTCGGCCAAGGGCACAGCAGCAGTGGTGGGGCTGGTGCTCAATCCGGCGCCAAGGCCAGGGCCAGGCCACCTGCGCCCATCTGCTGTACAGCATGTCGCTGCTGCCAGCAATGGCGCCCGCCCTCAACCACCGTCACCTCCGCTGCTGCTGCTGGTCCCGCCGCCAAACAACCAGCAGCCGCTGCCGCTGCCACTGCTGACGGAGACTTGCTGGCGGCTGGAAAGCCGCCCATCAAAGCTACCGCCAGCATGCTGCGCTGTCGGGTGTCGCAGCAACCCCGCAAGGAGTCGTCGTCGCTGCTGCGGGGCAGCCGCAGGGTGCTTGCTCATTGATTTGGGGTGCTGCCAGAAGGTGGGACAGCGGTGGCTGCCATCACCAGCTCCCAGCGAATCTCGTCTTTTGACAGCACATCCTGCACGCTCTTGATAGCGGTGCCAAACTGAGAGGCGCTGAGCGTGGGCGCCACCAGCAGCGGTGCGAGTGGGCAGCTCACGTTCCGCCGCCAGGCAAGCGCCATGCTGCTCGGCGAGGGCTGCCCCAGCACAAGCACAGCCATTAGGGCGGAAGCAGACTTGTCCACAGCTCTGACCTGCAGGGTGCAATGTGAGGCAGAGACGCTGGCGGGTGGCACCCGGTGAAGGCGTGGTATAAAGTGGTGCGGTGTGGTGCATGTCCAACGTGCTTCCCCTGGCCTCAGCTGCTTGTTTGCTTGTGTTTACAGTCTGTGTGTCCGCATAGAAACTTGCGATACAGACTTGCCCACAGCCACTGCAGCTGGAGGGATGCGGCACAGTTGGCCAGGCGGGCAGGGGGTTGCTGGAAGAATGCATGCAGGGTGCGGGGCTCGGGGAGGAGGCGGAAGAGGTCAGTGAATCGGGTTCGCAGGCTAGCATACAAGGGGCAGTCAAAAATCCATGTGCTGGACTGTTTCGACCCCACAGACGCAGTGGCTGCATAGCCGCTGTTCCAAAGGAACCTTATCCCAGCGCCCTGTCTCTTCAGACCCCCAATGAGAGCCAGTGCGCAGCTGTACCAGCTGCTGCTGCGAGCTACCATCACCCTTGCTACCCGCCAACTCTGTAAGGCCAGTGTGCCTGCAGCCCGTTTGCCGCCTGTGAGCTACCCGCCACTGCTGCCATGCCTCCCTTCTGCTAATGCATGCCCATGCCTGCACCCTCACCAGCATCTCACCTCTCACCCGTTAGGTTGATGACGGCAACCGAGGGGCGCAGGCTGAGGGGCACCTGGTTCGCCTCGAAGTGAAGGAAGGTGGAGTCCGTCAGCCAGCTGCAGCAGGCCGTGCTTGATCTCAAGCGCTTCGGTGGCGAGGGTGAGACCAAAGGGAGGAGGGTGAAATGGGGTGGGCTACGCAGCCGCGAGGCACTTGGGGCCGTGCAACATGCAGAAAAGGAGCAAGGGTGCGGCAAGGGAGGGGAGAGGCAGCAGGGGCGAGGCACCAGATTCGCAGGGGAAGTGAGGGCGCGGCGGCGAGGGCACGATCGCCCTGCCAGGCACCAGCATGAAACGGAGATGCAGGGTTGCATGAGCCAGGTGCCCTGCTTGTGACAGGCAGCTCGCTGTAGCTTTCGGCGGAAGCAGCGGCATCAGCGGAGGCAGCGTGGCCGACAAAGGCTTGTAGGCAACCCACCGCCAACCCATGCAGCGACCCACTCGCACTCGCAAAGAATCCCGACCTTTTCCTGCTTACAAAAGAAACAGTCACCGTCAAAGATTGATTGGGCAGCCAATGCCGCTATGCACCGGGATGTGCAGCTTGGTGCCTACGCCCAAGTGCCCGGAAAACGTGGCGGAGGAGGGCACCTTGAACTTGAAGGCACTCAGCAGAGCCGTCGCCGAGGGAAAGTGACGCTCGTTGTGTGACAGCTGCGGCAGGGCAGGCGGGTGTGCAAGAGCGTGCATCAGCATTGTTTGTTTGGTTATTTCGGACATTTTCATATGACTTATATGTGCTCATGATGGTTGGGTGGACAGGCAGGCTGGGTTTGTTGACAATCCAGCACGCAGACAGGCAGGTGGGCAGTTTGGCAGTTTGGCAGTTTGGCAGGCAGGCAGGCAGGCAGACAGGCAGGCGGGTGGGGGGGGGGGGCGCAAGCAGGCAGGGAGATGGGCAGGCACACCTGCTGGCAGATGGCGGCCACCTGGTTGAGGTTGTACGTACGAGGAACTGCAGCACAGCTCCATTATCCAAACTGATCAGCAGCAGCGCGCCGTATCAGGTGTGACACACCATGCACCACACCACCCACATCAACACGCGCCACCACATATTACACCACCCCTCTCCCAGCACCCACCCTCCACACACCACCACCACCACCACCCTGCCGTCCGTCTTAAGCCACCCACCCACTCCTACACCCAGCCTCCACATCTAGGTGCACCACCTCCAGCGCTATCTCCCGCTGCTGCAGCCCCTCTCCCAGCACCGAGGTGAGGGCGTCCTGTGGGTCCTCCTGTGCCTGCAGGGTGTGGGGAGGAAGGAGAAGGAAGGGATATTGGGCAACAGCTGGTTGAAGAAGAGGGTCAGACATGCTATCTGGTGGCGAAGAACGCGGCAGCATGTGACGAGGGTGTTGAGGCGCGCCCAGCCAGTCAATACTGCCACCAGACCCTGCTTTGGAAAAACGTTTAAACTTCTCTGCTCCCTTCCCCTATTGCACTGCTGCCATAAAGCACACCAGAAGCAGGGCAGATACGCTCCCACTCTCTTGCCACTTGCCCTCTTTCCATTTTCCACGCTTCCGCCCCCTTCACGCTCACCTCCCTGGAGCACAGGTTGCTGAGCAGTACGATGCGCCTGGTACCGCGGAACCCTTCCTGCCCCACCAGTACCGCCGCCGCCACTGCCAGTGCCATTTTGAAGTCGCTGTGGCAGTGGCCTGGTGCGACTGCGGGGGGCGGGAGTGCACAGGAGAGTGCAGGGCGGTTACAAAGAAGAGCAGGCGCAGTGGCACAGACACAAAGAAACCTCAAGCAATGATGCAGCAGGGCGTGGGCTGTGAGATGCTGACGCCACAAACACCAGAGCAGCGCCTATACAGAATGACCACAGCACGGCACGGCAGAGAGCACAGCACAGCCGAAATACGGCACAACGCGGCGACTTCACAAGCTGGCAGGGGCGACGGACAGGCGGCATGCACCATAACCAGCCCAGCGCAAGGCCCACTCCTGTTCTCTCACTTGTGTGCAGGGTGCAATTGTAGTCGCCGTCCAGAGGGCCTAGGCTGCAGGGAGAGAGGGCGCAGATTGTCATTCCTTCATCCTGGAGGGGCAGTCGACAGCTGGCTTGGCTGTCCACTGTTCACACACACACACACACACACACAAAACGCTCCTCACAGCATACATGGAGCCGCCATTCGGACCGCCGCTGCTGCGCTCCTGTGTGCCTCCACAATGTGTGAATAATCCCCCTCCCCTCCCTCCTCCAGAGCTGCCTTGTCACTTTCTTGATTGCGCGTCTCGCTGGCACCACACAGCAGCAAGCACACCTGGTGCTTTGCCTTGAGCACAATCTGCGTGCAGGCAGGCGAGTGGCGGGGGCAGGTGAGTTGTGGTGCGATGCGCAGCGGGAGAAGCGGCAAAAGGCGCGGAGCTGACGCGCAGTGGCAGGTTGGGGTCACCTGGAGCGGCGGATCTCTCATGCTCGGCGAGTAGTTAACCACTGCTGCCGGCAGGAAACTAAAGCATGGCAGGCGGCGAATGCGGTGATTTAGCGGATGCTGCAGCCCAAACGTCCCTCTTGCCTTGTCGGTCATGACATCAGCTGTAGCTCGGTCTGCCTGGGCCAGGTACAGGTGCATGCGTGGGCCTACATCCAACACAAACACCACCGCCTGCTGGAAGGCGGGGCGGCCGTGGCGGTGGCGGGCAGGGCGGCGCGTATCGCCGAGCATTTGCTAGATTGAGTTGAGCTATCGTGCATAGCGAGCGGAAAAGCGCAGCCTCACCGCCCGCGCAAGGGCACAATTAGCAAGCGATCGGTCTGCAGGCATTCTGGTTTCAGCCACAGGACACACTTCACACTGGGAAGCAGGAAAGGGAGAAGGGAAAACTCCTTGCCGCTGAGCTGGGGCAAGGCCGGTGTGCGCTTCACACCTCTCGCCTCAGCGAAACCGTGGTGATGCCCTCATTGCCCTGGCATGCACCTACAAACCTGAAGGGTGGTCTCGTGAGATACCATCTGGTATACGCACTATGCAGCACAATTTTCGCAGCGTAGCTTGACGGAGCTGCGGGCACGGCAGCATGGCAGCATGAAGCATTTGGTGGCCTGGTCAGTGCAGCTTATTCCTGTGCAGAGATACTCTCACATCCCGTCCCATTCCCTCACTCTGACCCGAACAATTGCATCGCCTGGAGACGCACGCACAGCAGCCGTGAGATGGCCGGTAGCGGGGCTGGAGCGGCCCGAACTCGACTCGCGATGTGAGTGCCCCCTGCCGCTCCTGTGTGTGCCCATACCAGCCAGAGCATGCGTGTAAGCAGCCGGACCCCACTGTTGCCCACACCACTCCGCCGCCTGCCGCCGCTGTCTGCCTGCCTGTGCCATTCGCCAGGCGTGAGTCGTTCTTTGGCGGTCCTCTGTCCACTCGCGAGCAGAGCGAGGCGCCGGGATGGCAGGCAATTGTCATGCCGTAACCGCAACAGGAGGCTGCGGCGCCACGAAAACACGAGGCAGAGGCAGCGGGAGGCCAGGGGGGGGTCAGGCGGGCGGGCCTCCATAGCAGCGTGCAGCTGAGCCGCAGCCAGACACCACAGGGCTTCGCCTCCAGAAGCTGAAGCAGCGGCGGAACTTCAGCGGCCTAGGCAGCGACTCTGCACCGGCACCCACCACCCACCACCCCTCTGTCCACTTCACTCCCCCCAACGCAGGCTGTCCATGTATTCAGGCGGAGACCTGGCCTCCTTCATTGCCTCCAATGATGAAGGCGGCTCAGGCCTGGGCAGCTACGGCGGCGGCGAGGAAGACTGGCGGGCGGCGCTGCGGGAGGCCACGGGGGGTTGCGCGCTGCTTGCCTACTTGCCTGCTGGGGTGCTGGCTGCCTGCCTGCCTGCCTGCCTGCCGGCTTGGGAGCAGCAGTCTGGCCGCTCTGCTGCTGCTTGGGCAGTTGGGTGCTGCAAGCCTGGTCCTTCTGTGCGCTCTGTGCGATCTGCTGCTGCCTGGCTGGTGGGAGTGATGCTCTTATGGTGCTGCCGGGACCTTGGCCTGCCTGTATTGCACTCCTTCATCTGTTGCTCCAATCGCACAGTTGACAAGTAACAGCCGCACCTGTGCTGCACATGGGCTGTACACCTGACCCGTACCGCTGCGTCTGCACTGCGCCAGCCTCCTAACCGCAGCGTGTGCCCACCAAGCGCTCTGCAAGCAGGGCCACACCCCGCAATATTTGCTTGTGGCACAGCACTAAGTGCCGCACACCGCTGCGGCCGTGCGGCGTCAACATGAAGCGGTTGAATGCGCTGTTGGAGCGCCGCACCCTGCTCCCTCTGCAGCCGGCTTCGGGCATCCCTACAGAGTTGGGCGTCAACGAGCCAGAGCGACGACAGGGGACGTCCAAAGAAAGACGGCGTCGCTGCACTGTTCAGCAGCCCGTCAAAGGACGTGCGGCTTGTGGAAGTTGTGCTCTGCACACAGAGGCAGTCGAGTCAGTAGGTGGCACACGGGTGGCTGGTTGCCGAGGAAATGTGTATCAGAGGAATGAGGTGAGGTGCATGATATGCTTGGTATGTGCTCGGTTTGCATGCTGGGACCGCGCGTGGCCTGTGCCGTTCAGTCCTGTGTTTTACATCAAAGTGGCATTAGTGGTTGCATGGGTGGTTACGGCACAACCACCTGCTGCATCTGCTGGGGTGGCACCTGTCCCTTACCCCCAGCAGATGATGATGATGCCACCTCGCGTCTCATGGCATCGCACCTGCATGGCCAAACCACTGGCCTGCGCCTCCGCTGCCTCCTGTAGGAACCACATGCCAATGCCCGCAGCAACAGCAGCCGCCGGCTGCAGGACGGGTTGGACAGGCTGGCGTGCTGGCAGGCAACCTGCTGATGCGTGCGGGGGCAGGCGTACTGTGTGCATTGCCGACGCAGCGGCAAGGCAGCCTGCCCCTCCGGTGTGGGCTCAGGCATCGTCAAGGAACGTGAACAGGTGCGCATGATCCAGATATGATGCATGCGGCCTGGCCTGCAGCAGCTGCATGATTGCTGGTTGTAGCAGGTGGCGTTCTGCAGTTGCAAGCTGGCAGAGTTCTGCTTTGCGAGTGGAGCTTACGTCTGTCTGGAAGTCACGCTGCCCACATATGCCTGTCCTGTGCAGCCGTCAAGCTGCAGGAGATGATGCAGAGCTGCACGACGCTGACTGGATAAAGAGGCGACAGGTGCGTGGGGCTGCTGGGTAGGTTTGCGGTTGCGCATGCATGTTGTGGTGCATCCAGTGTGTGCGGTGGCTGCTTGTCCACTACGGCCATGCTGTGGTGGCCATCTCCGTCAATGGCAGGTGGCAGTGCAGGACTCAACACCCCGTGTGTGCAGTGTTGCGGTGTGCACTGGGTCTTTTTCCCTTGCAAACCCGGGGCTGAGGGGGTGCGCTGATGTGTCGTCATGCACTCATCTTTCGTTGGCTGTGCTGGTGCAAAGACTGCCACGGCACTTGGGCAGTGGATTGCAAACACTGCGAAGGCACAGCGTGCTTGGGCCTGCACAGTGAGAAGCTGTGGCAATGGATGCAAGACAAGAAGCATGCAGCAACCAACAAAACAGGCTGTGCCGTCTCGGGTGCAGCTGCGTTGCCTCGCTGTTGGACCTGCGTGTAAGGGAACACTGCACCATCCCTTGGCTCCATACTTACTTTTGAACGCAGCCCGGCAATTCGATGCCAGTGCTTGATACCTCTTCACCTCCCCGTCTGCTCCGCACATTGCACTTTGAGCTGTAGATCCTGCGTTGTCGCCCTTTCCCAGTTTAATGTTCGTTCCTCTTGCACGCACCAACCACCTGCTTCTTGCACGCACCTGGCACCTGTTTGCACAATGATCGCGCCTGTGCCTTGCTTGATCGTTTGCTCCGAACAGCCGGCTCCCTCAGGACACTGGTTTTTAAATGACGTTGCTTCTTTTGTTATAACAAGTGAGTCAGTCTTTGTGGTTATTCAGCTAAGATGGGCCTCAAGGTACATGCGCTGCCAGGGCCGTGCAAGCTGGGGATGATGCAGTGCTCACAGGAGATTGCATTTGTTGCGACGGACAGGTACCAGACCTGTACCAGGGCGGCATTGGTTGTTTGTCAAGCCCCGCCCCCACCTCCACCCATCTCCCCGTGTTTGGGTGCAACGATGTCAGCACTGCGTTTGGCGGCCCCTGCTGCGGCGCGTGGGCTTGACAGCCTCGCCGCGAGCCGACACCAAGCATGCGCCTCCCTGCGCGGTTTCGGGCAACCTCCGCCGCACTTCCCTGCCTGCCGGTGAGCCTCAGAACGACGGTCGCACGCCTGCGGCCTGAGAGACTTGAATGCAGGGCCTGATCAACCAGCTCTCGCCCTGCCACGCTCCTGCAGGGCTTGGCGAGACGGGCGAGACGCGGCTGGCACAAAAGACGGCGGCCGCCGCTGGGACGAAACGTTTTCTCCGCCGCCTGCCCCTTCAAGCGGCGCCTCATCTACAAGGTGTGCACTCAGCTGCGTCAGGCGCTTGTGCTCTTTGATGCATTAAGCTTGCAGGCCGCTCCCTGATTGATCGCATCATCTTGGTTGTGTGTGCAGCTCCCAAGACGCGGAAGGCGAGATGCTGCGGCAGATCCTGCAGATTTCCTTGGGCAACACGGCCCGATTCAAAAACTTGGGGGCCAAGTTTGAGGCCTTGCAGGATAGGTTGGAGGCCACCAACGCCACCGACGCGGCCACCAATGCCACTGCTCAGGCCATCAAGGCCGAAGTGGTGGACATGAAGGCCCGCATCGAGGCCGCTGAGGCCGACTTTGCGGCTTTTCAGGCCGAACTGCAGGCTGCAAACGAAGAAGCAGCTTGCTTGGACCGTAAGATGGGCGAACTGGAAGCGGCTGTGGCAAACGCAGCAGCCCGATTCCCACAGCGCAGGCGGGCTGGGCGGGCAGAGTCCTTCAAGAACGGGCGTGTGGCGAGGCGTTGAGTTCGGTGAGTAGGGCATGGGTCAGGCACATCCCAGCTGGCTTGTGCTGTAGATGGGCAGTCTCCTGTGCAACGGTGCGTCGCCTCTTGTGTGGCATCTGTGCACAACTGCCATTTGCTGACGACGCCTGCTGCCTGTGAATTCCTTTGCTGCAGTCGAGCATCGCAAGCTTGTACAACCTGCCTGGCCACGTCACCGGCTCGCCGCTCTCGCTGGCATTATTGCTGGCGGTCATGCTGCCTGTCACGCCTCACGCATGACCTCACCACCTGGATTGGCCGCTGCCATCCTGCTTCAACGTTTTTGCGGTGCACAAGCATCAGAGTAACGGGCTCTCGCCGCTTGGTGTGGGTGCTCCACTCTCAGCCAAGTATCAGCTGTACCTCAGCATTGCCTGTACCTCGCCCTGTACCTCAGCCGAGTGCCCTGTACCTCGGCATTGCCCTTTAAGCACATGCCTACATGCGCCCTTGCTTGCCTTTGTAAATGTCTGATACAAGTCTGAAGATGGCCTCTTCCCGTTCTTGCCTGCGACAAAGATGCGGTTAACTTTGGACATGCATTTTGCTTCGTTCCACTGATTGTAAGTTCTAGGTATACTCAGCGAGTGCTGCAGGAGCCTGCATGACCAGGTCGGCAGCCCCATCTCGACACTCTGTCAGGTGCCCAATGCATGTTTGGTGAGCCTAGCTGCAGCGCTTCACCTGAGCACTTGATGACGGCATTGGGGCGGGGGCAGGGGGGCCACAGCAGCGGCAGCAGGCACAACTGCCTTATCCCCCTACCGCCGCGCACACACTGACACCCACTCACCGTCACTGCAGGCCGTGGAGGTGGTTGTTGATGCCGGGGTGGACGGCCTCGCCTGGGAGCACCAGCCTGCGCTAGACCTGGGCACGTTGGGCAAGGTGGGTGACAGTGAGTGCGAGGGATGGTTGCTCTGGTGCAAAGCGGTGTGCAGCCTGGAAACCGTGTTGTGCTGTCAACTGCAAGCAGCCCTGTGCTGACCTGCTGTGTGGCATTATGCCAGTCGTGGTGCTGTACTGCGCTATGCCGACTTGAGTGTTGTGCTGTGCCATGTGAGTTGCAAGCCCTGCTTTTATGTGCCTGATTGTGCTGCTCTGTACTGCACCATGTCAACCCGCTATGCTGTGCCGCGCTGCTCTGCACAGGTGCCGCTCCTGGACGCTGTTTTATTGAATTGATGATTTCAGGAAGACTGTGGTGGGGAGTGGGGGAGGGTGGCAGTGGAAGTGTAGGTGGCTGGTCGAGATATCGTCGGTGGGGGCGTAAGGCCTCGGTGCGGGTAACAGGTGAATGGTTGTGAAGCTGTGTTATGTGTGCTCTTGCCTGTAGTGGTGGCAGGAGCGCGTGGCTTGCGCCTGCGCCGACATGCTGCTGCCGCTGCGCCCGCCCCACCCAGCAACCACCTTGCATGATGTGCCTGCCACACCCTGTTGCGCGCGGGCGTTGTAGAACGATTCAACTTGGTCTGGCAGAAGGAGGGTCTCACTCTGGGGGTTCCCAGCACGCTGCAGGCTGCATCGGGTGAGCATCCCTTGTTTACTAACACTGCCTGACCCACATGTCTCTTTCTGGCATGAGCGTGGCTCCAGCCTGCGTGCCCTGCCCCCCTGATCCTGTATCTGCACACCTTCTTGCGCTGCCTGCCTGCTTGCTGCATCCCTGTTGCTTCTTGCCAGGACCTCCCTGGCTTGGCGTGCAGCAAGGCTGCAATGGCTGGCTGGCTGGCTGGCTGGCTGGCTGGCTGGCTGTTGGTTGGCTGACAATGGCGAGGGGGCTGGCTGGGCAGGTTACTTGCTGGCGTGACGGAGTGGGGCTTCTTGCCCTTCTGCTGACTGCGCGCAGCAGCAACGTGCGGCTCTATGTCGCAGCACCGATGGGCACCATGAGACGCAAAGTGGTCAACATTGTTGCGCACAGCCTGTCGCCCTTCCTGCCCTGCCATTGCGCATGCCCCTGCCCCTCGCACAGGTATGGACGGGTTGTGGAGTGCATAATGAGTGAGGGCAAGCGGTATGCACACGTGCAGATTCAAGCTGCTGGAGAAGCAGCAGCTGCTATGGCAGCCATGAGTGGCACGCTGGTGGGCTGGCTCGACTTCTCAGCAGCGAGCAGCAGTCAGGGCTTTGCGCGTGTGGTAGTGCTGCACCTGCAACACGCCTCCCAACCTTCTATCCAGCCAAGGCTAGCTGCACCGCTCTCTCGCATTGCCTTACCCCTGTCGATGGCTGCCAATGTGCAGCAGTTGCGCGCAGTTGGCAGCCTGCCCCTGCCCCGTTCCCGAGCCATCGCTGACTGCCTGTGCCTGCGCTGCTGCTGCTGGTGCCGCTGCTGGGTGGGTGCAGGTCCCGGCGCTCAACAGCAGCAGCGCCGTGTATGTTAAACTCAGCCACGTGGACAGCCTGCGCTCGAGGATTCCCAGCAGTGCGCGAGGCGGTGCTGGCAGCCGCAGCTGCGACAGGAGGTCCAACATCGAGGCCCCCAGTGCTGTGCTGTGGGTGGGAGGCTTGCCGCCTACGGCTCGTGCCGACGCTGTTGCCGCCGTGTTTGGCAGGTAGGCATGCGAGCCTGCAGCGAGGGGTGTGAGGGCATGCAGCGCGACAGAGGGATGCATGTAACAGACAAGCTGACACTGTCTTGTCGCTGGCTGCCATTTGTGAGCCCCTGACGAGGTGCATTGGCCGCTGTGTGCGCCCTGTGATGCACAGGTTTGGCTCCGTGGTCAGCTGCCATTTGCAGACAGCCAACATGCCAATACCATCGCCGCCACAGTTTGCAATTTTGGAGTTGAAAGAGCGAAGGGAAGCTCAGGCGCTCTGGAAGCCCTGAATCGTAAGGTGATTCATTTGGGCTGGTCCGGCCGTGTGCTAGTGTCGGCATTGTGGAGTACTGCAATCGCAGCTGGCACATTCTTCATCGTGTGCCTCGATCTGTTGCCAGCTGCCAGCGGCCGTTCCCTTCCCTGTTTGCATTCCTTGCCAACACGATGGCAGCTGCAGGCTCACTTCAGCGTTGAGCGATGTGCTGCAGCCGCCTGTTTGCAGGCTGTGGCCGAGCTGGACAGCGACAAGCTTAAGATCCGGTACCGCAGTTATGGCTGACAATGCCGGGGCAGGCCTGTTTGCTGATGCTGCCAATTTGTTGTTTTGCTGCCTTGGCTGATGTCTGCCGGCACCAATCTGCGCAGCTGTAAGGCACCTGTAGCATCCGTGCAAGCAGGGCAGCATGGAGCATCACACATCGTTCTCGCCAGCCTGGAATGACGGAGCGCCCGCCGCTAGGCCAGTTGCGACGGCGGCTGCACCGAATGCATCAATTCATCAATCGCTGACTCGTATGGCAGTGTTGCAATGGCGGTTCAAGTGCTTCACGTGCCTGCCTCGGTGCCTGCGGAAGAGCTGCGCGACTTGTTTGGGCAGCTGGGGCCTGTGACCAGCATTGTGATGACGTACGATCCGGCCAGGAAAGAAAGCGACGCGCTGGTCGTCTATGAGCGCGCCGCCGCCGCTTCTGCAGACGAGGCTGTTGACCTCTTTGACAGCTACCCCCTGCACGGCAGCCTGCTCGAGGTGCAGCTGGTCCAGAGCGTGCACCAGTACACTGCCCAGCTCACGGCCAGCCTGAGCCAGCAGACCGCCGCGTCAGCGGATGCAGTAGCCACACCGCCAGGTGCCCACTATGCTTCTTTAGAGGCAGAGATGCGAGATCTTCAGCTGCACCTGCAGCAGCATGCCAGCGAGATGAAGCAACCCACCGCGCCCCAGCAGCAGGCGGAGCACATCAGCGGATGGGAGGAAGGGTGGCAGAGCATTGCGAGTGCGCCACGCCGCCGCCCGCAGCATGCCCCGGAGGCGGCAGCGGCTGGCCCCGCCTCCAGCACAAGTAGCGGCGGCGCAGGCGCCGGCAGCGCTGCCGAGGCGCCACCAAACAGGGGGTGAGAAGGCTGCATGCGCTGGCTTGGCACACTGCCAACCGCGTTTCCGTGCCCAGGAGGACTGCACGCTTGTCGCCCAGTGCAGCGGTGCGTGCAGCGGCTGCCCTGCTGACGCTAGTGTCCGCCCTCCTTGCGCCTGCCGTGTGGCTTGGGAGCAGGCTGTGGATTGGTTGGATCGACTTGCAGGTGACGTCTGCAGACCTGGTGCGCGCTCTGTCCAGGCAAGTACGACTGGCGTGTGTGGTCGGGTGATGATGTGTTGTCCCACATAGTGCTGCTTAGAGGGATGGCATTGATGAGGCTGTTCACTTTTTTGTAATGAAACATGACTGCCGCTGCCGCCAACAGGTTTGGCCCCGTCACTTTGGAGCACATGCAGCCTGCCGCCCGGCCAGCCTACGACAAGCAGCGCTACCAGGTGGGAAACGTCGGGCGTGACAATACATCGCACGCTTTGAAGCCAGCAAAGCATGTGGTGGACCGGACGATACCTGGCGGCTCTGCTCTGGCCGACAATCATTCACTTGCCACCTTGTTCCGTGCAACTGTGTATGCATGCCTTCGTGTGTTGCCGGTCGTTGTGCAGTGGGGCATTGTTCAATTCAAGCACCTGGAGCATGCAATGAAGGCCATGAACGCCTGGAAGAAGCAGGTGCATACTTGCTGAATGACGGGGCTGCGTCCTTCCTCTTCCGCTGCGTGCGGCCGCATTGCGGCTGTGTGGCTGCAAGAGACTCACGCTGCGTGCCTTTGCCCAACCGGCTTCCTGCTGCCGGTGCAGGTGGTGCCTGGAATCAGCACCGTCCCGCTCAAGGTGACCTACTACAACAAACAGGACCACAAGTGAGGATTGGCGGCAACGGGTGCCGCTGCGGGAACTTTGTGGAATGCGGCAGTGAGGCGGCGGGGGGAGCAGTCCCGTCGAACGGCAGCGTGCCCGCGACATGCACAGTCAGCCATAATGCCACGATCAGGCAATGTGAGATGCAGCGCGTGGAAGCTGCATTGCCCGCTGCCCTTAGGGAAAAGTGCTGACCAGACCGAATGCTGTTTGTCTTCTCACCGCACCACCAGTGTTCTCGTGTGTGTCACCGTTGCGCCGGTTGCAAGCTAAGCCACGCCTTCAGTTCCCCGTCAGGCTCTTCGCTTCAACTTGGTGCTTGCCCCTGACCCCAAGCGCCTGTGATCCTTGCCCAGGAGGCCATGGCCATGGCAGTCGTCGTCAGCCCCGCGACGCCTGCGGTTGGCCGCGCCCCAGCAATGTTTGAGCTCGCTGACGCTTCTCCCAGCTGCGCCACGCTGCTGTCAACCTTGCAGCGGCCACCCACACACCACCCACACGTCCAGCCCCCCGCCAGCCCACTTGCAGCAGCGCCTCCAGCCACGCCGCCGCCACAGAGCGCACATGCGGCGCGTGGCGACCAGCAGCACAACGGCACAGCAGCACGGCTCAACGACCAGCTGCATAGCATTCAGCCGCAGAGCAAGCTGGGGCTGGGTGCTGCAAACGGCGAGGGAGCTGCGTGTTCCGGCGCCGCCATCAGCGGCGAAGCGGGTCTGCGGTCCCGGCTGCAAGGCTACGCGTTGAGGGTTGGCGGCATGATGCAGCCCTCGGGGGAAGCACTAGGAGACGCGACGTGGGCGGAGCGGACGTCAAACGTGCTCACGTCGCTGCCGTTCCTGGCAATCGGCGTACACATGCACAGGTGTGTCGGTTGGCCCGGCGCCTTCCGTGAACCATCAGTCCTGCCTGTTAACAACTCATCTGCCTGTCCGATTGGCACCGCAGCCGGCGCCCTCCCTCTCACTGTATATTGCAAGCTGTTTGTACCCTGCAGGCAGCGGCTGACGCCCGAGGGCCGGCACCACGCGCTGAGCATGGTAGCGGTGGGCGCAGCCGCCACGCTGTACCATGCAAGCTCTGGTCGCGCTCGCCGCTTTACTCGCAAGCTGGACTACTGGACCATTGCATACACCAGCAGCGCCATGGTGAGTGCATGGCATATTGAGCGTTGAAGCGCAGCATAGCACGGCATGCTGCTTGCAGACTTACATGGTCGACTGGGCTGAGGCATGCATGCTGGTTGGCTGCCTGGCTCTGCTGGCGCGCCTACCTACCCTGCGCCTACCTACCCTCCCAGCTAACCGTCCTGCTGATCCAAGCCTTTGCTTCAACCCTCCCCACCCACTCGTCTGTGCAGACCAAGCTGCTGTTCTCTGACACTCCCGGGGCACGGCGTGCTGCCAACATGTCGCTGCTGGCGCTGCCCTTCCGGCCCTTTGCGGTGTCGGCAGGCCACGCCCTGGTGATGCAGGCGGAGTTTGCGCGGCAGGCGACGCAGCACAAGGCGGTACGGGTGGACCTGCGGAGGCACTACACCGCGGCACTGCTGGGGGTCGCAGCCTTCTTTGGGGAGGACCTGATCACCGACAGCGGCTACGCGGGCTTTGTGCATTCCGGTGAGTGCAAAAGCCAGCCTTGCCGTGCTTGGCTGTATGTGCAGCAGCTCTGTCTTGTTTCTGTTGGCAGCAGCAACAGCCAGCTAGCTGCACCGCCCATAGTGCGAGCTTTCAGCGCGCTCAGCCGCTGCATGTCCGGCTGGCTGCTGCCCTCTTATGATGTCTGGGCGTCTGGATTTGTGGCATGAGCGTGATGTGGACTGCCTGAACTGATATCGCTTTCTCCCTCCCTCCCTCTGCAGCCTGGCACTGCATGGCAGCCTACAGCATGTACACAGTCAACGGCCTGCTGGTGCACAAGGAGCGGCAGCTGCTGCACCGCCAGCTCACCGGGCCGCCCGGCAGCAGCGGAGTTGCCGGCGGCGCCAGGCCGCTGCGCCGCCCCGTGCACAGCAGCGCCAGCAGCCTGCCCAGCTACGGGACCACCCCCAAGGCGGCGGCTGGTACTGGGTGGCGCACAGGCACCATTTCCCCGTGAGGCAGCTGCCTGCTCAGCTGCTGCTGAGCTGCCTGCTTGGCTGAGCCTCAGCTTGGCCTGCCTGCCTGGGTTTGCTGCACGCCAGCCTTTTGAGCGATTCCTGCCAAACCGCCATTCCTTGCGCTGCCCTTTTGATGTATTCCCGGGCATCTGGGAGGGCCCCAGGCCAGCCCACTCATCCAGCGCGCTTCAGCTCCAGCCACCCCCTGACGCTGCACCTTTTGTCGGCCCATACACACACATCCAGCACCACACCACAACGGATACACAACACACCAATGCATCGGGCGACCCTTTGTTGTTTGTCCATCCATTCGATTTGCCTCGGCCGCCCTCCTCTGTACACCGCATGTGCGAATCCCTCTGTGCGTCGATGGCCTCAGCACTGACTTGACACTGTTTTGCCGCGCTCTGCCAACCTTTTTGAGAGCCTTTTGAGCGCCGTTTGAGCCTCGCCCCTTGTTGCCCTGTCTGGCATACCATCGCCTGTCCCTTTGGCAGTCTGTTGTCAAACCCATGCATACCTGCTTTTTGCTTACAAGCCCGTCTTTGCCTGCCTGTGTCTGTCAGCCTCGGGGCCTACACAGCCAACCTCTTTGACCCATTGCGCAAGCTAAACTGCGTGCCGCCATGCAGGCAACACCCTGCTGTCGGACGCATGCTATGATAACTCCGTTTTGCACACGGCACCTTTGTAACAATGCTGCTGTGGACAAGGAGAGGAGGGTATAGGATGGACTGGCAGTAGCGGCACTGCTATTGGAGCGGCGGAATGCTGACTGGGATTGTACATCACGCTCGCAATTGCAGTGCGCGGGCTTGCCACTTGTCGATCGCAATGAGCTGCTGAAACCAGGAAGCCAAAGCAGCCACCTCTTCGCCCAAAACGCCAGTCAACAGAAACGAGCGGGCACGCAAATCGAGCCTGCAGCACGTCAGACACAACACATACCGCCAATTCAATCAGAGCCGCTGCGTCGCACGCGTTGGGCGCCATGAGCGGCAGGAAGGGCGGCTCGCCCGCCCCACCTGGGCTTCACACCGTCACCTTCGATGGCAGCATGTTTGATGCGGCGGGCCCTGCATCACGACCCATGGGCGGTGCCTGCAGTCTGACAGGCTCACGGGGAACCCCTCGGGGCAGCCTGCACGCCCAAGCCTCTCGTTCGAGCTGGGGCACGCCGCCGCCACAACCAGCGCGGCAGCCGCCGCGGCAGCGCCTGCCTGCTATGCCTGCTCGCTCGTCCAGCATTTCGCGGCCTGTGAGGCCCCGTCGCGAGCCCAGCAGCCAGCTTTTGGATAAGGGCCAAGGTGGGCTGCTAGGACGGCTTTGAAGAGCTGTGTTGGCTACAGCCAGCTTGCCGGTCACTCGTGCTGCCACCAACTGCCACCGACATCTGCACCGCCTTTCCTCCTTCTTTGCGTGCAGCCGAGGCCTCATTCATCAACAAGCTGCGAAGCCACTACACGAGCAGCGGCTCTGCACACGGGTTCAGCATCAAGGCCTCGCCCGGTCATGAGATCAGGGGCGACAGCCCTGCTCCCGGTGGGCCACCCGCTGCTGCACCTGCCACCCTGGAGGAGCAGGAATGGGCTGTGTGGGAGCAGAGGGAGGGCGAGCTGGCTGAATCTCAGGTGGGCGCTCCAGCAGCTCCAGTCACCTGGCTGAACATCTGCACAACAACCGTGCTCTGCAACTGTTGATTGAGATGCGGCAGAGGTGCCGCAAAGCCGCATGCAAGCAGTTGCTTCTTCGTCAGGGGTGCCTCCTGGCCTCCCACCTCCCTCCTTTCCCTCCTTCCCCTGCTTCCTTCCAGGGCCGCCGCTTTGCTCAGCTGGAGGGCGCTCTGGCGTCCCGTGAGGCCAAGAGGGAGGCGTACCTGGTGCATCGACTGGAGGCCAGTGCCGCCGAGAAGATCCGAGACCACCGCCTGTGGGTGCTTGCCTCTCGTGACCTTGCCTGCTTGACCTGGCCCCTGGCCTGCCTTCTTGCTGGATGGCTCGATGGCGGAGTGCCCTGGGTCTGTCACGATGCTCTAGAGATGCGCAGCAGTGAGAGTGTTCGAACGCCCGGGGCCGACAACCGCCCCTGGCCAATTAGTGGCGCATGATTGGATGCTGGCCGAGTCTGCCTGCTGCTGCCGCCCCTCCCCTTCTGGCGTGCAGGCGGCAAGAGGCTGCTGCTCGTGAGCGCCAGCTGGCGGTGCAGCATGCACAGCACCTGCCGTCCCTCAGGCAGGCGCATGCCGCCACGCTGGCACCTGCGCGTGCGCAGTCACTGCGCGAGCTGGCGGGCCGCCCTGTGTTCCCCGCCTCAGCCGCGCTTGCGGCAGCCGCGAGCCAGGCCGCCGCCAGCACCGGCAGCCTGTCGGGGATCAGCACCCTGCAGGCAGGCCTGGAGAGCAAGCATGCTTTCAGCGCAAGCGGTGCGCTCAGCGGCGGCAGCTCCAGGGGGCAGCAAGGCCTGCCGCTACTGGGCGCAGGCAGGCCCGGCTGGCAGGAGCGCAAGCAGGCAAAGGCAGCCGTCCTTGTGGAGCAGGCGTACGCCCAGGTGCAGGTACGCTGACCCAAGGCAACGGTACTGCTGCCATACTGCTGCCGTACTGCTGCCATACTGAGCTGCTGCAGTGGACCTGGGGAGCCTGTGTGCTGACCAGCCTCAACCTGGCATGGTGATCTGGTCTGCTTGCTGCTGCTGCAGCACAGTCAGTTGCATGCCGCCACACCGCTCCCATCACCCACGCTACTGGCTGACGCTTCTCGCATGTCCACTGCCTGCTGTCTCTCGCTTGCTTGCAGGCCGCCAAGGCGGCGCCAGGCGGCAGGCTGCTGAGCCCCCTTGACGCAGCGAGGCAGGCTGCCAGGGTGCGGGCTCTGGGCGCAGCTGCCGCAGAGGAACCATCTCCGCCTGCCAGCGACCTGCTGGCGGGCCTTAGCTGGGATCAGATACCAGCAGGACAGGGCATCTCAGGCACGGCCGAGCAAGCATTGGAGGATGCTGCAGCTACACAGCCGTCAGAGGCGGCAGAGCTGTCACCTGGAATGCTTGCCAGCGGCCGCAGCCTCGACAGCGGCGCCGACAAAGGGGACGCGGCGGCAGTTGCTGGCTGGACAGAAGGGCTGCCTGCGGGGCTCGATGCTTACTCAGGAGAGGAAGAGGCACAGCAGGCAGACCGGGCAGCGGCCAGCACATCCAAGGCTGAGGCGGAGGAGGACGAGCAGGAGCAGGAGCAGGCTGCGCGGCAGGCAGATCACAAGCCTCGGCAAAGCCTGGATGCTGCGGCAGAGACAGAGGCGGTGACAGCAGTGGAGGAGGAAGGGGAGGCGTCAGCAGGAGAGGAAGGAGCTGCAGCCGATGACGAGGACAGCTGGCTGGAAGATGAGGAGCCTCCGCAGTACCTGCCCCTCACAACGGCCCCACCAGAACCACAATCGGCACCGGCACCGGCAGTGCTGCTAATGACAGAGCCAGCTGATGAGGGGCGTGCAGCTGCAGCAGAGGAGGGCGTGCATGCCGAGCTGAAGGGCTGGGTGACAGATGAGGCTGTAAGTGACACAGGCGCCCCTCTCTTTGCCGGCCCGCCTGCTGAGGCAGAGCTAGCAGTGGCGGCCCACAAAGCGGCGATGGCAGAGCGGCCTGCAACCAGCGACAGCATGCACCTGCCACTTCAAGAGGCTTGGCAAGAGGACCCTGGTGATGCTCAAGCAGACCGCGCTGTGGATGACAGCGGCGATGCAAGCCCAGCAGCCCTGCAAGCTGCCCCCATGCAAGACAGCAACGCAGGTTTGGCAGCAGAGGGCGTTGGTGTGCTGCCTGTGGGTTCTGGTGACACAGCAGCATCAGGGCCAGAGAACTCGCCTGTTGCAAAGCTACCTTGCACAGAAAGCGGCGATACCCCAGTTGCAGCTGTGGACTGCGTCCCTGCTGCCGAGGCTGCAGAAGAAGTTGCAGCGCAGCAAAAGGCTGCGGCAGGCATAGAGGCAGGCATGGAGGCGGTCACTGAGGCAAGCATGGAGGCCGGCTCTGAGGTAGGGACTGAGGCAGGCATGGAAGCAGGCATTGAGGCAGGCATTGAGGCAGGCAGCGAGGCAGGCATGGAAGCAAGCACTGAGGCAGGCACTGAGGCAGGCATCGAGGCAGGCAGTGAGGCGGCCACTGAGGCAGGCATGGAGGCAAGCATGGAAGCTGGCATGGATCCGGCTCTGGTGAAGGCAGCTGAGCAGCAGCAAGAGGAGGAGGAGGCTCCTGTCGGTGGGGAGCAGCACGCTGTGGAGGACGCCCAGCTGGCACAACAGGAGCAGCAGCCGGCAGCTGAGCAGCAAGGGAAGGTGGTGGTACCGGCAGCTGCTGCACAAGAGTTTGCACCGGCCCCAGACGTGGAGGAGCAGGAGGATAAAGAGGGGCGGTATGAGCCGCAGGCAGAGGCAGAGGAGGTGGCAGCAGACATTGCCGAAGATCCCTCCCCGGACCCCAGCGTGGAGGCGGTTTGCGCTGCGGACACAGCTGGTGCATTGCTGCTGTCCAAGGTGCTGACAGCACAGGAGAAACAGTCACTTGAGGAGCAGGAGAAGGAGGCGCAGGGGCAGGAACAGCCACTTGAGGAGCAGGAGGAGGAACAGCCCCTTGAGGAGCGACAGGAGGAGCAGCAGGAGGAGGCGCAGGGGCAGGAACAGCCACTTGAGGAGCAGGAGGATGAACAGCCCCTTGAGGAGCAGCAGGAGGAGCAGCAGGAGGAGGCGCAGGGGCAGGAACAGCCGCTTGAGAGGCAGGAGGAGGAGGCGCTGGCAGCGGAGCAGATCCAGCAGGGTGAGCCGATGGCGCGGCAGCAGGAGGAGCAAGAGGCGCAGGAGCAGGCAGTCGAGCAGCCGATTGAGGGAGAGAGCAGAGCAGAGGAGTCGTCAGTGCCAGCATTGCCGCTGGAGACGCAGCAGCAGGAGGCCGCAGAAGTACTCGCACTGCTGTGCTCAAGCTCGTGTGGCAATGTGGCTGCCAGCCCTCCAGCAATTGACACACTGCTGGAACCAGCGGCAGCTGTTGTGGCAGCTGCTTCCCCAGCCATCTCCCCATCCCTGACTGAATGCGCGGCTCAGCTCAGCCAACGGGACGAGATGGTTGCGACAGCTGCAGAGGGAGAAGCTGGGCAGCAGCTGGAGCTGCCCCTGCTGCTGCAGGCACCGGCTGCGGACAGCAGCGCCCCAGCGTCGCCACATGATCCACCCGAGGCAGCGATGGCGGTGTTGGCCTCTGCGCCGCCGGACGCACCCCAGCAGGCGGCAGAAGAGGAGCACGGGATGCCGCCACCGCAGCCGCAGCCGCAGCCGCAGCCAGCAGATGAGGAGGCGGCCCAGCTGACAGGCAGCCCACCAGTCCACCCCGCCCCTGCCGCTGACCGAATGGTTGATGGGGAGCTCATGCGCGACAGCACGGCAGCCAAGGAGGAGGAGCAGGAGGAGGAGGAGGAGGAGGGGGAGGAGGGGGCAGGGGTGGAAGGAGCAGCAGTGGCGCTGGTGCAAGGCAGTCTGCTGGAGTCTGCGGCTGAAAGCCTGCGCCTGCTGCTCTCCCCAGATGCCGCACCTGTGGCCGGTGCTGGTCCTGTCACGATCGACAGCAAGACACCGTCAGAGGCAGCGCCGCCTGGCAGCATCAGTGCGGATAAGGTGCCTGAGGGTGCGAAGACGCTGGCTGCTGCGGACCCGGCTGAGATTGAAACAGATGGTGGAAGCATTGCGGCTGGAGATGAGGGGGAGGGAGGCCAGGGGCTCAGCACTCCCGCTGAGGCTGCAGCACTCGGCAGTGCCAGCGGCAGCCAGCTGGAGGCCGCGCTGCGAGCGCCTGCCAGCCCGATTCTTGTGAGCGGCGGCGGCGGAGTTGAGGCGGTGCAGCTGCAGTTGGAGGGGTCTGGGCCTGTGAAGGGCACTGCAGGCAATGCAACATTCGCACAGCTGGAGCCCTCAGCTCACACAGTGGACCTCGCTGCTTCCGAGGCGGCGGCGGCTGTGGTGGAACAGGAAGCGGTGGCACAAGAGGTGGAAGCGGAGGAGGAAGAGGCCAAGGAGGCGGTGAAGCAAGCTGGGGAGGCATGCAGCTCAGAGGACGCGCCCGCTGTGGTGGTAGAGATTGAGCCTGTGGAAGAAGCAACCTCAGCCGACGAGTCTGAGAGCGGCAGTGATGCGGGCTGGCCTCTGGGCAGTGAGGGCAGCGGGGACAGTGATCAGCAAGAGAATGCTTCGGGGCTGGTGACCGCTGTGGAACTCTTTGCCGACCTGGCAGGCAGCCCCCCAGCACTGGCAGCACTGAGCCTAGTTCCCCACCCAGAGGCTTCAGTCTCCGACGACAGCTCAGCTGCCCATGAGAGTTCGGTTGTGTCCGAGGCGCTGCCCAGCGCTTCCGGCAGCCAGCAGCAGCAGGCTGCCGGGCAGCTCGTCACGGCCATGGACCTGTGTGCTGACCTGCCAGCATACGGTCCTGAAAGAGCAGAAGCTGAACAAACAGTGATTGCTGCTGAAGGCAACACTACTATTCAGCAGTTGTTTTTAGCAGCACCAGGCAGCGGTACAGCAAAGGACTGAGCGCTGCCAGGAGCCTGGTGTGCTGACAGGCAGGTTGACGGCCACTGGGGTTGGGGGACGAGGGCTTTTTGTTACAATCAAGTACGGCTGCCTGGGCGTAAGTTGCTTGTGAGAGTCAGGGGCAAGCTGAGGGGCTCCATGCAGCTGTGCAAGCAACTCAAGCCGACAAGGCTGATGATGATAGGGAACGGAAACAGCTGTACATGTAACAACTGCTCTGGGCGGCAGCACACTGGAGACAGGTGGAAAGCAATGTGGGAAGGTCCCCCTTTACGGCCAGGCCCAGCATGGCAGCTCGATTGAATGCTATGCAGCCAGGTGGCTCAAGCCTCCAGCGCACCCTGCTCGGCTTCAGCCAGCTGCATGCTCAGCACTGCTTCCCAGGCGTGCTGCTGCGCCGTGTCTTGCAGCACGCTTCCCAGACTCCTCCAGGGCATGGCCAGCGCGTCGGGGTGCTGCTGCAGCAGCGCCGCCACGCCGGGCCAGCTGCCGCTCACGATGAGCAGCTGTTTGAGGCGGTCTGTGGCTCGCTCGATGCCTGCCTCTGTGCGAGTGAAGCTTCCCTCATCAAGGCCTCCTCCCAACGCAAACAGGAAGACTTGCTCCTCACTCATTCCCACGGTGTCCTGCAAGCCAAGGGCGGTAGAAATGAACAGCAACAGTAAGGGTACCGTCACACCATAAGAGTGCACAAAGTGAGCAGAGAGGACCGCGCATCATCAAAGGTGCGCCCATACAGCAGTTATACGGTCAGCCAGCCTGCCGCCAACTGAGGGTACGTACAGAACACGGCAGGCAGGCAGACAGGCAGGCAAGCAACAGCCTTACCGCACCTGCAAGACCTTTACCAGCTGCCCCGTTCGCTCTGCCACAGCATCTGTAAACCACGGCTGGCAGAGCACCAGGGAGGAAGCCAGGCGGGCACCCACCCCCAATGTTGACGCCAGATCATCCACTCTCGCCTGCACGGCCGACAGCTGCCGCTCCGGGCCCACCAGAAGCCGCAAATCTGCCCGAAGCAGCTCGCCTGCTTCAGCCCCACTCAGGCCCAGCCCCAGCAGCCACTCGAGGCAGTCCTGCGCCCGCTGGCTGTCCCAACTGCTGCAGAACTCCTCGTAAGCACTGGAGAGGGCGGCGTCGGCCAGGGCAGCGCCGTCCCAGCCCAGGTGCTGCTGCAGCCAGGGCGCTGCGTGCTCGGTGAACTGCTGCGGGTGCCGCGACAGCAGCTCACCCGCCAGGTCTGGATGCAGCTGCACGAAGGAGAAGAGGCTAAAGGGCTGGTGCAGCTGCTGGTATCGCCGCCTGCTCACCCGCTGCAGCTGCGCCGCCACAAAGTGCAGTGCCGCCTCGAAGGCAGGCAGCGGGAGGTCAAGAGCGGCGGCATCTCTGCTGGATCGAAGCGCCCTGGCAAGGGCGTCTGCCCAGCCCGGTTCTGCTGCCACCAGCCGCCTGAAGAGCTGCAGCTTGGGCCCCAGGTTGGAAGGGATATCGCAGGCAAGTGCCGAGTGCTGGTGCTCCAGCACGAGCCACACGCCAGCAGCGTTGGAAACACCCTGCTGCTGCAGGAATTGCACGACGGTTGCCAGCTTCCTGGCACGGCTCTGCAGCTCTCCGACCACACGATCGGGGCCGCCAAATGTGCCCATCTGCCATTCCAACTTCCTCTGCAGCTCAGAAAATCTGTCGTTGCTGCTAGGGGGGCCAGGGGGGCCATCTAGAGACTCGGCCGCTGCCGCCGGCGTCATGGGGCGGTGACGGCGAGTGATCGAGAGCAGGCTGCGAGGGCGCTGTGGCGGGTGATAGGCTGGGCCCCTGTGTGCACGACGGCGTTGTGGCGCTGCACAGGAGAGTGATGGCGAGGGTGAGACCGACATGGATTCCCGTTACACCTTAGCTGTTATTGCATGTGAGTGCTGGCCAAATAATCCCTTATTGAGTGGTCTCATTGACCGGCTTGAAACAGCGCAAATTCGAGCCTGCAAGCAACCACAGTCACAGCACAGCACAGCAGGCTGGCTTGGGCAGGTGGTGCCTGTTTGAGTGATCAGCAAGCTAACTCACATGCCAAGTCAAACAGGATTGACGAATTCCTTGTCTCACACGCCGAGGCGATCGCCTTGCCTTCCCCCGATCGCGGTGTATACTGCAGCCAGACGGACCGCCGCTCGACAGTGCTGTCTAGCAGCACGTCTTTCCAGTCTTGTCTCGCTATCGGTCCACGATCGCCGCGCCGTGTGACGCGTGCCTTGCAGCCGGGCAAGCATGGTGAGGGACCTGGTGTGGGCTTGGCGGTGGGAGCGACAAGCTGGCAACGGGCGGACCCACACCGCCAGTGCCCTGGTCGGTGGCGGCACCTTTGTTGTCCGCTGCGCTTCATCCGTTCTTGCACCCTCCCGCTGTATGCCATTTCAGAACAAGCTATTTGGCAGCCTGGTAGGCTCTGCCGCCTGCACGGTGCAGCTGGAGCTGCGGCCGAGTGCGGCAGCGGTTGCGGCGGGCGGCGTGCAGCCGACGGTCAGCATCAAGACGAAGCGGGATGAGCTGGAGACGCTGCCGCTGTTCTGCAACAAAGACACCATTGCAGGAGAGGTGCGCCCTTCTGCTCGCCTGCTGACACACGCTCAACAGAAGGTCTTGGGTGCTGATGCTGGACGTCTGGCACGGTTTGGCCCCACCCAAACCGCAGCTGCCAGCCTGGTGCCCTTCGGCGATGCACTTTGCCGGCCATGTCGTGCTGCCAGGAGCCGAGCAGTGTCGACCGGTGTTGACTTGTGCTGGCCGTGCTGCGCACTGCAGCTGTGTGTCCGTGCTCTTGCAACGCCCAACTGGCTGCTACCTGAGGATAACACACGAGCTGTGCAGGGTCGTTTTGAGCGTGCCGCGCTGTGCACTGCTGCTGCCGCTGTGTCGCAGGTCAAGGTGACGCCCATTCCCGGCAAGCGAGCCGACCACCAGGGCATTCGGGTGCAGCTGCTGGGGGAGGTGGAGCTTGCTTCGGAGCGGGGCCACCCCCACCAGTTCCTATCCCTGGGTGCGGCTTGGCTTGTACATGCTTCATGAATCATATTCCTGCTGCTGCCACCGCTGCTGCTGCTGGCGTCCTGCTTGTTCGTGCCGCCTGGTTTGTCGTCCTGCATACTGCACCGCTCAATGCTGCGTTCACTCCACCATTTCCTCTCGCTGGGTGCGCCTCTGCTCATTTCTTGTTTTCCGTGTGCTCTCGTCTCGTCTCCTTCTGCTTGTGCTGTGAGTGCGTGGCTGCTTACTCTGTGGCCGCTTGCTCCGCACCGCTCGCTGCTGCCTGGCTGGTGTCTGCTGCCTCCCTTCTTTCACGGCGCCTGCCAATCGTACTGCTCGCTGACATCGGACTGGGTCCGTACTGCCCTCTGTGCAGTGCGTGACCTGGCAGCTCCCGGAGACCTGACCACCCAGGTCGCGCTGCCTTTCGAGTTTGGGGCGGTGGAGATGCAGTATGAATCGTACCGCGGCTCTCAGGTACTGTACTGCCACATGCAGTGGGCGCCTGCTGCATGCACACGCCCCCCCCGTGTGCAGCAGTCCCTCCTGCCGTGGCTTTGCTGGGCTGCCTTTGCCCACATGCCGCGTCCGCTCACTTGCTGACCTGCTCACCTGCTGACCTGCTGACCTGGCGCCGCGCCTGCCGCCTCACCTGCCGCCTCACCCTTGCCTCACCTTCACCCTGTGTGCCTCACTTCCACCCTGCCTCTTGCACATGCAGGCAAAGGTGCGGTACCTGCTGCGCGTGACTGTGTCCCGCGGCATGGGCCAGAGCGTGGTAAAGGACCAGGCCTTTTGGGTACGCAACTCTCAGGAGGCGCCGCCGCCTGGGCCACCCATCAAAGTGAGAGAGGGGGGCCGGCAAGTGGCTGCATGGTGGTGTGTGTGGCGGTGTGTGGCGGTGTGCAGTGCGTGTGCGTGTTGGCGTGGGGTTGCGCGTGGGCAATTGATGCATGGCAGCTGGCAGCTGTTGCAGAAATGTTGTGGCGGGGCTGTGGTTCAAATGTTGGGGCTCTGTGAGAGGTATTTTGCGTGCACACATGCGAGGCCTGCCCCTCCCACCCCAAAGCCTCACATCACCGGCCCTTTTTGCCTCCCCACGCCCATCTCAAGTCCAAACCTCCCCACTTCACCCCCTCCTTAACACACACACAAGCAGATGGAGGTGGGCATTGAGGACTGCCTGCATATTGAGTTTGAGTATGAGCGAGGCGCCTACCACATGGATGACACGGTGCTGGGCCGTATTCACTTCCTGCTGGTGGGTTGACAAGAGGGCTGTGCTGGTGGGGTTGGTGCGGTTGGTGGTGAGTGCTGGGCCGCACTCCACGTCCTGCTTATGAGAGGGGTGGGTTTGGAGGGCGGCTTGGCTTTGGCTACAGCAGTCACCGCTTACCGCCTTCAGCCCGCTCTATCCAGCCATGATTTCTACCGCCTTGTACTGCTACACCTGTCCTTCGCGTCACCCTGTACCGCCCTGCTGTACCGCCAACACAGGTACGCATCAAGCTCAAGCACATGGAGCTGGAGATACGGCGCAGGGAGACCAGCGGGGCGGGGGCTGCCGCCAAGAGCGAGTCGGGTACGTCACGCTTTGGTTAGGGCCGGAATGAAATTAAGTTATGTTGTTTGTTTGTTTGGTGGGCTGCTGTGGGCTGACACTGCTGCTGCTGCTGCTGCTGCTGCTGCTGCTTCTGTTGGGTGCTGCTGCTGGGTGGGCTGGCTGCTGCTGGTGCGGGGGGAATTGGCGGGGAGTATGGAGGGAGGCGGGGAGCGACGGCCGCGGTTGAGGTGGTGTGTTGCAATGGTTCCCATTGTGGCGTTCCTTTCGCCTGCCAGCCACCTCAACTGCTTCCTTCAGCAGCACCACCTTCACGGCTGTGCAACAGCACAGAGCACAGACACACAAGGAGCGCTTCCCACGCATCTTCCCCCCTCCCTTTCCTTTTCTCTTCTGTTCCGTAGAGACTGTGGCCAAGTACGAGATCATGGATGGGGCGCCTGTGAGGGGCGAGAGCATACCCATACGGTGAGCGCAGAGGGCAGGCCGGGGTGTGGTGGTGATGCTGCTGCGGCTGCTGCTGGCCGACATGGTGGCTCTGGTGGGCGGCCACGGTGGCACTGCTGGTGGCGGCCTCCGTCCTCTGTGATGCATGCCTGGCTTCTCACCCCCTCACCCTCACTCATACATCTCACTCAGCAATTTCTGCATGCATCCGCTCCCTCATGCTTTCTGGCCTGTTGCAAAGCCACCCAACACACGCTCACCCCTGTGCTTCCATGCACGCTCGCACGTGCACGCCTCCCCTCTCAACCACGTACTCCCACACCGCCGCTCCTTCCCTCACACACACACGTCAAACATCCCTGCAGCCTCTCGCTCAAGCCCTACGACCTCTCCCCTTCCTATGCCAACGTGTTCAACAAGTTTTCGGTGCGGTACTTCATCAACCTGGTCCTGGTGGATGAGGAGGACAGGCGGTACTTCAAGCAGCAGGTGGGTGCTGGTGCCTGGGCAGGGGGGGGCTGGGGAGGGAGGTGGGTGCTGGGACTGCGGACGTGGGTGCGGGTTCAAGCAGCAGGTAGGCCGAGGGGAAGCGGTGCTGCTGCCCGGCACATTTGAGCGTGTGCAGCGGTAACCTTCACTGGTTGCAATTGCACATCAAGCCACCCGCATGGCAGGTCTGCGCCGCTGCACAGCATCCGTTCACAAGGTCTGCGTGTCACCACCTCCTCCCCTGCTCCCCCCCCCCCCTTGCTGATTCCCGGGTGCAGGAGATCACCCTGTTCCGACTCAGCGGGGAAGACCAGGGCAGGGGCCCCCAGTCACGCCTGCCACGCCGCATGCTCTCCCTGCCCCTCCCGCCCACACCTCCCGGCACCTCCTCGCCACACCCCGCAGCCGCACCCACGCCCGCAGCAGCAGCAGCGCCAGCAGCAGCAGCAGCCCCGCCGGCGCCACACACGTTCGCGCCAGCCGGTGCTGCTGCCACGCCGGCCGCCGCTGCGAATGGCGGCGGGGTGCCTGCAGCCGCAGCGGCAGTGGCTTCTCCGCTGCTTTCGTCGCCGCTGGGCGGTGGTGCTGGGCAGGGGGGGGCAGGGGAGGCAGGAGGGCACCTGGTGCCACGTAGCAGCGGCGGCGACATCAACGGCGGCGACAACGGTGGCAGCTCGGCGGCAGCAGATGCAGCACCAGCGCCAACCTTTGCGCCTCAACCAGACCTGGGTGATGAGCAGCCGCTGCTGGTGCCGGAGCAGCAGCAGCCAGAGCAGCCAGCGGCGGCAGCAGCTGCCAGCTCACCGCTGGGTGACGGGAGCAGCTCGTGAGGCAACAGATGCCCACCGTAGTGCCCAGTGTCCCTTTCCGCTCCCTCCGCGCTGTTGCGCCCAGCCACGCCTTTTTGTAACATTACGTGCTGTGCTGCGTTGTGCATACATGCGTGCGTTGCCCACTCAGTCACTGCAATCGCTTTTCAGGTTAGGTTACAAACCTCTGGCATGCGAGCTGCTGCTACTGTGGAATTGAACAGCAGCTGCTGAGAGGCGTGGGTGAGCAGGAGGAGAGGCAGGGACCAGGCTAGAGTGACACTGGGGGGTGTAGGGACGTGTAGCATAGCATACAGAGGAGGGAGAGAGGGAGGTGGTTGCATCCACAAGGGAGGGAAAACGGATGCGGGGGGTGAGGAGGGATGAAGAGGGGGCGCTGAGACACTGCAGCTGCAAGCTTGCTTGCAAGCAGCAAGCAGAGCGCTTCGAGGGAAGGGTGGAAACGTGTTGCGTGCAGCACCCGATGGGGCTGCCTTGAAGCGGAAGCGGAAGCACAAGGGATGGAGGGGAGGGGAGCTGGTGGCATGCCGGGCTGCGGTATGTACAGGAGAGGTGCTGCATGCCTGACAAGTGTGTGTGTGTGACCTACTGGTGGCACAAGCGAACACTGGGGCTGCCTAATCTGCTACCTAGCTGAAGGCTGAATGGGCGCGGCATGGCGCCTGAAGCATGATAGCAGCACTGGCGGCGACGTGACGAGCAAGCAGCACAGCCAGTCGGCTGCGGCGCGAAAGAGCCATGTGCAGCGATGGCGTGCAGCCGCGGCTGCAGTGAACAGGTCATCGTGCTGCGCTGCTTGCTGCAGTTGCTAGAGAGGTGGACCAGGCTGTGAAGCCTGCTGGCTGAGGCTATCTTACTGCGCCTGTTACTGCTGCTGGCGGTTGAACTGCTGGTATTCCAGAGGCAGCTCCAAGCCCTGCCGCCGCAAGCGCTCCATGTGCAGCATGCGCAGCAGCGCCGCCACCTGTGCCGGGCTGCCCCAGTCTATGGACACCTCACACCGCATCTCGGCGGCGGCGGCGGCGGCGTGAGAGGCGGCGGCCTGGTGTGCTGCTGCGTGGTGCGGAGAGTGGTGCGGCGACGTGTGCTCCACCTGCTGTGGGTGCTGCTGCTGTGGGTGCTGCTGCTGCTGTGGGTGCTGCTGCTGTTGTGGGTGCTGCTCAGGACTAGCTGCGACACTGTCTGCTGCCTGGCAGGGATGTGCCGGCTCGCAGGGCGGCTGGGGGTAGGCTGGCGGCAGCAGGGTGTGGTACTTGGAGGTGGCGGCGGGCAAGTGGGGATCCCAGTTTGCGCTGCACTGGTAATTCTGCAGGTGCAACGGCATGAGAGGTGGTTGGGACGTGTGTGGCGAGCAAGCACGATCGCAGTCTAAGCAAGGACAGCAGCAAACCGCAAGCAGCGGTGGCGGCAGGCACACCTCTGAGGCGTGCCGCTTGGCCAGGCGGTCCTCCGTGACGACCTGCGGTGTGGTCGAGAGGTTCAGAGTGTTTTCCGACCGCAGAACGACGGCAGGGTGCGACGATTGGCCTGCGCTTCACCTGAGTCTGGTCATCGTCTCGCAGGCGCTTGGCCATTCCGGTTGCGTCACGGTGCTGTGTAGGGCATGGGGAGCGCCGAGGGCGATGAGCAGCGGAGTGTCCTCCTCGCGAATGAGCGAGAACGAAGGGCTAGCGACGATACTGCGGGGTGGACTGATTGAAAGCGGAGAGCCGCAAATTTTGACTCCTGCTGTACATTGAGGCGGTGCGGCGCGGCGGTTTCACATCGATCACCATGCATGCCCACCCTCTGAGATGGCACCCGCATGACTCTGTCGACCCTTCAAGGTGATAAAGTGCGAGGTGATGTGACCAATCAGCCAGCCTGTTGAAATACTGGCACCGTCGGCAGGTAGCGGCAGTGTCGGACGTTCACTCGACACTGTGCCTCATTCACCTGTGATCAATCAAGAGAGGTGACGTGATCCTGGCTGGGAATTGATATGCGGTCATTCAGGACCCGGACCTGCGGATGCTGGCTGCAGGCGCGGTGCCAACCGCAGCACACTGCACCGCCGCCGCCGCCGCCGTCGCTGGCCCCGCACAGTTGGCGCTTTCAGGTCGTGGTGGTGCGGGCTGCGTTTCTGGGATCGGTGGCGTTCGGTTAGTGCGCGCCTGGGGCCATGCCAAATGCGGCCGACCCCGGCTGTTTTTCGAGCTCAAATGACAGGCAAGCTTGCATTTGGCCATTTCAGAGCATCCTTCCCAACCCTCCCACAGTCTTGGGGACCGCTGCGCGCCCCACGCTGCTGAGGGGCCGCCATCATGCCTCTTTACGAGCTGTTTGCTGTGGCCAAGCCGGCCCTGGGCAAGGCGGCCATCGGCAGCATGATGAAAGCGGTGGCCAGCAAGGTGATGGAGCAGGGCGGCGTGGTGACCGACCTGCGCTCCTACGGCGAGCGCAAGCTGGCATACGACATCAGGCAGCCCAACGTGCGGTTCGCCAAGGTGAGAGGGCGACGCGCCGTGGTCCTGGCTGCCGCCGGGCCTGCATGCATGCTCGACGGTGGCGCAACCCATCACCAGCCCTCACGCCGCGTTTCTCACTCGGCTGTTGCCCGTCCCTCGCCTGCAGGCCTCCATGTGGCAGATCAACTTCGCTGCCAATCCGAAAATGTTGTCAGAGCTGGACCACACGCTGCGCGTTGACGAGCGCATGCTGCGCTGGCTGGTGCTCAAGCGCCTGCCGTACACCCCCCTGCCATCGCCCTACAGCGTGGCCCGCACGGCCGAAAACGTGGCAGGGACGCTAGCCAAGCAGCAGCAGGCAGCATTGAAGCGTGAGCGACAAAAGGCGTAGGTGCGCACTTCGCTGTTGCCCTGCCAATCCTTATTCCGCTGCTGCATCATGCCACTGCTTGCACACGGGCTGGCAAGTGATGCCAAACACTTTTTTAGTTATCCCTGTCAGACGGCGCCAAGGCCGGTGCTAAGTGTTGACCCATTAGCTCTATCTGATGCCGCCCCTAGCTCCACAACAACCACGCTGCCTGCAATGCCGCCGCCTGCACCCGCACATGCGATCCCTGCTGCATCACAGCTGCCGCCACGACTGCATGCTGGCGCTGCTGCTGCGCCTCTCGCGGTGATGACGACACAAATTTTCAAACTCAACAGGACTGAGCAAACAATGCTGACAATTTTCCCGCTGTCCTGAGCGAAGAGGCGCGGCCACTGTTGCCTGCTGCCATCTGCCAGCCGCTTGCCTTACTCCTCCAGCCTAACCCAATCTGCTAATGCCTCCCTGTGCCTGCAGCCTGGCTTCAGTTCCCCTTGATGGTGCTTGTACACTTCCCTCCAGGCCCACAAACGAACCCGCCAGGTGTGTGCTGCTCCATGCTGCTGCTGCTGTCCTCGCACGCACACACGCACAAGTCTGCACGCACACTGCATGCCAGCAGCGAGGGTGATGATCGATAATTCCAAACAGGGCGTTTCTCAAAAACATTCGCAGTGCCCGCTTTAGAGCGTTCGCCTTTCGCCAGGCTTGAGCGCTGCTGCAGCTTTCCTTCCTTGGATGTCTGAACCCCGCTGCTGGGCAACCTGCATCCCCTGCATCTGCTTGCATGTGCGCTTGTGTCTTGCTGGGTGTACCTTGTACCCTGCACACAACTGCATTGTTGTCACTGCGCTGCTGTCTGCACACACACACACCTGAAGATCCACACGTGCTGCATCCCTGCGTGGCTGACGAAACACAAAACACTTAACAGTTGGATTCCATCGAGACTCCTGATCGATAACTCTGCACCGACACGCACACACACGCCGGCTGCTGACCAGCTTTGCCATTCTTGTCCCCTCTGCCGCTGCAGGCAGGCTCCCTCGCATGCACTCTTGAGCAGCCTTCAGGGTTCACTCCCTGCTGCGTACCATGTAGCTGTTTGGATGCAGACGGCGACAGTTCGAGGCCCCTGCCCTCTCCCCAAGGCACTTGATATCACTTGTTTTTCACCAACACATTGCTGTACTTTCGTCACGCCGTCGCTGTACTAATGCCCTCTGCTCTCGGCTGCCCTTCCTTGCAACGACTTGCTGTGCACTGCCCTAGGAATTGTACCTTGCAGTACCTTGCAACTTGTAAGCCCACAGTTGCTGGAAGGGGTTGTGCATGCTCAGCATCGTTCTCAATCTTTACATGCATGTCGATTACAGGTGGAACGTGGTGCTGCCAGCTCAATTGGGTGGGGCAAGCGTGGACACAGCCGTGTGGTCAAGAGGATGCGAGTGCATGGTTTACTTTAATGATGGTTTACTGTAATGATGTTACTTCTGTGTGTGGGGGGGGGTGAGGGGGGCAAAGGTAAGGTAGGCGCACTCTGAAGCTATACAGCTGTGCCCAGGCCCATCAGCAATGAGGCAACGGATCAAAACTGGCTTGAGGATGGGTGTGGTTGTGATAAGCAAAGGGGGCCAGCCGACACTGAGTAGCGAAACAAGAGGCCACAGCCAAAGACCAAGGCATGCCACACATGTCAGCAATGCTGCGCTGACCGCTGTGGCATGCTTGCGTGCACTGCTGCAGCATTGGGAGTGCAACTCAGAGGGCTCACATGCCCAGCGCGGTCCTGACTCCCAGCACTGCCACCGTCACGATCATGCCCAGGAAACACAGGCTCGCAACAATGTTGCCGCCCATGCGCTTTTGTGGCTCCCCAGTCATGTAGCCTGCATCGGGAAGCCGTGGCAGGGCAGAGGACAGCTGAGTGGCAACTCCAGCATCTGACGTCCCTGGCGCAAGCTGGGGCCAAATGATGGGCGAAAATGAGGGGCGAAACGTTGGCCAAGGGTGATACCAACCCTGTGGCAGCACAACGGCGCACCCAGCGGGCACGGCATGGCTGAGAAGCATCAGCACCACGACCAAATGTCCCATCCTGTGCAGGCGTGAGCTCAACGCACCCATGGTGTAAGCGACGCGAGCGGTTGCCCACACCGCGCCCTCGATCGCCGCCACGCGAGGGTAGAACACGCCCAGCAGCAGCTGCATGGCCAGCTGCAGCGGCAGAGTCTCCTGCAGCCAGCAATGATGGGGGTGGCAGGCATGGCAGTGGCAGTGGTGTGATGAGTGAGCTGGGCGGTTGTCGTCACTGGCGTGCAAAAGCTAAAACAACCATCACAGCAGACGTTGCACAGACCATCGCATCTGATGTTCACCAAGGTGGCGTCCCTTACCAGCATGTTTTGGTGGCCGCGCTGTGTGCAGTTGAACTTGTTGGCCGCCTCGCCTTCGCCCATTGCATACACCAGCGGGTAGGGCACTCCGTACTCCTTGCGCGCCTTTGACACCTGGATGGCGTTCCACTGTGCCACGGCAGCGGTGTAGGCGACCGAGGCCATGACCCACCTGCACGGTTGCCGTTTGGGCGGGGGCAAGAAAAGCGGTGGCGGCAGTGCGTTTCAAAACGGTGTCGGGCGAGCCTCGGGCGCTGTAAACCCGCTTACCCATAGTCTAGGGGCACTAACACGGCTTGCGGACGCACGATGGCGCGCCGGGCTCTCGGCGCGCTGCACCGCCGCGCAGGCTGCAGCCGGATGCCCGTGTTGTTGGTCAAAGAGGCTGTCAGCATGTTGGCAAAGGTTTGAAACAGACGATGCCCGCCAAGGAGCCGAGCTATCATCTCAGTCCCGCTGCCGATTTGGCTGAGCTGGCGCTCAGCAACCGCCCCTTTGCCCCCTCCCTGGTCTGTAGCTGCCATACACACTTCCCACCCTCGCTAGAACCCATTGACTGTGCAATCACATCAGTTGTCAGTGTTACAGTGCATGCAAGCAATGTGCATCACAGCTTCAGGGCACGGTTTGAGCCCCGCTGCTGTGATAACCCAACAAGAAGGTGCACATCAACACAGGGGGAAGCTCATCAGGCTGGCTGCTGCATATTTGCGAGGAAGAGAACAGGTAGACGTGCAACTCGTGTCAAAGTGCAAAAAGAATGTCACTGACGTTCAGCGCTAAGTGGGAGTCTTGGGCTGAGGCCGTCACATGCCCAGGGCAGTCCTAACACCCAACACTGCCGTGGTCAGCAGCAGCCCTACAAAGGAGAAGAAGCAGATGGCGGCGCCGGGGTTCCGCTTCTTTGGGTCGCCAGTCATGTAGCCTGGAAGCAGCAGGAAGCAGCAGCAGCAACCGTGTGATGTGAGCAATTTCGTCAGCAACCAAATGGCGAGAACCTTGCAGCTTGCAAAGCTCCGCAGAAACACCTCCACTGACAATTGCCGCTGCAGGCGTTGCAGAGACGCAGCACAGGGACACCGCCAATAGGCACACACACACACATCGACAGGCACTCGCGGCTATCGTACCTCGCATGTAGGCGATACGGCATGTTGCCCACACCGCGCCCTGGATTGCAGCACCCCGAGGGTACAGCACGCCCACCAACAGCTGCATGGCCAGCTGCAGAGGCAGAGTCTCCTGCAGCAGCAGAGGGAGGGAGGCAGCGCCAGCAGCTCGCCTCAGCAGCAGCGGCGGCCCCATGTCTGCTGGTCTCCCTGCCTCGTTAAAGCCCACGTGAGGTGAGCTTGGCAGGTGTTGCTTCCCACCCTCACGCCAACCGCAGCACCAGCCAAGCAGCGCGCCGTTGCGCCTAACTCTGTCCTTACCAGCATGTTTTGGTGGCCGCGCTGTGTGCAGTTGAACTTGTTGGCCGCCTCGCCTTCACCCGTTGCGTACATCAGCGGGTAAGGCACGCCACACTCCTTGCGCGCCTTCATCACCTGGATGGACTGCCACTGCGAGACCGCAGCCGTGTAGGCGACCGAAGCCATGACCCACCTGCAACAGGGAAGGCAAGTTGACGGCGGCGGCTTGCGCGGCAGTTGCTCTTTAAGAATTAGGCAGACGACTCTTCGGCGGCTGGGATGCACCCACCCGTAGTCTGCGGGCATCAGCGCTGCCAGCGGGCGCACGATCGTGCGATTGGCCCGATTAGGTGAGCTGAGACGCCGCGCAGGCTGCAGCCGAATGCCCGTGCTGGTGGTCAGGGACGCGGTCATCATGCTTGCAGTTTGGATCTGACCGATGTCGCAACAAACGGCCTTCGCCCAACCTTGACCTGCTGACGACGCTGCGGCACAGCGCAGCATGCCGCTCTCCGTTCATCTCCCCATTCATCTTACTGCTTGTGATGATCACAAGGTCACGTGCCCGACACCCCAACGAACACAACCACAAGTGTAACCAGCACCAGCGCGACCAGCCGCAGCGGCAGCGGGTCCGGAGGCGAGCCTGGGGGGCGAGCAGGCAGGGCGGTGGGGGGGTACAGCCCCTCTTGCCAGCGCCACACCAGCGCTGTCAGCACCACTGCCAGCAGCATGTCAACCGAATAATGAGTCTTGTCGACAGTCTCCTGCAGCCACGCACACACACACACACACACACACACACACACACACACGCGCACACAAAACCTCAACACCACAATGTGAAGATTTGGGGAAGGCGGTGATAGGAGGATGGGTGCGCGGCGCAGCACCAGCAGCAGACTGGCAAGATGCCGTGCATGCAGGCGTGTGCCTGTGTGCACGTGTGTGTGTGTCCGGTCAATGCTGCAGCCCTCCAGGCACCCCACCTGGATGCACAACTTAATCACCGCCAGCCAGGAAAGCATGGCGGGACCAAAGCGCCAGCTGGGCAGTGGGCAGTACGTGCCGAGTGCCAGAGGTACCGCGGCATACACCACGCCGTGCCCGCTGATCACCAGGTCATTGCACCCGCTGCCCCGCTTTGTGCTGAGCCCAATGGCAAGAAACTCCCGCCAGTCTGGGGCAGGGAGTTGAGAAGGGCACAGCAATGGCGCAGCCGCAGGTATGTACAGACTGAGACAATTGCTGGCAGCGGCAAGGAGGCGGAGTGCAGGCCGCTGCTAGCAGGCAGTGGCTGCAAGGCAGCCGAAAGTGGTGTGTCCACGACAGGGCAGCACAGTGGGCGGCAGCTAACCTGCTGGCACCGGGGGGAAGTTGCGGGCGTAGCAGCGCAGGCGGGGGTTGGGCAGCACAGTCGTCATGAAGGCCAGCGTGCTGCAAGGAAGCGGCGGCGGAGGTGGAAAGAGGGGAGGGGAGGGGACACCCGGGGCGGTCAGGACCACCGCTCTTTCTGCCTCAAATCATGGTTGGAGCTGTGCCTCTCCTCCCCAAAGGTTGAGGCTCTGGCTGGCCCTTTCATCCAGCAACACAGCCACAGATTTAAGCCTCTCCTCCACCCGGCAGCCCCACCGAATGATGTGCGTCCAGGCAATGGTGTCAATGAATCGAGTGCCCATTCCGAAGCCTGAGTAGGGGACCTGCACGCAGCAGGGCAAGGAGGCAATGCGGGACAAGAGGCTGATTAGCGTATCAGAATGAAACGAACTGGACTGGAGCAGCGGGAATGAGTGAGGCCGTCATCACCCATACAATGGCCACCTAATTGACAGAGGCAATGCTGCCCTCAAATCAGACAGCCATCCAGCCAGCCAATGGGTAATGTCTGCTTTGGTGAGTCAGTGTTTGAGTTCTGCAGTAAGCGGCAGTACAGGTCCTCACCTGGTCCCACATCACCGACAGGCACAGCGCCACAAAGGCATAGATCAGGAAGTGCATGTCGACCCGCCACCCTAGCACCAGCTGTCGGGCCAAGGGGTAGCGCTGCAGAGGGTGAGGAATGTGGGAGCAAGCAAGCAGCAGGAGGAATAGACATTGGCCAAAAGGAGGCTGTGGGGGCATCAGAGCAATGGCATGTGACACCAACACATGGTACACTGCTGTCGCGTGGCACGAATCACCCACACGCAGAGGTGGAGTTTTGTATGCATGCTGCACAACCTGCAAATGCCAGGGCGCCGACCAACCTGGAACAGCCACAGCAGCCCGATCTCAGCGTTGTCCTGCAGCGGAACATAGCTGTGCTTGCGTGCGTCGCTGGCGCTGGTGGCAAACGTGCACAGGTTCTCCACCACCACCACAGCAAGGATGAAGAGCACAGAGAGGCCAAAGCGGGGAGCGTAGCGCATCTCGTCATGCCAGCGTGGGAAGGTGTACAGCTTGTACAGCAGCAGCAGGCCACCTGAGGGGAGAAGCATGCAAACAAGTGCAAGTGATGACGAGAATGCAGGGGCAAGCAGCCAGCGGGGAGCTAGCCGCCGATTCGGTTGCGCCAGGCAGCACTGGCAATGTTTGTAACCCGTGCCAACCTATTGCAAACGCAGCATTGAGCCAGGATGACCCCAGGAGCGAGTGCAAGCCCAGCTGCGGCGCGATCAGCAACAGAAAGTTAACCGCAACGCCCAGGCCGTTGCCCGCAGTCGGCTGCGGCACGCTAGGGATCGGTGCCGCTGCATCCCTGCGCCAATGAAGGTTGCCAGCGCGGCTAGATCAGTCGCAAAAGGCCAAAAAGGGCGCACAGCCGAATCTGCACGCGCCATCACTCGCCTGGCCGCCTGCGCCCTCCCTGTCATGCAGCCCCGATGGGCCTTGTTGCTGCAGAACCAGTGTTCAGCGATCAGCGATCAGCCGATGCCTCGGGCTTCACCAAGCTAATTTAATGAACAACGAGTGTGAATGATAAATGTGGGAATGTGAGATGTAGTCATGAAATGTCAAAGCAGTTTGAAGCAATAAAGCGAACATAGCTGATCAACTGCCGCTTCGCCGTCGCCGCCATACAGCTCGATCGGATGGTTGCAGCAGGAGCAGCAGCGCCTGCCCTGCGCTGATCTCCCACTCCTCCACGTGGCTCACAATCTGCAGCCGTTGGAGAGGCATGGCACGTGCTTTGCCTCACACAACTTCCCCGGAATGCCACTTGCAGTTTAACAGCTTCAGCAGCTGCATGCCACTCGGTACAAGCCACACCTGGTTCCTGTCTGTGTTCAAGGTGTAGGTGGTGCTGCCCCTGATGTCAACAAGCGGCACCCAAGGCAGGCGCAGCCAGCAGCGGAGCCGCCACGCAGCACACAGCTGCGTTGGGGTGCCAGGTGCTGGTGACGGCAGCCGACGCAGCGAGTACAGCTGGATGGAGGGATCCAGCAGGAACGGGACCAGCAGCTCAAGATTGCGTTTGTACTGTTCCCGCCCTGCAGTGACGGAAAAGCCAGGCCAAATTTTCACGTTACCCTCCTTGCTTGCTCACTGCATGCGCAACCCGGCGCCACAGGGAAAAGAGCAGGAGCACTGCATGCACAATTGTAGGCAGCCCACAGCTGTTCAGGCAGCACCTCGGAAGCTGATTGTTGGGTCTGCAAAGACGCAATCATCAGCGTAAATGGCATCAGAAACCAGCCCCGTCACAAAGTACTGGCGCCTGTAATCTGCACGCAGCTCCCTCATCAGCCCCGCGACATCTCCGCGCCGCAGCTGCGGCACTGCCCGCTCCGAAGCTGACGTGGCTGCATACTCTCGAGACCCTACTCCAGCAAGCTTCAAGCCCTCTGTCAAGGCACTGACAGCTATCCGCGTCACCGCATTCTCTGCGTGGATTGACGAGGTTGCCGCGGCGGTCAACACCTTTGCAAATCATCAGTGACACCAGCATTCCTCTCACTGCTCACCACTGGTGCCCTTTGCACTGCTGGTGGCAGCCTTTGACGATGCCCTTGCGCTTGTGCGTGCTCTTAAATGCAGCCTGGAGGGAGCGGGGCAAGGGTGCAGGCGATTCATCTGAACGGCTGCCATGGTGCAATTGAGCAATCTCTGACGATGTAGCCATTGCAAGGCCCCGCCGTGACTGTTTTTCTTCGGATGCTGACCTGGACATCTCGCCCGAAATTCGTCTCCCCTGGGCTCCCGCTGGTGGGGTCCAAGCAGCCTGCAAGTCAGCATGCCCGCTGCGCGCACCTGGTTGGCGTTGGGCTGCCTGCTCGCTTTGGCCTCTGGTGGGTGCGGTCGGAGCGCTTGCAGTGGCCATGGCCTTGTTGATCAAGGCCGCCGGTCATGCCACGACCAGGAATTGGGGCTGGATACGGCCATTGCTGCTCTGTCGCGGCTTGTGACGCTTGTGGCGGGGGCTCGTACTCGTGCATGGTTGCACCGGCGGCAGGGGAAGGCAGCCAGGGAGCCAGTGGTCGCTACAGATTGGCGAGACATGGGCAGGCACAAAGTCGGGTTTGCGGCTTGCAGACACCCCACACTCTACTGACAGCCATGCCGGTCGGTGTGCGACCTCGCACAGCGATCCTGCTACCTGCTTTTGTCGCCGCCGCCAAAGCCGTGACCGCTCGCTCGCCCGCCTCCCAACGCGTCTGCAGGTGCAATTGCTGAGGACACAGTGTCTGCTGCGTCAGCTAAATATGGGCCTACTGTCTACGACTGCCTGAGTGCGTTTGCCAGCGTGCTCGTATCGCACCTGCTGGCTCGCAAACCACTGGGCACGCATGGTGGCACCACTTCCAGTACAGTGGTAGCTGATCACCACCCTTGGCCCTTTTCTCTGCTGCAATCTTGCAGGGAAGGCGGGGCTGACCAGCCTCATAAAAATCGTGGATGTGAGTCGAGTGGGCGTAACCCAGACGGCCATCTCACACCGCTTTGCAATTGCCGGCCTGATACCGTGCAATGCCTGACCTGTTGGCCTGATGTCTGTTGCAGGCTGCCGGCATGAAGAGCTACTTTTCTACCACATATCAAATCAACTCACTCTTTGCACCTAACAGTGAGTGGCGTGTGGCCTGCGTGCAGCTTGTTGCTTGCAGCCTGTTGCATGCATGCCCCAGGATACCCCCAACAGCTTTGCCTGTCGGCCCAGCTGCACCTGGCTGCTTGGCTGGGTATTCCATGCCACCAGCCCCAGCACACATGGTCCCTGCCAGCCAGTTGTGTACTGTCAGATTTTCTGCCAATGCCTGGCACAAAAGACACACGGCTTGATGGCTCACCACCCGCACAGCATCCATCTGCGTGGGCAAGCGGCATGCTGTGGACAGGCACAGAAGGCTTACAGCACCTCCCCCGAGCCCTGCTGCCTGCGCAGATGCGGCAGTTGCACAACTATACCGCACGCTGCAGCTTCCAGAGCAAACCGCTCTGGCAAACAAGCGCCTGATGCTGCAGCTGCTCAAGTACAACACCATTCCTTACGTGCGGCGAACCCCCTACTGGCCCACCAAAGGCAACGGCTTCAAGAAGCAAAAGACCTTGATCCCGGGCATGATGCTGCGGCTCTACACAACCAGCGCCGGCCGGTTGGCGGTCAGCGGCTTTGCAAACAACGCCACGCTGGTGAGTTGCAGGGTGCCTTGGAGAGCTTGCGTCTGGTGTCGTTGTGTGAGCACGCCGCCTGCGCCCACCATCTCCAGCTCACCTCCAGCTGCTCCTGCCCGCACCCACGCCTCCTGCTCTCTGCGTGCGGCTCCTGTCATGCCCTGTGATGCTGCGCGGCAACGCTGTTTGCCCTGTGATGCTACAAGGCTTGCACACACGTGCGATGGTGCCACATCACAGCTCAAATTACGCAGCTCTCGGTTCTCCACTGGATACCTGCTTTTGATATGCCTGCAGATCGGCAAGCCTGGATACAACCTGGTGTGTGCTCGCAGCGTGGTGCACGTCACTGACGGGGTGCTGCTGCCGATAGAACCCGGCATGTGAGGCAGCACTGGTCGCTCTTCCATCCAGCTGAGCTGCCGCCGTTGCAACCTGGCACTGACGGAGCCCAGCCCTCTACACACGGCTTAAAGCCGATTCTGACGTTACGAGCAGCGCAAATCCATGCTGTCCCAGCCTGCACACGGTACCTACCAGCTGCCCCGGACCTCACTGTCCCCTCTGCGCTGCTCCTTTCCACGCTGCCTGCGCGCTGTTTCACACTCCACTTGTTCTCAGGTGAACATGGTACATGGTTGGTTGAAAACCGACATGGCAACAAGCCAGGCCAAAAAGCAATCCTGCAGGAGTATTCTGATGGTGCCAACCAGCATCAGCTGTCCCGCTTGCAAGATTCGCAGCCGGCCTCAGCTCAGCAGCGCCCTTTGCGGCTGCCTCTGCCCCTGCGCCTCCTCCTCCTCCTGCTCGCCCACACTGCTGCCGCTGACGCTGCTTTGGTCGCTGTCGGTGTTGCTATCGCACGCCAAGTCAGCGGTGGGCACAAGGGCCGCCAGCACGCTTGGCTGGGTCCGAAACCCAGCCCCAAACCCAGCATCTTGATCCAACGGGACCAGGGTCAGGCCCGGGTGGGTGATGGTCACTGCATGCGCTGCCGCCCCCACTCCTATGCCGCTGCCGTTGATGCACACCATCCTCTCTTGCAGCAGGTCGTCTACCTGCAGGATAGACAGCACCGCACGGCAGGGGATGATACAACACGCATTGCTTGCCACATCTGCCACAAGCAACATACACACGCAACAAGAAAGTACATTGCCGCCCCTGGCATGGCAGCAGCAGAAGGAGCAGCAGCAGCAAAAGCTGAAAGCATGCACAGAGCAGCAGCGTGCAAGGTTCTAGGCACAGCTGCGCGGCACAGCATCAGCAACAGAGCAGGCATCGCAGCTCACCGGCAGCACGTCGCCAGCCTGCAGTGGCAGCGCATCAACCGCAACAAACGGCACCCGACGCGGCCGCTGCTGCATCTGTTGCTGCTGTTGTGCCTGCTGCTGTTGTGCCTGCTGCTGTTCCTGCTGTGCCTGCTGCTGTTGTGCGCCCTGCTGTGCCTGCTGTGCCTGCTGCTGTTGTGCCTGCTGCTGTTCCTGCTGTGCCTGCTGCCTCCGCCCTTCCTCCAAGGACAGTGCCGCCAATGCACCTGATGCCGCCCCTGCATCACCTGATGCTGCCCCCATATCACATGTACTTACAAGCTCCCCGCACGCCGCCGCGAGCCGGCCTGCCGACACATCCTCGGCCGTGGCTCGCAGCACGCCGTCCGGTTGGTGAGGCCACCAGTTGACCAGGAATGTCACGCGCCGCTGCTGCTGCGGCTGCTGCTTTTGCTCATCGTGCTGTAGCTGCGGCTGCTGCTGCTGCTGCTGCCCCTCCCGCTGCTGCTCTCGGTTGTCCTGCTGCCGCCGCTCTTGATCATGCTCTAGCCTTTGCTTAGGCCCCGGCTGCTCCCGTTCCTGCTCCTGCCCCTGCTCCTGCCCCTGCTGACGCTGGAGGGCAGGTGCTGCTGGCATCGCCTCCAACACACCATGCGCCTGCCCTCCTCCAAACAGCAAGTACTGGTTGCGCAGGGGAAACACCAGGCTGCTCCAAGCGGGGTGCTCTGGCAGTACGCATCGCGTTTCGTGGCAGTAGCACTGATCAATGAGCACGGTGGGAGCCTGCAGGAGGGCTGGTATGGCGGTCAGGCGCCGCTGAGTTGGCAGTGGCAGCAGCGGCGGGGTCTGCTTGCCTCAAAGCGGCATGTTCCCCCCAAGCAGACTGGTAGCAGCGGGCACCTGCCACATGACAACAGACGCAGAGGACAGGCTCGCCCCCCTTATGTTCAAAACAAATTATCAAGGTAAGTTTGATTGACTTGGTGAAGGTCCTTATGTTCAACCCCGCCCAAGCCTTGGTCCACACTGTGCTGCTGCTGTTGATACTGTGCTGCAGTCCTCCCACCTGCCGAGGGCTGTCTTCTTGGCTGCCTGTCAGGTACAGCACTGACGAGAGGGTGGGATTGACCATGCGTCCATCTGCCGCCATTGCCTGCTCATCCTTGTCGAAATGGAAGCCCAGGCCGCGACCGCCCTCGTAAACCTGGCACCAGTACTCCACGCCCTGCCAGGAGCCGGGCGGGGGCGCCAGCTGCAAGCCTACCAGGGAGCGGTACAGCTGCTGCACCGCCTGCTCGGCAACCGTCAGTGCTGGCTCGGCGCCCTCCACGACCTTGCGCTGCACCCAGAGGTTGGGCAAGTCTGCCAGGGCATCCGCATCCGCCTGATGGATGAGTAGAGCCAGCAGCATGCTTTTTTTGGTTGGTGGCGGGCCAGAGCTATGGATACGTTGCGTGCAACGGGGCGGCGGCGGCACTCACCTCGAGCGCTGCCAAGATCGGCTCTGGGAGGGTCTTCTGGATCATCAAGGCCTCTCTGGTGGCATGCATGTGCTGCATGGCTGCCTGGGTGCGGAAACACTTGCTGAATGTGGCTGCGTGCTCAGACAATGCGCACCGTCCTGCACACGCCAATTGCAATGCTGTAAGGAACCAACTGGGCTTGGTTGCAAATTGCAGTACACATGTACTGCCTGAGAATTCGGTCATTTCACGTCGCAGCTTGCATTCATGCAATCCTCTGCATCGGATCTCTACAGATCGCGGCCATGTCGATCCCGCAAGCAATCGAGGGAGCCAAGGTGAGCGTCTCCTGTCTCCAGCACGCTCTCTGTTGCTTGCTGATGATCGATCTGCCGTTTGTGCAGCCTGCAAGGGAGCAATTTGGTACAGCAACAACCGATCCTGCAACCACCGCCGCCCTGTGTCTTGCCGATGTCGGCACCTGCGCAGGCGGAGCTCGGCAAGGTGCAGGGTTTGCAAAAAGTGCAGCGCTTGGCGGTCTACGCTCGCATATTTGTGAGTGTGAAGGGCGTGAGCATGCTGGACTGCTCGCTGCAGCTGGAGGGGAGGGTGCAACCGCTGCGCAGTCCCCCTTGTCATGCCGAACCTGTTCCCCTCTCCTCTAACCGTCCAGGCAGCTGAAATACTGGGAACGGTGGCGGCTGCACCCTTTGGCCTCCGCGCCTTCAGCCTGCACCGCTCCCTGCCTGACGCGCGGCGGCAGCACCCAAGCAGTACAGTCTCCATCCTGCGGGACGTGAGGTGCGCTCTATTGGCGGGACACACCGCTTGCTTCCTCCCAGCCTGCTTCCTCCCATACAGACAAGCTGCCTCTGCTGCTTGGCACCGTTTGTTACTGCTGCTGACAGGCTGCCGCCGCCAGCCTGCCTCTGCTGCTGACAGGCTGCCGCCGCCGCCTGCTTCCGCCGTGTGTCATGAATGCTGCATGCAGCTACGGCAGTCGGCCGCGCAACGTGATGGATATCTACCTCCCGCCACAAGTGAAGCTCAGTGTTTTGGAGGAGCCCTTGGGGCAGCCGCCTGTCAGCCAACAGGCGGGGGATGCAAGCTCGAGAGGCATATCAACTAGCAGCATCAGTAACGCCCTCCCCACTGCAGACTCTGGTGCTGGTGGGCCCCGAGCAGGGGCCGGAGCGGGAGCACAGGGTAGCACGGCAGTCGGCAGCAAAGAGCTCTGCAAGGAGGGGGGGGCGCCTGTGGTGCTGTTCTGCCACGGCGGCGTCTGGGCGGCAGGCAGCAAGTGGCACTATGCTCCGCTGGCGACGCGGCTGGCACAGGCGGGCGTGATTACGGCCGTGATGCAGGTGGGCAGGGCATGAGGCGGGCTGGCAGCCTGCTGCGTGCAGTGTCACCTGCTGCGTGCTGCTGGGCGGAGCTTGGGCAGCTTGCTGCCAGTCACACGGCAGGTTAAGGAGTGGGTAGAAGTACGGTGGGGTTTCCTGGGGCTGGTGCAACACGCCAAGAAAGCCTATCCTTTATCTTCTTACGACGACATCCTCGCCTTCCTCTTTTCCCTCCTTCCTCCCATTGTATGCCACCTCTGCAGTACACTTTGTACCCCGAGGCACTGATACCGCAGATGGCGGCGGAGGTGAGCGTCACCCTACTGCTGCTCGCCAACAGACCGCACGGTTCCAGCGGTGTCGTCTAGAAGCTGCTCTTGCCACTGCCGAATCAGCGCAGCCAGCAGCGCAGCCAGCCCCAACAGTCCAACACGTGCTGCTGCTGCCAAGAGCAGGTGGCCTCAATGGTCTGAAGCACACAGCCGCTGCCGCCACCAGCTCCCAGCCTGCGACGCCTGTGACGCCTGCTCACCCACCCTGGGCTTGCACCCTCATCGCTGCAGGTCAGCGCCGCGCTGAGCTGGACGATGGACAACGCAGCACGGCTGGGCGGCAGCCCCCGCCACGTATCCCTTGTAGGCCACTCAGCGGGCGCTCACCTCTGCACCATGACACTGCTGCACCGCGCGCTGGCGGCAAGCAAGGCGGAAGGAGAGCCACTCCAACCGGGCCCTCAGCCGGCTGGACCTGACAGCTTGCAGCCGCAGCCGCCACCTCTGGGCGCTGCAAACGCAGCGGCGTCGGCGGGCCAGCCTGCCACGATCATGGCCGCGCCAGCACCTGCTGCTGCTGCTGCTGCTGCTGCCGGCGGCGGCGATGGCTATGGCGACCACCGCATGCCGCTGCAGCTGGTGGCCATGGCGGGTGTGTACGACATCAGCAAGCACTACCTTTATGAGGAGGGTGAGTTCAAGGGGGAAGAGTGGCCTGTGAGGTGGGGGAAGGGGAGGGCACACTCCGCGGCGGGTCTCGTGGTCGAAGGCCTGGTTGTCTGTGTGGTCACCATGCAGCCTCTGGTGCTGAGTCCGCAGCAGTGCGATGTGACTGGCCCTGCTGCTGTCCAGCTGCTGTTCAGCTGCTGTGAGCTGTGTCAACTTGAGGCTTGCAGCTTCGATGCACCTTTCAACCTGATCCGGGCTGCAGGCCGCCAGGTGCACAAGCTGTCGACAATGGAGCGGGCCTGCGGCGGCAGCCACCTCTTCCCTCAAAATTCGCCAGCTGTCATCCTGGGCATCGCGCTGAGGTGCGGCGGCGTCGTCTGTGGCTGCTGCGGCGGCTGTGGCTGTGGCTGCGGTTCACGCTGTGGCTGTAGCTGTAGTGCAGCGAGAGTCATTTATTGCTGCTGCGGCCCCAGCTCATCGTCCTCTGGCATGCCCTCCATGTGGTGCACCTGCAGACGGCGGCACCAGCTGCAACCACAGCACAACAGCTGGCCGGCGCTGAAGGCCAGCTCGGAGCAAGCTGGCGAGGAAGCTCATGCTCCTGCTGCCAAGGTAGCCAAATCCTGTTCTGCTGCTGTTGCGGCGAGCGGCGAGCTGCGGCAAAGCTCAGGTGTGGCTAGCCCGGGCTCCTGTCAGTCGTTTGAGTTGGCTGGAGAGGCAATTGCCCGAAGGATCGGGTTCAACAGACCGGCAGGGGCGGCAGAGGCCGACGCCCCCAACAACAGCTCGGCTGGCGGTCTGGGCAGTGCCCAGCCGGCCGGGGCATCGCAGGAAATACAGCCAGCAGCAGCAGCGGCCGCTGAGCGCGCTGAGTGCAGCAGCAAGGCGGATGCAGGAGACGGCATCATGGGTTTTACAGTGCAGGCTGCGCGGCGGCTGCCCCCCACAGTGCTGACCAGCAGCAGCAGCGACATGACCGTGCCGTGGTATGAAAGCGCTGAGCAGTACTGGATGCTGCGCGACTGCGGGACGCCTGTCAAGCATCTGATGTACGACCAGGTAGGCGATGGGGCGGGATGGGCTGTATGCCTGCCTGCCTGCCTGCCTGCATGTGTGTGCGGTCTATATGTGTGTGTGTGTATGCATGCGCCACACAGCTGCGGGCCGCCGTTGTGCAATGTGTGCCATTGTGTGTGCTGTGACTTGGGTGTGTTCTTGTTCCATGTGCTGACAATTGGAGTGGTGGACCTCGCAACTGTGTGCTTCCTGCCTTCAGGGTGGTGCCCAGGTGAAGGTGATACAGCTGGATGCATGTGCAAAGGAGCCCACCCTCACCAGTTGGCTGACCCTCGCTGCCTGCTGACCCACTTCCAGGTCTCTCACGGCGACTTTGTGACGGGCTGGAAAGCGCTGCCTCGCATGGCGGCTGAGCCTGTCACCGACGAATCAGACCTGCCGCCGCATGCGGCTGATCTTGTCAAGATGTTGAGCGGCCGGGTGGGCAAGTGGTGGTAGGGTGCAAACATTGTCCTTGATCAAGTGTAAAGCAATCTTCCAAAGCAATGTTCCCGGCTTCCTCTATCTGCTCGGTGCCGTGTAGCCGTCTCGAGCGCTCCAGCCACTCAAGTTGCCGCTCCTCAAGCCGCCAGCTGCCTGCCGGCTGCCACTGACCGGCGCTGTGTCAAACGTATATGTGCGCTGTTGCTGTCCCTGCTGGTCGCCAAACAGCTGCTGCTGCGGCTGCCGCAGCGGCGGTGGTGGCAAAGGGGGAGGGTGAGGCGCCTGACACTGGCTACCACTCGTGACGAGCGCCGCTGCCAACGTACGCACATGACATGGCGCAGAGGCGTGCTGCGCAATGTTCCAGGTTGAGCAGCTGCACTGGGACGAGCAGGTGGCAGAGGGTCAGAGGCAGCTGAATGCGGCAAACTCCACACTGTGGGCATCCAGCCGGGCGCTGCTGCCAGCCCTCCCCACAGAGGCTGCCTCATTTGGTGCCGCCACCTAAGGAGCAACACAAGCTCTGGTGCTGCACCAGATGCTCCTCATGCTCCACATCTTGGCGGCATTCATGTCGTCCCGGCTGTACTTCAAGCAGCAGCATCTGCAATTTCTGATGCTGCCGCTGATCCCTTTTTGACCTGCGTTGACCAGCCTTTAATCGATCCGTTGCGCCTCACACAGCGTGAGTGGAGCTCGCGGGAGAAGTGCGAGTGTGTTTTGCCGCTGTGGGGCCGCTTGGAAAGCACGGCATCTCTCTCTGTCTCGCTGGCTCGATGTGGCGGCGCCATTTCGCCGCAGCCATGCTGGTTGCCTGAGCAGCACCGCACCGCCCGGCGTCCTGCTGCAGGGGTGACCCCTCTGCAATTGGCGGCAAGGGTGGGGCGCTTCTAAAGCCGGCAGGCTCCCCCACGAACCGCCGCGGAGCCATGAAGTTTGCCCGCAGCCTGCAAGAGAGCGAGCAGCCAGAATTGCACGCCCTCTACAAGCAGGTTCGGCGCCGCTCCGACCCGCCGCTCGTTGATTCGTTGCTTGCGCTGCCGCCGTCTCTTTACGCCCTGCCTGAAACGTTTTGCTGCACCTGGCTTCCTCCGCCTCGGCTGGCAGGCACAGCCCGCCTAGTGCCACTTGTCGCTTTGCTGTGACGCGAGTCGTTGCTGTTGGCATCCCTCGCCTGCAGCTGAAGAAGAGCCTGCGCATTCTAGATGACCCGTCTGATGCAGGCAGCGCCGTGCTGCCGCAGCAGCTGCCCTCATCCTCTGACGAAGAGCTTGATGATGCTCCCGAGGCAGCAGCTGCAGACATCGTGGCTGCAGTCGCACACTTCCCGCCCCCGCAGCCTCAGGGGGCCGACGGGCTGCAGCAGTCGAGCTCGGCAGCGCAGCACCAAGGGCCGGCAGGCGAGAGCTCACAGCAGCAGCAGCAGCAGCAGCAGCAGCGGGATGAGGAGGAGCACGAGGGCCAGGATTTGCGGCGGCCAGACCCTGAGCAGGAGGCTCGCTTTGTGTCGCTGGTGGAGCAGTGCGTGCAGCAGCTCAACGAGGACTACTTGAGCAAAGAGGAGATGCTGGTCATCAAAGCTGACCTGGCACAGTCGGGAGGCGCGGCAGCAGGCACCCACGGCGAGCTGCTGGCCGCCTACGGCGCGGCAGTCAACCTGCACGGGGAGCTGGTGCTGCTGTGCCACTGGAGCATGATGGCCTACACCGGCATCGTGAAGATACTGAAGAAGCATCACAAGCGCACCGGGCAGCGCGTGCAGTCTGCCCTGCTGGCAAACCTGCTGGCGCAGCCTTTCTGCAGCCTGGAGGTGAGCGGCGGTGACTGTGGCCGCGAGTGGGGTGTGGCTGTGAGTGTGCTGTGGGTGCTTCCAGGCTGCACTGCGTCGTGGGAGCACTGGAAGGGCGGCGGAGGCGCGTTGAAATGGCGGCACGTGCCCTTGCGGGTGTGTGCCCTTTGGCTGGGCTCGCCTTTTGGCAGCGTTGCAACTGCCAGCAGCTGAAAGCTGACCTCCCAAGAATTATTGCAAGCCTTGCCGCCAGCACTGATGTGTGTTGGGCCCTGGCTGCTGCTGTGTTTGTGTGTGTGTGTGTGTGCAGGAGGTGAGAGGCTTGGTGCGCGCCACAGAGCAGCAGATTGCCGTGCTGGGGGGCAGGCTGGGCCTGGCCCCCTCGGCAGCGCCCTCAGCGGGGGCAGCAGCAGCCGCAGCCGTGCGAGACCCCAGCAGCCAGCAGCGCCAGCCTTTAGACGCCCTGATGGCGGTGCCAGCTGGAGCAGCCGCCGGCGTTGCTGCCGGGGCCGGCTCGGCTGCTCTGCCGCCCGCTGCTGCGATGGTGCAAGGAACATCGCCAGGCTTGCCGCAACCACAGCCCCTGACGCCTCACCAGCAGCAGGTGCCTGGCAGCCAGACGGCGGAGCAGCAGCCGCCGCCGGTGCCACAGGCTGGCGGCGAAGATGAAGAGGCACAGGCGTTGGGTGATGCTGGCTCCGGCCGAGCGGTGCTGAAGCGGGACCGCAGCAAGCACTACACAAACATGAACAAGCGGCACGAATCGCTGGCTGGCCCCGAGGCGCCTCGCGACCCCCTGCCGCAGAGCAGCGGCAGCAGCATGCAGGCTTCTCAGGGCGGAGGCAACGCGTCCCAGCAGCGCCTGCAGCCCACCAGCAGCGACACCCCCACCGGGGGTTCACCTATGGGGGGCTCCCCAGGAGGCGGCTCCCCAACTGCCGCCAGCGGGCACAGCAGCGGCGGCAGCGGCGCGCCGCCACGGCGCGCCAGCATCATGCAGCGCACGCGGGCGGCCCTTCACCTCTGGAAGTCCCTGAGGGTGAGAGAAGCTGCCTGCCGCCGTCTGCTGCGACACTGCACGGCGGTCTTGGTTGTTGTTGCTGCGGGATGATGCTCGCGCCAGTCGGCCTCGGCTGGCACTGACACTGGCACTGGCACTAGCGCTGGTACTGGGCACTGGTGCTGGTGCTGGTGCTGGTGCTGGTGCTGGTGCTGGGTGGCCCTGCCGCTCGTCATGTTGCTCTTACGTCGCATGCCTGTCCTTCACCCACCCGCTCTGCTCTCACTTGTGCCGCCTGTGTGTTGATGCTGCCTGCAGTCCAACGCCTCCACCCCCTCAACAGTGCTGGGCCAGTCCAGCCAGGCGCCGCCGCAGCTGTGACAAGCTTCGCAAGCAGGCAGGCAGGCAGGCAGGGCAGAGCAGACTTTGCTTGCCCAGAGCGGCCTTTTTGATGAATGTCTGGCTCTTGGCCCTTCAGGCAGCTGCCTGCATTTGTTCACGCCATCCTCTCAATTTTTCACCGTATGCCTGACACTGTTTCTTTGCCTTCACTGGCTTGGCGCTGCAATCGAAGCGCGCCGCCAGCGGTCTCTGAGCTTTAACATCTCTTCATCCCTCCTCCTTTTGCCTCATCTCCTCTCACTCACTCTGATTTGGTACAACCTCAACCAATGCCTCCGAATGCTGACAACCCAAACAGCGCCAATACTTCCCTGCGACCACACTGCTGCTTGCAGCGGGCTGCCAGTGCTCATCGCGCCTTTTGCTCCCCCCGCTCGAAACAGCCACTGTGGCCCGTGCACATGACCACCCCAACTTCTCCTGTAAGGCCAACCCACTCCAACAATCAAGCCCTTTCTGCTAGCCGGCCTCGTGCTGATCCAGGTGCAGGCGTCACAGTCACAAGGCCCCAGGAGATGGGGACCGGTAACAGCACACAAATTTCCTTTTCTATGCCGATGCGCCGCCTCTGGGTGCCTGCGCTGGTCGGACACGGATCAGAGCAAAATTACATTGGCTGACTACACTCTCAGGAAAGGGAAGGGCTGAGCGCTACAAGGGTGCCGGAGGCAGCGAAAAAGAGGAGAGAGGCGACCATGTCTTGCAATAACAGGATGGGATTGGGGCATCCAGAAAGTAGCTGGGTTGTGCGTGGGCAGAGAAGGCAGAGAAGGCAAAATGGGGCTGGCCGAGTGCGACGCAGCATAGGGTCGTGGATGGCTGAAGGCAGCAGTCTAGAGAAACAAAACGCAAGGCCAGGCAAGGGGGGCAGCAACAGAGCTGCCGCTGCGGGACTGCAATAAACGTTGGTACAAGCGGCAATGGAGGGAGCACGTCAGCACCTGAACACCACATGCCGACTGGGGATACAAAAAGCAAACAATTAGATGAGAAAGATGGGTCGAATGGATGGATGCAGCTTGAAATTTAGCTTGCACTCAGCAGCTTGCGCGCGCCCTTGAGGAGCCGGCGGCGGCGGCAGCAGAGCAGCTGCCGGGCAGGAAAGCAACGGCGCAGGTGATGTCGTCGCAATAGGAGCCACCCAGCTTGAGGGCCCACTGCGCCTGAGCCTCACGGGTCAGCATCTCCGCCGCCTCCCGCGCGCTGGCACAGCAGCTGGCTAGCGCCACAGCGTCTGCACTGTCAATGAATTCCCACAGCCCGTCACTGCCCACAATCAAAACGTGCAGGCCCAGGCTGGCGGCTGTGGAGGCACCTCCTGCACCAGCTGCTGCTGGGGGAGCAGCAACACCTGCCCCCGCCTGCCGCGCTGTGGCAACCGAGTCGCAGCCTCCCTGCTTGCCCTTGTGCTTGCGCCGCCGCTTGCTGTTGCGGCTTGCAGCCTGTTGCCCAGTGGCGGCGGCGGCAGCAGCCGGCACTGCAGCAGCAGCTGTGGCGCTGGTGTCACTGGTGAGGGGCAGGACAAAGGTTGTGATGTCCGGAGTGGCAGTAACGCCTGCACTTGTGGCAACTGCACAACACAGACGGGAGGGGCGCGCAAGCAAAATTGGTCAACACCTCATCATCACACATGGTGGTGTGTGATGCGCCCACCATCCCAGTCACATCAACAGCCAGCCAGCCCGCCAAGCAACCCTCGTGTGCAGCCTCCCATCTGCTGCCTCAGCTGCCTGACAGCTGCACGTGTAGACTGGTTCGCACCGTTTGAAGACCAAACACCCTCCTCAGCCCCACACTGCTCACCATAGTCGCCAAAGCAGCGCGAGACAGCCAGGCCGGGGATGTTTGTCTCCCGCAGATACACCCTATGGGGCCCCGCAGGCCGCCCCTCTTCATCAAGCATCGTCTGCATCACCCAGCCGCCAGACTGCTCAATGCGCGCTCGCTCCAGCGGGCTGCACAGGAAGGGAGGGGAGGGAGAGGAAGGAGGGAGGGGAAGACAAGGTAGAAAGCGGGGTGAGGAGAACAAGGCGGCAGAAGGAGGAGCAAAGTAACAGCCAAGGTGCGCGGCAGTGATGGACTGGTACAGGGAGCGAACAGCAGGGCGGCACTTGATGCAGGCAGCGAGCGAGGCGCAGAAATGTGCTGCAGCGGCAGAGGGAGGCGCAGCAAGGGCAGCGGCCGCGCGCGCACAGTGTTGCTGAGCAGGCGCTGGCTATGACCCTCATGGCCCTGGCCCAGCAGCACCAACCAACCTGGAGGGGCGGTGGTCGTGCGTGAGGGCGCAGGAGATGTAGCGCTGGCCGCTGTGCAGCCCCAAAACCGCTCGGGAATCGCCCGCCCACGCCGCGGTCACGCTGCCGGGCTGCACCAGGCACATCACAGCCGTGGAGCCGCTGAGGCTAAAGTCGGCTCCTGTGGACGGCATGGTCGACGCTGCAGCCGCGAAGCAACGCTCCAGCAGCTGCGCGGCTGCAGCCTCCTCCTCCAGCAATACAGCAGCAGCGCCGGCGGGCTGCGGCGCCTGCTGCTGCTGCGCCTGCTGCTGCTGCTGCTGCTGCTGCTCCGGCTGGCAGGCTGGCTGTGCCATGAGCGCCAGCTGGTTGTGCATGCACAGGCCCGAGGCCAGGGCGTTGCGCAGGTGAGCGCTGGCCGCCTGCCCCGCGCGGCCATGCCCATCAAACACGCCAATGGCAACCGCTGAGGAGCAGCATGCGGTTCCAGAGCCGCCCGCAGCCAGCGGCAGCGCCAAGAAGGCATCCTGATTGCTGGTCTTCCAGGAGTGGCGCTGCCAGCCGCCGCGTGAAACCACAGCCACATCTGCCAAGCCAGGCAAGGTCAGCTGTGCGTCAGAGTCAAAGGCTTCTGTCGGCTTGACGTGCGCCTTAGCCTGCCATGCATGCATCACCAGCGCCGCGTGCTGTGGTGGGGTGAGCAGGTGCGGCGGCATGGCTGCCAGTGCTGCCAGCTGCTCGGCTTCCTTGCAATCCTGCCAGCCTGTTGACTCTGAAAGTGGATCGCAGCCACACGAGCCCGGCTCCACCCAGCTAAACCGCTGCTGGCAGCGCGGAGAGGTGCAGCCACGGATGCTGTCGCGGTGCGCCGTGGCAGTCTCAATGCGGTCCAGCTGCAGCAAGTGCTGCAGCACCTGAGGCAGCGTGAGCGTGTGACGCATCACCTCAACTGCCCATTGCACGCCGAGTTGGGCGGCTTCCGCCGCCGTGCCGTTGGCGGCTCGCAGCTGTGTGGCGGCGCGGCGTGCTGCTGCCCTGGGTCGCCGCCGAGGTGCAGTGCAAGGCCACGAGGTGGTGGGGCTTGCAGTCACCGAGGCCATGGCCGAAGGATAGGGAGAATATATCCGGCCTGCAGGGAGCCAAGGGGTGATGCAGTGGCCTGATAAGGGCACGGGGATGGCTTCCGGTGCAGACAGCCAGCAGGTGCGAGTTTACCCGCGATTCTTCACGTGCAGCGGCGGCTCACCTGTTTTGCGGATGCTGCTCCACTTGAAACGCTCCGATATGACTGAGACTGCAGATGAGCCGCCCCTTGGCGTGAAAACGTGCGTGTGCAGTTTTTGCCGGTGAAGCCCGACTTAAGGCTGTCGCCACTCTGCCCCCAGCACCTACAAATGTTGAGGCAGGGATGCCGAGTGGTGCCAGCCTGCGAAACACTAGTTCATCTCGGGCCACTTGTACTGACAAAACTGTCCCGCCTTGGAAACAACCCTGGGTATTGCTGGATATGCCTCGACAGGTCCATGTCCACCGGGCTCAACCGCAGCTATTGGCATGGCCTCCCGCCGCTCTCTACATCCCGCCGCCACCGACCCGACACCAGTTCAATTCGAGGAGTTGTTGTTACATGCGGCGTGGGATCATCCCAGCACCCATCATCACTTGTAGAACTCGAAGGCGTCGCTGGTACGCTTCACCACATTCTTGTAGGCCTTCTCAAAGTCCTTTGACAGGATCACGTATCGGTTCTTGCGCACCGCCAGCATGCCCGCCTCCTGCACGTTTTGCACCCATGCCCAAAAGCACACACTGTGTCACACTGCGTGCACATCGCACCAACGGCAGCCAGGAGCACCAAAAACGACGCAGACAAACAGGGGAGGCCGCAGGTGACGCCGCCAAGCCCGCCCGCCCCTGCACATCACACGTTTCGCCGCGGAAACTTCGCACCGTCACCCGGCCCCGGGCCCCACACGCAGTGCGTCCCACTTCTGCACACCTCACCATAGCTGCCATCCACGCCACGACACCCAAGCTCGCCCACCTGGCAGATGCTTGCAATCTCCGCGTTGTTGATCTTGTCTGGCCGGGCCACGTAGTCCTCCAAGTCCACCTCCTCACTCAGATTCATGGCGGCGGTGCACGCCTGCAGAAGACACACAGGCACAGGCACAGACACAGACAGGCACACACAGGGGTGAGTGCATGTATGCACGCTTGGTGGGAAGACGCACGCAGCTGGCACACAAAAGCAGTAGCATGGAGTGAGTGCAGCGATGGGCGGTTGTCGATGTACGGTTGATGGAACGGTTGATGGACAGGCGCACACAGCCGGCAAAGGCTGATGCTCCACGTTGCAATGCACAGCCCGGGGTCAGGGGCAAGCTCTTGCTGCAGTCGCAGCGGACATCGGTCCGGTGCCACGCTGGGCTGAAGCCACACACGCCAAATGTCGAGGATGCAGGGCAGGGCAGGACACAGCCCAGCCTGAAGCGTCTCCATTCCCACAACCCACCCGCCTCTCACACCCCACAGGCTTGGCCACCCCCCCAAACGCCCCAACTGCAATTCTCGCCCACTGCCGCAGCCAACAGCCACACCCGCAAAGTGATTTGGTAAATCATCAACGCCCCACATCCATCCCAACCACCCAACCACACCCAATCCACGCCCCACAGCCCCTCGACCCCCCCCCCCCCCACCCCACCCACCCACACACCTGGAACACCAGGCGCTTCTGGCGCCTGTCTGGCAGCGGGAACTCAATCTTTCGGTCCAGCCTGCCCGGCCGCAGCAGTGCAGGGTCAAGCGTGTCTGCTCGGTTGGTCGCCATGATGACCTGGGGCAGTGGAGAGGTAGGGAAGGGGATAAGGGAAGGGGGGAGAGGGGTGTGTTACAAAGTAGGCGAAGCATTGAGCAGGTGAGCTGGAAGGCTGATCGGCGGCAGCAGCTCGCGCACACGCGCGGCAGCACAAGAAACACGGCTTCACACCAGCACACACACACACACACGCCCAGCTGTCGCAGTGCTCACCCACCCGCCCCCGCTTTATCCCCCGTGCCAGCTAAGGGAAGGAACCCAGCTGCCCCAGCACTCACCACCACCACCACCCCACCGCCCCTCCTCCTGGCCGCCCCACCTTGACGTTTGTGCTCTGCTCGAAGCCGTCCATCTGCGTCAGCAGCTCCATCAGGATTCGCTGCACCTCCCTGCGGCGGGGCAGTACAGCGGCGGGGCAGTACACAGGGTGGGAGGGATGAGGGGAGCGGTACATACAGGGGAGCGGCACACCACACACAGTGCTTCACTGAGATGTGGCAACGGCCTCGGACGTGCACCAACACACTGTGCGGCAGGGCTAGAACCAAGGGGCACAAGCAGCCGGGCCGACGCCATCAAAAATTGTCCTCTTTTTGAAAAGTCAGCCGCCCTCCGCGCTCGCTACCTTGCCGTGAGTCCACACACACTGCCCGCCTACCTCACTTCAACCAACCCACTCAATCTTCTTCCCGCACCACACACCCAGACACACGCCTAAACTCTATGAGCTCGCCTGTCAGCCCCCGTCTGTGCATCAAAACGGGCCGTGGCAATGGCATCCACCTCATCGACGAAAATGATGGCAGGAGCGTTTTGCTTGGCAAGCCGGAACACATCCCGAACCATGCGGGGGCCCTGGGGGGGGGTGAAGGGGGAGGGAGGGAGGATGGGAGGGACGCCGGTGGTTGGGTGACAGGAGGATGGGAGGGACGGGCAGAGAGAGAGGATGGGATGGCCAAAGGAGGGGAGGAAGGCAGCAGCAGGGAAGACGCTAGGCAGCAGCTTGCAAGGGTGTTGCTGGAAGGAAGCTGCACCAGGAGGCCGACCGCACCAGCACAGCACCACAGCCCCCCCCGCCCTGCTGCATCACCCGCAGGCGCGCACTGACACATCTAGCTGCAACCCTCAGATGAAACTGCAGCAGCAGCCAGCTACACACAATCGCAGCACAGGCGCCCTCCAGGGATACCAGACCGCCTGCCCCACCACCGACGCAACCACAGCACCGCCATCACCACCACTACAGCACCTCCCTGCACCCAGACATCTCCAAAATACTTCTCGCTCACCCTCACCCTCCCTCCCTCCCCTCATTCCCCTGCCTCACCTCCCCAAGATACTTCTGCACAAACTCCGAGCCCACCACGCGAATGAAGGCCGCAGTGGTGTGGTGCGCCACAGCCTTGGCCAGCATCGTCTTGCCTGCGAGGTGTGGTGTGGGGATTTGAGGGCATGAGTGTGGGCTTCATGGGTTGATCCCAAGCAGGCGGGGGCGAGGTGTGGCTGGCTGCCAGCGAGCGGTGTGCGAGCCGCGGACAGCTGCCAGGAGGTGCTGCAAGCAGCGAGCGGCGTGCGCCAGCATCCTCCCCCCGATCTCTATGCAGCCCTCCTCCCCTCCGCTCCCTCCAAACCAGCGCAGCACTCCATCCCTCACCCCCCTCCCTCCGAACTAGCGCAACAGAGCCCCTAACCCCCTGCTGCCCGCCTCAGCCACCAGATAGATCCCTCGAACTACAACACCGTGCCCTGCCCCATCCACCCACTCGCCACCCGCCCTCTGCCCACAGCACACCTGTGCCGGGCGGCCCATACAGCAGCACGCCCCGGGGGGGATCGATGCCGATCTGCTCGTACAGGTTTGCCTGTGTGAGTGGCAGCTCCACCGCCTCCTTGATCTCCTGCTTCTGGATGTCCATGCCGCCAATGTCCTGCGGGGGGGATGGGTGGAGAAAGGAAGGAAGAAAGAGAAAGAATTATTGCAAGAGGGAAGCAAGAAGTGGAAGCAAGAGGGAAAGAAGTATTGAAAGAAAGAAGGTGGGACGGCAAGAAGGAGTAGAGGGCTGAAGAGGAGACGGGTGGAAATAGTTGGGGCAAGGTGAGGAGAGGTGCAGAGAAACACAAGGCAGGAGGGAAAGTGTGGGGACAGCGAAGCAAGGGTGCAGCAGTGCGAGTGGAGGCTGGAGAGCAGGTGTGCGGCTTTTCAGGGTCAGTGCATGCGCGGCACCATGTCAGCAGCACGTCGTGCTCCCAGGTGCAGCACTGCGGTACGACCGTACTGCAGTACGGTACCATACGGTACCTGGTACGTCACGTCTGGCCGCTCCGTCTGGCTCATCACAGAGATGGTGGAGTCCGCCTCTGGCGGCAGGATGTCCACTAGCGCGTTGCTGTGGCGGTGCAGCGCGACTGATGCACTGGGGCGCAGCAGCTCCCTGCGGCAACAGCAGCAGGCGGCCAAGTCAGGTCAAGGGAGAGGGTGAAAGGTGTGCACTCAAGCACCGATGCTGCGAGCCGCCAGGGAGAGAGAGCCAGCAGGAGCAGGGGAGCAGGAGCAGGGGGAGACAACAGCACGCAGCTGAGCAGGACAGGACTGCAGCGTTTGCCTCAGCTAGGAAAAGCCAAGAGGGTGGGCGCACACGCACAACGATACGCCCGCAAGCAGCGCAGGTGGGCCTGGCTGAAAGCGCCAAGGCCAATGGAGGCCATACCTGTTGAGTGTCGACAGGATTCGCACATAGTAGTTTGAGCCTGTAGTGGACCCCACAATGCCCGTGTTGTTGTCCACCATCTCCAGAAACTGCCCAATCACCAGCGGCACCGCCTGCACCACAAACAGGGGGCGGGGGCACAATGTCAGCGACAGATCCGGCGGCGGGGCGGCGGCAATGCGACGGTGGTTGGGCGCGGGTCGATAGATGCGTGCCTGGATCCGCTTGACCTCCTCCTGCGCCCGCAGCAGCTCATTCTTCAGGTTCTTCTGCTCCTCCTTGATGTAATCCTCCTGCGCAGACAGCAACAGCAGGCACAGAAACGCTAAGGCGACGGCGTCGGGTGGGGAGTTGCCGCCAGCCACAGCCACCGCGAGGCCTGGCGCTGGGGCGCTAGGTGGCTCGCAGCCAGACTCCAAGCGATGTGCGGCGCCCTGGGCTGGTGATCGAGCAGGCCTGAACTCACCGCGCTCGGCAACAACGCAAGTCGCCTCCAGACCACGCACCTGGATCTCCAAAAACTCCAGCTGCCGCTGCAGCGTCTTCAGCTTTGTGTACAGGTCTTCTTGCACTGGCGCGCCGTCGTCAAGGCTCATCGCCTCGGGCTCCGCCCGCCCAGGCACGTCCTGGGCCTTGGCGACCGCCAGGCCGGCCGACATGCTGCTGAGGGCCCGCGAAGACGGCGATCACTCGAGAGCTGTGCTAAACTTATGAGCTCTCTGTACCAAAACAGTGAGCGGTGGGTTGACAGTACGCTAAAAAACGGAACAAAGAAACAAAGGTCGCGTTCTTTCGCCGCTCTGCCCTCATCTGCCGCATCGTGGCCGCCACCGCATTTGCTGCCACCAGCTGATCTACCTTACAGAAGGGTATTGTCAGTAGTGTGCATGACACATACATGGAGAAATAGGAGCTAGAGGCGCCAGAGCTATAGAGGACTACATGTGAAGTGTTGAGAAGCAGCGGTTAAGTTGCGGGAGTGGCTGTGGTGTCAGTTCGAAGTGTTGAGCAGCTAGTGCAAGGTGAATACACATCAGAGGCACTACAAGGCAGGCTCGCTGCAGCTATGCTATCGGCGCACAGCAGTCATGGCATAACCAAAGTCCCTGCCAGACAGCGCCGCCTGGCCCCGGGCTCCAGGCACCCGCCGCCGCCGCCTGCCACCGTGCGCCCCGCGCTGTGCCAGCCACACGCGCTGCAACACACCAAATGCGGCTGTGAGGCCGCGGCTCGCACCTCCCGCCACGTGCGTCACAAGCTGGGTGGGGATAGCAGCGGCGCTGCACAGCAGCGGCAGCGAGGAAATGAGGTTAGAACCGGACGCAGCTGGCCAGCAGGAGGGGGCAGCCACCATGCAAGCAATGTCAGTCGACGTCACATCGAAACTGTGAAAAGGGTGCCGCGTGTCGACTCACACAGCCAAGCCGTGGCCCATGCCTCGCACACAGCCGCCAATCATCAGCATGGTGGCCATGTGGACATACTGTGTCAAGGGGGAGGTACAAGGAGCAGGCGGAGCAGCAAGAGTGAATGATGAAGTGACTGGTACAGCATGCAAGGTTTACATTCACAGCCTGAGCAACCAAGGTGCTGAAGCAAGGTGACAAATGCCACTCCAGCACACCCCGCCATGCCTCGCCACCCCACCATGACCAACCTGCACAGCCATCGTAGCGCCCCTGCCAGCAGTGCAGAGTGCCACCGCAAAAGGCAGCAGCGAGCGGGGCAAGAAAAGAGCGGCTTGGTGCTGCAGCAAATGGGGGAAGCAGGCGCAGCTTTTCACGTCAGCCTACACCTGAAAGGCACGCCAAGCTTGCAAGCGTGCAGCTCGCAGCAGCAGCACCTGCAATAACACCCACAGCGGTGGCACCGGCCAGAACAAAGCCCACGACCGAAGCAGCAGCGGTAGCAATGAAGACAGCAGCAGCAGCAGCAACAGGTGCAGCCAGCCAGCCAGCAGGAACAACCCACCTGAGCCCAGTCGATGCACAGGTGCGCCATCAGAGCTTCCGCATACCTGACAGCCGAGAGACGGCGGGCTATTGCATGGCCGCTGCACAGACACAGTCGCACACACGCACACACAGGTGGTGTGAAATGGATCACAAATACACGAAAGAAATGCACATGGCAGCTGGAAAGCAGGCTTGTGCACTGCCAGGCTGCAAGCAGTAGGCTGGCAGCGCAGCACCGGTCGGCCACCTCGAGGCTGCACCCCCAGCTGAAGGCACCGGTGTGTTGCTGCCAGCGCTACCAGGAGGGCAAAGAAGGTTTTGGAACAAGTGGCGGCCGCCCCACTCACTTTGCCATCACCTCTCCAATCATGGACAGCCCCACATCTGCCATCATGTATCGGTAGGCTTGCAGCGGGTCTCGCTGCATGGCTTGCACCACTCGTGGCACGGTCCCAAGGCTGCAGGGGATGAGGGCCACAGGCAGGCATGACGGCAGGCTTCAGGGGATGCAGCCGGATTCCATGCCGATGCATGCAAACACAGATGAGCTGTTCAGTTCCATGGCAGCTTGAGGAAGGCACACGGTTGAAGCAACAGCATAAAAAGTGAGGCCAGCAGCTCAGATGCATGTATTTGCCCACCACAGCAGCAGACAGCATGCGGGCAGGCCGCTGCCGCACCTGAGCCACACTCCATGCACGCCGCACACGGTAGCAAACACGATGGACCCAGCCGCATACCAGGTCGCAGCGTTGCCTATTCGGGTTGCCAGCGCCGCCTGCGCCTGCCGCTGCACGTACGCCCTCGGCGACTCCCGCAGGCGCATGTCGCGTGGCAGCTCGTAGGGCGCACGGCACACATCGCATTGCTGGGCTGCAACCACACCCTTCTGCTCCGCCACCGTCCTCATCCACTCCATTAAGCACCGCCTGTGCACGAACCGTGAGCTGCCTGAGCAGAGGCAGGGCGCCAGCAGCTCTCCGTCCTGATCATCGTCCGCCTCCTGCCAGCAGATTCTGCACGATGGCCCTGCCGCATCCACTGCCGCAGCCACGGCCGCTGCCGCCACCGCCTCCTGGGCGGCAAGCCCATCGCTGGCGGTGCTGGCTAAGCTTCTCAACCCGGGAGGCCGCGCGGGAGGCAATGCGCCCTGCATAACTTTGCTTAGAGCTCCCGACAGAGGGACGGCCGCTTCAAGGGAGGCGGCCTTGAAGTCCCGAGATGAGGTGCTGCAAGCAATCCGCAAATGCGCAGAAACGAGTGGCCGACAGTTGCTTTTCCTCCCCACTGGTGCGGCCGCATCTAGCTGGCACCGTTGCGCCGCCAAAGCCTCATTGCGTGCGTGAATAAATTTGTTAGAGTCTTGGCAGGAGCAACCCCAAGTGCGCCGCCCATTTGTCTGCCAAGTAGGGTAAGTGCTTGCTGGCTTTAACGCCGCAGCAGGAGGGCGGTGGGCGCACGTCACTGTCAAGGGAAGCGCCGCCAAGCATGGAAAGAATGACAGTGCAAGCAGGAGGGCAGTGAGAGGATATCCAGCGCCGAAAGGGTGTGACAGTCAAGTACGGCAAGAGAAGAACCGTGGAAGGGAGGAAGGGAAAGGAGGAGCAACATGGGTGGGTTCCAGGGAAGGCAGGATCCAGGGAAGGCAGGAGGCCACAAGGGATGTGTGCCAGAGCGCGCACACAGCACGCTCAAGGCACACGCACATAACATGAAGCAACACAGGGAACAGGCAAGCGGGACGCACGACACGCACGGCAGCAGCTGCAGCCAGCAGCATCGGACATTTCAGGCTGGGTGCAGGGGCTGATTGAGGCGACCCAGGGAGAAAGCTGCTCAAGAGCAAGGTGCAGTTGCGCCTTTCAAATTCAAATTGGGCAGGCCGCCAACTGCGCCCCTGATGCAGCTAGGCTGTCAACCAGGCTCTGTCGGCCCAGGGCTGCAGCAGCACTGCCAGTCCCAAGCTGCTTGCTTAGACGCTCGAAACACTTGGCTGCTCAGAACACCAGCTGGTCAGGGCTCTCAATCACCGCCTTCAGGCTCTGCAGGAACTCGGCGGCATGGGCCCCATACACGGTGCGGTGGTCGCAGGTGATGTTGACAGTCATCTGCAGAGGAGGGCAGGTGAGGAGGCAGCAGGTGAGCCCCGGAGGGAGGGGCGGCAGTGCAGGCGGGTGCAGAAAGGAGGGACGGAAGGGCAGGTGAGGGCTGGAGCATGTGCGAATTGCGTGACAGCAGGCTGCATTCGACGCAAGCAGGCTTATGAGAGACAGGGAGGCGCTCACCACACGCGCAATAGCGATATGACGCACAGAAGGAGGGACAGCAGCAAGCGGCGGTGCGGTGCAGTGCATGAAAGTGCGCAGCCCACCTGCTTCTCCACCCCGATGCGGCCGTTGTCATCGACAGTCACAACCGGCTTGCTGCCGCCGACAGCCAGGATGGCAGAGGTGCCTGCGAGGGGGCAGGGGGGGGGGGGAGGAGGGCAGCGGGCACAGCGGGAGCAGAGTGAGCCAAAGTCGAAAGCAGCCGAGGCAGCTCATGCACAAGCGGCATCACGTCTAGTAACAAGTTTCCTTGCAGAGAACACACGGACTGCAAAGCATGAACAAAACCAGCAAGCATGCAAGCGTGCACAAGTGCAGGCCAGCAGGCGTGCAGGCGCGCGAGCAGCATCCAACTGCAGGCAGGCAGTGCACTGCGCCAGCCTCGACTCACCGGGCGGCAAGATGGCGTCAAAGCTCTCCACCCCAAACATGCCCAGGTTGGAGATGGTGAAGGTGCCTGTGGTGAATTCGTCAGGAGACAGCTGCTTGGCGCGCGCACGCTTGACCTGCAATGAACGATTGATTGATTGATCAATTGATGGGGTGTGGTGACTGGGCAATGAGGGTGGCGGTGTTCTGAGACGGAACAGCTCACTTCAAGGTCACTCGCAACGAAACGAGGCACCTCATTGATTGAGTGCCTGCCACAGTGAAGCCCCAGGCCAGCCGCTCACATCCGCAAAACACGCTGAACCCATCTTGCGGGATGCCTTCTCCCAACACTGATGCACTCCATCACACTGTCAACCAGCCCTCGGCGCTCCAACAAACCAACAGCTACTCACAGCCAGCACCCACCAGGTCTGCTCGCCCCCCCACACTAGAACACACGACAAACCCACCAACCAGCCCTCAACGCTCCAACCAACACAAACCAATAGCTACTCACACCCAGCACCCACCAGGTCTGCCCAGTTGCGAGACATAGTGTAGAGGTCTGTGGTGTCTGCATCCTTGAGCACGGGGGTGATGAGGCCGCCATCTGGCATCGCCACCGCCATGGCAATGTTGATGCGCTCGTTGTAGGTCACACCGCTGCCGTCGGCAGTGCAGGCTGCAGGAGAAAGCAGGACATGCAAGGGGGTGGGCGGGGTGAGAAAGGGAGGGAGGGAAGAGGTAGCGAGGTGGGAGAGCAGGGACAGGTAAGCAGGGACAGATGCGGCAAGGAAAGGGAGGGAGGGGAGGTGAGAGGAAGGGCCAGAGGCGCCGAGACAGCTTTCCGCGGGGCAAGGACTGAGGGAGGGTCCGGGTGGGGCCACAGCATCAACACAGCACGTCCAGGCAGAGCAGCCACCACAGCCACAACAACCGTACCAGCCAGGCTGCAACACCCCAGACACGTCGGCAGCAGGACGCCACCCCCCAGCCAGGCAGGAACAGAACAGCCTTAGCAGCGGAACAGGCAGAACAGGCAGCCGTCGCAGCAGAACAAACAGCCGTCGCAGCTGCATCCCAGACATTGCCGCCGCCGCCGCCGCAGCAGCAGCCCAACCGTTCCCGCAACCGCAGCATCAGCAGCGGCAGCGGGTGTGCTGGCCACTTACTTGAGTAGAGCAGGGGGTGCTGCATGAGGGCCACCCCACACGCCTTGGCCAGGAGGGCAGTCATGGTCACACCCTTGGGCTTCAGCTTGCGGTACAGCGCGTCCAGCTTGTCGGTACCGATGGCCATGGAGACGCGGAACTCGGGGACCTGCGCGGTACAAGGTGGTACAGCAGTACAAGCAGGACAAAGGGGGGTCAGCCAGGTAGCTGTCTGAGTCGTTGCCGGGAGCCGCAGGGGAGCTGCGCGGTGTCAGACTGGGCGTTGGAAGTGCCGCACGGCAGCGAAGCACCGCAACCCAGCAGGCCCGCGAGATGTCGCTGCTGGCGGCAAGCCGGCCTGCCGAGCCGCCTGCTGCCCACTCCACACAGATGGCAGACAGACGGCACAGTCCGCGCCACCAAACCTTCCAACTTGCACGCACGCATTGGTGCATGCGAGACTGATACGCACACACAGATTCCGACAACACTGCAACACTGGACACTGCCACACCAGCGCACCTTCAGGGACTCCAGCATGTTGCCAACCACAGCCTTCTGCAGGCTGGTGAAAGGCACAGTGGTGCCCTTCAGCTCGCCCACAGTCGTCTTGGCAGCAGCAGCCGGCGCAGCCGCAGCCGCGGGCGCAGCCACGACCGCGGCAGCGGAGGGAGCGGCGGCGGGCGCCGCCGCGGCGGCAGCCGCGGGCGCGCCGCCGCGCGCCTTTGCCGCCTCCACATCTGCTGCTGTGATGCGGCCCGCGGGGCCCGAGCCGCCAATAGTAGCCAGATCAACACCCAGCTCCTTGGCCAGCTTCTTGGCATAGGGAGTGGCAATGATGCGGCCGTCCTCGCGAGGCGTGAAGGAGGCGGCAGGGGCAGCCACGGGCGCCGGCGCGGGGGCGGCAGGCGCCGCTGGGGCCGGCGCGGCGGCAGCTGGGGCTGGGGCCGCTGCCGCGGGGGCGGGTGCTGCCTCTGCGGCGGCAGGAGCGGGGGGGTTGGCAGCCGGGGGAGCTGCAGGGCGGGAGCAGGGGTGAAGGAAGGGGCAGTGCAAGATGAGAAGGCAGCAACAGGCGTGGACATGCTTCGGCAGCGAGTGGAAGGAAAAGAAAAGAAACCTGCTTTTGCCTGTGCTGTGTGCGACTGGCCTTTAGCCAGTTGTGCTGGGTGGTGAAGACACAAGCACTCTGCCACCTCGCGGCAGCCCATGCCATGCCGCAGCTGCTAAAACGGCTCCATCTCATAGCCCACACCCCCGCTCTTGCCTGTGCCCTCCCAGCCAGCCCCGCCGTGCACCAGCTCAACCACGCCTGACCCAGCACAGCAAACCAGCCAGGCAGGCCGGACCAACCCAGCACAGCGCAGCTCAGCCCAGCCCAGCCCAGCCCAGCCCAGCCCACAGCGTGCGCACCCGAACCGCCGCCCGCCTTGGCCTTTGCCGCCTCGAGGTCAGCCTCTGTCTCCGCCACAAAGGCGATGGCGGTTCCCACGCCTGCGATGCCGCCCTCTGGCACGACGATGGAGCCCAGAATTCCCTCTGCAAATGACTCCACATCCATATCGGCCTTGTCCGACTCCACCACCTGTGACAGGTGCCATATCAGTGAGTGCAGCGTGATAGATAATTCAAGAGGTGGTGACGATGAAGGAGGATGGATGCAAACTGGCGGCAACAATCTGGCGGTAGTGGGCTGCTGGAGCCAGCGAGCGATGCGCTTGTGGCTGGTGCCTGGCTCCCAGCTCACCACAATGGACTCGCCCTTCTTGACCTTGTCGCCAGGCGACTTCAGCCAGCTCACAATCTTGCCTGTGCAGAACCAAGGGCACAGCGGCGGCGGCGGCGTCAGTGTGGGTGCGCTGGGCCGCCTGTCGGTCCCAACAGCCCACATTGTGGCACGGCACGGCTATGAGATACGCAGGCCACAAGCTGGCGACCCGCAGCAAGACATCGGGGGCCTCGATCGCTCGTGCAGCGTTATCACCTTCCGTCATGGTCGATGAGAGGGCGGGCATGAACACCTCCTTCACACCAGCAGCGATGTGCAGGCGACGCCGGCCAGCCAAGCGGGGCTGCCGCACAGCGGCGCTGGGCGCCGTGAACGCTGCTGCGGCTGTGAGCTGAACCATGGTGATGGGCGCGGACGATGTAGAGTTAGCACGCGCTGCTGAGAGCCCTACCCGCTTCCGCCCCTTTGTTTTCCATTTTCCGGCTTTCTCTTGGTCGATGATGCCGGCGGGAAGTCCACAGGAGCCTCAATGCAAGCCATACGCAATCACAAACCGCCTGAGGCTCGCCCACTCCTCCAGGAGGTTGCTGCTGGCGTTGCCACTCCCGACCTGCCGCCGCAAGGCCAGTCCGATCCGGCTTATGGTGCACCGTGTGGTAGTCCGCCCCCTTCACAGCGTGTCAGCTTAGGTTTGACAATCCGCAAACCGGAGCAGCAATAGAAAACAGCATTATCCAAAAGCTCGATCGGAACAAACCCGTGAGCAGGAACGAATCAAGGACATCGGGTGCATGCAATGAGCCAGCAACGGCATTGCACAATGCTTCAAGGAAAGGAATCGAGGGCATGGGCTTGCTACCTAGGGGCATGGACGAGTACCTAAGCGCAGCAGAGGCTGCAGACAGGGAAAACGGGGCACCTGTTTGTTTTTGAGGGCATCAAGCTACGAAAGGAAAGCGACTGGAAAGGGGGCAAAGAGCAGGCGAAGAGATGGCTGGCTGGCTTGGCCAGGCAACAACGGGGTTCTCAAAAGGGGCAGGGCAGGGTGGCCCCCGGTTTGCTATGATGTGCTGAGGTACGGACAGGGCAGCATGGCCCTCGTTCTGCTGATGTACTGGACACTGCTAATCGCAAGGATGAAAGGATGGTTGGCGGGCAGGGAGATATGTATCATGTATCGCCCAGCCACGCAAGGACGCGAGCGATTTGGCCACTCAGCTGCTGGCTGAAGACAGCAGCTGGCGCTTGGACCCCCCGCGCTTGCGGCGAGCCTTGTCAGCTGCAGCGCGCTTGCCGGAACCAGTGCCGCCGCCGCCGCCGCCACTGGTGTTGCCGCCGCGGGGGGTGCCGCCGCCAGCAGCAACTGGGGCCTGGCCTGCCTCCTCCAGCTGCTGCTCATCCTGCTCCCACTCTGCAGCATCTTGCTGCGCAGCATCCACCCGCTGTCGCGCTGCACTTGCCGCCACGACTGGCTCAACCACAACTGGCACGGGCTCGACAGCACGTGCCGCTGTGGCCTTCTCCTGCTGCAGGCCAGGAGCCTCGCCGCCGGCCTGCTGCGCCAGCGAAGGGTGCTCCAGCCGTTCATCGCTGTCGGCCAGGTCAAGGCCTTGTCGCTCTGCCTCGGCCGCTCGCTCCTTCACCGCCGCCGCCCTGTGGCACATCTTGCGCATCAGCAGCTCACCCAGCACGCTCTGACCGGGCCGGGCCGCAGTCAGCGCCTCCTGCAGAGCCTCAGCGCCCCTGGCAGCCGCGCCCAAAGCCTCACCATTGCCGCCGTTGCGGCGGCCGCCGCCGCTGAGCAGCGCGCCAGAGGTCGCAATGCCAGAGCCTGCTGCGCTGGCCGCGCCCGCGGCCGCCACACTGGTGGCAATCGCCTGAGCCGATGCTGGGGGGTACCAGAACTTGAGGCGGTTGGCAACCACAGAGGCATGGCGAGCCGCCACTTCCTCTGGCGCTAGGCCCCGCAGCAGGGTGACCAGGTCTGCCAGGCGAGGCACAGTCAGCATGCCAGCCTCAGCTGCAGGGTCATCCAGCTTCCAGGCCTTGCGGATCTGCAGGCAGGCAGGCAGGAGTGAGGAAGAGGGTCACAAGCCGCAGTGGTTTCCTGTTGGAAGAGAAATGCCACAGCAACATGGGACAGACAGGCCCATGCAGGGCATCAACCGCTGCGTGCCTGTGCCAGTGCCAACCCAGCCCCTCTGGCCATCCGTCACCGCCCAGTCCCGGCCGCGCCGCGGCAGCAGCAGTGCAGTTGCACCAGCGGCAGCAATGACATCATCATCGTTTCATCACCAGCATCACCAGCAGCAGCAGCAGCATCAATCACCAGCAGCAGCAGCGGCAGCAGCAGCAGCAGCAGCAGCAGCAGCAGCAGCAGCAGCAGCAGCAGCAGCAGCAGCAGCAGCCGCAGCAGGAGGCAGGCAGGCCACGCGGCTCACCATGTGGTTGTGCTCCCACTTATGTGAGGAGGAGTTGATCCAGGTCGAGCTGTCAGTCACATTGACAAACAGCGCAAAGGAGGCGTAGTCGACATCGCCAGCCAGGGGCAGCGTGTGGAAGGGCGCACCCACAAACACGGGGATGCAGCCTGCCGGATGGGGGGGGGCAGGAGGGGAGAGCGGTCGAGCTGGGCTCAGCCAGGGGCGGAGAAGGGCGAGAGGAGGAAAGTGACGGATGTTTTTTTGTGTTTGTGTGTCTAGTGTGTGCATGCAGCGGGTGACACACCACAGCCACCCAGGCAGCCACCCACCGGTGAGTATAGCCTCGCTGAGCCGGCGAGAGGACTGGGTGTTGGAGGGCATGATGGGGCAGAAGACGGATCGAGACATACGGGCCATGAGCTGGTCGTGCGGCATGTGGTGCTCACAGATGTCACAGGAGCACTCGGCCTGCAGACAAGGCGGGGAGGGTGGGCAGGAGGGGGTGGCGGGGGAGGGAAGCTGGGAAGCGAGTGGTTGCGTGCAGGAGGGAGGGAGGGCGTAGAGGCGGCGGAAGGGAGAGTACGTGCCGATCGTCTGCCTGCTGCCACTTCTTCCCTGCTGCTGACAACCTCACGAGTCCTCTCCCACCCAGTGCCTTGCATACCACCATCCCAGCTCATCCCACATCCTAACCCTTCACCCCGGCCGCCAGCCCACACAACCCCATCCCAACCCTCCCTTCACCCCAGCCGCCACCAGCACACAGCACACGCTGAACTCACGTGGATGTCCGCCTGCTGCGCGGCCTTGAGCTCCTGCACCAGAGCATACCGCAGCATCTTGCCTGCCGCAAACATGTGCCGCACTTGCGGGTCAGGGTCGCCGCAGCCGCCCTGGAAGAAGATGAGCGTCTCACGATCGGCGGCGGGCACTACAGGGGCCTGCACCACAAACAGGGGGCGAGAGGAGGATTGAGACGGGATCGCAAGCTGCGCGAGGGGATATGTGTTGGTTGCAGGCGACAGGCAGGCGGCGTGAAGGAGGGAGAAGCGTGCTGCAGGCGGCGTGCTGGCTGGTAAAGTGTGAGCGTACTGTCATATACTGTGCCTCCCTCCTGCCTCCACTGCTCCCTGAACATCCTCCCCAGCCACACAGCCACACACTCACATCCATGTCAATGTCTGAAACCGCCGCATATGGCAGCAGCATGCTCTTGCCCTGCCGGTGCGAGTCCTGCGTCCACACACACAGCGAGGCTCGCTCCGGGACCATGTTCAGCACAGACGCCATCTCCTCACACGCCATCTCCTCGCTAAACAGGCCCCGCATCAACGGGGCCGGGTGCACCATGCCAAAGTCCCCGCCCTTGGTGTCGCGGAAGCTGCACAGAGGAGCGCAATAAGGAGGGAAGGGGAAGGTGAGATCCAGGAGAGCAAGCAACAGTCAACACGCAGCAAACTGCGCAGCCTGCGTTGCCCAGCCCCATCAAGCAGACGCCACAACACCTGGCAGGCAGGCAAGCAGGCAAGCAAGCAAGCAGGCAGCCCAAGCTGCGTGGGCAGGCAGGCAGGCAGGCAGGCAGGAGTCGAGCAGAGACAGAGATCAGGCAGCGGCATATGCACAATCAAGCTCACCGTGACATGCCGCGCAGCTTGGTGAAGGAGCGCTTGATGTAGTACTCCGGAGAGGGCAGCGCGGCACGCCCAGCCTCGTTCTGGGGGTGCAGCCAGGCCATCCAGGCAGAGTGGTAGCAATTCATGTCGACAAACACAAAGTCGGCGGCGGTGCTGTCGGCTGTGTAGCGCGGGCTGGCGCGAATGGCCTGCGGTGCAATTAATCAAAGGAGGCAGGGGAGAGGAGGAGAAGCAGGCGTCAAGACGCGAAGCTTCCAACGCTGAGGGCGAGCCAGAAGCAGGCATGCGCAGCCGGGCTTGCAGGCAATTGATGCAGTACATCAAGATGAGGAGAGTGTGAGTTTGAAGGAGGTGGGCAAACGGAAGTTGCAGAACACAAGAAGGGCGTTCACAACAGCAGCTGCAAGCCAGTTTTGAAGCCAGCTCCGGCCAATCTTTCCGGGCTCACAGCTCACACAGCGTTCCCAGCATGTTTCAAGCAGCTGCTGCGCACCTTTGCAATCCAGTGCTCCATGCTATACTGGTACTGCTCCGCGCGCAGCAGGCCGTGGCCGTCGATGCCTTTCCCCGAGGTGCCAAAGGGCCACAGGCTTTCGTCTGTGAGGTCGCAGCTGCCTGCGCCGTAGGATGATCCCCAGCGCTCATCTACGTCCAGCACAGTGATCTTGCACTCCGGGTTGTCGGGCACAGCGTTCTCGTCGAATGTGACTGCAAGAAAGCGAGGGAGGGCAAAAGGAAGCAGGCAGGGTGTGCTGAGTGGAACGGGATGGGCTGCGGAACAGAAACAAGGCCAAGGTGCAGCAAGGACAACAGCAGGAGGAGGCTCCTTCAGAGTGCTGGGCTCAGCAGCACCTGGCTGAGGGGAAGCTGGTCTCACCGCTGGACCCCTTTGTTTCCCCCCAGCGAGTTCAGTGTGCCAGCCACCCCAACCTGGCTGATCTGGCTGCTGCATGCAAACACTGCTGCTTGGCAGACAACATCAAGTAGATCGCCCCTCACCTGCGGTGGCTAGTGAAGCAGACACATCTCGCTCCCCACGTGTGGGCTGCGACACCCGCTCGCCGCTCGCTGACACTACGTTCGACCACCAAGCACTGGCAGCCTCCTCAGCATGCAATTCGGGCTCTGATTCCTGGCCCACAGCGCCCTCCTGCTGTCGCTGAATGCCAGCCCTCACGGCTTCTGCGGCCGCGATTGCTGCCGCCGCCGCATCTGCCATTGTTGTATCATCGGCTGCTGCTGCTGTCGCTGCGGCGCTGCCAGCGGCGCGCGCCCGCTCAGGTGTTGCCCCTTGAGGCGCGCCTGCTGTGACGGCTGCAAAGGATGCTGTGGGGCCGCTGCTGCCTAGAGTGTCTTGCTGCTGCTGCTCTTTGTCGGCTGCCAGGCCGGCAACGTTGTTCAGCCGTTCTGCTTCTTGGGTGGCACTAATAAGCGTTGCCAGCGGCGTGTTGTCGCGTGACTGCTGCTGCTGTTGCTGCTGCTGCTGCTGGTGCTGCTGCTGGTGCTGGCGTTGGGCTTGCTGCTGCTGCTCCTGCTTTTCCTCATCATCGCCCAGCAGCTCATACTCATCATCACCGTCTTCGACTGCCCGAGCTGCAAGCTCATGCTGGCTCAGCTCCTCCTCTTCATCACCACTATCAAGCTCCAACGCTGCACGCGGGTCGGCACGTGCGGCGGCCTCTGTCTGGGCGGCAACGGCCTTCGCCCTGCTAGTGCCCGCAGCTGTACCGCCACCACCGACGGTGCTGCGATATTCTTCAGACGTGGCGGTCACCGTGTGCCCGTCATTGCCAAAATACATCTTGGCTACAAGGGCCTTGCGGTAGTATGTCTCGGTGCGGCTGCCGCCACCACCCAGCTCCTGACTGAACATGATGACACCTGTGGGGGGAACACAGCAAGGTGGTAACCAGCAGGCACGTGGCAGGGGAACCTGCGGCGCCGCCGGCAGCAGCTGCGGCTGTGGCGTGCAGCGGCCATCGCTCCATGACGGGCATGCATGACTCACCAAGCAGCAGGGCAAAGCCAACGAGCAGCGTGGTGAGGGAACAGACCCCACGTCGCGGCTTGGCCTTGCTAGGGGTTGCTGGTAGGCTGAAGCCGCCCATCAGGTGTCCAGGAGCCCTGCAGGGCGCGGACAAGGAGCGCCGAGCAAGCGATGGCCAGCCAAATGAGATGCGATTTGGCACAGCTGAAAGGCTTTGCAGCGTTGTCTTGCACAGTCATGGTGCTCACCTCCAGCTGGGGCCCTTGTTGCGCTCCAGCAGGGGCGACTGGCCCGGCATCGCTGGCTGGCTCTCGCTCGCTGCGCTGGGCTGTCCCGGCCCCAGCGCCGGCTGTGCACCAATCGTGGCAGTAGGGAGGGCAAGGGCAGGTCGAGAGCCGAGTGCTCGCCCCGAAGGCTGCAGTCGCTCGCCCTTTTCCACACTGCCCCAAGACAAGATCAATTGGCGCTGGGAGTGGGACGATTGAGATTGACAGAGCGGGCGTTTACCAAACGCGGCATGTGCATCAGCTGCTGCTTGGCACCACACCATGCAGTACTTTACGCGCCGCCATTTCCGGGTTTGGCACCGCCACCGATGCCATGGCGATCGGAGGAGCAGGTTGCCAGCAGCAGCCGTGAGGGGCTCGCCAACAGCCCCTTGACTTTGACCGGCCATCTCAGCCAAAAGCGACCGGCCTGCAGCGCACCAAATCTTCCAACTGCACTGCTGGAACTGTTTGAGCGAGCCGCAGGCCCCTCCGCGACGGTTCGGACGACTTGGTTGACTTGCATTTTCCCACAGCCCTCGTTTTTTACAGCACCCTCTTCTTGGCAGCAGTCAGTAGGCTAGCAGCAAGCAGATCCATCATGACGGCAGGAGATCCTCTCACGGCGCTACGCCGCCAATTGGCGGGCTTGTCGTACGATGCCGCCGGCGTGTCTCCTGCCTCAGCCCCACTCGTGGCAGCTCTGCTCGCTGACCTGGTCAAGGCCAGCGACAGCTACCGTTCACACAAACAGCAGGCCGGTAACGCAGAGCAGACGGCACACAACCTGCAGTATCAGGTGCCCAGCCAGTGCACACCGCACACAGTCCTGCACCTGCCTGCAGCCACTTGCATGCATTTTGCGCAGAGGAATGCACAGTCCAACGCAGAACTGAACATTCCGCTACAAGTGCTGCAGGTTGAAGCCCTGCGAAGTGAAGTTGCAAGGCTCGGTGGGGAGAACAACAGGCTGCACCATGACCTGCTAGCTGAGGCAGAGGCTCGGGCAGCGCAGGATGCAGCAGGCGGCAAGCGTGCCAGGCAGCTGGAAGCGCATGCTGCCGATCTCGAGCTTGCCAAGCAGCTGGCTGTGGAACGAGCGGCGGCCATGGAGCGAGAAAGGGACAGCCTGCGAGGGAAAGTGAGGGACCTGGTCAGCTTTGGGCAGCAGCATGTGGGAGGTAAGCGTGTGGCCTGGGCAGGGCTGCTGTGTCGGGCAGGCACTTAAGGGGTGGGGTGGATGATGCAGAGGAGGGAAGAAAGGGCGACAGGCAGAGATGAGAGGTCAAAGCACTGCACTGTTGACTGCTGCAGCTCTCGTCATCCACGTGCACTGTGCCACACCTCCGAGCCCAAACACCCTCGATCTGCCACTGACACGCTGCCGCTCGCTGCGGCTCGCCAGCACTCTTCCCTTCTGCTCCCTTGACCCCCGAATCTCATAAGAACACTCGCACCCGCCGCAGATGAGCTGGATCTCAAAGCTGCTTACACAAACTTTGCCTGCACTGCTCCTTTGGAGCCCCGCCCGGCGCCCGCAGCACTGGCCAAGACGTCTCGTGGCGCCATCAGCCTACTCAGGGTGGCGGACACACGCATAGCTTCTCTGGAGGCAGCGGTGCGGCGGCAGGATGCGGAGGCGCAGGACTTGCAAGAGAAGCTGCAGCAGGCACAGGTGCGACGGCGCCTGGGTGTGTGGCATGGCGGCGGGTTTTAGTGGATAGGAGGTTGTGCATGTGCCCGCACTGTGAACAGGAGTCGTGTTCTGGCAGCAGCAGTACAGTTGGCTGTGGTGACGCGGTACCTGGCGGGCAAGCAGCTGGCCGCAGCCGCCTGCGCTGGATGCGTCCCCTCCTGCTGCTGCTGGCACATAGACAGGCTGGGACCAGCGGTGCGTTGCTGACTGGGTGCCAGCGCCACACTGCAAGGGGCAGCCACACTGGAAGAAACCACACTGCGCCAAACAGTTGTTTGAGCCCATGCAAAGCGAACCACCTTGCTCGCAGGATGGGCTGGCGCGACGGGAGGCAGAGATAGCGCGACTGTCGGGCTTGATGGCGGCGGGGCCTGACGTTGACCGCATGGCGCAGCAGCACCGTACCGCAGCCAACGAAGCAGTTGTTCTGCAGCTGAACCAGCAGGTGGAGCTTCTGACTGGGGAGCTGTCTGAGCTGCAGCGGCGGGCGGTGGACAGAGGCACGCTCGAGGCGGCGCAGCAGGCCCAGCAGCAGACGGAGGCACGCGCCAGCGCCCTGGCTGCGGACCGCGAATCCGTGGCTCGAGAGGTGGAGCACATGCAGGCTGCACTGGTGCGGCTGCAGCAGGAGGCGGCAGGCGAGGGAGCCGCGCGGCAAAAGCTGGGCAGGCTGCGAGCCACGCTGGAGGCGGTGAGGAACGAGAAGGCCCTGCTGGAGGGGCAGCTGACACGCGCCGAGTCCAAGGTTGCGGAGCTGCGAGACAGGCTGGAGCAGCGTGAGGTGCGCTGCATGAGGCGCGCGACAGATGCACGCGTGCTGCAGCATGTTGTGTTTTAGTGTGTTTACGTGTGTGGGTGTATGCATGCCAGGAAAGTGCTGAAGTGGCTTGGTACGAAAACACACAGCGATGCATTCCGCCCATGCCTGATACGTGCTGGCCCCATTCCGAGCGATTGAGGCACCTGTGGCAGCATCCGCTTGTCCCTCCTGCCGCCCTACAAATGAGTTGCGTCAAGTGCTGCTGCCCTTTGAGGTGCAGGCGGCGCTGCGAAAGTTGCAGAACCGACACAAACAGGCAGAGGCCGAGCTGGCTGCTGCTCGGCAGCAACACCAGCAGCAGCAGCTACAACAGCAGCAGGCAACGCAGCCAGCAGAGCAGCAGGACAGAGCCAGCCAGCAGGTCGAACTGGCGGCGCTGGCAGAGCGGCTGCGGCAGGCGAATCTTTTGGGCCAGGCGGCGGAGGCCGCCGTAGATGCAAGCGAACCCAAGTGCCGCCAGCTGCAGGAGCGAGTGGCGGCGCTTGAAGAGCAGCTCCATCGCTCGCAGCACCAGTTCTTGCGCACGCAGGAGCAGGTGGCGGCGGCTGTGGCAGCCGTCAGCTCAGATACCGTGCAGACAGAGCAGGAGGCTGCAGCAGGGAGCAATCAAGGGGGAGCAGCTCAGCAGCAAGGCGCAGACCAGAGACCAGAGACCGGCTCTGCCGATGCAGCCACTGACAGCCAGCAGCAGGCTGGGATTGCAGAGCAGCTCGAGCGCCTGGAGTTTGAACGAAACGAGCTGCTGGTGAGGCTGCAGGAGAGCGAGGCTCGGGCAGAGGCACTGGCAGCGGCAGCCAGCGGCGACGCTTCAGGTCAGAGCTCTCTTCACAAGGCAGCAGCAGCAAATGGTTCAGAGGCAGACAGCAGTGGCAGCGGCGAGTGGCGGCCAGACTTGGCATCCACGGGCCAGGAAGCGGTGCCCCTGAGCCAGAAGTCGCTGCCACGGCAGCTGCAAGCCAGGGTCGAGGACTCAGAGGGCAAGGTTGCCAAGCTGCAGACGGAGCTGGCTGCCGCTCTTGCGGCTCTGGAGAATGGCGGCAGCCGCGGCGCTGTACTCGCTGCTGCTGACGTGGCCGAGCTGCAGCGCCAGCTGCGCCAACGCAGCCAGGAGGTTTCCGAGCTCTCCGCCCTCAGCATCAGGGCTGACGCGACGGTACAGCAGTACATGGTACAGCTGCGCAGCATGGCCACGGAACTGAAGGCGGCGGAGTTGCGGCTGGGAGATGCAGAGGCGCAGCTGGCGATTAGCACTGACAGGGCACAGGTGCAAGTGCTGGGGTGTGGCAACTGCACTGGCCTGTGCAGAGGGAGTCAGGGCACAGGACCGCTGCTTGAAAGGCGCTGGGCTGGGCTGCTGTCGAGCGCTACCCTGCTCCTGAATCTCCTTGCCTGGCCAGGCCTGCCGCCACCCAGGCAACACATCTTTAACCTTCCCTTTTTGCCTCTTCTCTCTGCAGCGGAATGAGAGCCAGCTGGCAGAGCTGCGCAGGGCAGCTGGTGCCCTCGATGCAGAGCGAGCAACGCTGCAGGCTGAGCTACACCGCAGTGCTGAGGGCGGCGCGGCCGAGGCAGCAGCCTTGAGGCAGCGGGCTGAAGGCGCAGAGAGGTGCGTAAGGGTTGGGGGTGCGGGGAGTGGGAGGTGGGCTGGAAGGACATCCTGTTGAGTGTGTGTTGTGTTGCTCACGCCGATTGCTAGAGCATGCTCCTGACCTCAATCAATCGTTTCCCCTTGAGCCAACCTGACACCCACCTAATCTCAGCTTTACTGGCACATCCACACCCCATTGCACCGCTTGCAGGGCCCTGGCTATCACGGAGGACCGCCTGGCGGCATCAGCCTCTCGGTTGGCCGAACAAGAGCAGCTGTCGCAGCAGCAGCAGGGAGAGATGGCGGCCATGGCGCAGCAGCTGGCGGCCTGTGAAGCTGAGTACCACGGCCTGAGAGAGGAGTACCGGGCAGTAACTGAAGACCTTTCTGCATTGGTGAAAGACAACCAGGTGAAGAGTGTTGGGCCCAGATCATGTTGCGGCAGTGAGGTGGCGGCAGTGAGGTGGTGGCAGCAGGGTTGCGGCGGCGAGGCTGCAGTGGTGGAAGGGGCAAGGGACAGACCCAGCGGTGTAACCAGCTGGCAGCGACGAGGCCCGGGTGCCAGCATTGCACAGGAGCCATAAGACAAGCCGCCCAATTCGGTGTCCTGTTGCGTCCTGCCCAGCAACTGCCCTCTCCTTGATGCGAATGCCTGCCTCCCTCCGACTTCCCCCGTCCCCCCATTGCGCAGCTGCTCGGCGGGCAGCTCAGCAGCATGACAGCTGAGCGGCATGAGCTGGCTGAGCAGTTGAAGCTGCACAGCACCCGCAGCCACTACCATGAGCAGCTGGCTCGGACACGGGAGCAGGAGAGCGCTGGTGAGTTGGCTGGTTCCTGCAAGGCTGCTGCTGCTGCTGTGCATGCATGCCACATGAGCCACCCAGCTGCCTCTCGGTTACAGTGCGGCTGCCCAACCTGCAACCCTGACTGCCTGCTGTCACGCACAGCAGTCGGTCTTGGCCAGCTGCATCAGCAGCTGTTGCTTCAAGCGGGTGGTGCGCCTGGCAGCAGTGGTAGGTGTACCGCCGTCTGCCCAACGCCCTGCTCGAAGCTGACTTTTGCCTGCCTGCTTGCCTGCCTGCCTGCCTTTGTTTGCAGAGCTGCGAACAGCGTACGAAGGAATGTCCCACGAGGCGCAGCGCCTGCAGCAAAGCCTAGCTGAGCTGACTCGCGAGTTGCAGGCCAGGGATGCAGGTTAGTGGTGCTGCTGATGCACCAGCAGGGCAAGCGCGGCAGGTAGTCCACAGCTGCACTGGGCACAGTCGTGGCTGGGGCAGCTCGTGGTTTGGCGCTTGGTCTTAGCTTTGCAGTTGCAATGGGAGGGCCACACACATTCAACCACACCGCTGCTCCCCCTGGAGCTTTGCCGCGGATGCCTGCCCACTGAGCGGCGCAGCGCATCACCTACGTCCTCACACCTCTGCATTTCTGCTGCTGCCTCCTGCCACAGAGCTGGTGACAAGGTGTGAGGAGGTGAGCAGCCTTCACGAGGCCCAGCGCAGCGCCCAGAGTCAGATCAACCTGTACATCTCAGACTTGCAGGTACAGGGGTTGGGGCTGGACCCCGCAATAGGAATGCCTGTGTGATGTGCAGGAACAATGGGCTGACATTGGTATGCCCCTGGCGTGCATCTGCTAGTGCTGACTGGCCAACGTCTGTCCCTTGCATCTTTCTCCTGACCTGACGCCAAGCGCTGGTGCTGTTGGTGCTGCCGAGCAGCAAGCCTGCAGCTCACGCTTGCTGGCCCCGCACCTGAGTGCCTGTCATTCTGCTGATGCTGTAGTTTGCCTGCCTTGATGACCAGCCCAGTCACGTGCTCCCTTTTGCCTGCAGGCCTATGAGCGGCAGGTTGCCGCCATGCAGCGAGCGATGCAGCGTGGCGACGAGGCGACTGAGGGGTTGGACCGGGAGCGGCACTCGCTGCTGGAGCAGCTGCGCACGGCTGAGCAGGTGGGCTGCAGTTCGGGCTGCATAATGGATGCACAATGCACGAGATTCACAGCTGGACGACCCCATGTAGCTTCTTGCTCAGCGATTGTTGAGCTCGGCATGCGCTGCTAGCTTGCTTGTTGTTGCTGTTGCTGCCCTGAGCTGGTGCTGCTCGCTTGGATGTGTCGTGCCCAACCCAATAATGACCTCGCTGCAATGCGCAGGTGCGTTTTCAAATGGAGCGGGCACAGGAGGCGCTGCAGCGACAGCTGGTAGCAGCTCAGGGCGGCGTGGGTGTGCTGGAGGCCCGGCTGGCAGACGCTGTGTCTGGTGAGTGATATAACAGACAGAAATGAAGGCACAGGCCTTCAGTCTGTACTTGGGCAGTGAGCTTGTGACTGCTGCTGCGTTGGGCTGCAAGCCGAGACCCTCTAGCCAACACAAGAGCATGTCGCTGCGGCCAAGCTGAAGGGTGTTGAGCATGTTGCTGCGGCCTTGCCTGACTGCTTGCCTGCCTGCGTGCCTGCAGATTCTGACGCCCTGCGGCAGCGCATAGGACTGGAGCAGGCGAGGGTGGGGGAGCTGGAGGGCCTGCTGGCCGTCTCGCGGGCTGAGCAGTACAAGCGGGACGCCGTGGCGGCAGAAGCCGGTCCGGAGCGGTTTGTTGCTTCGCTCTCGGAGCAGAAGCGGCTGTTGGAGGAGCAGGTGACCACGCTGCAGCGCCAAGTGGATGGCCTGGTCCAGGTACGGGAGGAAGTTGCAGAGCAGAGTCTATGGCTAGGCTGCTTTGCTATCCGGGCACCGAAAGCTTGCGGTCATCATGAGTACGAGATGCAAGTTCTGTGGACCTGCACAGACCAATCAGCTGCGTGGTTGCCGTGTGATTACTGCTTCTGCGCAAGCCTGGCTCTGACCTTGCTGCCTGCATGGACTACCGCCTACCAATGTGCAGCGGCGGGAGGCTCAGGACGCAGAGCTGGCGCAGCTGCGGTCCCGGCTGGCAGCAGAGTTTGCGGCGGGTGGCGCCAGCGCCAGTCGCGCCTCTCAGCAGCATGGAGAGGAGCTGGGGCAGCGCCTGCTGGAGGCCCAGCAGCAGTGCTTGGAGCTGGGGCGCGAGACGCACGCTGCACGTGCCGAAGCCGCACAGCTGCAGCGCATGCGCAACGATGCTGTGGCGGCGCTGCACGCCGCTCAAGCTGAGCTGGAAGACGTGAAGGGCATGTTGCGCAGGCAGCAAGGGGAGGAGCCAGGGCTTGCTGGCGCCGCTGCGGCTTGCAGCTCAGCAGCAGACCGTGCATGCCTTGAGCAGAGTGAGGTTGGCAGGCAACAGCAGACCCCTGGCAGTGCAAATGGACTGGACAGTCTGAAAGATGTGAGGGGCCTTGAGCCTGGGTGCCGCCATTGCTTTGCTTGAGCAGCGATTGTTTTGACAGGCGTGCTGGCTGGTTGGGTTGTTCGTGCAAGCTTCCGTTCTGCACTCTTCGACCCGTGTGCTGCTAGGTGTCTCATCGCTGTTATCGCAATGCTAGTGATTGCAGGAGAACGAGCGGTTGCTGGCCCTGCTTGCCCACATGGATGGAGAGCGAACCAGGCTGGCTCGTGAGCGGCAGGAGCTTCAAGGGAAACTGGAGCAGCTCCAAGCCGCCGGTGCTCCAAACTCGATTGCGCAGCCTGGCCAAAGTGGAGGCGGCGGCAGTGAGCAGCAGCGCAGAGACGACGACGATGACGGGCAGTTGGCGCAGCTGCAGGAGCGGCAGCGGCAGCTGGAGTGGCAGGTGGAAGAGGAGCGGCAGCGCAGGCAGCAGGTGGAGCAAGACTTCCAGCTGCTGCTGAGCAGCATGGATGCGCAGCACGTCTCGCCGCCCTCTCCGGGGAGCCCGGCTGTGCCTTCGCCGCAACACCAGGCGATGCAGCTGCAGGCGGCGGTGAGCACATTGCAACACGTCGCGCACGGTTTGAGCAGCATTGGGGGGGAGGCCAGCATTGAGGCATGGTGAAGCAGTCACTTTCGGTTGTGTAACAAGGGGTGCAACTTGAAACCGTGGCAAGCACAACGAGGCTGCCGCAGCCCCTTAGGCGGGTTCAGCTGGCGTTCACAAGCGCAGCCGCGTCTGATGGTCTGGTTGTTGCAGCCCCCCACGCCGCTCCCGGTCCAACCACTGCTGCGAGGACGGGTTCAGCGGCCTGACGAAGCGACGATCACTTCTGAAAGTCTGCGAGTTAAGGCTGGCCGTGTGTCCTTCCCGCCGTATCGGCAGGGCGGTCTGGTGGCCAGCAAACGAGCCACCGCCGTTTACCAGCGCAATTGAGGCGGTACCGTACTTCAGCAGAACACAAATAGGCAAACTGGTTGCGCGCTTGAACCGAGCAGAGCACCGCATGACCGTGTGATCCTGATCTGCGCGCAGTTGAAACAGCCAGCCTTTGATCCCCTTGTTGCAGCCTGCAGAGCTGGGCTCCGCGCTGCCTGGCGGGTCTAGCAGGGGGCCCACAAGCAGGAGGGCAGGGAGCGGAGCAGAGGGTGCACTTGAGCGTGAGTGCGTGCCGCGATGGAGCAGCGCTCACCGTCACATCGCCGCCAGCCCGCCTTCTCGCGTGTGCAGGGCTCCGCAGGCAGATACGATGTCGGAGGGGGCTGCAGGGAGGGGCTGAGGCTCACTGCAGCCTTCAACGAGCTGCGCAGCAAGCACAATATCTTGGTGGAGGAGGATGCAGCCTGCTGCGGCAACTGTGAGTGTGGTGCCTCCTCGTGTTCTTCTCTTTCGGCCTCCCTCACGTATTGCAAAGACCCGCGCTTGGTTGTGCCATCACGCAGTGCAGCCGCAGCCGCAGCCGCACTGCAATGCACACATTGATCCTGCCCCTTGCTCTGGCCATGTGCAGGCGGCCACTCATACTGCGAGCAGCTGCTGTACTCAGACCCGGAAGCTGTGGGCTTCCTGTTCTACCACAAGCGCGCGAAATGGGACACGACGAAGCAGGAATCTAGGAACAGCGCGCTGCTGGCAGGGCTGAGTGCGGAGACGCTGGGGATTACATTCCAGCTCAACGTGCTCGGCAGGCCAAACGCTGTAGCCATCAACCAGCACCACGACTTGCAGTCCCTCCTGCGTCATCGCTGGTTCCAGTTGGATGAAGTGCGAGCCGGCCTACACCCAGAGGCGCTGCAAGAGGGTTTGGAGATCTATGAGGAGTATACATATCGAGGCGCAAACGTGAGTTGTTGGCTGTGTGTTTTGAGCAACGGCGCCTGCCCGCCCACCTCGCCCCGCCGCGGCAGCGTCGAGCAGCACCCAGCACCCACCAACCCCAAGTGGCCAGCAGCGACAACCACCGCAGCCTCGCGTTCACCAACCAGCTTGCTGATGCCGATGCTCCTCTTGCAGAACTTCAAATCCCGTCTGCACGACCACGGCTGGCAACCAGCTCCTGGCGACGCAGAGCCCTACTTCGACTATGCGGACGTCATGCAGGGACGGGATGCTGACGGCACCGCCGTGCGGCAGGGAACAGCGATGGTGTTCCTCCCCTGCAGCCCTGACACGCTCTGGCGCGGCCTGTCCAACGCACCGCAGCGGAACATGCCGTTTTTTCACCCCGACAGGGGAGTCAGTGACAGCATGTTCCGCTGCGGTGCGTTGGACAGGCCGCGCCAGAGCGTGTCAGGGCTGCAGGGGAGGAACACCATCGCTGTTCCCTGCCGCACGGCGGTGCCGTCAGCATCCCGTCCCTGCATGACGTCCGCATAGTCGAAGTAGGGCTCTGCGTCGCCAGGAGCTGGTTGCCAGCGTGGTCGTGCAGACGGGATTTGAAGTTCTGCAAGAGGAGCATCGGCATCAGCAAGCTGGTTGGTGAACGCGAGGCTGCGGTGGTTGTCGCTGCTGGCCACTTGGGGTTGGTGGGTGCTGGGTGCTGCTCGACGCTGCCGCGGCGGGGCGAGGTGGGCGGGCAGGCGCCGTTGCTCAAAACACACAGCCAACAACTCACGTTTGCGCCTCGATATGTATACTCCTCATAGATCTCCAAACCCTCTTGCAGCGCCTCTGGGTGTAGGCCGGCTCGCACTTCATCCAACTGGAACCAGCGATGACGCAGGAGGGACTGCAAGTCGTGGTGCTGGTTGATGGCTACAGCGTTTGGCCTGCCGAGCACGTTGAGCTGGAATGTAATCCCCAGCGTCTCCGCACTCAGCCCTGCCAGCAGCGCGCTGTTCCTAGATTCCTGCTTCGTCGTGTCCCATTTCGCGCGCTTGTGGTAGAACAGGAAGCCCACAGCTTCCGGGTCTGAGTACAGCAGCTGCTCGCAGTATGAGTGGCCGCCTGCACATGGCCAGAGCAAGGGGCAGGATCAATGTGTGCATTGCAGTGCGGCTGCGGCTGCGGCTGCACTGCGTGATGGCACAACCAAGCGCGGGTCTTTGCAATACGTGAGGGAGGCCGAAAGAGAAGAACACGAGGAGGCACCACACTCACAGTTGCCGCAGCAGGCTGCATCCTCCTCCACCAAGATATTGTGCTTGCTGCGCAGCTCGTTGAAGGCTGCAGTGAGCCTCAGCCCCTCCCTGCAGCCACCGCTAGCTCTGGCGGCCACCGCTGAGACAGGGCTGGCTTTGGCACGTCAGCCCTGGGCAGCCCAGGTAGGCCTCGTATTCGAGGCTGCCGGCATTCCAAGTGACCTAGCTGATGGTAACTTGCGGATGCCCGAATTGACGGCGGCGCTCTTAGCGCGCCACATTGACTCATATGCCGCCGCCTCTATCAAGGTCCAGCGGTATATTGAGAGCGTTAGGGGGGGCAGCGTCACTGCGATGACGTACGGCCCTGCGTCATATATGACAGCCGTGCCTGTGCGCCGTCACCGTCGCCGCTTGGCACAATGGCGCACTGGGTCGCACTGGCTGGCAGAGGAGACCGGCAGGTGGCAGGGCCTGCTCCGCGAGCAGCGTCCCTGCCCACATTGCCACCACCCCTTGGAGGACGTACGCCACGTGGTGTATGACTGCCCCCTGTATGCGGAGCTGCGGCAAGAGTTTGGGGACCTCTTCCCTAGCACTGGTATTATGCCTGGCCTTGCTGAGTTTCTTTGCCAGGACAGCCAGGGTCGGCTGGCTAAATTTGCCGACCGTTGTTTCGGTGCACACGCCGCTGCCTTGGCACAGTGATTGTGAAGTGAGCTCACTTACCCGACCTTGGCTCCCAGCCCCACCCTCACCCTCTCCCCCCTTGTCAGGTAAGTGCAGGTCGAGGCAGCGTCAGCCGTCAGCCGTTAGCCACAGCCGTCAGCCACAGCCTCACCCCCACCCCCACCCCCACCCTCATCATGACCCTTGCGCGATGGATTTTGGTTGGCATGGGCACGCCAATACCTTAGCATGATACCTGAGACATTTCATCACCACCCTTTTTATTCCTGCCTGTGCTACATTCAGCTCACTTGACATGTGCAGCGCTGGAAATCTGTCGAGCTTGGGGTTGTGCTGGCAATGGGGTGATGCCCTTTGATCTTTGATCTTGCCATGCACATCAGCTCCCGTGGCCCTGGCACGGCTAAGCTGTATTTAGGATCAACACGCCCTCCCACTGGAGGTTGCGTGTCCGACAGCACGGGGGGCGGGCCGAGGACAGGCGGGTCCTTGGTCGTCCTGCTGGGGAATGGTGGTTCAGGGTGATTCCTGTTCCACCCATCCCACCCTCGCCTCGTTTGCCTCCTGCCCCAGGTCTGCTCACGCGGCCTACCAGCGGGGTGATTGTAATTGATTGTCCTGCAGCCCCCTCCGACATCGTATCTGCCTGCGGAGCCCTGCACACGCGAGAAGGCGGGCTGGCGGCGATGTGACGGTGAGCGCTGCTCCATCGCGGCACGCACTCACGCTCAAGTGCACCCTCTGCTCCGCTCCCTGCCCTCCTGCTTGTGGGCCCCCTGCTAGACCCGCCAGGCAGCGCGGAGCCCAGCTCTGCAGGCTGCAACAAGGGGATCAAAGGCTGGCTGTTTCAACTGCGCGCAGATCAGGATCACACGGTCACGCGGTGCTCTGCTGGGTACAAGCGCGCAACCAGTTTGCCTATTTGTGTTCTGCTGAAGTACGGTACCGCCTCAATTGCGCTGGTAAACGGCGGTGGCTCGTTTGCTGGCCACCAGACCGCCCTGCCGATACGGCGGGAAGGACACACGGCCAGCCTTAACTCGCAGACTTTCAGAAGTGATCGTCGCTTCGTCAGGCCGCTGAACCCGTCCTCGCAGCAGTGGTTGGACCGGGAGCGGCGTGGGGGGCTGCAACAACCAGACCATCAGACGCGGCTGCGCTTGTGAACGCCAGCTGAACCCGCCTAAGGGGCTGCGGCAGCCTCGTTGTGCTTGCCACGGTTTCAAGTTGCACCCCTTGTTACACAACCGAAAGTGACTGCTTCACCATGCCTCAATGCTGGCCTCCCCCCCAATGCTGCTCAAACCGTGCGCGACGTGTTGCAATGTGCTCACTGCCGCCTGCAGCTGCATCGCCTGGGCCTGGTGCTGCGGCAAAGGCGCAGCCGGGCTCCCGGGAGAGGGCGGCGAGACGTGCTGCGCATCCATGCTGCTCAGCAGCAGCTGGAAGTCTTGCTCCACCTGCTGCCTGCGCTGCCGCTCCTCCTCCACCTGCCACTCCAGCTGCCGCTGCCGCTCCTGCAGCTGCGCCAACTGTCGGACTTTCGTCGTCGTCTCTGCGTTGCTGCTCACTGCCGCCGCCTCCACTTTGGCCAGGCTGCGCAATGGAGTCTGGAGCACCGGCGGCTTGGAGCTGCTCCAGCTGCCCTTGAAGCTCCTGCCGCTCACGAGCCAGCCTGGTTCGCTCTCCATCCATGTGGGCAAGCAGGGCCAGCAACCGCTCGTTCTCCTGCAATCACCAGCATTGCGATAACAGCCATGAGACACCTAGCAGCACACTGGTCGAACAGTGCAGAACGGAAGCTCGCACGAACAACCCAACCAGCCAGCATGTATGTCAAAGCAATCGCTGCTCAAACAAGGCAAAGGCTGCACCCAGGCTCATGGCCGCTCACATCTTTCAGACTCTCCAGTCCATCAGCACTGCCAGCGGTCTGCTGTTGGCTGCGAACCTCACTAGGCTCAAGGCATGCACGGTCTGCTGCTGAGCTGCAAGCCGCAGTGGCGCCAGACAGCCCTAGCTCCTCCCCTTGCTGCCTGCGCAACATGCCCTTCACGTCTTCCAGCTCAGCTTTAGCGGCGTGCTGCGCCGCTACAGCATCGTTGCGCATGCCCTGCAGCGACAAGAGTGCATCGACGAGCGAGGGTCGCGGCGCAAGCAGTGTGTAGCCGAAAGATCAGTGATACAAGTGTTGTGCTGTATTGATGCTGTAATGTGACAGATGCTTTGGCAGCACAAGCACATCTGAGGTTTGACCTGCAAGTCGACAAGTGGAAAGGCACGGCGCCGCCACCACTTCCTGGGGCTGCACATTGTCGAGGTCATCAGCTTCTAACCTGGCCACGCAGCACCAGCACATGCTCTGACGTTGTTCCTTGAGGCACAGCGCTCTGCCTTCGCTCGTTGAACGCCGAACTGCCCTGAGACCCGCCCAGTCCAAGCCAAGCTCATTCCAGACTGCCCCAGGTGCCTGGCCAGCCATGGAGCCGCACCAAACCGGCCTGTGGGCGTTCATGAGGAGGCGGGAAGCGCTGATGACCTCGCCAGGCCTCTCCACGGCAGCTGATGAGCCAGGTGAGGCGCCGATCGGCTGCCCGAGGCCTGCAAGCATGCCGCCGCGCGGCGCTCCGCCGCCCCCACAAGATGACGCCGCTTGCGCCCGCCCCCTTCCCAGGTTCAAAACATGATGCTGCTGCCTGGCAGAAGCACGAGTCACTGGCCCCAGCACAGGTCCCCACAACCTGGGACCCTCAAGCTCACTGGCTGCAACCCTCTCCAGCCACACCCGCGCCTCCCGCACTTGCCGCCATTGCCACAGCACCTCATGACCTCATCGCTGCCGACACACGTGCCTCTGAGGCAGCTGGCAGCAGCAGCAAGCCGCGCGGCTTTGCTGCGGTCTGGGGCAAGCTCAAAGCAACGTTCAGCCGCAGCTCTAAGCGAAGCCGCAGGCGTGGCGGCGCTCACGGCAGCAACACAGGGCACCACGGCGGCCGGCGCTTCTCGTCAGCCGCCCCTGCCTCACAGCCCGACGCTGCTCACCCCTCCAGCTGGACTCCTCCTGTGCGCGCGTGGTTTGCCGCACACAACGCTCGTGATGTGCCACCGCCACCGCCAGAACGGCAGCCCCAGCCGTCTTGGCCGATGCAGTACAACGTACTCACCGGCGGTACCAGCGGTCCTGCACCGGCTCAAGGGAGGGCAAGCAGCCGCCTGTCCCTGCCTGGCCGCCTGCAGGATCAAGTCCCTGCTGACGTTAGCGGCAACAGGAACAGCATGGCTGACAGCAGCTTCCTGGCAGCAACGCATGCCCCCTTCCGGGGACAGCAGCAGCAGGACGAGAGCTGCATGGCTTGGCATGAAGGCAGCAGCACTGCGCTGTCTGCTTCCTTGGCGGCCTGGGGAACGGCAGGCACGCAGCTGGGGGGAGCGGCCCCAGAGGCAGGCCCAGCAGTACCGCCAGCACAGCCGGTGCACGCTGCCGATAGCACTGTGCGGCGCCTGGTGTTTGCCTTCAGCCCGCGGGCTGCTGGCGCAGGCAGCGGCACAGGCGCAGCCATGAGCCGTGGGCAGCAGCTGGCAAGCCACCCCATCCCAATTGCCAACTCCTTTGACCGTGCCCGACGCCCAGCCGCCGACTGGCGTTTGAGTCGCGACCAGCAGCAGCACCAAAAGCTGCCGCCGCAGCAACACCCACAGCAGCAGCAGCAGCCGGCTGCCTGGCCGCCCGCCCGGCGGCAGCCTGCGCAGTCCTTTGACGAGTGGCGGCGATCCTTGTGCCTGCCAGCTGGCGCTGGCGGCGGCGAACGCCACGGGTTTGTGACACCCCGTCTCAGCACTGATGTCCTGGCTGACTACAACAACCACAGCCACTACCATTACTCAACTGCCGGGAGAGGTCCATCCTCAGGGACAGCTGCATCGGCAGGCAGCCTCCCGCCAGCCCTGGCAGAGCTGCTGGCTGTGCCGCGTGGCCTGGCCGGCCGCTGGCTGCGTGATGACGCCTGCGGTCCTGACGCTGGAGGCACGGCGGCGGTGCAGGCACTGCTGCAGATGCCGCAGCTGCAGGCGGCGGCCTGGGGTCAGGCGGGCGAGCTTCAGGTGTGCTGCGGTGGGCTGCGTGCTGCGACGTGCCATGCTGTGGTGTGCTGCAGTCCAGTTTGGGGCCAGAGCAGCTTGTGGCGTGGCCCGGCGTATTGGTGGGGTTGGGTTGGGAGTGAGTCGGATGAGGCACAGTGGTGCCGCTACTTGCGTGCACACGAAGGCAGCAGCTGACCCTGCTGTGCCTGCTGTGCCTGCGGTGGCCTGCCGTGGCTGTTCCCAGATCAGCGAGAGCAAAGGCCAGCTGGCGCTGCAATGGATCACCCAGCTCACAAACGGCGCCGCCATCCGCCGCCCCCCAGAGGTGTACCCCGAAAGCGGCGCCCTGGCCACTGTGCCGCGGCTGGACGGCAGGGGCGGCAGCGCTGCGGCGCAGGTGTGCATGATCAGCCACCAGTGGAGCTTTGGAGCCTTGTGCTTCGCCCAGTGGTGTCGCTTCTGTGCTGTGCTGTGCCGTGCCGTGCCGTGCCGTGCCGTGCCGTGCCGTGCCGTGCCGTGCCGTGCCGCTAGAAAGGACGGCTCTTGCTTGCGATGCTCAACGTTACATGCCTGTTGAGCTGCAATCCGCTGAAAAGGGCTGAGTTCACCTCTGGCTGTGCCCCTGCGCTTTGCAGCTGGCTGTCACCGTCGACAGCTCGGTGTGCATCAAGGCGCTGCAGGGTCCGCCGTTGGCGGCAGTCGTGCACCGCAAGCTGACCCTCAGGTGGCTGCTGCTGCTGGCCGGCCCGGCGGGAGTGCCTGAACAGCCTCGCTCATCGCCTGCCTGCCTGCCTGCCTATCCCGCATGCCTGCCTGCCTGCTCGCCCGCCTGCTTGTTTGCAGTGCTGAGCACGCTGCAACACCCTGAACTGCCATCAATCACTGCACTGCTGCACACCTCTCCTGCGTGCAGTGCCAGCGGCGAGAGGCTGCGCGCCTCCCTCAAAGTGCAGCTGCTGGAGGAGGCAGAGGGGCGGCGGAGGAGCATGGTGGGCGGCAGGGCGGCAAAGCAGGTCACCTACTGGCGCCGGGCCGGCGATTGCTGACCGCAGGGAGCCCATGCACATTGATTTTATGGACCGCACAACGCACAGCCATGACCCCCCGCAGGCAACAGTGTCTTTGCTGTAGCGTCAGCACCAGTGCTGCTGCACAAAGAATCGACTGTGTCAGCTGCATGCTTTACTAGTTCTAATGCGCACTTCACCCACCGTGCTTTCTACATATGTTAGCAGGCCATGCTGGAAACAGCAGGTCTGTTGAGGCATGCAATGCTGTGCTGTGCCGTGCTGTGCCGAGGGGAATGCATGGAAGGGAATGCAGGGGATGGTATCACATGGCGTCCCGCAATGGCGGCTGCCAGCGTGTTCACACATGCGCAAGTGTGTTGCCAAAGACTTGTCAAGAAAGCAGCTGGGCATGCTGAATGCAGGCCCCACGCCAGCCATTCCCTGCCGGCCGCCTGGCAGCTATGGTGTAGAGGCTGCATACCTGGCTTGACTGGCAGAGGGATGGCCGAGACATGTGTGAAAGATATTCAGCAGGGCCGCCGCCAGGAGCGGCGAGGAGGCCAGGAGCGGCGAGGAGGCCCCGCTGCTGCCTTGAGCCCAGCCAACCGACCCAACTTTCAAATCCACCCGCAGGACGTTTAAAGGAGCAAGCGCAACGCAGGAGCGGACATCCGGCCATGCCATCACCCCGCATCACGTCGCGCGAACAGCCCCCAATGCTGTGTATCTTGTTCTTGTGGACACCGCTGCGCAAATCAAACGTGCAAGCGAGCAGCAAAGGAGGCTGCGGTCTGGGAGACGCTTCTCTGCCAACGCGCCTCCCCAATGCAGTTTGCGCATGTGAATGCCCTGTCCAATGTGCCCAGATGGGTATTTGTGGCAGGACGCGATTCGAGCACCTGCCCGACCACAGGTGTGACCTGCCCGACTGCCCGACTTGAAAAAAAGTCAATATTCGTGGCAATGCCTGTCGCCCGTCATTCCATTGATTCTTTACCATCCTTCCGGTCCCTGGTGCGGCCTGCCTCCTGCCCACTCGCCCTCGGCCCACCCTCATCATGGCACGCACACCCGCCTCCCTCGTGCGGAACTTCCTGGCGGCCCTCGTGCTCTTCGTGAGCTCTGCGTCGGCCTACAATGGCGATGCGACCGCATACGGCAGTGCTGGAGGCCGTGGCTCCGGGGTGAGTTGGGGCATGGCATGTTTGCCCGACAGACTGGATTGCTTGCTTCGTTCGATTGCGACTTTCACTGCTGGCACCCAGATCACGTGTTCAAGGTTGGCAGCAGCGGCCTGCTGGCCGTACCCACCTGCAAATGGCCCCGCAGCGCCAGCGTTCCTGTGTGCGCGTACGACACCCTGCTGACCGCCATCCTGCCTCTTCCCTCCGTGTGCAGTCTTGCGGCATCAGGCAGAACCTGGGCAGCTTTGAGACCTACTACGTGTCCCTCAACGGCGCCCAGTACAGCTCCGGCAAGTGCGGCTCGTGCATCACTGCGTGCGGCTCCAGGGGCTGCGCCACCATGATGGTGGTGGACCACTGCCCCTCCTGCCCCCATGGCGACATCGACACCAGCAGCGAGGTGAGCAGCACACCCGGCCGCAGCTGCTTGAGACTGTCAGCCATACAGCCTGCATGGCATGGCTGCATTCTGGCCCACCCGCTCCTCTGCAGCTGCAGCGGCACTCGGCTCGACCGGCTCCATGCTGTGCACACCTACCTCACCTCACCCCTTTTCTGGTGCTCCCTGCAGGCCCTGAGGCAGCTGACTGGCAAGTCCTGGGACCGCAAGCCAGTGCGCTGGAACTGGTCGTCATGCGGTGGCGGCGGCAGCTCAACCAGCAGCCGCAAGCCCAGCCGCAAGCCCAGCCGCCGCAAGTGCAACTGCCGCAAAGACAAGTGGAGCAAGAAGTGCCGCAGCCAGTGCCGCAGGAAGAAGAGCAGCAGCAAGAAGAAGCGCTACAACAAGCGCGGCCTGTGAGCTGCTCGCCGCGGCTCTGTCATCTCTCGCCGACGCACCACACCACTCCACAACACCCTTTGTGCCGCCACCATCCCCCGTACTGATCTCGTGACTCCTTTGTGAGCTTGTTGAGTAACAACAACAACATATGGACCCTTTCTCTCTCTTTCATCCCTACCACCTCCCTCCCTTGGTCCTACCACCTCACGTCCTGCCTGCTGCCATTTGGCTAGCTCCTCGCCTTCACCTGTCCACTCTTCCTCTGATGTTGTCAGTTGTACTGCCGATTTTTTCACTGCTGTTTGCACACTTCGCGTTCCTACTCTCCCCTTCCCGCGCCACCGCTGCTGCCTGCCGCCACTTGCCTCGCCGCGTGCATCAGCAGCCGTGTGCAGCATCAGCCTGATGCCGAACATGACACCTGGCATCTGCAGCCAGGTGCTTGCCCAGCACAAGCACATTGACCCTTCCTGCTACGTCCTTTGCGTACCCCCCACCTACGAGTGTCACTTTCAATTGGCCGACGCCTTCGGTCCAGCATGCGTCGCCGTTCCCGCTATACATGTCGCTCTCCTGTGTAAGGACTGCAAAGAAACCAGGCTACTCAATCGTACTGTGATGGGGAGGCAGACAGTCTGAAGTGGGTTTCGTCACAACGTAGCTTCAAATTCCATCGGTAGCAAGCAACTTCAGTGCGGCAAGTGGGCGGGGCGGAATGCAAGATTGCCCGGCATTGCTGCAACGATGGCATGGCCGTCGATCACCCATTCAATTTCAGAGCTTGATGCGCATGCCTTGAACAACCTTTGGTGGACTTTGTTTTAGCGCGCGGCGTAGCTGCTACCTGTTGCATGCTTCGATTGGCCACCTGATGCCTGTGACGCGATGGCGACACTGCTCAGCCAATCCAGCCCACCAGAACTCGACTTCACGAAGCAGGAGGAGTATGGACGCGAGCAAGAGCTGGACGGCCTCACAAGAGGCCAGGGCACAGTGTCATTCGAGCTAGAGGTTGCTGAGCACCGACCTGCAGGTGCGGAGGCGGCGGCGGCGAAGGGCGCAGTCATCAGCTGTGCTCGTGACTAATACCTTGCAGTTGGCATGGGAGAGCCACAGTAGCGCAATGAGTCCACAGCGGCATTGTGCCCTCGAACTGCGCTGCCTGTCATGTGGACCCTTCAACCTCACCGCCACCGCCTGCCGCCGCTGTATGGTGCAGCTAGTTGGCACCATGCCGCGTTCCACACAGTCACAGCTGTGGTGGGGGCAGGCGTGCTTGGCCTGCCACACGCGTTCAGCTTCCTGGGCTGGTGAGCGCAGCGTGATGCGGTGGCATGCATGCTTGCAATGGTCTGCGCCGCCAGCAGCGCCGCTCGCCCCTGGTCTTAGTCACGACGGGGCAGTCAAGAGCCGTGCATAAGACTTAAGACTCCAGCCTGTGTCCTTGGCTTCCTGCTTGCCAGTCAGCCCGCCTGCTTGCCGCCGTTGTCCCCAGCCTCTTGTTGCTTTGCCTGCCCGGCCGTCTGACTGCAGGGTGGCGGGTCTGTCGCTGCTGACGCTGCTGTGCGGTTTCAGCATATACACCAGCTATCTGCTGGCAGCGCTGCACGAAACCCCAAATGGGGACCGCCTCAACACCTATAGAGCCATGGGGGCGGAGATTTTGGGTAAGCACTGATCCTGCTGCTGTCTGTGCACGCTGCCGCCATGCCATGTCGGTTGACTGCTGCTTCCCGGCTGGCAGCCCTGGTGCTGGTGATGCTGGCGGTGCTGCTGGTAGCTGCTTGCTGCTGCTGTCGCCGGAAAAGGGAGGCGTGGCGGGAAGCTTTCGTCAGGCATGCCGTGCCCTGCTCCTGCGGCCCCCAGTCTCGATCTACCCAGTAAGCTGCCTGCCTGCCTGCCTGCCTGCCTGCCTGCCTGCCTGCCTGCAGGGCACCGCCGCGGCAAGTACCTGGTTGCCACCGTGCAGTTTACTTTGATGGTGGGCCTGTGCATCACATACTCTGTCACTGCGGGGCAAAGCCTCAAGGGCATGGTCAGCAACGACTGCAACGGCAAGGACTGCCAGGAGGCAAGCGCTGCTGTGGTGCCGCTCGCCGCTCGCCGTGCCCGCCCCTGGCGTGACTCAGCTGTTGCTGCGGTTGCCGCGACCACGGCAGGCAGCAGCACACAGCAGGGCGGGTTGGGTGCCGGCGGCGTGGACCCTGACGGCTGCTGCAGCTCAGCCAGACTTGCCGCACGTGCTCTGCTGGTTGAGCCGCGGAAAAGGCCAGCTCGCTGCTGCTGATTTGTGTTTTTGCGCCCGTCCCTGCAGGGCATCTCTGCCTGGATAGTGTTGTTTGGGGCCGTGCAGTTATTGCTAAGCCAGGTGCCCGACTTCCACTCGCTGTGGTGAGTTGTAATGCTGCTGCTGCTGCTGCTGCTTTGTGGATTGGTGCAGCCATTGCTGTTTCCTTCCTGCGGGCTGACGTGACGCGGGGTAGAGCAAGGTAGGACAGCACGACCTTTTTACCCCCCCTCCCCGCCCCCCCCCCACACACACATGTGGCACCGTTGGACCGTGCTCCTGCAGCCTCAAAGCAGCGCACCTGCTCATTGCTGCCTGCTCTGCTCGGGATCACCCTGCTGCTTGAGGGCACCGCTGCCTGCAGGTGGATATCGCTGCTGGGGGCTGCCATGAGCTGCGGGTACTGCACCATTGCGGTGGTGCTGAGCAGCATGCAGGCATCAAGGGATGGGGCGGCACCGCACGAGCTGCCCAGTGAGCTGTCCACAGCCGACCGAGTGTTTGGCGTGTTCAACGCTCTGGGCGGAGTGGCGTTTACCTTTGGGGGTGCGTCACAGGCGGCTGTGCTGCGCTGCCATTCGTTGTGCCTTGCAAGCTGCGCGCCGTGCTGTGCTGTGCTGTGCTGTGCTGAGCCGCGTTGCATGCCTTCCCGCTCGCGATCGCAATCGTGAGTGAACCCTGCCTCGCCTCGCCAACTCTGGTCGCTGCCATGCTGACCTGCTGCCATGCTGCACCTGCAGGCCAAGCGGTGCTGCCTGAGATCCAGGCCACCCTAGCGCGGCCTCCGGCCACGGTGCACACAATGATGCGGGGGCTGGGCATCTCCTATGTGGTGGTCATCCTGGCCTACTACGGTGTGGCTATCTCAGGGTATGCCGCTTTTGGCGGCGGCGTGAGCTCAGGTGCGTGCGAGTTTGAAGAAAGAAAGAGAGGGGATGGTGAGGGAGGGATTGTGAGGGAGAATAAATGGGGCAGTGCTGGGCAGCCGAGCTCTCCACTCACCTTGCTGAGGGCCAATGGGGGGACCATTGATTGGGAGAGGATGATGAGCAAGGTTGATGAGGGAGGGTGGATGGGGCGGGTTGCTTTGGTTCAGGCCTTGCAGCATACGGCTTGGGTGTTGCTGTGGTGCCTTTTTGGCTTCCCGGCTTCCTTTTTTCTACTTGCCCCCCTGCCTCTCCCACCCTAGCCCCGCCCATAACTCGATCCCTGTTACCCACCTCGCCCATGCCATTCAACGAACCGCCTCACGACCCCTCTGCCCACGGCTCGCGCCCTGCAGACGTGCTGCTCAACATAAAGGAGCCAGTGGCGTTGATAGCAGCAGCCAACCTCATGGTGGTGCTGCACGTGGCAGCTGCCTGGCAGGTGGGGCCGGGCGCCTGGTGCTGCAGCTGGCTGCACCTGCGGGTGCTGCCTGGCTGCTGTGATGTGCGCTGCGCTGCGCTGTGTGGTGTGGGGCGCTTGGCCAGGTGTGCGTGTCAATGACTGCCCTCCCCCCCCTTCCCGACAGTACTGTGGCTTGTGGTGCAGTTTGGCAGCCGAGTAGCATCATGGCCTCTGCTCTCCGCTCTTCTCTGAAACGCTTGCTTCTCTGACGTCACCTGCAGGTGTTTGCCATGCCCATTTTCGATTCAGTGGAAACCGCCATTCGCCGCTCCATGCGCTCGCCTCCGCGGCCGCTGGTGATGCGGCTGGTGCTGCGCAGCGCGTATGTGGTGCTGGTCACCCTGGTGGCATGCCTGCTGCCCTTCTTTGGAGAGCTCATGTGAGCGGGAGGAGGGAGGGGGAAAGTGGGAGAGGGACAGACTGGGAGGAAAGGGAGGCGAGCAGGCAGGCAGGCGGGCAAGCAGGCAGGGAGGCAGGGAGGTTGAAACAGCAAAAGCATCCCAGCAGGCCTGTCGATACGACCCAGGCAGCAGTCATCTTACCCTGAGGCTTACCTCCCCCGTGCTTGCGGCTGCTGCATCAGTCGCTGGCACTGACAAGCTGCCTCGCGCTGCCGCCTGTGCTTGCAGGGGCTTGATATCCAGCGTTGGACTGATGTGAGTCGCAAGCTTGCGTTTGGGGAGCAGCAGCCATGGCTGCGAGCTGCGTGCTCCCTTGCTTGTGCCGTCTCCCTTGCACCTGCTGGCCTGTTGGTTGACCATTGGTGGTTGCGTCTGTCCCAAATATCTAACCGCTGCGATTGCTCCCTGCCTGCCAGCTGGACCGTCTAACTTGTGCCTGCACTTACTCACCTGCGCCTCCTGCCTGCACCCACTCACCTGCCTGTCTGTACTTCCCTGCCATCTCCCGTAGGCCAATTACCTTCATTCTGCCGCCGGTGATGTGGATCAAGGCACGCAGGCCAGTGGGCGCTGAGCTGGCAATCAACATCATCATTGCAGCCACGTGCAGCGTGATCGCCCTGCTGTCACTTGTCGGCTCAGCGCGCAACATTGCGGTGCTGGCAAGCGAGTTCAGCATCTTTGATTGAGCGCGTTGGATGATGCTGTTGTCAGCCGCTAGCACTGCCATCTTGCTTTCGCCTGCTCAAGCTGTATTTGCTTCATTTGTTTGCTTCTTCACTCTCCCAGACATTGATGTTCATATTCTTTCTGCTTTTTCACCTGCTGCTGTTCGTTTTCAACCCCTGCTGCTTAGTTTCTGGTCTGCCAAACAAGTACTGGTGCTGCAACCATTTCTGACCTAGTTATCCAGTGTTGCTGCCTAGTTATCCAGTGTCGCTTCATGACGAGCCAAGGTGCTACCATGGCTATGGAGGGAGGAATCAGTGGTTTGGTTTGGTGAGAAGAGGCTAGTCCAGTAAGTCAGGTCAGGCAGGAATGGCACTCAAAAAAGCACATGCAACTGCGTATCACGGCTACATAACGTGCTGCAAACAGCGACTGAGCAATTATGAAACAAGAGTGGGGTGAATGTACAGTGCTGAAGGTGTGAAGACTGATAAAACCAGACAGCGACAGCAAGGTTCCAACGGTCGACAGCAGTTGATCAAAGTCCCCGTTGATGGCGCACGATCGCCGCCGCTACGTGTCCTCAGGCTGCTGCTTCAGTGGCAGTGGCGGGGACTGCTGCTTTGGTGGCAGTGGCGGGCGCAGCTGCTCCGGTTGCAGTGGTGGGAGCAGGTGCTCCGGCAGCAGCGGTGGGAGGCTGTGCTTCCGGCGCAACGGCGGGCGCTGATGCTTTGGCGGGAGTGGCGGGGCCTCTGTCCACAGTCAGTGCTGTGAGGTTGAAGTCTTTCACGGTGTATTGCTCTACCAACAGATCCACATCAGCCTTGCCTTTAGCTTCCAGCCACTTCAAAGCGACAGTCATGAAGTCTACGGGAAGAGAGAAGGAGGGAGCACCAAAGCTAGGGCAGGGTCCCAAAGACAGCATTGGTTTCCTCAGTGGCGCCTGCATCAGCGCCCACAGCGGCAATTTCGCTAGCAAAGGCCGCTGACTCGCAGGATGGCTTGCGCTGGGTGGCAGGGCAGCTGCGGCTGCCCCTGGCTGCAGCAGCATCAGACCGACCACACTGCCTCAGCAAGCTGTGCAAGCCTCACCGGATATGGCGTCGTGCCGGCTGTAAGCTACGTTGAGGGCCTGCTGGATGCTGCAGTTGCGGTACACAAGGCTGAGGGTGGGGCTGTTGTCCGCCAGCCATGGCAGCAGGTACTTGAGCTTCAGGTCCCAGTCGGTGGCTGGGGAGGAAGTGTTCTGCGCAGCAAGAAAGAATGAGAGCAGCAGAAGGCAGGCTGCCGGTGAACATCGGTTTCGAGTATCCCACACATCGCATGTAGGCATTGTATCTCAGGAAGATCACAGTGCAGTACAGCGCAGCACAAGGTCGGCCTTGCCAGCAGCAGGCAGGCCAGGCGCGGCCAGGTCTAGGGCCCCGAATCAGCCATTAATCAAGCAGCACGGCACGAGGCACCTGCCGCACAATTCGGTTCCGCTCCGGGTCACCCAGCAGCCAGCCATTGGCATCCAGCATGCCAATCTGCCGCATCGCGCCCGCTATCAACCCTGACTGGAACGGCGTGATGGCCGGGATGCGGTTGGAGAGGTAGGTGGGAGTGACGGCGCGGGCCGTTGACTGCACGCAGGCAGGCAGGGCAGGACAGACAGCGAGCGCAGTCGGCTAGCACTCCTGCGCCGCCAGCGAACGGCACAGCCTCACCAGGCCATGCAGGCCACTCAAAACCACGCCCCACCAGTGCAGCACTATTCGTGGCTCGGCAGGAGCGTGAAGCCTCAAGGACCTCCAGCCCGGCAGCACACCATGACGACCGCAGCAGGCACGCCGCCGTCCTCCAGGAACTTCACCACTTGCGGGGCGTCCAGGTGGCTGTTGCCGCCGTCCATCAGCACAAAGATGGTGGGGGGGAATGAGCGGTACCGCAGCTTGCCGTCCGCGTCCCCGGCGTTAAAATTCGTCGGGACGGATTCTTCTGCAGTACCACAGTGCGACAACGATGCAGTACACCATGCCGTTGGTCGCAGGCACAAGTCAGGAGCACTACAGGGCGAGGCTTAGGCCAGCAAACAAGCGTGCAGGAGGGGGTTGCAGGCGGTAACCAGCTGCTGCACACACCCCCACGCTCCCAACCCTGGCTTAGTGTCAAGTGCCTGGCCCCCGCACACCTGAAATGACGCCAGAGATGCGCGGCAGCCACTCCTGCGCCTCATCCGCCGCCGCCTCCTGGCCCGCCCCCCGCCGATCCCGCTGCGCCCTGTCCCTCGCCTCCGCCTCCTTTGCCAGAGCTGCCGCCAGCTTGAGCGCCAGCGTGCCGCCGCTGGAGGTGCCCAGCAGGTACAGCGGCTTGTCCCGCAGGCCCTGGCTGCTCACAAAGGATCGGATCAGCTCCGTTGCATTGGGTTGGTCGTTGAGGTAGATGCCAGTGGTGGAAGAGGACCAGCACAGGTGGCGGAAGTCCAAAGGCTCGAGTGCCAGCATGGCATACCTGTGAAAAAGTAGGAAGGTGTGGCCTTTCAACGGAAGTCGGGAGTTGCTGGACAGGTTCATTTTCACTTCAGCGACAGGCGTAGCAGGTCTTACCCAAGCGCCAGCGCCTGCTTCGTCTGTGACACATGCTCTGGGAAACCTGGACAAGGGCCAGGGCGCGGGGCGGCGCTTGCAGCACTGTTGGATGCCACATGCCGCGAGTGTGTATGTGTGTGCGAAACATAGTCGATGCAAGCAGGCAGGCAGGCGAGCGCCGGCGGCGGCTGAATACGCCACAACGCCTTGCAAACCAGGCAGCACCGCGAGCAGCAAGCGCAGAACCCCCTACCATGCACATTTGCTCACCCAGGCACTCTGAGCAGTCCTCAGGGTTCCAAGGAAAGAAAGCTTTTGCAGCTCGTGCGCAGCCGTGGAATGCAACCACGGTTCCAACCGGGTTTGGGGGCACCTGGTAATAGTGCGTGCGCCCAAAGGCAACCCACCGCGTGGGCTTCATGCCCCGGTTGGTTGGTGCGTCAGCAACTGGTGCGAATGCAGCGAAAGGGTCGGCAACGGCGGCAGACGTTGCCGCCGCTAGCAAGGCCGCCGCCAACAGCACGGCAGTGAGGTGGCGCATGGCACGGCGCCCCGGGTGTTGCACGGGACTTCAAAGCGCGTGTTGATGCGCTGTGAGGCGCTTGTGGTTTCGTGGCGTTGTTAAGAGGCGCTGGCAGACGAAGAGGCCGCTATCGACAGCCAGAAAGCTGCATCGTTTGAGTGTGTGTTGGGAATGAACCACAATATGCCCATGATGCGAGCGGAAGCGGCGACGGCGCCGCTGCCGCCTCACATGGCGTACCAGCACCCACAAGGCGTGCAGTCACGCATTTGATGCCAAACGAACACTGCATCAGCCTTGCAGAGCAAAGATGCAACACAACACTGCAAGCAGGTCGAGCAAGGAGCCGCAAAATAGTCATGGCAACGACCCGGTCTGCGGCTGGGTGTAACCTGTGCGGGCCTACAGCCTACAGGCAGTGCACACTGCGCCCGACACAGTCGTTCCAGCTGCGCACATGATCTTCATTGCCATCGTGTAACAGGCAGGGTAAGCACCAGCATTGCGGCACCATCGCCGCAACCGTACGGTTGCATGCGCGCTGGAGCGGCAGCATGACCAGCGCGGCAGGCCTGTGCATAGCTTCTCTTTAGCTTTGCAGAACGAGCTCCGATATTCAGCAGCACCATTCTTTGCCCTCAGCCTTCAAATTCGAGCAGCAATGGCGGGCCCGCTTGTGTCAAGAATGACCAAAGAAATCCGAATGCTGCAGAACGACCCCCCTCCCGGCGTGTGGGCAGCGGCCAAAGGCGACAAGCTCACAGAGCTGGAGGCGCAACTGCAGGTGGCAACAGCTGGCGTCTTTTGTGTGCTTGCGGGTCTGGAAGTCCACACAGAACGCGCGGTTCACGATCGCGATTGACCTGGGACGCCAATAGTGCCGCCGTGAGCCGCCATGGTCTCCGCCACTTCGTCGGCCCTAACCAAGCAAACTTTGTTTTGCCAAGCTGCAGGGCCCAAAGGACACCGTCTATGAAGGAGGCCTCTTCAGCCTGTCGGTAGACATCCCAGCCAGGTGTTCCCACAGCCCCTTGTGCACCAAACTGCTGCCTGATGCGTGCCTGCCATAGACCAGCAGAATTCCAAGGCAGCGTATCCACCCATCATCGCCTGCCAGCGAGGGTCAACCTGCCCATCTCCTGACTGTCCTGCGCTGCATCTAGGTACCCTTTCGAGCCGCCCAAGGTCAAGTTCGTGACCCCGGTCTACCACCCCAACATCGACCCAGGTGCAGGATAGCAGCGAGCACCCACCAACAGCAGCAGCGATCATGCATGCAGCAGTCAAACTGGGCATCCTGCGTGTTGATACAGCACCCACCAACCACACCCAGCAGTTGCACGTCTTTGCCGCTGCTGCCCCTCCCTCTCGCCCCTCGCCCACCCTATCCTCCTAGATTGCTTTCACCTGCCACCCCTGTCACCTTTTCTGCCTGTCTGCTCATCTCTTGTGTTGATGCGTGTCATGTGTGTGTTGTTTGCGATGTCATTCGTGCAGAGGGTCGCATTTGCCTGGACATCCTCAACATGCCCCCCAAAGGCGCCTGGAAGCCCAGCCTCAACCTGCCCACCATCCTGGCCTCCATCGGCCTGCTGCTGGCACAGCCCAACCCCGATGATGGCCTGGTCACCGACATTGTGAGGCGGGGGGTGGGGGGCAGGATGGGGGGCAGGGAGTGAGGGAGGCAGGATGGGGTAGGGTCAAGATTGAAGTTTGGGCGGAGTGATTCGGATGGAGGGAAAGGCCATAGGGAGGAGAGAGGGAAGGGAAAGGGGAGGAGGCACCCACACGCGCATACTGTGTGCATGGCCGGGTCAACGGCGGAGGTTACCTCAATTGTTACTCCTCGATTGTTACTCCTCGGTTTATTGACTGACAGCTCAACTCGCCAGCTGCATTTGGCCGCCCGTCCTGATCTGCCAGCCTGCCCCTCCCCTGCTTCCCTGCAGACGGCAGAGTTCAGGCACCAGCGACAGGTGTTTGATGCAAAGGCGCGGCAGTGGACCCAGCGCCACGCCACGCAAGCAGCGAGGAGTGAGGATGCTGACGCTGCTGCTGCTGCTGCTGCTGCGGGTGCTGCGGGTGCTGTGGGCTGCACTGGAGGTGTCCACCGGAGCATGTCGGCAAGAGCGGCGACAGGGCAGCAGCAGCAGCAGGCAAAGCAGCAACAGCAAGAGCAGCATGACCCGCAGAGACAGGCACAGGGCCTGCTAAAAACAACCACAGCTGCTGCTGCTGCTGCTGGAGACACGGCAGGGGCCGCTGCAAACGCTACGGGCAGCAGGGAAAAGGAAAACAGCCAGCCCGGGTTGAGCCAGGGAAGCGCAGCAAGCACGGCAAAGCGGCAGGAGGCGGGGGTGGCGGCGGAGCAGGCAGAAACGCTTCCCGCAGTTGCAGAACCCGCACCCAAGCGCTCACGACTCGCTTTGAAAAAGTGAAGTGGTGGAGTCTGGACTGGAGTTTGTGCGTGTGTGCAACAGGCACATGGTACACCGCTGCTGCTGCTTGCGTACTGTGATAATGCTCTGAGCCTGAGCAGGACGCGCACCTCTTGGCCATTTGATAAGAAGGAGAGACGATAGTTGCAGAGCAGCAGCAAGGCAAAGCAGAAACGCACAAGTGGAAATTCTGTCGCTGCGCATAAATTCCGCCACTTTCCACTGCTGCCGCTGCCTTCGTCCCGGGGCTCATCAACCTCCCAAGCTCGCACCGGCGTCCGCCGCCATCCGCCGTTGCTTCACAACCTGGGCTTCACCTCCGCCGCCATTGCTGCCATCAGTGCCGCCACCAGTGCTGGTGCCGCCGCCACCGTCGCCGCCGGGCGAGCTGTCAAAGCTGCTGCTGTAGTTGAAATGCGGCGTCATGCTGAGCATCACTTCTATCTCGCCTTGCTTGTGGTACCTCAGCAGCTCCTCCTCCCGCCTGCAGAGCGGCGAGTGGGAGGGTGGTGTTGGTGGGCTGGAGGGGCATCCGTCACATTTGCTTTCACAAACACACATCACCGCAGCGGCCCAAGCCCCACACACCACACACACACACAAATACACCGCCTCTCTCCTGCAACTGCTACTGCATCCCCGCACCCAGCAAAAACCACGCACACGACGTGTTCACACACCAGCCAGCCGGCCAGCCACTCAGCCCCCCATGCATTTGGTCAGCAGCACCGAGTGCACCTGCAGCACCAGCTGGTGGTGATGTGCGCCATGCGGCGGTCAAAGGCCCTCGCCTCCTCCCCCCGGCTGAACCCGCTGTAGGCTCGCTGGGCGGAGCCCACGCCCCCGAAAGTGAGGCGCCAGACGCGGTAGGAGCGGTAGGGGTCCAGCAATGGCAGCAGCTCCTCCGAGCGAAGCGAGGGAGGCACCAGCACGACCTGCCGGGGCAAGGCGCACGGCGAGGAGGGGGCAGGGCAGACTTGAGGCATGGGTATGAAGGCAGGCAGAGCGAGTCGAAAGTCGAGGCAAAGTGTGTGCAGGCAAACATAAAGCATGTTGGTATGTCTGCATGTATGTTTGCATGTATGGCAGGCAGCCCCCAACAACCCACACAACCACAGCCACCAGTGCCACCCCACGCACCATTCTGCCGTCTGGTCCCAGCTGCTCCTTCACGCAGCTCCTGCACTTGAGGGCCGCCGAAGGCATGATGACCAGCACAGAGGACTGCAGGCAGAGGCAGACGCAGGCGGGCAGAGGGGCACAAGGGCGACCTTGTGTGGGCGGCTGGCAGGGGAGGCCAGAGAAGGAGCCGCGCTTGAAGTGGCAACAGGCAGGCAGGACCACAGAGCGGCAGCACAGGATGTGTGTGGCGGGCAGGCAGGGCGGGTAGGCCAGCCAGGACAGGGCCGCAAAGCGCTGCAAGCACATGAACACTGAGTACGAATGAATGATTATCAACCCTTTCCGCAGCTCTGGACTGCCTTTGATGAGCGTCCAAGCGCTGTACTGCCCTGCCCTGCAGTGCGCTGCCTCTCCCCCCCAGCACCGCACTGAGCCACCCCGTACAGCCTCGCAAGCAAGCATTGCACTGCAGTTCAATGCACTGCAAGGGGAGGTGCACAAACTGCAACAACGCGCCTTGACCTCCTCGGGTGTGCGTGAGTTTTCCAGGAAGGGAGGCTCTCTCACATCCAGCACCATGCCCCGCTCCTCCCAGCTGCCGTCCAGGAACGCTTCCGGCTGGAACAGATAGTCGGTGGGACTGCGGCAGTACAGTGATTGCGGTGCAGTGGGTGCGGTACAGGTAGCACTACAGAAGTTGGCAAGGCGTTTCGATGTATGACAACAGAGGTTGGAGCCGTGATGCGGAAGCCTGAGTGCGCATGAGCAATGCAAGGTAGGCGGCAGAAGCTTCGGAGGAAGCCTGGTTTGCTGCCGACGCTACTCAGCAGCTGCCAACGCCACCACTGATGCTGGCATTGTGCCGGTGCTGGCATTAGCAACAGGGAGGAGCAAGCGAAAGGCGAGCAAGCGCACCATGTGATAGGGAGGGGGAAGTCCTGGGCATCAAACACGCGGCAGCGCACCGTGCCATACCAAGTCTTCTCGCAGAAGCACTGGAACTGCTGGGGGGGTCGAAAGCAGGCAGGGAGGTCAAGGGAAAGCCAAACCACTGGACGATTTTGCCGACTGTACAGCACGGCCGGCCATAGCAAGCTGTTTGGCTTCTGGCGGCGTCAGTGTCCGGGGAAACCCAGCCAGGCGTATGCGGCTGTGACATGCGAGGGCAGGGCGGCGCCAGCATCAGTGTCCGGGGCGAACCATACCCTAGAATACACACCGCACAGCAGCCAGGCACTGCAGCAAGACAGGCACGCGGCAAACCAGGCCGTTGCCCCGCAAGCTGGACCTGCGGTGCGCGACGAACCTTGGGTAGGATGAAGGGTCGCGCCGCGGCCGTGGCCAGCGCCATCCCCACATACGCCTGCTGCAGCTGGCGGCGCAGCGTCTCCAAGTGGAGCACTATCATGTCTTCGTTTTCGTTCCATCGATTGAAGGACATCGGCACCTGGAGGGTGGGGTGGCAATGACGGCGGCGGCAAGCGATGAGATCAACGCTGAGGCCGGCTACCAGCCAGCCACTACCACTTTCCACCAGCAGCCAACCTCACCTCGGCAACCTGGCCAACTCATTCACACACACACACACACACACACGCACGCTCATCCCAAAAACCTACACACTCCTCCCAAACAGCCAACAGCAGCACGCGGCAGGCCCCGCCCAGCCCCCTCCACTGCTGCCTCACCTCCACTCGGTCCAGGTCCACGGTTAGGAAGGAGGGCTCTGAGTAGTAAGCGGGGGCATCCACCCACAGGCCCATGTCCCTCAGCCGTGCCCGCTTGCCTCCCTGCAACGCAGCCAACACAACCAGGCGTTGGTTGGGGAAGAGTCACCAGCACAGCGCCGGCTTGAGAAGGGCAGCTCCAAGCACAGGACAAGGCTGCCGCAGCAAGAACCTGCCCTGTGCACCGCAGCGCTGCTGAAGGAGCATTTGCCGGGCTTCTGCAGCGGCAGAAGCTTGGCTGACAGGCTGTTCCCTCCAACTCGTGACTGACTCTTGGCTACTCTTGGTTACTCATACGGGTTGGTTACTTGGTGTAGATCCGGAGCTTACCAAGCCGTTGTATGTCCAAGTCGCGTGCACAACCATTGGGTCCACTTGCTTGCGCACGTGAAGCTGCTGCACAAACCTCGTGTGCCCGCTCTGGAAGATGCTGCGTGGCAGAAATTGAAGGGAAGGAGGGAGGGTCTGGGGGGCGGGGAGGTGAGCGGGCACTAGCGCCCGACCGGCGGCGGCTTAGGAATCAGCAGCAAACGGAACGTGATGCACAGGTTGACACAAGACTCTGTACCGCTGCCGACATCACACAAGCAAGCAGCAGTTTGTAGCTTGCGCGACAGAGGTACAGACCCGCCGGCGTGCATGTCACCGCCCGCCCCCTCCCCTTGCTAAACGGACGATGGTCAAAAGGTCAGAGCTCACAGAGTGGATGCACACTCACCTGACAGGCATGGTGGCCATGCGGATGCGGCCGTGCCATGCCACCGAGATGCGCTGGTTGGGCGGCGGCAGCTGGTACACGCCCTCACCGGTGCGGATGAGCCGGTAGCAGCACACCTGGAGGCAGATGCGGAGTGTTGGGCGAGGAGAGGTTGGACAGGGGTGAGACCAAGGGCTGAACAAGGCGGGAGGGGTGTGAGATACGGAAGGTGCTAAAGATGCTGAAAGGATAGCCTTGAAGGCCATGAAGGCCATGCAGGAAGCAGTTTGGTGGGCGCGGCGATCTCCTCTGCTCTGCTCTGCTCTGCTCTGCTCTGCTCTGCTCTGGTCAGGGGCCATGTGTGACATATGAAGCAGTGCAAGCTGCGACTGCAAGGTTCCAAGAGTGGCAGTCGCACCCAGGCAGGGAGCGGCAGTACCGCGCATGCCTGTCCACAGGCAGCCAGCTGGAGGGGTCCACCCTCCACTTAACCCCGCACTTGCCAACCTTCCACTTGCCAAATTTTTTATCTCCAACCCTCCAATTGTGAAACCCCCACTTGCCAACCCTTCAATCTCCATCTTATGCTTTCCAACCCTCCACTAGCCAACCCTCCACCCTCCACCAAAAGTGTAAACTCCCCCCCACTTCCCCCCCACCTGGTCATGGCTGTCGCAGTCCTTGAATGAAGCAGCCCAGGCGTGGGCCCAGGCGCTGACGTTGGGACCATGGCGCAGCGTGTACACGCCTGCAGGGAGTGTGTGAGGAGGAGAGGAGGGGGCAGTGGCTCTGTCGGGAGGCCCGGCTGCTCTGCCCTGCTGCACAGCAGGCTGGCTTCGATGGCCTGGCTTGGCTGCTCAGAGCCCTGCCCTGCTTGCAGCTCCGGCCTGCAGTGCTCACAACCTGCTCGGGACCTGCCATGACCAGTGCTGCAGCGAAAGGGACCTCTCCCTCCACAGCACCCCTTTAAAAACACCCAGCTGCCACCGTCCCGACCTGCCCACACTGCCTGGCCCCAGGTCCTGCCTTGCATTCATGTTTCCTGCGCACCAACCTGTGTTGAAGTCTGCGTGGTTTGGGTGGAAGGCTGCCTCCAGCCCAGAGTCGCCCGGATCACTGGCAGAGGAGCCGTGGTCCAACCCAAATATCAGGTCTGTGGGGGTGAGTGAGGTTGAGGAGGGGAGAGTGGGTTGGGGGGATAAGGAATACCAGGCTTGTGAGGACGAGAACAAGAATGGATGGGTGATGGACAGGTGCGTGCGTGCCTAGGCATGTTGTTGAGTGCAATGTAAGCATGTGCATGTGTGGGTATGTTTGGAGAGAGGCAGCGAGATGAGGTGAGGGGACAGGGAGCAGGCGTGCAGGCCAGCTTGTGCTACACAGGTGGTGGGCCGGACAGCGGCCTGCAGGTGCAGGTGCGGTACGATGCAGGCGGGCGGGCGGGTGCGGTACGGTGCAGTACCACGCCAAAGGAGCCGAGCCCCCCCCCCACCTTTCCCTGCAGTACCTCCTGCTCAAGCCCCTTTCAGACATGGGGGCAAAGCGAAGGAGTGAACAAGGAACAGGGAGCGGGTAGGTGCATGCAGGCATCGCGTGGACACATAAGCGGGCAGGCAGGCACGCACCGACGTCGGGGTGCTGGCTGATGAGCAAGCGGGGGTCCCGGAACCAAACCACATCCACGTCTGACACCACTAGGTCCAACCCGTAGTCCACCACAGCAGCCAGCACAAACACCTTGGACCAGGTCATGCGGCGCCAGCCCTCCTGGCCCCACGCTAAGCCTGCAGGGCGGCAGGGGCCGAGGGGTGCAAGCGCCGTGGGCAGGCAGGCAGGCAGGCAGGCAGGCAGGCAGGCAGGCAGGCAGGCAGGCAGGCAGGCAGGCAGGCAGGCAGGGATGAGGGGGCTGTGGCAGGTTGGGGCAGCAGAGGTTGCTAGAATGCTGGACTGAGCGCGGAGGATTTGGGATGTAGTTGCCACGGCATGGCAGACCACCGCACAGAACAGTGCAGTGCTAGTACAGCGCCAGCCAAATGCAGCCCTCGGCCCCGCGCGCCCAAAGACAGCGACTGGCATGTCCACCATGTCCACCATGAGCAGGCGCGCCTCTCACCCAGCCGGGGTGCCTCCTCGTCCAGCCACTCGAAGCAGGGCTCCCCGCTGGCAGTCAGGCGCTGAGAGGTGACCACATCTGCCGCTGCAATGACGTAGTAATCTATTCCGGCTGCCCTTACGTGGTGCAGCCAGTTGAGCCCAAAGTCCCATTGGGCTGTGTTCATCACCGCTATCATTGCCACCCCCCCAGCCCCAGCCCGCTCCATAAACAGCTCCCGAGACAGCGCCGGGCACCGGGGGCCCTGCGTTTCGGATGGCGGGGGTTGTGCTGCTGCCTCCTGCTGCTGCTGCTGGTCGAGAGGCAGCGGCTGCCCAAGGGGCAGCGCCTGCTCTGTTGCTGCCTGGGCCCCTGCCGCCGCTTGTTGCTGGGTGGTTGGGTCCTCCTGCGCTTGCTGCTGCTGCTGCTGCTGGTCGAGCGGCAGTGGCTGCTCAAGGGGCAGAGCCTGCTCTGTTGCTGCTTGGGTCCCAGCCGCCGCTGCTCCAACCGCATCCTGATGCAGCCTGCGTGTGCCATCGAAACTGCCGCCGCCGCCGCTGGTGCCGGCTCCAGCAGCCCGTGCAGCAATTCCTGGCCGACTTGCATCACCTCTAAGTGCGCATGCAAGGTGTCCGAGCAACAACAGCGCGGCCAGCGTCAAGTTGCGCATACTGCCGCTCCAATCGTCACGCCTTTCGCGCTGTGTGTTAGTGCATGCCACCAAACAAAGTGCCCTGACTGCGATTGCCTGCAATCTTGCCCGATGACAGCAAGTTCTGCATGCTGTGGCGGCCAGTCTCTCTTTGCCGCCAACTTCTCTTGCACAGACTTCTGTCTAGTTGTTACATGCATGCTGGCTGTGTGACGACAGGTCTTGCTGTTCATGCACGTCCCCCACAGCAGCAGCCTCCGCCTGTGCAAGCCCCGCCGCCGCCTCGCGGTTGCGTGGCTCCGCTGCCAACACCGCCCGCCAATCGGCTGCCGCCGCCGCTCCTTGCCCGAGTGCCTGAGCCGCGGTTGCGCGCCTGAGCAGCGCCTTGACATTGCGCGGCTCCAATGCAAGCACTGCGGAGCAGTCTGTCACTGCATCCTCCCATTGCTGCAGCTTCAAGCGCGCCATTGCGCGGTTGTTGAGCGCCGCCACCATTTTAGGCTCTTGTTCTAGGGCTCTGCAATGGCATGGGGCAATGAGGTGGCCAGGAGGTAAGCAAGCAAGCAAGCAAGCAAGCAAGCAAGCAAGCAAGCACGCGCAACAGTGGTACATACAAACATCAGCAGCACGGACAATATGGAGTATGAGCCGAAGAGCGGCACCCTGCCTGCCTGCCTGCTCCAGCAACTGCAACCCAAACAGTCAGCTGGCTCGAAACAACAGAACACAATTGGCGATCCTAATGATTCTCCAACACCATCCATCCAGCATTCGATGCACCCACCGAGTGTAATGCTCCGCCGCCTCCCGCCAATCCCCCCTCTTGAATGCCTTGTTGCCATCATCCTTTGCAGCCTCCGCCGGTGTCAGCTCCCGCAGCTCGCCGCTCGCACCAGCGCTGCCGCCGCCCGGTGCGCCGCCGCCCGCCGCCGCCATTGCGCCGACTGCCGCGGCTGCTGCGGTGTCACGCTCGCCACGGATGCGTTCCAGCAGTGCCTCGCCGCTCTCCTGTGAGTAGCGGGAAGCAGTGTGAGGCAGGCAGGACGGTAGTGGGGAGCCGGCAGCAGGCAGGACAGTACTGGGAAGCCGGCAGCAGGCAGGCAAAGGGGCAGGCACGCGTCACACAGAGGGCATGAAGCTGCACATCCCACCAAATCTCCTCTCTCTTGTCCGCCGTTCCCTTCCTGGTGGCCCTGGCGCAGGCCACCTCCCCTGTCACCACCCCTGGCCGCGTTCAAACCCAGCCGCACCAGCCACCGCCCCTGCACCTCACCGACTGCCGCTTGCGCTCGTTCTGGCGGCGGGCGGCCTGCACCCAGTCGGCGGCGGAGGACACCTCTGACAGCAGCAGGTCCAGGCGCTCAAAGTCGTCGCCATCGTCTCGCACGCGGGCCAGGAAAGCGTCGCCCTTTACCTGTGTGGGTGTGGGCGGGGGTGGTGTGTGAGTGTGGGTGTGCATGTGCATGCATGCTGTTGTGGATGTGTGTGTGTGGGCGGGGGGGGAGGGAGGGGGCCTAACCAGTGATTGCATACGGGTGGCTGTGGGTGGCAAGGAGGGGCAGAAACCGGGACCTGTTTTAAGAAAGCGGGGTGTAGTTTAGAGAGGCAGGAGTTCGGCTGATGCCCAGCGGCAGGGAGCAGGGCCGGCTGAGCCTCAGCGGCGGCAATGAGTGCCTGAGCAGGGGCATTTTGCACCCTCGGTGCCAAGCCACGGCTTGGGGCCAGCGACAGGGGGAGAGAGAGAGAGAGAGGGAGAGAGAGAGGGGGAGAGGGAGAGAGAGAGACCCTGCCCCCAACCCGGAGCCTTCACCTCGAGCGGCTTGCCGCAGCAGTGCGCGATTTCTGAGGCGCGCATGTTTCGAGGTAGACCCCGGATGGACCCCTCGTCATCCACATACAGATTGACTCCCGTGAACCCGTTGTCCTTTGCGTTTGAAAGCAGGGAGATGTTTTCGACCTGTAGAGGAGGAAAGTGCAGGTGCAGGGAGACCGACGGCGAGGGAGGGAGGCGTAGGGAGGCAGGGCGGGAAAATGGGAGTTGGGCGATGGGCAAGTGCTGTGTTTGTAGAGGACCAAAAGCTGCTGCTGCTGGCTGCGGCGTGGCGTGCATGCTCGCCCCTGCGAGCCTCTGGCAGCATTCGGTGGTGGGTAGCATACAAGCATGTGCATACGCACAGCGTGACCTCCATGCAGCTGCTCAATGCCAGGCAGAAACCAAGACAGCCCAGACCGCCCGCACCATGCTTAGTGAGGTGGCCACATCAAGCACTTTGCTGTCAATGTTCGTGCCCTGCAGCATGTGTGTGTGTAAGTGTAGTCTTTAGTAGCCAGGAGGCAGATGGCAGTGAGCATGCTGGAGGAAGCAAGGGGCCAGGCAGGCGGCGAGAATCTAGGCAGGCAGGCAGGCAAGAGAGCAGGCAGGCGGCAGGAAAGCAGGCAGAGGGCGGTGCTGCGCGGTGCAGTGCCGGACGCGCACCGCTGGCAGCTTGCCCATCAGCTCTGCCTGCTGCGCTTTTATCTGCGCCGCAGTCTTCTTGGGCCCTGTTGAGGCAAAGTGCTCCTGCAACAGGCGGGGCACGGAGACGAAAATGGCGGCATCGGCCGCCCAGGCAGCATCAAACAGCGGTTCTCATCCAACGGCGACGTCAAGTTCACACAGGTGTCGCCGCAGACCACGCACCTTCACCCTGTCGATCAGGCACTCGACCTCCTTGCCCGGCGTCATCTCCAGCTCCCATTGCTGCAACGGCTCGCTCCTGCAGGCGGCGGCGGGCGGTGTTGGCGGAGGCGGTGAGGCGCTCCTGCGGCCGATCAATGCTGCATTGCATGCACTTGAAGCCTGCATACGTGATGCAGGAGGGGGTCGAGCGGGCCGCACGGCGCTCACAAATCGGCCGGAATGTAGACGAAACGAAACTTCTTGCCACCCATGGCTGCTGTGTGATCGATGGCCGAGTGGGGTGCACCGCCAGAGCTGCCAGGAGAAGCGCATTAATCGTACCGCATGCATGTACCGGCACATACATGCCTAGTGCCCCGCCGTTGCCCCGCCGTCGGCCCCACGTCCCCTCGACACCGCAGGGGTCATGGCGGCACGGCAATTGAACACAAGCGGCGCGCCTGCAGCAGAAGTGCACCTGGTGCCCGCTCTGATTGAGCACGACGGCCCTGCGGCGGTGGAGTCGTATTTCAGGCCCAAAGAGACAGGTGCGGGCGAGCCTAATTTTGAATGTGATCCAGCCCTTTTCGTGCCTTTGCACGGCACTCCTCACTCTTCCATGCATCGTGCAGGAGCCGTCGTGGACGCACTTCCAGTGCTGGCGTGCAGCCTTCGAGGACGCAGCCTGGCGGGTGGGGTGCCGCCTGCCGTTGGCTGACGGGTCTGCTTTGAACACGTGTTTGGATCTGGATGCGCTGGCAAGCAAGTCCAGTGCGTTAACGGTGCTCCAAGCAGCACGACGCTCGCTGGCCTTGTCGTCACTCGTTCCTGCGCTCCCTCACCTGCAGGCGTGCGCTTGCCGCTGCCAGACGGCTATGCTGGCGCGGTGCTCGAGTGTCGGCAGCAAGACACGGCGCAGGAGGCAGGCAGCAGCCAGGGCGGCGGCGAAGGCACTCTGACGAGCTGGCACGCCACCGCCACTTTCTCCCACCTGCACTACCACAACCACGATTCAGCGCCGCTGCGTGGTGACGGCCTGCGGCGCTGCCTGGAGTGGGCAGCCCTCTCAACAAAAGTGCACCGCGCAATTGACCCGGCGGCAGTGGTGGCAGCAGCAGCGGCGGCGACAGCAGCGGCGGCAGCGCAGCAAGCTGGCTGACGACAAGCGTGATGAAGGGGCCCGCTCTGTCAATTTGTGCATCTTGCTTGGCTACCTGCAGACTGCAGTAACAGCTGATTTACCTCAAAGCAGATCGTGCTACTGAGGCTGTGCTATGCGTGTCCCTGGGCGAGTAGATTTTGCAAATCGAGGGCGCGTTGCAATGGACGGCAGCGTGCACAGCGGCAGTGACTTTTGCGTCCATCGCAATCTTGACTCGATACATCCCAATTGTGTCTGTGGAAATCATCACGCTCGCTGCAAGTTCCATCAGCCAGCCCGTCCAGCCAGCCCGTCGAGCACGGCGGCTCGGACTTGCGCTTGTCTCCGTCGGCAGCCGCCTGCAAGGCGATGACGTCCATTGTGGAGCTGATCAAAGCCGGCCTGCTTGCTCCTGAAGCTAGGGCGCTCCGGCTTTTTGTCGCTACGCCGGCAAAGCTAATTCGGTACCGAGCTGACCTGCTTGACGATGGCTCCGTCCGTAAGTGCGACGCACAGCAAGCATCGAACGCAGCGCTGCCGCTGCCGCCGCCGTCGCCGTCGCGTTTATCGCAACATTTGCTGTGCAACATGCTGTGTGTTCTGCAGTGACTTCACAGATGAGGACGTGGTACCCGACTGTCCACCATTGGTTTCAGTTCCGAGTCCAGAGAAATGGCCTGAACACAGACAGCATCGACATCGACAGGGTGCGACGGGGGTCAAGACAATCAGAGGATTGTCCCTTGTCTTTCTCCGCCATCGCTGTGCGTGCATGCCCCTTGCTTTCTCCTAACCACCTACCCACCCCCCACTCAAAACTGTGATTTGCAGGTAGTGGAGTACAAGGGCAAGCCGCTGACGCACTACATGGAGCAGCTGCAGCAGTTGCAGCGGCAGCAGCAGCAGCGGCGGCAGCAGCGGCAGCGGCGGCAGCGGCAGCGGCAGCAAAGGGATGAGGAGGCGGAGTGGGAGGACAGCTCCTCCTCTGAAGAAGAAGCAGAGGACACCTACGAGGAACAGGATGACGAAGAGGAGGAACCTTCAGATAAGGAGGAGCAGGAGGAGGAAGAGGAGGGAGAGGAGGGAGAGGAGGAGGTGAGCGTACCACATTCCCGCAGTCATCGTGCCGCTGGCCACTCAGCAGTGCCAACGCAGCGGCAGCGGCAGCAGGTTGCGGGCGAGCCTGGAGCGGAGCAGGCCAGTTTGCCAGGCGCTGCTGCTGCGCTGGCGCGTCAACAGAGCGCACTGGCTGCCCTGGGAGATGTCGCTGAACCGCTGGAGAAGATCCAGGCACATGCCGAGTTCCAGCAGACCCCCGGCGGGAACCTGGTGAGTGCGGCAACCAGCCCCTGCCAGTACATCTGCTGTGTGTGATTGCCGGGGCTGGTGCTGCTGATGGGAGCGGCGTGCTGGGCCGAGGTAGCCAACACCCTCCCTTGCTAGCAAGTGAGGAGGGAGCACGCTACTGACTCAGTTACGCTTGCCTGACATGCGTGCAGGTCCTGTGTCACGGGCTGTCCCCTGATGTTGAGCACTGCGCCAAAGCCCGCTGGAAAGCGTTTGCCAGCAAGCGCCAGCCGTCGAGCGGCAGCCACAAGATTCCGAGAGAGGCGGGCTGGCGTGTGCGGGATATCCTGAGCGCCGCGAGAGGCAAGCTGCTGCCTGGCGTGACTGCTGCAGGCGGCCACGCTGCTACGGCAATGCATGACGCACTTGCTTACGATTCCTTCACTTAAGCTCACATGCCTTATGCAAGAGGGGTCTGCCCAGACTGGCTGACTGTCGCTGCAGCACCTGTCCGTACGTGCAGTTGGTGACAACGCGGAAGAGGAGCCATGGTTGCCCATGGCCCTAGACAGCTGTGCCCGGGCGCTGGAGCAGCACTTGAGGCTAGGTCCTGGTGAGAGGCGGTTCTCATGTGGGAGTCTTCTGAAGCAGCTGCCGAGTGACCCACCAGTGTCAGGTGAGTGGTGCTTGGTACTGATACCCAATGGTTTTCATGGTGTGATTTGCTGTGTGCTGCGGCTTTTTCCTTTTCCAGCCTGGGAGGGAGCTAGCTGGCGCGCCTGCCTGCTGCTGTTTTCGTGTGTCCAGGCCATGCACCTCACCGCTGCACTCATCACTCACTGCTGCGCTGTCGCAAACCCTGCGCTCGTGTGCGCCGTGTTGCAGATGCGGTGGAAGTGTGCACCGTGCCTGAGACCGATGTCCGGGTGGCATTGAGGGGCAAGAAGGGCTTGTCGGTCAAGCAGGGGGTGGGCGAGCTGCCTGCAGGCACCTTTATTGGCTGGTACAGGTGACAAGAGGGGCTGGTGGGGTGTGGAACTGCCTGTTGGCGAGTTGTAGCAGCTGTGCAAGAGGCTCAAACAGCAGCCAGAAACCACCATGTCGTGACAATGTCTGTCTTTCTTACTCTCCGCCATCTCGCTTGCAGCCGGCTTTGGCCATGTTTATCAGCTCTCTCCTTGTGGCTGCTTGCCGCCCATGTGCTTGCCATGTGTGTTCCATGCGTTGCTGCAGGGGTGAGATACGGTTCAAGTACGATCATGACTTGTATGCCAGCAAGCCGCCAACCACGTGGCCTGAGACCTGGTGAGGGGTGCTTGCAGTTGCAGCTGGGTGCATATTGGATGATACAATGTCAATGTGCCGCGCTTGCTGAGTTTTTGTGTTTAGTACCATGCCGCTTAAAAGTGCGTTGAGCGCCGCTTGGTCCGCGCATGGCATGCTCATGTCCTGCTCATTGACATGCCGCATGCACTGTGCTGCATTTCCTCTTGTTGCTATGCAGCCCAGTACTGTGGGAGGCTGCAGTTGGGAGCTATGTGGTTGAGACTGAGTCGTGGAAATACATGGACAAGCACGAGAAGTCAGAAGGAAACAAGTGGGATCAAAATCTTGATGTGAGTTGCCATACAGACGTTTTGCTGGTGTGCCTGCCTGGCTGCCTGGTGTGCCTGCTCTCAGGGACTGCCTCCCAATGGACACAACAACCTGCCGTTTGCGGCTTTCCTGCCTTGCCTGCAGTACACTCTCCACTGTTCCGCCTATGGCTGTGGCAACGCAACCATGCGTGCCAATGCACCGCAAGTCAATCCCTTCGAGGTGTGTGGGGCGCTTTGCCACATGCTGGTTGTGTGCACGCAACTTGAACCGCCCACGTTCACGCAGGAATCAGCTAAGCAGGAGTCAAGTGCAGGCGCAGTTCCATCGCGTGGTGTGGTGACACCTCCTCGTTTCCTGTGTGTGCAGGTTGGCGGCGAAGGCGCAAGGGACGCCAACTGCGACGTGCGCGCTGTGCTGGTTGGCGGCTGGCCCTTCAAAGCTATGTTCACGACCAAAGCCGTGAAGGCGGGGCAGCAGCTTCTGTACGACTACGGCCACGTGAGCACCATCACAGCAACGCTGACGGCACAGCAATTATGTGTCAAGTCACCCCCACTGAGCAGGGTTTGCCTGCTGACTGATCTACAGAAATCCCACCTTGCATGTGCTGTTTGTTGTGTCACTGCAGGGGTACTGGTCTGCCATGCTCAAGGAGCTGCAGACATTGGAGCGGCTGTGGTTTGAGATACGCGAGAAGGAGAGAGCGCAGAAAAGCGCAAAGGTAGCGGAGGACAAATTGGCTAAGCTGCAGGCATTACATGAGCAGCTCAAGCAGCAGGCTGCGCGCCAGGAAGCGGCCGACAGTTCTGAGCAGCCGCGGCAGGCCAAGGTGCGGCGCTTTAATCCGCCGACGAGGAACGAGGTGCAGCAGCGGCAGGCCGGCAACACTGTGCAGCGGCAGCAGCCAGCACCGGTTGAGCAGCAACCACCGGTTGATTTCATGGATTTGACTCTATCGGACTAGTGGAGAATAGCTTTGCTCACTTGACGACCCTACCCTGCTTTTCAGTGAACTGATGTTCAGTTCACTTTGCATCGGACTGCACACAACACGTCCCTCCTTGTCTCTCCTTGCCTCTCCTGCTCAAGCAGTTGCCAACAGCAAGTCCTTTGAGCTGCCTAAGTTTTCCTGGGAGAATTGACTGACCCTGCCGATCTGCAGCGCCTGCTGCACACAACCACAACCACACATTGCTGTCGACTGCCTAACTGATCTTGCTGAATCTCTGCACACATGAAATATGTAAGCCCGCATTTTTTGCACGAGTGTGACCGTGGGCACATTGGTGCTTCAAAGCGTTGGAGGTTTGTCACTGACACTGACAAAGGATGTGGATGGAATTGTGATCATCCTGCACAGGGTGACAGGGTGCATGCCTGAAAGCACAGTGTGCACCTGCCTTCGCCGCACGTGTCATGCTGAGTTGGACCAGAATTGAAACTCGCACCTCCACATGCCGCCGTGAGCATCGCACATTAACACCCCCGTCGCTGCGATCTGTAGCAAGAACGAGGCGGCTGAATACCAAGACCATTTGTTTTTGCGGTGCCGCCCTGCCTCAGTCGTGTCGCAGCGAGGGGGCTGCAGGTGCCCTGAATATCATGCACCCGGCTGCGGCGGTCGAGGCGAGGGCCTGCATTCCCCGCCGCAACAGGAGCGCCAGTAGCAGCAGCAGCAGTAGCAGTGGCATCACACGATGTAGTTGGACACGCTGCGCCGGCCAGCCGGCCAGCCGGGCCACCCGCAAGTGGCATCAGCACCGAGTGAGTGCCGGCTTGCGCGTGTCTGGATGTATTAGCAATGTGGGACATCGAGCGGGTTCGACTCAGCGGCTGCGATGGTCGGAGGGTCGTCCTCACCTGCCGCCGTTGCCGCTCCCGTTGTTTGCTGCCGCAGGTCGAGTGCATTGCTGTGCCCGGTCCACTGTTTATGGACTCAGGGTTCGACCGAGACCGCTTGCGTGACAGCAAGGCGCAGCAGCTGTTGCCCCCGGGCAATTTCTTGCAGTTCCCGATGCGAGAAGACTCTTCAGACTTGCGTAAAACGCCACCGCTCGTTCGGTGCGTGGAACCGCTGCTACTCGCATGGGTAGTGCTGTTTGCAGAAACTGACATGCTGTTTTGATTCCAGGCAGTCATGCACATGCGGATGCGCCCAGTCGGCCGGCGCGCGCTGCTGTGCTGCGCTGGCTGATCGTGCGTGCGGCTGGTTTGGCAGGCTGGCAGGCAGCGTCATCTCGCTGTGTCTTGCTGCTGCTGCGTGTTGCAGGGTGCGGCTGGCTGTTGAGTACCGCGTGCACAGCCGCCAGATGCTGTGCGTGGGGGGCAACCAGATACCCTTCGGCTGGTCTTTTCTGTCCATCGCAAAAGTGCCTGCCTCCTGGAATCCTGGTGCGTGCCCGCCTGCCTGCCTGTGTGCCCGCCTGCCTGCCCGCCTGCCTGCCTGCCTGCGCCTGTTGTGCTTCACTGGAGTCCTCCACAGTTGCCAGGAAGAGGCAGTGAATGCATGCAGAGTAGCAGCAGGTCGAGTGTTAAGCCGACAAGCGCCCAAGCTGTCGTCGATGTGTGTGATGTGCTCTTGCACACGCCGCTTGCCGCCGTTGCAGGCGACATCTGGGCCGTTGAAATAGAGCTGCCAGCCGGCACCAAGGTTGAATACAAGTTTGTGATCCTAGAGGAGCAGGACTGGACGCAGCAGGTGAGTGTGTTTGTGCAGTTAAGTGCACATGCGAGCGTGGCCGAAAGGGTATCCACAACGCAGCCGTGCCTGTGCCTGGAATTGAATGGTGCGGTGATCAGTAGTTGGCTTTACACGCACAGCAGCAGCAGGAGAAGGATCGGCAGCTGGTGATGCGGGATTGTGTGTCTTAAACCGCCGGCGGCGGCTGGAGCAGGCAGCAGCAGCAGCAGTGGCTGTGGAAGGTCGGCTGACCGCAGTTGCGAGGCCTGGCTGTGCCGTCAGGCCTTCTTGGTTTAATCACAGCTGGTGCCCCACACACCGCACTGTGTAGGTGAATGAGCTGTCAGAAGGCAAGGTGGAGTACAGCTATAGGATTGAACCAGACTCCAGGTGGGGCAGGGAGCAGGGATGGGTGGGTGGCATCAGGTTGAGACGCCACAACACCAGGCAGCAGGCAGCAGTGTATTGGCAGCAGTCTTGGAGGGCAGCGCAGCACAGCGCAGTGCAGCGCTGCAAGGAATGGTCATGGCCGGCAGGATGTGGTTGAGCAGCGTCTGACTAGCCTGCCTGCCTGCCTGCCTGCCTGCCTGCCTGCCTGCCTGCCTGCCGCAGCCCGCCAGACGTCCAGAAAATAACCAAGCAGATGGCAATTGTGGCGTGGCAGCCGGGACCCAACCGGGTGTTGCAAGTGCCGACTGAGGTGTGTGTCGTGGTGTGGGTTGTTGGTCGAACTGGTCGCTGCTCCATTGGTGGTGCATTCTGATGGTGCATGCTGTGCACTTTTGTCAGGCTCCCCTCCTGCTTTTCTCCGCTGTAAATGGCCCTGCTCCAACTGTGTCTACTTGCAGGAGGAGCTAGCACAGCTGCGGCCCGGGGAACGCGTGGAGCGAGACCCCCCGCCCCTGCCCTCCACGGCCAGCCAGCGCAGCTACGGGCAGCAGGCACTAGGCAAGCTGCTGGGGCAGCAGCCGACGACGTACCCGATTTCTGAGCCGCCCATCGGCACAGGCGACAGCCCCAGCAGCAGCAGCAGCAGCAGCGGCGTTGGCAGTAGCGGCAGCAGCGGACCCACGCGGAAGGAGGAGCTGTGTGGGGTGTGGGAGGTGCTGTCGATTGACCAAGACGGTCGGCCATTTCTAGACAGGTGGGCAGCGCTTGGGTTGGGTTAGTCCTTGGGTTAGATTCGGTTGAAGTTGAGGTTGGGATGACGAAGAGTGGTTCTTTGGGTGAACTTGAATTATGAGTTTGTGGAGCGACATGGGGACTCGCTGAGAGGGTGGTCCGGGCGTTGGTCGGCCTTGCCTATGGGCTTGCGTAGGGGCAGCTGCGGCCAGCTGCATGCGCAGCGCCTCGAGCCAATCCTTAACGGCGCGTGCTGTGCGGCGTGTTGGTGTGCCATGTGCAGGCGTGATGTGTGGGGCCGAGAAGACCAGCCATCCCGATCGGTACGGCGGTCCCTTTTCGGGAGGTAGCCCCCTCCTCACCCTCTTCCTCCGCCTCCTGCCCAGCTGGCAGGGACTCACCCCTTCTTGCAACCTGTTGTGGCTGCGGCTGTGCCTGCTGCTTTGACAGCCAGGTGGAAATCCAGCTAGCCCCCCCCCCGGTCACTTCCTGGGCCTGCTGCCTCTTGTCATGAAGCTGACGCTGCTGACGACTCTCACTGCCTACCCGCAACCCCTGGTGCCCTGCACACCTTGTCACCCTTGCCCTCTCACCAACACAACGATTAGTGACCAGTGACTGGCTGCCTGGCTCACACACAACACATGTCCCTCTCGCCGGCCCGGCCCCACCCCTCGATTTTGGACATCCAGCTTCCGCGCTTGCTCTTGGCTCTTGGTCCGCTGCTCCCTTGTCCCTCTCACCCTTCCATCCCATGCATGAACCTCCCCCAGACCCTGCCTTCAGGACCGCAGCCCCGCTTCTCCGCCTTTCGCCGCGCCACTCGAAACCTGCCAGCCCGGCTGCTCACGGGGTTGGCGATGCTGCCAGCACCTTGCACTCTTCCCAGCAAAGGAACGTGGGCCCTTGTCTCGCTCACCCCTTGCCCTGCCATACCTTACCCTGCCTCCCCTCCTTGCCCCCCTCCGCTCCTCCTTGCCCACCTGGCCTCTCCCAGCTGCCTTGCCACACCCACCCCCCGCTCCCAGCTCTGCTCGTCACAACCAACCGCACTGATGAACCTGCCGGCATGCCATGCGGCTGTCCCTTCACCCCTTGCAGCGGGCAGGCATTCTTTCTACGAATCTCCACAGCACGCAAAACACACAGACTCTGCTGGCCCTGCCAGCACACCACCTTGCCTGACTGCAACCAAACTGCACGATCGCACGAGGACAAGTGCCTCACCCCTGCTGGAGTGAGGGACGGGCACTGCTTGTGGCTTGCCTGCCTCACAATCGACCCGGGGGTGGCATTACACTGAGGCGTGGGAAGCGAATTGCAGAAGGGAGACGGTGGGACGCAAGCGGCAACAGCAGAACAAAAGGAGGGGAAAGACCAAGTGCGTATTGGCATGGGTGGCCAGACGTGAAACAGGTGCAAGCAGGGGGAGCGAGTTGAGGGCCGGGAGGCTGGCAAGCGCTGGTGATAGTGGTTGCCGGTGCCATGCCTTCAGCTGGAGCTGATTGGGTTGAAGGCAAGGCGCGGGAGGGCAAGGCGGCGGCAGCAGAAGAGCCGAGGCCATTGGAGGGAGGAAGCTGCCACGATTGTATGGGGCGTGCAGACAAGCAAGTTGGGCGGGTGTGTTTGGGGTGGAAAGGGAGAGAGGGGGCGGGGACTTTCTTTGGACCTGGCACTAAGGGGGGAGGAAGAGAGGAAGAACGAAGCTGCAAACGAGAGTCAAAACTGCCCCAGGGAAGACGAGAGCGAGGGGAGGAGGAGGGAGCGAGCCGCATGCTGCGCACGCAAGCTGCTGTCATGTACAGGTGCGGTGCGAGCAGGCGGGTCAGGTACCGCTGGTACTGGGCGCGGCGGCTGCGGCGGCCGCAAGGCTAAAGTCGGGCTGCATGTCTGTCTGCTGGAGCTGCAGCAGGGAGCAGCAGGGCATGGGTATCAGGGTAGAGTGTGTTGATCACCACGGCCAGTGCCTTGCGAGCACGCCATGTGCTGAAGGTGCCGACGAGTCTCCCACACAGCAGCAACGGGAGCAACAGCAGCAGCAGCAGCAGCAGCAGGCGCATACAGCACAGCACAGCACAGCACAGCACAGCACAGCACAGCACAGCACACCTCAGCGTGGAGGTGCTCGTGGAGGGCCAGGTCCGACAGGCTGAAGTTGCGGGGCAGTGCAGCCAGCTCAGCACCTGCTGGGAGCCAAGATGGAGCCACAGGGAGGAAAGAGGCAGGCAGGTCAAGAGTGAGGGGCAAAGGGGCAGAGCAGGCGGCAAATGCCAGGCCAGCCCAGCAAAAGCGAGAAGCAGCAGGGGAGGCCCAGCTGTGTGATCTGGCTGCGCAAGAAGGCGAAGCGCAGCGGGCATGTCATATGGCAGGTCATCTGGGCTGCCAGCACCCCAGCCTGCCGCTGCTGCTGCTGCCGTCGCAACAAGTGACGCATTTGACGGCGGCAGAGGTGCCCGCTCACCTCCTCCGTGCAGCGGCGACAGGTCATGCAGCAGCGACTTGTGCAGGTCGTGCTCTGAGCCCACACGCAGCAGCGGGTTGGCGCCGTGAGAGTGCTCGTCGCCGTTCACGTGATGCGCCAGCTCATTTGGAAAGCCCAGGTGCCCATGACCGCTGCTGGTTGCGTGGTGGTCCCCGCCAGGCACGCCGCCCTGCGGAGGCCGCCCCGGGTCCAGCTGCTGCTGCGCCGCCGCCGCGTGCGCCGCCTGCGGCGGCTGTCGCCGGCCGGCCCCTGCTGCGGGCCCGGGGCCCTTGCCGCCAATCGGGCCGCTGTGCTGGAAGAGGGGGATGCCGCCAGCGGTGCTGCTGACAAACTGCGGCACGGATGAGAACTGTTGGTCGCCGCCAGTGTCCCAGCTGCGCTGCACTTTCTGCACCATTGCCACTTGCTGCTCCAGGAGGTGGTTGAACATGATGATCTGGCTCTTCAGCTTCAAGCGAGTGTAGTAGCACCTGGGAAGGACAAGGCGAAGGGAGATGTCATTTCGAGGTTCTGAACCGCTGACTGAAAGACGAGCAGCACCAGCACCGGCACCGGCAGCGTCCCGCTGTTGCTCAACTGCTAGCGGATGCTTCACCAGTGCCACGCTGACAGGCAAATGATACGGCACCCAGCCTGCAGCGCCAGCCCCAGCCGCAGCCCCAGCCCACGGTGTCGGCCGCACCTGAAGAACTCTGGATTCTGTTCCTCCAGCTTCTGCCACACCAGCTGCGTGAACCCGGGCTCAATCTTGGCCTGCTGCTGCAGGATTGACACCACCTCGTTCTGCAAGCGGGGGAGCGGGAGAGGGCAGCATGGGGTGGTTGCAGCACAGGTGGATAGGAGGTCTGTGACGTGGACAAAGCGTCTCCGCCAGCCTTCTCATTGGACGTGCAGCCAGGCTCGTGTGGACCCCCAGCTAGCGCCACGCTTACAGCATCACAGGGGCACAGGCACAGGCGCAGCTGCATGGTGTCTGACCCAGTCACCAATATGGCAAGCGTCCAACACACCACACGCGAACTGCCAGACAGGGCACACACACACACCTGTGTCATGTACAGCTGCAGGCATCGCTCGATGAGGTTCTGCACCAACTGGATGTCATCCTCACTGACACCGCTGCCCGCAGTGCCACCGGGGCTGCGCGGCCCGCCATCCACGTCCATTGCTGAAGCAGCAGCCGCCGCCGCAGCAGATCCAGCAGCGGCCGGTGCAGGTGCCGCACCACCTGCAGGCAGCTGCTGCCCTGGAGCATTGCTCGCAGCCGGAAGGGCCGCTGCTGCTGCTGCTGCTGCTGCTGCTGCTGCTGCTGGGCCTGCTGCGATCGCGCTTGCTGCTGCCGTCCCTGTCACTGTGGCTCCTGCTGCTCCTGCTGCTGCTATTCCTGCTGCGGGCACACCTGCTGCGGGTACACCTGCTGCTGCTGGTGCTCCTCCTGCTGCCGGTGTCGGCGCTCGAGGCACAGGCATGCCCGCCGGAGCGGGTACACCGGCAGCCGGAGGCGGAGCAGAGGAGGGTACCGCTGCTGCCATTGGCAACTGCATTGGCATCGGCATCGGCATCGGCCGTGCCATGCTGCCAGCCGCCATGCTGCCGGGTATGCCGTTGTGTGCGTGGCCAGCAGCGGAGTGGGAGGAGTTTCCAGGGCCGCCGGTGCCGCCGGCCGCAGTGCCAGGCAGCGGCATGAGCATGGGTGGCCGCATGCCTGGGCGCTGCTGCTGCGGCATCATGCCCGGTCGCATGTACATGGCTGCGTTGCCCTGTTGGGGAAAGAGGAGAGGGCCGCCTGGGCGCATGCCTGGGTGCATGCCAGGCCTGGAGCCAGCCGCCATGCCTGGCGCCGGCCGCATGGCCGCATACGGCTGCCCTGCTGGCTGGTAGCCGTGCACTACCCCGTTGAGTGGCGCCGCTTTCTGCGCCCCGCCTATTGCTGCGCTGCCAGGTGCCGGGACCCCCCTGGGCGGTGCTGCAGAGCCTGCATGTGCGCCGTTGGGAGGCGGCCTGGCTTGCATGGCACCGGGCGGGAGTGGCGCACGCTGTGGTCGTTGCGGCGGTGGCACGGAGTACTGTTGCTGCTGCTGTGAAGCTGGCAGCGTCGCAGGCACCCCCGCCGCCGGTGCTTGGGACCCTGCTGGGTGCCCTGCTGCTACTGGGTAAGGTGGGCGAGGCCTGGGTGCTGCAGGAGCTGCGGCGGCGGCTGGCGGCAGCGGTCGAGGCGCCGATGCATGCTGCGGGCCCACATTAGTTTCCTGAGGCGGCGGCTGCTGCTGCTGTTGCTGCTGCTGCTGCTGCTGCTTCTGTGCCGCACTCCTCGTGGATGGCCGCGTTGGAGTGCTGGCCACCTGCTGCTGCTTCATCACCACGCCTCCTGCAGCGACGAGAGCGGGCAAAAGTCGGGCACTGGCGGTGGCGGGGCTGTCGGCGGCAAAAGGGATGGCGCCGAAAATCTGGCTCGCGCAACAGCTTCCTGAGGGCATGCACAGGCTGTGGGACCCACCTGCGCTCGAGCGCAGCCGGGGTTGTGCGCGGGAGCAGCCGCGAGCTGCCGGTGTTGTTGTTGCTGCACTTTGCGGGCTCCCAATTCCATCAGACGGGCGCCTGGCGGGCCTGTCCGCCGCCCAGAAGGGTGCAGATTGCTTTTGGGCCGGCGCGACGCCTTGTGCGCGCTGGGCTGTTTAACAAGCTCCTAGGTGTATCAGGCTGCCTTGGCGAGACGCTGTAGCGGGCTCCATCCGCTTTTCCAGCGCCTCATCCCAACCTCATCATCATCCTCGTCAGCGTGCTTCCCTGGGAAACATGGCCGCCGTTTTCAAATGCTGCACGCCACCAGGCGGCCCCGGCTTGCCGTTGCATGGCTCTGACACGCCACTGGGGAGTGCCCATTGGCGGGTGCTGGCATTCAGCGATTGGAGGCTCCCCAGTGCGGCTCCCTGTGCCTCACCAGCCTCGATCTGCAAAATGCACGGCAGCGCGATGCAGCAGCAGCGAGCCCGACAGCGACGATAGGTGCACAGGGTGGAGCCGCTGCCGCCGCCGTTTCGCAACCACACTGCTCACCGCTTCCAGCTCCCCCTCCCGTTTTGCAGTGCCGAGCCCCGGTATAGCGGCAGCGCCTTTGTGCGGCAGCCACTCATCAGCCCTTACAAGCGCACGGCAGCCTGTCGACGCTGCAACGGCTGCGGCAGTGTGCAGTGCACCCAGTGCGGCGGCACGGGGCGCCTTGCACGGGGAGGCTATCAGAAGCGTAATCCAATCAACGTGGCAAGGGTGATAGGTGCGTAGGATGCCTGCATGAGCATGCACATGGCCCTGGCTGGTCGCACAGCTCTGTCACCTGTGAGCCCTGGCCTGCTGCTTTCAGTTGGCCTGAAATATACACCTCCAACTTTGGAATGTCGCTTCTGTTTATTTCCATTTACATTTTGGCAAGCCTGGCCACTTTGGCCCCTTGTGCAGGCAGCAAGTGGACCGCTATGGAGCGAACGTTTGGGTGGCGGCACTTCCGAGTCATGCAGAAGAAGGGCCAGGGCAAGGGCACGTTTGTGCTGATGACGGCCACATGCGATGAGTCCACACAGTTCTGGGTGCGTGGCCCCGGCTGGGTGTCAAGCACTTGGCACTGCCCACTTGGGCTGTGCTGATTGGCACTCGCTTGTACTTGGGTGGGAAAATTTCAACGGTCTTCAGCAGCACTTCAAGGCATTTGCGTAAGCTTACAGCTCACTCAGCACACGACTGCGTGCCTCCCCGCTGCCTGCAGGTCAACATGCAAAACCTGAAGGACAGGGATCGCTGGGCCTCTGGCTGGTTGCAGAAGCAAGAGACGTTGGCCCTGGAGCAGCAGCGCAAGCAGGCAGCCGCAACAGGCCCGGCAGCAGCAGCCGCGGTGGCGGGCGGCGCCGTTAGCGGCACAGCGTGCAAGGCGTGCGGCGCGAGCGGCACGCTGCCGTGCCCACTGTGCAGCCTGGCAGGTCAGGTCGTAGAGCTTTGACCCCTTTGCTGTGGCAGCATTGATGGCTGCTCCTGCAGCCCCTTGAGTGTTGTGTGTTGTCCCCGAGTCTGATGTTTTGCTCAGGTGAATGAATACTGCGTTGCATCCCGCAACCCTTTTTTGTGCTTCCGCTGCTCCTCTCCATGCTGCTGCTCCTGGTTCCAGCTCTGCCCCGTGTAGCTTGCTTCCCATCAGCTGAACCCCTGTAATTTATGCTAGGCTGTTTAGCAAGCCTGGATTTATCAGACAGCTTCTTCTTGTCAGCAGTCACTCCTGGGCGGACACTGTGTTAAGGCAGATATCAGGCAATAAAACCACATATGAAGGCTGGTAATCAGATAGGGAGTGAAGCAGATGGGTGCCTTTCAGAAACAGGCAGAGAAAACCGGAATTGGGCCCCAAAGGAGGCCGCAATGCAAGGATGGTCATAAATGGAGGGCGGAAAAAGGTGACGCCGCAGGATAAGCATAGTTGGGATGATTCATTATCGCACAAAGGATGGATGGACACAGCAGCAAGGTTGTATAGGCAGGTGCAAGTCTGGTAAGGGCACTTGTAGGCAGATAGGCCTGACTAAATGATTACGAAGTCAAATTGACGATTCAATTGGACAAGGCCCACCTTGTAAGGCACAGGCAGGCTGCGCTCTCACAGTCAACATGCGAGATGGCGACGTCACACAGCTGCGCTGCGTGCCTTGCCGGCTTTGCGTGGCGGCAGTGCCATGCCACGCACACCCAGCGGCGGTTTGCTGGCAACAGTGGCGCTGTCTGTGCAGCCGTCACCACCGCTGGAGAGGCTGGCTGTCAGGGAAGGATCGCCGGAAATGGCACCCAGCTGCGCGGCCCCCACCGTGTCCTCACTGCTGCTGCTGCTTCCAGCCGGGCGGGCAACAGGCATGGCGACAGGTGTGATTAGGTGAGCTGGCATGGGGCCCAGAGCCTGCTGTGCAGCCAGCCCCTCCAAAGTGCCCGGAGGCAGCATCCCCTGCAGCATCGACTGTAGTGCGGCGCCAGGCAGGAGGCCAGCAGGCAACCTCCCTGGCGACTCTGTAGTCCCACATGCTGAAAGAGCCACCTTGCTGGCAGCCGCCTCCTCCACAGCATCGTCCTCTTCCTGCTCCAACAGCAGCACTGCCTGAGCACCAGGAGGCGGCGGCGGCAGGCCTTCCGGGTGCTGCTGCAGGAAGGCGCGGGTGAGGCGGCTGCCGTCGCACACGTCATGCCAGCTCAGCTGCATCATCAGCGCCAGCAGGCCCAGCAGGGGGGACTCCACGGGCGGCACCTGTACCACGAGGACAGAGGAAGGCAGCAAAATGGAGCGTTTGGTGCAGCGCATCAGTGAAGATAAAGCAGAACAGGCATAAAAATCCGAACTGCATCACCAACATGCCGCTGTTCATTAGTCCATGTGCTGCCTGCGCAGCTACCCCTTGCATCATGTGCACTCAATTCTACACTTGCGCTGCCTCAAATGTGTGCGCCAAGCTGCTCCACACCTTATTCTCGTAACTCGCCCACCACCACGCATGCATGCGCACGCAAACACGCCTGCCGCACTCACATGCATGCATGCATGCATGCTCGCACCTGTCCCACCACGGCGTCAAAGATGATGGGCGCGTTCCGTACAACACCACCCGTCAGCACCCGCACGGCAAAGTCGGAAAAGGCGATGCAGTTGTTCTGGAGGGCGTGGTAATCAGTGCTCTCGGCAAAGCGGAGGGCCTGCGACAAGGAGAGATGGTAGCACGGCACAGCAGGGACATTGTCAGCAAGCAAACAAGGCAGATGAGGCAGATGATCGGGTAGCAGTGAAAGAAAAGCCACCAACAAGTAGTGAACCATCAGCACAGCAACCAAACATGCCCCTATAAAACACCAAGGTCGCAATTCCTCCCCTGTAGCTTTCTCACCCGCTGCACAGCCTCATCCTCCAGAGCATGCACCGGCACCCCGATGTGCAGCATGGGCAAGTGCTGCGGTTCTGGCGCCGGCGCGGGACGCAGCACTACGGGCGAGGGTGCGGCTGTGGCTGTCATGTCGTCTGTGATGTCCATGTTGTTGCTGGGGCTGAATTCCAGGGCTGTGAGCTGCAAGAAGGGAAGGGAAGAGGCGAAGGGAAGAGGCAGGCATGTTGGTGTGATGTGTTGTGACGTTTTCTGCTTCTACAACGGAAGATGTGAGGGCGCTGCGGGGTGCAGCTGCAACAGCGGGTCAGCATGCATTGGCACAGCCCTGTGGTTGACAAATGTATACCCAGACAAACCAGACTTGCTCCTGAAGTTTGTGGTGCCAGCCTTTGAGTTGACGACGATGGCAACCCTGCCTCAGCGTGGCACCCGCAAAGGTGACGCTGAGGACTAAGGACGGCTTCAGGGCTGAAGCCGCCTCAAAGGAGGCGGTGAAGCTGTCTTCAGCCCTCAACGGCACCCTTGGGGGTGCCACACTGAGGCAGGGTTGCCATCGTCGCCACCAAAACAAAGGCGGGCACCATAACCGTCAGCAGCAAGTCTGGCTTGTCTGGGTATGCATCCACCACAGGGCTGTGCTGAAGCATGTTGACCCGGTGATGGCAGCTAGGGCCCCAAAACCGCTGCGGTTTAGAAGAACATGTCTGCCTGCCCATGGTATGTGCCACGACTTAGCATGCTAAAGAGTTGTGTCAGCACGAACACGTGGTACCCTGTCAGCCCCGTCCAACTGTTCTGTACTCATCCGCCTCTGCCTCACCTCATCACCCTTTTTCACGTACACCACAACATGGTGAAACACACTGCCACCAGAAGCCAGCAGAGCAGCCTTGTCACCCGCAGCTGCAATTGAAAAAGGCATCCGCAGTGCGACAGCAGCAGGGTGAGGCTTGGCAGTTCGGCGGGTCAGAGAAGCAGGGTGCCTCAGGCGACTGGCGGGAGGGAAAGCAAGGCAGCAGTGCCCACACATGCACACCCCGTGCAGACAACCACTCACCGCTCTGCACAGGCCGTTTGTAGATGTACAGCCCCTCTCGGTCAAAGGCGTGTGCCTGGCTGAAGGGTGAGCGGCGGTGCAGGCGGGATGTCAGGCGTGCAAAGTAGGCAGGCCTGCAGAAGGATGGTAGAAGAGTTGTTCAGTCGATGTATACATATGAGCGGTCACTCAGGCAGCAGAGGCGGCAGCGGCAACATCTGCCGATTGCCGGCCCGAAGGCAGTCTGATGGTGCCAGCAATATACAAAGCAGGTGGCTGGAGCCCCAGGCCTGTGCCCAGTGGGAGAGTGTCTGGAAGGATCTCTCGCTGCAGTTGAGCGAGGCAACCGCACGGGAGGCGCACGATCTACCATGCGACATCGAAGGGCTACTCACTGGGACTCGCCGCGCCGCAGGGGCAAGATGAAAGCGCAGTGGTCTTCCGCCACAGGCCCCGCCTCCTGGCGCTTGGCGGCTGGCTGGGCACCCTCTGACTGCAGTAGCGCATCGCTGCTGGCGCCACGCTGTTGTCGCTTCAGGCTGCCGGGAGAGAGCGTGGTTGCCATTGCGGGTTTGCAGGTGTGTAGAGGATACCAGAGTCTCGGCCCAGGTTACATAAACAAGCAATGTCACAGCCAATGGCCGATCATCACCCGTCGTGCTGTGCTGCGCTATGCTGTGCACCGCCACTCGATACCGAATATAACAAATGGCAGTGAAGCATGAAATGCAACCTTATGAATCAAGCAATGTAATGAAATGAATGAACACAACAATTGAGAAGTGACAATGACCCTCAGAGGAAGAGGTCCCGCAGCACGCGCGCCGCGATACGGCCCGCCAGCCGCCGGCTCAGCTCGGGCACCACCTCAGTTGCTACACCGGGCACCAGGGGGGCCAGATCACGCAGGGAGCGCACGTCAAAGCCAGACAGAGAGCGGGACACCGAGCCTCCCGCCAAAAAGTTGGCAATCTTGCCCACATTCTCGACTACCAGGCGGTCGTTAGCGCTCAGCGGCGGCGCCAGCGGCAAGAACAGCCTGCGGGGAAGGAAAGAAAGTGAGAGCAAGCGGGCAGAAGAAAGCGGCGTTGAGAGGGCGATCTTTGAGGCACAGGAGTGTCAACATCAGCACACGACTCTTTGAGGATGCAAAACGACCAACCTAAATACGCACACCGCAGCTGAACACAGGCTGTGCCTCAGGCATACCTGTCGTCGGACCTCGCGCAAGCACACACCACACACCATACGCCACGCACCTGTTTGCTCCGGGCAGCAGCACGGGCAGCACCGCGTTCTGTAGGCCCAGCATGCCGAGCAGGGCGCGCAGCTGATCTCGAGAAAGCGCGTCGATCGATTTGACCAGCTCATCTAGCAGAAACTCTCGGAAGGGACCGCCCTCCGGGGAGAAGAGGAAGCTGCGGAGAATGGAGGGAGAAGATCAGGAGGGGATGAGGGAAGGCAAGAAGGAAGGGAGCGAGGAACAGCAGCGTGAGCAGGAGAGCATGTCCGACAATGCAGGCTCCACTCCAGTGGACGCTCAAGTCGCCGCTCACAACCTGCCTCCGTATGCCGCCCGCCCTGCGCACAGAAGCACAGACTCGCACAAATGAGCATGGCATACACTCGCGGCAGCGGTGACACACCGCAGCGAGTCCCGCGTTCGTGTGTCTTCTAGGTCCATGCTCGCCAGGGGGCCGCCCAGGGCGCCGCCAGAGCCGAGCGCCAGCAGCGGCGCCGCCGCCATGCCTGACAGCGCGCCCGCCAGCTGCCCTGCGGGTCCAAACCCACCACTGCTGCTTTGGCCGCCGCCGCCGCTGGGGAAGGGGAAGGGAAAGGAGTAGCCAGGTGCCGCCGCCGCCGAGCCGCCACCGCCGGGTGAGCCCGCCGCCGCCGCCGCGGGGCTGGGGGGCAGGCCTGCCAGAGGGTCCGGCAGATCCAGATCTCCTCTGGCCGAGCGTGAAGCTTCGGAGAACGTCTCAAACGCATCCAGCAGGTCTATGATTCGATCTGCATCGAACACCACTCCATCCTTGCCATACACCATGTACCGCAGCGCCTCGCGCAGCCGAGGGGAGTCGTCAGTCATGAGCCGCTTGGCGATGTAGGGGAAGGCCTGGAGCAAGGGAGGGTGGTGGAGAGGTTGGGGAGGGTGGGAAGGGTGGCCAGGGTGTGCGTGATGAGCTGTTCTGAGTGAAGCGAAATGTGTGGGGTTGATGCTGCGGCCTCACACAGCTAGCCGCACAATCAGCCCAGCAGGCACAGGCAGCCGCAAAGGCAGCAGCAGTGTGGGCAGGAGCACAACACAACACAACACAACACACAGCGGTGCACAGAGCACAGCGGGTATTACGGCAGTACATTGTGCGGTACACGCGTCACACTTGCGGGTCACTGCGGCTGCAGCTCACACCTCGTCAACGATTGCAAAGTCTGGGTCCCCCACCAGGGCAATGCCCTCCAACACACCAATGGCCCGGATGATCAAGGCAAACTGGAGGCAGGGAGGGCAGCAAGATGGCGGCAGTGGCGTGGGTGAGAGGGCTAGCCTGGTAGGACCCCCTGTGCGCTCAATGCAGGGTGTCACAGAGCCGGCACACCACCGCATGCTGACCGCCGCACGTGGCCCCAGAGGATGCCGCTGAGCCCGCTGAGCCCGTCACAGGCACAGGCACAGGCACAGGCACAGGCACAGGCACAGGCACAGGCACAGGCATAGGCACAGGCGCTGGCAAGGCATGCCTCAGCAACCGCCCCACTCACGTAGGGAGGGATGCGGAAGGGATAGTCGAAAGTGATCTGTGCCAGGTCGGCGGCCAGCTCCTGGAAATTGATGCCTGCGGATCAGGAGGGGTGAGGGGGCACAGAACACATAGTGTGGCTGAGAGCGAGAGTGAGGGCAGCAGGGGCAGTCGGTGAGCAGGGGGAGCGCGCAAGCAGGGCAGCCTAACAGCTGCAAGTAGCAGAGCAGGAGCACTAACTAAAGGAACACATTGCTAATAAATCATTGACTAAGGCCAGCGGAGCAACGCACCCTTGGCGCCGCCGCCCGCCAGCGCCTGATCAAACACTTTTGCCAGCACTGGCAGGATAGGCTTCAGGTCTGTGCCTGGGGGGATGCTGCGGGTGGGAGGGAGGGAGACATAGAGCACATGGCAGAAGGGCAAGTGTGAGCGAACAATAATGACTGGAAGATCTCGCAACGCAGCTGCGCTGGTTGGGCGTGGGCATCCAGCGGCTGCACAACGCAGAAGCATGCTATGCTTTCATGCCACACGCTTCCAGCCAAGCGTAGCACCCACAGCGCAGGCAACAATCCTGCAACCCCACATACCATGCACCGCCGTTCACCCCACACAGCGCTGCACTCACAAGTCTAGAGTCACGAAGTCCTCGACAATTGCTTCATAGTCTCGGTGTATCAAGTGTGATATCGCCTCAATCATTCCAAACTTGACATTGTCGTCTATTTGCGTCATCCTGCAGCGTAGGTCATGCCAGGTTTCATCCAGTCAGCAACAGAGCTTCCAACACATGACGAAACAACAGCACAGGCTTGCCAAGCAACAAAGCATGCAGTAGGCTGGGCACAGGCGCAGGCGCTCACAAGCCAAAGTCCAAGATTGCAAGGCGGCCATCGGGTGTGCGGATAAGGTTGCCTGGGTGTGGGTCTGCAATCAGTGGGATGGCGTACAGCAAACGTGAGCAGGGTCAGCAAGAACGCGCGCTGCAGCAAGAATAAACACTGCAGGACAAACGCCACACTGACACATACACACACCGCAGCGACAGCAGTAACTCAGCCAACCAGGCCTCACTCACCGGCGTGGAAGAAGCCTGTGTCCAGCAGCTGCTTCAGGTAACAGATCACACCCACGTTCACCAAGCGGCCAACGTCCGACTCCTGCAATTGCACAGAAATTGCCCACACAAACATGAGCAGCGGCTGAGATTTGATGAAACAGGAGAAGCAGGGCTCCGGTAAGAGAATAGTCTGATGCAGCTCCAGGCACACAAAGCGCAATGTGCCTGCTGGCCTTCAGCCAACCCATTGTGTTGCGAGGGTAGTGTCACCGGCGGACAAGGACCTAGCAGACCCAGCAGCATAGGCACCAGCTCGTTCCTGCACAGCAACCCAACGCCCTGCCACTGCCACTGCCGCCAGCCCACCCACCTGGCTCTGGCTCAGCTTCTCCCCCTCCAACCACTGGCTGGTCAGCACGCGGCGGGAGGTGAAGTGTTCGTAGGTGCGAGGCACCACCACCTGCAACACAGTTTGGCATGCAGGACGGAGCACAGTGACGAAATGGGCGTGGGCGACGCCGGCAGCCATGCACGAAAGGTCATCCCCCTGCTGTACTATGGTGTACACGCCTGCTGTCTGCAGCAGCCAACCAGCCAGGCAGACGGCCTCCCGTCTGGCCACAAGCAAACCAGGAGCACAGCGCTGAGCAATTCACATCAACCAGCGGAGGCAGCAAGGCAGCCTCGCAACCAGCCAGACGAGCAGCAGCACAAATCGAACCGCCCATCCAGTCACCCACTGAGCATACACAATGAGTACACCAGCACAAGATGACCACCCAGCCACCCAGCCTACCCAGCCACCCAGCCTACCCAGCCACCCAGCCACCCAGCCTCACCTGCGGCAAGTCCTCCTTGATCTGTTCTGCAAAGCGGGTGGCATTAGCTCCCTCCCTAACATAATCCAGCTCCTCGAAAAACCGAGCAGCCCACTCGTCCAGCAGCGCCACAACATCGGCACGCTGCAGCGGCGGCAAACCACGAGAGCAGCAAGCGGGGGTGCAGGTGAGGTGGTGGGCCATGGGAACGAGGGGTGAGAAGCAGGTGATCTGGGTGGAACCTCTCGTTCTTCTTTCGTTGGGGCTTTGCTGGGCAATCTGCTGGCAGGACAGCCGCCCGCACCACACCACCCACCCGGCAATCCACACACCAACCCACTCCCTCACCCTTACGCCCCACCACTCACCGAGGTGATGGCCGGGAAGCGCCGCATGAACACACCCAGCTTGCGGATCACAAACAGGTCCACGGTGACGGTCTCCAGCACGCCCGGCCGCTGCACCTTCACTGCCACCTCGTCTCCGGTGGATCGCAGCACACCCTTGTACACCTGACCCAGGCTGGCTGCTGCTATGGGCTCCGGGCTGCATTTGAATACGAAAATGAAAATTGAAAAACGGGTTGAGAGGCGCGCAGCGGTGAGGCGGTGAGGGGCGGTGAGCGGGAGCAGGGCATGAGGGAGGGCATGAAGGTTGCACATGGCAAGCGAGTGAAGGCAGCTCGGGAGGAGGGCGTTGCAGGGTGCGAGGCACAAACAGAGGCGGAGAGGCTGAGGAGGGGAGGCGGGCAGGCGCCCCGATTCTGACCGAGAAAACGGCGACCCCGCCGCCCCAAGCAAGCAAGCAGTGGAGCTCACAGCCGCACAATCCACCGCGCAGCCCAGCATCGGCGGCCGCCTGTCGGCCGCTCTGCGTCACCGCGGCTCACGCCGCACGAAGCCCTGCCCCCAGCCTGCTGCCAGCCACGACGCACCTCAGCTCACTATAAATCTCCTGCCAGGGTCGCCCCAGCTCATCGTTGATGACTTGCATGGCCACTGCTGAGTCGTAGGAGGGCACCTTGTCACACAGCTTCTGCATCTCGTTCCTGCAGGGCGGGCGTGTGTGTGGGTGAGCGATGTGTGGGTGTGAGTGATGTGGGTGACGAGGGGTGGGTCGGAGCCAGAGTGGTTTCGACAAACATAGCGACAGGGCGCCAAGATCGACAGACATAGCGACAGGGCGCCAAGAAGTGCGATGGTTTTGCGGCGCCGGGCAGGGCAGGGCAAGCAAGCAGGCACGCATTCCAGAAAGCCAGAACGCAAGCATGCAACTGTTGCAAGCAACGGCCTCCCCTCCTTGCTCACATGGCGGCAGGAGAGAGGAGATCGGGGCGGATGGACAGAGCCTGGCCAAGCTTGATGTAGGCTGCAGCGCAAGGGGACGGGGGGGGGGGGGGGGGGGGGGGGGGGGGGGGGGGGGGACCTTGGGTTGCTCTGGGCACCCATACCCCGACCGCGCCTTACCCGCCTGCCTGCCGCTCTACCCATCCATTCACCCACCCACCCATTCACCCAAACACCAATGACGCACCCATCGACCACCGCCCAGTCACCCACCTGGCCCCAGGCTCGTCATGATGTTCCTTAGATCGATCGCCCGCTGCACCTCGTTGGACGCCAGGGTGCCACGCAGCGTGTCCACGGCCAGCCGCGAGAGGAAGCCGGAGGAGATGGAGAGCAGCTGCAGGATGCGGGCGGTGACTGCCACGGGCCGGCGCCCCCAGTACTGCACGGCGGCAGCAGGCAGGGGAAGGAGGGCAGGCGAGTGCAGGGTGGGTGGGGGGGGGCGAGGCAGCAGCAATAGCGGCAGCACATTGCTGGCAGAACATTGCCGCAGGATGCAAACTGCGCAATAGAGAAGCCTCTCAACTGCTGCATCCTGGCTGCCGGTTGTGCATACGCAGCACACACGCAAATAGACAGTACAACATGCGACAGCGCACTACACTCTGCACACCAGCTCTAGACGGCACACCACACACCAAGCAACAGACACACAGTGCACGGCACACAGCAAACAAGCACACACACACACACACACACACACACACAACAAGCACGCGCACACAGCAAACACCGCACACTGCACACAAACAAATCACAGAGCCTCAGCACACGCACCTGCTCGATGGTTTCAGGGTTGTACACCAGCGGCAGTGACTCTCCATCGCTGTAGTCCACATTCACCAGCTGCATCGTCACGCTGCTGTCTGCAAAGTCCTGCGCCGACAGGTTGCTGCCGCGCAGGCTGGCCATCAGCACACGGAGCTGCTCGTCCTCCTCCATCTGACTGCGCATGTCCTTGATCTGGCTGCTCATGCCGCGCACAGAGCCAGAAGCAGGGGCCTGCGTGGTTGCAACGTGCGAAAAGAAAGAGGCAAGGGATGAGGAGTGGCGGCGAGATCGACTCTTCAATGGCAGGGTGCTGGGCCATGCGAGGAGTGTTAAAGACTGCTACGCCTGAGGTGGCTGTAAACTGTGGTATGCACCCACCGAGGCTGCCTGCGGTGCGGTGCGTCGTCGGGGTGTGTGCGGGCCGCCGTTGCCGGTGGCGCCAGCGCCATTGCGGCGGGCAGTCGGCTGGGCCGCCACGCCAGCGCGTGATGCTGCTGCTGCGCTGTGCATTGTGCAGGCACGGGATCGGGAGCTTGCAAGCAGCCCGCTGGTGGCCAAATGTGCGGTGCTTCAACGAGAGCCGCAGAAACTCCTCAGCACGCGATTGGGAGAAACCACAAGCCTGTTTGTGCGATTGTGGGCTGAACGGGTGGTGGCTTTTCCTGGCCGGAATTAGCCTTGGGCTCCCAGCGCACCTACGTTGATGAATTGTATGTTAAGCACAATGGCTAGAGCAATGTGCAAATCTGTCAGAGGAGAGAGATGCGCCTTCTGTCTTTCGCAGTCGGCATTTGCGGCGTCCACACACCCGACATGGAGTCAAGGAGTGCGCAGGCACTTCTTTGCGACATGCTTGTGAGGCGCCATATGTGTGGCACAGTGCTTTACTGATGTCGTGCATGCATTGGCTCACCCATCGGCTGCGGTCAGCTCCGCCCCGCTTTGCCGCTTTGCGCCAGCTGGGACGCCGCCGCCCAGGCCGGCAAGGGATCGCCCCGCGCCTCATCAAACGTGTTTAAGTTTTGCAGCTGAGCTCAACTGAATATCGCCGTAGCGAAAATCACTTTGCGCTCCTGCCCCTTGCGCCGCCAAACGTGGCCCATTTGATCCCTCGACAGCTATATATCGCCCTTTGTCACATCCTTGTCAATTCCTTGCCGCCAACTGCCGCTCTGCCGTGCGACCGCCACCGCCGTCGCTCCGCAACCTTCAATACCTGGCGGGTTGCCGCGGAATGACAGAGAAGGAGCCCTTTGCGGGGCTACAGCAGCCACCGCCCAGCAGGCAGGCAGGCAGCGATGACGGCAGGCAGTGGTCGGACGCACAGCAGTTTGCTGCACCTGCGGAGAGTGGTGAGTGGCGCAACAATGTCACCGACAGTTCACCTGTACCCGCCACGCCACGCCTATGTTGTGCTGCTCTGTTGTCTTCCATCTTGCAGCGCCTCGCAGCCAGGACGACATTCCTTTCGAGCCAGACAGGACGCTTGACGCTGATGCCGCCACTTGGCGATTCTATACAGGCACGACTTGCCCTTGCATGCTTCGCACTGCTGCAGTACGCAAGGGCGATCGGACTGTGCATTGATTGCACGACACGCGCTTCGCATACGAAAGCCGAGCCTGCATGGGGTGCCTTGTCATCACATTCGGACTGTTGCTCCCACGGGCCGACATGAAGACTGCTCCTCGTAATGGTGGCAGGCTTCAATGCAACTTGTGGAGGAGGGAGACCATTTCGCGCCCAGCGCGCCTCCTCCCTGATGATTTCACCTGCTGCAGAGGAGGGGCGCTTCCAGGCGAGAGGCTGGCTGCTGCGCAGCTGCGCCTGGTTTGGTGCCTGCCGCCCTCGACTGGTGGCGCAGCGCAGCTGGCAGGCCAAGCAGGCTGAGCTGGACGACTCCGCCGATGTGGAGCGGCAGCATCACCTCAAGGATGGCCCGTCGCTGGAAGCAAAAGAAGGAGAAGTAGGAGGAGGAGGCGAGCAGCGGTACCGCTCCCGCCTTGGCATTCCCATGCTGAGCCCAGGCATGTGCTGCCTGCGCCAGCTGCGGCGGGCCCAACTCCCTCCAAACCAACCCATGTTTAGACAGACAGTCATTCCCAGCCTGCGTCTGGTGCTGCCGAGAAACCAATCCAGATTCTGCCTGCCCTGCCTGCCCACCTGCAGAGGCCCGGGCTTGGCATGTGTGGGTGGCTCTCATGACTCTTCTCGACTTGACTTACACAGGCAAGCTGGCTGGCTGGCTGGCTGGCTGGCTGGCTGGCTGGCTGGCTGGCTGGCTGCGTCGTGCCGCAGCTGCCGCCCGGCACCAGTTGTCTAGCAAAGCAATGTTGCAAGCTTGTCAATCAACTTGCGTCTGCATTCAGTCACGCATCACTTTAAACTGCACCATCTGCTGGCATCCAATCGCTCGCTTGAAACCCGCCCCCTGCTGCAGCATACCTCGTACCGCTCAGCTTGGCGTTTGACAGCATGCAAGGCGCCAGCTGGACATGGTTCAATGCAGTCAACGTTGCTGGCAGTGAGTGACTTGTGCTTGTGCCTGTGCTTGTGCCTGTGCCTGTGCCTGTGCCTGTGCTTGTGCCTGTGCCTGTGCCTGTGCCTGTGCCTGTGCCTGTGCCTGTGCCTGTGCCTGTGCCTGTGCTGTGCCTGTGCCTGTGCTGTGCCTGTGCCTGTGCCTGTGCTGTGCCTGTGCCTGTGCCTGTGCCTGTGCCTGTGCCTGTGCCTGTGCCTGTGCCTGTGCCTGTGCCTGTGCCTGTGCCTGTGCCTGTGCCTGTGCCTGTGCCTGTGCCTGTGCCTGTGCCTGTGCCTGTGCCTGTGCTGTGCCTGTGCCTGTGCCTGTGCCTGTGCCTGTGCCTGTGCCTGTGCCTGTGCCTGTGCCTGTGCCTGTGCCTGTGCCTGTGCCTGTGCCTGTTGGTCACTGCCTGCATGAAACCCGCCCTGCTTGCGCCCCTGCCTGTGCTGCTGCCTGGTACTCAGCAGTTGCAGCATTGAAACCACGGTACCTGGGGCAGGAGCCGCTCACACGCTGCGTTGCCTCTCCCACGGCTGGCTGGCACCTGAACTGGCACTGAAAATACCTGTCCACGTCCCGCCACATCCTGTGCAGCCGCGCTGTATGTCGTCGACATGTTTGTGAGCTTTCACACCGGGTTTGTGCTCAGCTACGATGTGAAGCGCAAGGTCATCATGGAGGTAGGCTGCGGGCTGGGTGTGGATGTGGGCGGGTAGTTTGGGGTGCTTAAAAGGAGAGACTCATGCCTGAAGGAGAGGTGAATGTCTAGGTCGGGCTTGGGCGCAAGCACTCTGCAAGCACTCTGATGTTTGTAACTACTCTAACAATCGACTGCCTCCGCCCTGGAGGCCTGACGGCCTGGCTGACAAGGTCTCACACTGCTCTTGCATCGTGCAGCCGGAAAAGGTGGCGGACTTTTACATTCGTTACGACACCTTTTACATCGACTGTCTTGCGAGTAAGAGACTGTACTGTGCGGTGTTGTGCTGTGCCGTCCCATGCCGTGCTCAACCCGCCTGCCTGCTGCCACAGCCGACCGCCCCAATGCATAGTGCTATGCAGCGCTGCCCATCATTCCAGAGATTGTGCTCAGCATGGTGAGCACAGACACCACAGCCTTCAAGTGGTGAGCTAGGGCGGGGGAGGTGAGGCAGCTGCGTCAGCACCAGGCGGATGGCGCGGCAGCAGGAAGCATTGGCTGCTGGCGGCTGTTGGGCGTACTGCTTTTCAGATGCCAAAGCAGCTGGAGGAGCACCGCACAGCTGCCCAGCCGAGCTGCGTGTGTGATGTGCTTGGTTTGTTCCAATCGACTGCATAACCGAGCACCTTCCCTCCTTTGCTCTCCCTCCCTTGCAGGTTCTACACGCTTCGCCTGCTTCGCCTGGCTCGCGTGTTTGGGATTCTGAAGGTCTGGGGCGGCACGGTATTCACCAACACCCTGAGCAGGCAAGCGAGCGTGTACTTTTGGCGGGGGGGAGAGGGGGTGCGGCAGAGGGCAGCTGTAGGATGTGTGGCCGTGTGCCCTGCTGGTGATGTTTGCTGGTGGTATGCATGCCCCGCCACCCAAGCGTTGCAAAGGGACGATTCTGCGGCTCTGTCCGCGTGTTGCGCCACATGTGAGGCATGGTTCGGCTGTGCACTGCTGGCAGGCCAGCATCAGGTATCGACTGCACTGCCTGCTGTGCAGGTGGGTGCTGCGGTACGTGACCACCTCAACCCTGTACTTGTTCAACCTGCTCATTGCTCTGAGCATACTCGTGAACCTGATGGGCTGGTGAGAGGGACAACGGAGAAGCTGCCATGAACACAGCAGCCCTGTTGTGTTCGCCCTATAGGCAGTTTGTGAGCAGCCGTACACGTTCAGTGTTGTCCAGTGCCAGCATTGAGGAAGCACGGCATGCATTCCTGGCTGGCTGCTGATGGATCACTCGCCATACGTGCCCTCGGCCAGCTCACCGCCAGCTGCACGGGCTAGCTCGCTTGCAGGTCCTGCTGCACTTCACCTTTCCAATTGGTGGCTGCCTGCTGCCCCTCTGCAGCATCTGGTGGCTTGTTGCGGCGTTGGAAGGCCTGGAAAACAGTTGGGCGGCAGCCGCAGGTACTGCGCCTGCTGAATTATATCCAGCTGCTCGAGCTCCTGCTCAAGCTCCTGCTCCCCCTCAGTGCATCGACATGACACACTGGGCTTTGAAAAACGCGCTGCCTTTAATAGCGCCTGCCACGAGAAGGCAGCGTGTACTGTTATTTCAGAGCTGTTATTATTGCTGTTTTGTACGTTGCTGCGCATGCCGTTGCAGACCTTCAGTACAGCCTGCTGGACACATCTGATGTCGCTCGCTGGGTTGCCTCGATTTACTTTGCCACCACCACCATGACGACCGTTGGGTGAGTGCTAATAAACCTGCCAGACCTGTTTTGGGCTGCCAAGAGGAGGTCTGCATGTCACGGCTGGCGGGCGCAGCAAGGGCAGTCAGTTGGGGCGGTGTTTGTGCTACTGAAAAGAGGGGCACCTATTGGCCGCCATGTTGCGGGTGGTGGAAGCGGCCAGCGGGGCCCATGCCCCTGCCGGCTGCAGCCTCCTGAGCGGCTCCGTGCATGTGAGCGGTGTGTGCCGCCGCCTGAGCCCAACCGCCCGCCGCCGCTGCCCTTCAGGTATGGCGACATCACCCCTGTCACCGTGGCTGAACAGATGGTGGCCACTCTGTTCATGATCGTTGCGGTGTTTTACTTTGGGTAGGCCTCAGACGTAGGCCTGACCGGTAGGAGAGGGGTGTTTGGAGGGTCTGGAGCAGCAGAGGGGACTCCCCGGCCTCTTGTTATTTCACTTCCACTGTCCACCTTCCTGCCAGCTTCCCGTCGTCCTCCTGCTTCCCCAGCAGCTTCTCGGTGCATGTTTAGACACTGCCTGCTTTCTGCCTCCCTCCCAGCACCTTCCCACACCGTCCTCTTCCCCCCTCCCTCCTGCCTCCCAGTTTCATTGTCAACTTCATTGGAGACCTCCTGCACGGCTCCTCTCGCAAGGCGCGGCAGGCAGACGTGCTGCGACACAAGCTGGAGGACGTCGAGTCGTGGATGCAGGTACGGGATCTGAGGAGGGCAGTACGGATTGCGGCGGTGTGCAGTGCAGAGGTACAGCAGCAACGACTTCGGATTTGGTACTCGCAAAACAAGCCAGCAGCTGCATGCAGTGCGCGGCGGAGGTCGCAGACCTCGCTGCGCGATACTGCTGTGCTGAAGCAGTGCTGCCACTCACCACTGCTGGCTGGCTGGCCGGCTGCCGTGTGCAGGAGCGGCACATGCCTGCCGCGATGCAGAGCAAGGTCCGGCAGTACTACGTGAAAGTGTGGGCGCCCCACGCGGGTGAGGCTGCGGGGGTGGAGGGCTGCGCATAGCGACTCCTTCCCATGACCCTTGTTTCCAACTGTTTGCGTTGTGGTACTGCCGCAATAAATTGTTCACAGCTGGATGAGTGATGCTGCAGGCATGGATGATGCCACGTACTTTGAGGACCTTCCCATGGATCTCAGGTGCGAACAGGGCGGCAGTCGGCCAGCCGGATGCAAGGCAGTTAAGGGGTGTGGCCTCAACGGCCAGCTTGGGCCACGCTCCGCTCGTTGTTGCTGCTTGCCTTTCTTTGGTTGTGTCTGCCTGTTGCCGGCATGCGTGCAATGCATCCCGTGCCAGCATGTGCTGACAGCAATGTGCGATGCCTTTGTGACTGGCTGGCAGGGGGGAGATTGTGCGCGGGCTGGCTGGCGAAACACTTCGCCATTCTCACATGTTCAGGCTGCTTGATGACGAGGTGAGGTGCTGGCTGGTGCACCACCCTGCCTTTGCCTGCTGTTGGAAGTACCTGCTCCCCTTTTTCTCCTGCAAGGAGTTGCACACTGGCTGCGGCGGAGTTAAGGCTCAGGGTCTTGAATGCTGTTTGCCGCCCTTAGCCAGAAATACAGGCCGTCGAATGTTGTTGCCGCCCTCAGCGAGCAATACAGGCTGTTGGACATTGTTGCCGCCCTTAGCCAGCCAAAGCAAAAATGGCTGTTGGACGCAGTGGATTTCCTCGACCTCTGGCCCCACTTGAGCCCCCACCACCCCCCAAGCTGTGCAGATGCGGGCGCAGCTGGCGGGAGTGGCCCGGCCTGTGCGGCTGGTGGCGGGCCACAACCTGTTTCAGGAGGGCGACGATGCGGATGCTTTTTACGTGCTGCAAGAAGGTGAGGAGGCACCGCGAACCGCTCTCAAACACACACACACACGCGAGGCAGGCGGGCGGTCACAGCACAGAAGTGTGCCCTCTCTACAGACAGCCAGCTCAGGCAGTCAGCTTGAGCCCGCATCGTGCCTGCAGCCAGGGTGAATGCCAAAGCTCCCATGGCGCAGCTACACAGCGTCAACAGGAATGCCGTTGTCGACTGTGTGCAAGCTGTGCTGAGCGGACCCTGCTTGCCCGTGCCTCCACATCTCCCCCCCTGGTGCACCTGCAGGCGAGGCTGAAGCGCTGCGTGGCACCTCCCGCATCCACGGTCTGCACGGCCCCGCCCTGGTAGGGCAGGCAGCCGTGTTCCGTGAGTATGTTGAAGAGTGCAGCTGGAGACTGCACACAGGTGCGATGGATGCTATGTGTTGTGTTCTCCGCGTGAGCGGGCGAGCAGGCCGGCGCTGATTCGCTTTTCGATTGGCGTGGTTGCAGCAGGGCTTCGGCAGCCTCGCAAACAGTGACAGCGGCAGCGGGGCGGCTTGAGCACAACACTCATCGCTTCCTCTGCTTGCCCTGTCGGATGACCCCTCGTGCTCTGCAGTGCGAGCGATCACAAACTGCACGCTGTGGGAGTTCCAAGGCACGCAGCTGGCCAAGATGCTCAAGCACAGCCCCGGCTTCCTGCCGCCGCTCTGCGAGAGCTACCTGCAGGTAGTGTTGACGGCGCGGGGGTGGGGCTGCCTGACCTTCCCCTCTGCGCCATATTCAGCTGACGAGTGCAGTTGACAGGTTGGATGCATACGTCCTGTACTGCTGATGGATAGCACAGCTCACACTGACACGGCTTTTCTTGTGTTCATTGTGCTCCTATGCTATGCTGTGCTGTGCTGTGCTTCGCTGTGCTGTGCAGCACTTGGAGGAGCTGTGTCGCCACATAGCAGAGCGGGGGGAGGAGAGGGTGCCAAAGCGCGTCCGCCGCATGCAGAGCAAGATAGAGGCGTTGAGAGCCATGGTGCGACCCCTGTCCCTACAGCCGCTGCTGCCGCGCTGCCGTTTGGTTTTGTGCCGTCGCGCTCCGTGGTTTGTGGCACGGTTTGTGGCCCAAAGAATTCGACCCAAGCAGCTGAGGTTTGCAGTGTTGCTACCTGCTGCGTCGCTTTACATGTGCCTTCTCTCTGCCCTGCTGCCCGCAGACGGCAGCCAAGTTGGAGGGACGACACCATCGCGCAGCCTCCAAGTCTCAGAACACTACCACAAACCTGCCAGGGCAAGCACCACCAGCCTCTCCCTTGCCCGCCCCTGACATCGCCGCGGCAGCCAGAGACGTGCGTGCTGCTGGGGGCAGCCCGGCGTCACCAGCCCTGTCCCTGCCTTCCAGTTCTTCAGCTTCCAGCCGCAACATCAGTGATCTCGCTCTTGATGAGGAGCAGCTGCCTTGAACACTGAATACGTCACTTGTAATGGCGCAGTGGCTCGATCTGAAAATCGCAAAACTTGCACCAGAAGCTCGATTGCTGTCAGTAAGAACAAGTTGTGCCTAGCAGCAGTGGCAGGGTTCGATCTCATGAAATGTCAGCAGGCATGCGGGCGTCGCTGCCCGCCGACACTGCGCGCCGGCACTGAGGCGCATGCATGCCGCGTTGTAGCCCTTCCCTTTCTGCAATGCAATCGGCTGACTTTGCCCAATTAAAGCACGTAGCGACGCTGTTCACTTTGGCGCGCACTTGCTGAGTTCCTGACGCCGCAGACAACTCTAGCTGTACCCTAGCTGCCCCTCTATACGCAGCGAGAGACGCTGCACTGACCAGACCGGCAAACGGACCTCCCTGTGCCGTCTGCCGTGCCGCCGCCGCTCGCTGCCACAGTCCCCCGCCATGAACAGCAGCCAGGCGGCGGACCTCGCAATCTTCATCATCTGCTCGGTGCTGTTCCTGGCATACAACATATTGCTGTTCAATGTATCCTCCTTTTCTCTGCTTGGCAAGCGTTATGTAGTGCTATACGCTGTCAACCGTCAGTCAAGAGCCTCCTGGGTGCAGACCCTTTCCAAAGGTGAGGCCTGCATATGGCAGGTGGCACACTCAGGGAACCCAGCCAGGCAGGTGGGATGTTTGAATGCATTCAGGAGGACGACAAGAAAAGATCGCTGCTCTAGCGACGCTGGTTGGTGACTGATGGACTGGTTGCATGACTGACAACTGGCTCGGTTGTTTGTTCTTGGCAGAGCGCCACCCAATGCTGCCGCTGCCGCCCTGCTTGCTCGCAGATGCCAAGGAGGGCATCAATGCGGTGCAGACGATACGCAACCAAGTCCTGGCTGTCTCCATCCTCGCCGCCACCACCGCCCCAATGCTCGCCACCCTCATCAACGTGCGACTGCCAACTCCCCGTTGCTGCCCCCTTTCCCTTGCTGTCTGCCTGCTCGCCTGCCGTCCCCTGTGCATGCGTGCGCTCGCTTGCACGGCGTATCACAGGCGCAGCACAGTGTCAGTCAGCCGACAGCGTCTGGCTAGCAAGTTACAGAGCCGCTGCTGCGGCCGCGCTCTGCCTCCTGCCTGAAGAGAGTGCCGCGCTCGCTGTGCCGTGTCCGGAGCATGCTTTGCTTGCTAGGCTCTGTATCATGCTGCGCCTGCTGTGCACCGCTGCTGTGCCGGTGCAGGTCATGACTGATTCTGCCAAGCTGCAGCAGGTGGCTGAGTTCTCTAAGGTTGATCCAATCTCGGACTCAGCGCTGGTGCGCCTCTTTTTGCCCTTTGCACTCTTGCTGCGGAACCACAGCCAAGAGGCAGCCCTGAGCAGCTGTGCTGCTGCTTTTGTTGTTGTCTTCTGTAGTAGCGCAGTCTTGCTTGCTCGTGGCAGCCACCATGCTGCTGCTGGTGACCTGTATCGCATTGAATGGGATACTCAGGCGGTGTGCCCGCCTGGCTCCCTCCAACCGCCCCAGCCTACTGCCTGCCTCTGTGTGCGCAGCTGTCGCCGCAGCTGAAGCTCGGTGTGCCGTTCGCGCTGCTGCTGCTGGCGGTCATGGCGTATGCGCAGTCTGTGCGGCTGTCTGTCCATGTCGGTGAGCCTTGCTTTGAAAGCTGTTGCTTAATACGTTGCAACCAGGAATGCTTCTGCTGCGAGCTGCCTTGAATTTGTTGAGCCTGCGGCTGAGCTTCTTGCCATTGTACCCTGTCTTCTCCTCCGCTCCCCCCATGGCCCAGGGTACACCATGCGTGTTGTGAGCAGCGACCCTGCAAAAAACACGTATCTCAGCCAGCTGTCCGTCACCCTCATGAGGCGGGCCAGCCTCTACTTTGCTGTAGGTGCGGTGTGGCTTCTGCTGCGGTGGCAGTGGCGGTAGCGCTGCTGTGATGATGGCTTGCATGTTGGTGCACTCATGTGTGTGTGTTTGCGTATTTGTACCTGTGCTGGGTCGAGGTACCGCAAGGCAGCTTGTGGCGATTCAGCGGAGCACGCACAAAGGCATGCAGCCGGAGGAGCAGGCCTGCTCTGCACCACACTGCGCAGTCAGCATGCGCTGCTCCTGACATCTGTTGCAGTTCCCAAGTGCGATACCCCAATCCAGCCTTACACGACAGTAACCAGGCAACACTGTGCCCACCCAACCCTGATGGCGGCTCGTTCCTTTCTTGCTGCCTGCCCTGCTTTCTGCTGCTCCCTGCAGGCCTGCGGCTCTTCTTTGCGTTTGGTCCGTACATTCTCTGGGTGCTTGGGCCCACAACGCTGTTGATAGCCACAGTACTGGACCTCGCTGCACAGTTCCTTTTCGATTGCATACCCGCCAGCCAGCTGGACGGCAGCGCTGACCGGGAGGAAGAGGAGCGGGAGGCGGCGGCGGAGGCGGCAGCGCGTTCAGCGGATCTTGTGCAGCTCCCTGCTGACTCTAAATCCGCCGCACTGGCCTGATTGCTCAGCTCCTGTTGTGCTTGTGATCAGCTGTCGCTGAACCCTCGACAAGCTGCAAACATCCGACGTCATCTGTCCTTCAACGCCCAAATTTCTTAAACGACACCGTACATTTCACGCATCCTGCTCCTGGCCAAGCTTCCTTGCACAATCTATTGATGCTCGACGAACACATGCGCGGTGCCACCCTGGCTGGCATAGCAACCATACACACTCACAATGCCCAAGCTGCAGCGCAAGGACTTCAGCCCGAAGCGCCACCAAGAAACAGTGCTGCCCAAGGATTCTCGGGCTGCTCAGGTGCCCCAGCAGAGGCGCCAGCAGGGGCAGGCACGGCCGGCAATGGTGCCGCCGGCTGGCTTGCTGGCGGCAGGGGTGGTTGCGGCTGCGGGGGTGGTTGCGGCTGCTGTGGTGGTTGCGGCTGCGGGGATGGTAGCGGCTGCGGGGGTGGTTGCGGCTGCTCCTGAGGCGGTTGCCGTTGCTGCTGGTGCAGTCCCAGCCCGGTCAGTTGATGCGCAACAGTCTCGGCAGCAGCCTTCTGCTCCTGAAGCTGCTGCTTTCCCTTTCGCTCCTGCTGCTGCTGCTGCTGCTGCTCCTGCAGCGGCTTTTCATCATGCTCCTGTTGCTGCTGCGGTTGCTCCTCCCGTTGCAAAAGCTCCAGGCACGCCAGCTGCACCGAGTTTGCGGCTGCCGGGTCTGCCACGCTCACCACCCGCAGCCTGAAGCGGCGGGAGGGCGGCACCTCGCCGCCCAGAGGCAGCAGCAGGCGGTGATGGCGGCGTGGGAAGGCCAGGTGGCGTTGCTCATCCAGTTGCACCCACGCCTCAGTGGCTGCACAGGCGAAGAAGCAGGGAGGCAGGGAGCAAGCAGAGATGGGTGACGGCAAGGCGTGGCAGGCTGCTTCTCACAGCGGGCCTGCCAAGCCATAAGCCATACGCTCCAGCTCTAGCTCGAAGCTGATGCAGGCAGCAACTCAAGCTGACAGGCAAATGGAGGCGCACGCAGGGTCCCTTCTTGGGAAAAAAGCAGCTGCCTGCCTGCTGCACCCTGCCCCGCCCCGCCCTCACCCTGCCTTCTCACCCTGCCCTGCCCTTTAACAGCCCTGCCCTGCCCTCACCCTGCCTGCCCTCACTCTGCCCCCACCCTACCCTGAATAAGCCCTGCCCAACCTGTCTGCTCACCCTCGATCCAAGCCTCCAACACAACATGCTGAGGATCCCGCTCAGGGCTGTCGTTGGCAGACGTGAGGGCATACTCTGCCAACACTGCCGCTGCATGCTCGGCAGGCAGCCGGTACTCCAGCCATGCATTGCCCTGCTTTCCCGCGAAATCGAGCCACTTGGTGGCTGTCTGCCCATCAAAGGCGCCAGCCGCCAGCTCTCCGGGCGCATGTTCGCCAGAGGCTCGCACTGCACCGCCGCACAGGCGCAGAGGGTGCACCGCCTGCAGCCCTTCGTCGTTGGCCAGCCGGTACCGCGTGCCTGGCGGCGGTACCGTAGCTGCGGCATCTGCAGTACCGGCCCCAGGCACCCTGCTGCCGTCCTCCCCGCGGGCGGCAAGCCAGGCAGCGTCCCCGGTCTGACGAGCTGGCAGCGCTGCAATTTCGGCCGACGGCGGCTGTATGCTGCCCGTGAGCAGCTGGTGGCGCTCTGTTTCCTCCCGCTCCTCCCAGAGGCTGCGATGATCAGGCGGCAGCAGGGCGCGCAGGGCGGCAGAACTGGAGCGTAGGAACTCGACCAGCCACGCCTCTTGCACCAGCACACGCCTGCGCAGCAGCAACGCTGACCACTCAAAACCAAGAGAGTCATGCAATGCTGGGAGAAGAGACACAAGCACAAGTCACAAGAGTGACAATCATGCGGCCACGGAAAGCAGCTACCTGAGTGCACTCTGCAAGCAAGCAAGGGAAGGATGCGGGACCGGCTGCCAGCCCCAAGCACGCAACATGCGGTGCCTCGACCCCAGGAATGAACGAGCTGTGCAGTACCTTTCCAGCAGCTGCTCGTACTGCCGGGTGTACCGCCGCGTCACATCGGCGATTCCATGCCGACCGACGGCAATCACATAGCTCAGCTTCTTGCCCCAGCCAGCCTGCGCGTGTGTGTGGTCAGGGCCGAGCAGATGCTGACATCAAGTTGTGTGTGCAGCCTGCAGGAGCAGCCTGCAGGCCACAGGAGGGCCGCTGCCTGCGACGTTGCAAGGCTGCCACAGCAGAGCAGCAAGACCCTCCGCGCAGGCTCAAGGGCATTCGTTCGGGCAAGCCAGGCAGGCCGCGCCGCACTGGCTGAACCATGCACCCAGCCAAAACCTCATGAAACAATATAAGCTCACCTCGTACAGCAGCGGCTTGTCGTAGGCGGCCTCACAAGGGTCCAGGTGGACCCATCTGCCCCCCGCCGGGGACCAGTACTCGGTCCACACGTGATCCTCGAAATCTACCACCAGCCGCGCCTCCAAACCCGCCGCCCTGCGCCGCCGCCAACAAAAACCTGGTGGTCACATTGAATGCAAGCGAGCCAGCAGGCACGCTTCACCAGCCATGTTCGAGCTCTGCCAACCAGCCAGCCAAAGTTCGAGCCAGCACCATACCGTCAGCGATTGCCCTGCCTTACCTGCAGCAGAGCGTGAAGCAGTTGGCCCACTCGCCGCACCGCCCCCGCCGCGTCTCAAGCAACTTGACTGCATCATTATAACGGGGAAACCGGATGGTAGCGCCACACTGCAGGCGCAAACCAAGGACGGTTGCTGAGGAGTTGTACCACACTCCAGCTAGATTGCCTGCACATGCACCAGCCGCCGCCACGGTGGCTGCGCTGCACTGTACAGCAGCGCAGCACGGCGGCCCTTGGAAGCTGCTGCGGCTGTGCGGCAACAAGCGGTACCGCAACAAGTTATGCCGCAACAAGCTGTATGCACCTCATTGCAGCGGTGCAGCTCGGTGCGGCGAGCCTTGTGAATGGCCTCCTCCGCGTTTGCCTCCACAGCGCTGCTGCTGCGAGTGTTGCTTGAGCCGCACGAGTCGCAAGGGGGGCTGTTGACCCAGGTGAAGAAATCCTTCTTGAACCATAGCAGCAGCTCTTGTGCGAACGCTGCAGCAGGGAAGGCATGAGGCAATTTGCAAGGCTCGATCCGTCCACTGTGGCAACAGCCCAGCTCGAGCTGGCAGCTTAGCCGTTGACGGGGCCTGGCACTGGCGTGAAGCAGCATGCTGTGAATTACAAGCGGGCCTTGTGCAGGACAACAACGCTTTTCGATGCTCACCGTCGTCCCAAGCAAGTGCCGGCTGCTCTCCCATAGCATCGCTGACCGCACAAGCCTCCAGCGCTGCGGTCTGCAACTGCAGTGGCATCACGCTGATTGCCACTGCCTGCGACATCTCATCCTCGTAGGTGTGCACCATGTTGTAATGAGCCTGCACATTGCCGCGAAACACTGCCGTACCCTCCTCTTGCCTCTCCGCATGCACCCTGGCATACTCTGCCTCCATTTCCTCGATCTGCAAAGTGCAAGCTGGTTGCCAGTCACCCCCATGTGCAAAGTTAGCCAACACAAAACTCCGTGCACCTGCAGGCGACGAGCCAGGGCTTCATCTGAATCCATGGGAGCGTTGCGAGCGATGGGCGTGAGTCGTATGCTCGGTGTGGCAAAGGCTTGAAGTGTGAGCGTCTGCAGGTGTTTGTGCAACAAGCAGCCTGCAGACCGAAGGACTAGCGATCAAAGAGCGCTGGGAAGCGATAACATGCCTAAGCAAGATGTACTGTACATCTGCCGCAATTGGCGCGATGGTACTGGCCACTTGTTGTGACGCCATGTCAGCAAGCTGTACATTACAAGTCCGTGCACATGTGCAGCAGGCATGATTCAGTAAGTTCCATAGGCAGGCTGCTGGCCGCTGAATTGTGCCATGCCGCCTGCATGCTGCATCTGCTGCACCTGCTGAGGCCTCATCGGGACAGTCCCGCCGCCCATCACCGCAGGCTGCTGCTGCAGCATGCCACCACCCTGCATCAAGCCTGCCATTGGCTGCTGCGGAGGAAGTTGCTGCATGGTGCCGCTCGTCGAGCCCCACTGGGGGAAATGGTGCTGCTGCTGCTGCTGCTGTGACTGGGAGAGGGCCTGGACCTGACGTTGCTGCATCGCCAGCAGCTGCTGCAGCGTGTGTTGTTCCACTGCATAGCCCCCCTGCAGCAGCACCTGCTGCGCCTGTGCCTGCGCCTGTGCCCGCCCAGCCAGTGGATGCTGCAGCTGCTGCGGCCCCGGCTGCAGCGAGTGCAGCGCAGAATGCATTGGCACTGGCGCCGGCGTGCCGCCCCCGCTGACCTGCTGCATGCTGCCGCCGCCGCCAGTGCCAGGAGGCGCGGCATCCATGCTGCCGCCACCGCGCTGCTGCATCACGCCGGGCTGCTGCACACGTTGTTGATGCTGCTGCTGCTGATGGTCAAATCGAGAGGGGCCGCTGCGAGTAGTAGCAGCACGATACCCATCATACTCTCCCTCTGCGGACTGCCGCCCACCGCTGCCTGGCGCATACCTGCCGCCGCCGCCGCCGCCGCCTCGGCCTTGGCCCCCGCTTGCCCTGCCGCCGCTTGCACCACGCCCCAGATCACCGCTCCTGCCGCCGCTCCTGCCGCCACTCCTGCCTGCGCTGCTGCCGGCGGACCCTGGCCGCTCGTAGCTGGGCCCGGCTGCAGGACGGGGGCCTCTGCCGCCGCCGCCGCCATCACGGCGGGGAGCACCTGCTGGACCCGCCGGTCCTGCTGGGCTGCTGTGGTGCGTGCGATTCTGAGCACTGCTGGGTCTGCCCCCGGCTGAAGGTGGCCGGGAGGCCGCAGGCGCAGCCAGCCGCTTGCGCTCCGCGCCGCCGCCGCCGCCGCCCCCGCCGCTCCTGTCGCCGCCGCCAGAACCATCTCGCTGCTGCCGTTTCTCCGCGCGCGGGGCCACGACCACCTCCTCTCGCTGCCGCTTGACCGGGCGAGGACGATGGTCCGACGCAACGTGCGGCGGCCGGCCGCCGCCGCCGCTGCCAGCGGCACTGCTGCCTTTGCGTTGCAGCGCTGCATCGACATCGAAGAGGAACGGCAGGAAGCCTCCTGGCGGCGGCTTCTCCTGCCTCAGCAGCACCTCCAGCTTGGCTGCAGCCTCGCTCAACGCAGCTTGGATCTGCACCAGACAGACACACAGGTGGCAGGAGAAGGATATGAGCAAGGGGAAGACAGAGAGGTGCCTGCTGACAGCTGAGAGCGGCGGATACGCTGGCAAGCGGGTCGGCAGGCAGGTTGACGGCCGCAGACGCCGCTGCATCAACAACAACACGCGGCAGCAGGGACAGCAACAGCAATAGCATGAACCACCAATAGCATTCACAGACATCAACATGTCATGCGCACGGCACACGCTTTGATCCGTATTCAGCACAGGGTGTGATGATGATGAGAGGCAAAGGCTTACCGGCTTGATTCTGTTGGATCCCCCCGCCACATCCCGCGCCGTGAGAGGGTCTACCACGCACAGGCGGGCCGCCATGGCCTGAGAGGGCGCCGGCAGCGCAACTCCCTCCGCCGCTGCCGCCGCCGTTTGCCGCTTGGCCTGAGTGGTGTCCGAGGCTGCTGTCGCTGCGGCGGCGGCTGCTGGCACGGCTGCCTTGTCCACTATCCCGCCTTGCTGCACCGACACTGCCTTGCGCTGTGGAGAGGGAGAGGGGTGAGCACGAGGTAGGCAGGCAGGCAGTCAAGCAGGCAGGGATTTGTGGTGGTGCACAATGGGTGCTCTGTTCAGCAGGCCAGCACGCGGCGGCGGGGCACACAGCACATCCCGGCAGGCAGGTGCACGCCTGCGACTGCAGCACTGCGAGGGCTGCCACCGCTGCAGCAAGCCTCAGGGGCTGCAGCAACAGGAGGCGATGCCGCATGCCTCAGTGTGCGGTACCGACAAAGAAAGCACAAAGGAGCGGTACCGCCCAGGTACGTACCTGCAGGTCGAAAACGCGACCGTAGTACTGGAGGAAGCCGAGCAGCAGGTGCCCCGCGTTGCTGACTGGCAGCCTGGCCTTCTGCTGCTCCAGGAGCAGCGCGAGGGCCATAGAGCACAGGGACCATGTGCTGCAGCAGTGCGCATGGCCGCGGAGGGAAGCAGGCAGGCAGGCAGGCAGGCAGGACAGTGAGGACAGTCGATGGAGCGGATGCGCGGCAAAGGCAAGGAGCTGAAGGCAAGGAAAATTATGAGCCGGACGGAGGCTCGACGCAGAGGAGGGGCAGAAGGAACGCCAGTGCAAGCCAGCCAGTGAAAACCCACCTGAGCCCTCCAGTCGCCGCGTCCGCCAGCCTTGCCTGCTGCAGCAGCGCCTTGACCGCCAGGCACAGAGGTCTCAGCACCGGGAACTCCTCGCAGCGCTGCACCAGCCAGGCCGCCGCCTTGGGGCCGTCGTCGGTGTTGCAGCACACGTCCAGCTTCACGCCTTCCACGCTCTCTGCCTGCACGGTTAGACGGTACGCGGCGGCTTAGGTACGCTGCCCAACTACAAAACTAGAGCTGCAGGGCTGCCTGCGCCACTGCTGGCAAGCAGTCAGAGGGAGATCTTGCTTTGAGCGGCCGATGAGCAGCACTCAGGTGCAGTGATACCTGACCAGTCACAAGCCCTGTGTGAAGGCCGTGCACTGATTGAAGGCACAGCCCCTGCTTCCAGCCGGCAGCACGCACCTTTATTATCGGCACTCGGGCGTTGAACACAATGAAGGGGCGCTTGGCAACTGCACGAGCTTCCTGCATCTCAACAGCAGCAGGAAAGCGGGCGAGCACTTTGGAGACTTATGAGTAAGCAGCGGCCGGAAGCTGACTGCCGTGCACAACGAATCAAGGTAGCTGTGAGCACCACACCTCAGCACCTGGCACAGGCAGACCAGCATACAATGCACGCCATTTCTCAGCACGGTACAGGACAGGACAGCACAGGCAGTACAGCACAGGCAGTACAGCACAGGCAGTACAGTACAGGCGTCTCCCACCTGCAGCTTGCTGCTGATGCGCTTGAGCATCGGGCCCAGGAGGTCTCGCTGCTCACTGGTGAACCCTGCAGCACAGCACACACCCAACACAGAGGTCAGGGCCTCCTGCCAAGCACACAGAGCACGCAACGCAGCAATTGTTGCCAAGCGTACACATCGCCAGCACGGCAGGCAACACAGCAACGCAACCAAGAGCACAGCCGCCCCCAGGAGCCGGCCCGTCAGTGGCTGGCAGGCCAAACGCAACGGCACCGCACAGCAGCGCGGAGAAGACAAAGCATGCATGCACACACGATAGACAGTTGCGCAAGGGCCACACCCCAGCCGGCTTGCAGAAAAGAAGGCGGCAGCAGGCTTGCCTCCGCCCCTCGCGATGGGTGTCATGAGCCCCGTCACCACCAAGTCCAGGTCAGCGCCTGGCAGGGACACCCCATGCATGTACGAACCAAAGACCTGCACCTTGGCCCTCTTGACGGCAGGGAAGGCTGCACGCAGGGCGGCAGAGGGAGGGGCGGCAAGGAGAATTCAGTTCAAGTTATGGCAGAGAGTGGTGGCAGGGAATAGAGGGCTCTTGAGGTGCTGGAAAAGGAAGGGATTCCCTTTGGCGCCTAGTGGCGAAGTGTCAGGTGGCATGGCAAGGTGGACCAGGAGCAGTCGTGAGGAAGCAGGTCTGCTGATGCTGCGGACCCTGTAGCCACTCCCCGTCCCACCTCACGCTCAAGCCTGCAGCCAAGGCTGTGCCTGCAGCCAGGCTGCACCTGCAGCTACGCCTGGCACGGCCCGCCCCCCCCCCCTCCCCCCCCCCCCCCCCCCCCGCTCCCCTGCCAACGGCAGCCTCCTCTCTCTGCCTCTGCCTCCCACACACCTGCTTCACATGCGCGGGTGACAGCCGACACGGCCGATTCACGTCGCTTGCGCTCGCTGCCTGACAAGGCAGCCTGCGGCGATGGGTTCCAAGCGGCAACCCAGGAAGGAGCACGAGGAATCAGTGCGACACACGTCTGCAGATAGCCGCTTTGCAAACAGGACACGATGCACACCAGCTGGGCTGGGCTCCTGGGCGGCGGGCAGAGCCCTCCCCAGCGGCGCACCAGCCAGTAACTGCAGTGTGGGCCGCCCGCATGGCGCTGCTGCTGTGGCTTTGACACAGTGAGCTGGCCATCTCCCCCAACGCTCACCTCTGCGGCAAAACTCAGCAGCTCGTCGTGTAGGGCCATCACAGTGGGGCTGCTGGCACTGATGGGCGCTTGCACCTGCTGCTTGCCATGCTGCTCCTGCTCCTGCTCCTCCGGCCCTGCCTGGACTTGCTGCGCTTGGACTCGATCGGCCACCTTCCCTGCTTCTTCTAGCTCGTCCTCGTCCTCCTCATCCTCCTGCTCTTCGTCCTCCTCTCCTTCCTCCTCTCCTTCCTCCTCCTGCTCTATTTCCTGGTCCTCCTCTCCTTCCTCCTCCTGCTCTATTTCCTGGTCCTCCTCTCCTTCCTCCTCCTGCTCCTCCTCCTGCTCTCCCTCCTCTTTCAGCTCTCCCTCCTCCTCCTTCTCTTCCTCCTCCTCAGGCACCGCAAGCCCAGCGTCGGGGGCCGCACTGGCTGCTGCTGGCTCCTGGGCAGCACTCAGAGGCGCCTCATCAAGGCCTCCTGCTACTATCTCTGTCTGCGGCTGCTCCTCCTCGACCTCCCACCTCTCCTCCTCCTCTGGCTCCAATTCGATAAAGTCGTCATCATTGCCCATGGCTGGCTGGCTGGCTGGCTGGCTGGCTGCCTACCGTTCAAAGCTACCTGGCGGCTCTGCAAACTGGCTGGCCGCGTTATGCGCTGCTTGCCTGCTCCGCAACCTGGCTGCTGAGTCAAAGGCTGCTGCCCAGCTCGAGCCGCATCTTGTGAGCGTGGCGGCCGCGACAATAGTAGTCTTCCAGTAGCGCCTCGCTGGCAAAGCCCTGGCCGTGGTACAGCCCCAGCGCAGCCTCGTTGGAGGCGTCCACGTGCAGGCTCAAGCTGCTCACTCGCCGCTCACGGCTGGCCAACTCAACAGCCGCTTGCACCAGCGAACGAGCCACGCCGCGGCGGCGCCACTCGGCTGCGACCGCGAGCTTGGAGATGTGCGCGTTCAGGCCGGTGGTGGTGAAGAGGATGTAGCCTACGACAGATGCCTGCTGCTGCGGGGGCCGCTGTGGCGGCCGTGCTATACCGCCAGCCCGCGCCTTCCTCAAAGCCTGTTGCACCGGCTGCAAGTTGGCAGCTGCCGTATGCTCTGCGGGTGGCGCCGAGGCTGCTGGGGCTTCAGCGTACAGCAGGAATGTGTTGCGCCGCTGGATCTCTTTCGCCAGCAAGTCTGCGGGGCACACGCGGACGAGGATCAGGTTGGTTCAGCCGCTGCCGCCACTTGACGCAAGCAGCGCACTGGCATCGCGCACCTCCCCAATTGTCTTGTTTCTTAAACAGCTTCTTTTCGAGGGTGAGGAGCTGCTGGAGCACAGCTTGATGTCCTTTGACGGGCAGGCGGCGAATGGAGCAGGGACCGGCAACCTGCGTTGGTGCGAGTGCTAGCGATTGGGCCAATATGAAAGCGGAGGCAAGACGGGAGAGTTGCAAAATTAGAGCGGCAGCACGCACCTGGGGCACCCTTTCAGTATCGCCTGCTGCAGGCATGCGGGGAAGGCATGCCACACCCGGCGCAGGTGTTTTGGCGGGGCGCAGGACATGCGGCGGAGAAAATCGGTACCTCACTTCATGAGACCAGGCACCTGCAATGCATGTTAAGTGAGCATACTCCTCTGCATCCATCCAGACAGGCACAGGACGCTGCCACTTGAGACATGCTCAGGTGACTGCCCCTCTCCCGGCCACCACCCTGCTGGCTCTCTCTGGTGCTCGCTCGCTCGCGGTTAAACGTGGTTTCGCGATTGCTGCATACGCTCCCAAACAAGGAGCGCACCTCACGCATGTCGGGAAGGGGGGGCGTGCCAACATACCCATGCCGTCGCGTGCAAGCGGGATGACACTGCTCAGCAGGCAACCTATAACAATGACACTGCTCAAGCAGGCAATGGGCGAGGCAGCAGCAGCAGGCCCGCCTGGAGGAATTGAATTTAAAACAATGGATGGGGCGTGCTAGGAAGCACCAATGATGGTCAGCGCACTCCCACTATACTCAACTGCCCAGATTCGGCTAGCCGCCTTGGCAGCTGACGGCATGCTCAGGCACAGCAGTGCTGCATGATGCATGTACTGTAACAAGTCGTGATATTACGCTTATCAGCTGCAGACGCTGGCTGAGTTGGGACAGCAGACAGGTGCATTTAACAAGAGACTGCCGTCGCCCGCTTGGGTGTGCTGGTCAGCGGCAGCCATCAAGCGCCCATCGGCCCATCGTTATCGGCCTTCATACCAGCACCATTGCGCTCAAACTCAGCCCGCAATTCCCGCGATGCAAGGCATCAGCCCGCCGAGCACGGTGTTGCGACGCCCCAGCGTGCAGCGTGCTCCTTCTGTATCCAACGCGGCAGTGCTCAACAGACCGCGATGGCACGATACAGCTTTGCTCTGGAGACTCAGCAAAGGCGGCGGCGGGCTGAGCGGCACCGCCATCGAGGCTGCCCCTCCTCAGGTCTGTCAATGCTTTGTGGCGGGGCCCTGTGCCGCAGACCAGCTGAAAGGCACTCCTGACAGCTTTGCATTGGTCGTTTCTGCAGGGATCCTTGAGGTCAGGCAGCAGCGACCGCTACACATGCAGCGCTGGTGCCAGCAGAGGAGCGGGCAGCATCGGTGGCGATGCCATTGAGCCAAAGCGACGACGGCGGTCCAAAGTTGAAGCGCCCACTTACGATGCACAGCAGCTGCTGCACAGCTTGAGCTTGAATGTCTCGCCTGCTGAGCTGCGCAGGAGCATGAGCCAGTTGAGGTCCAAAGCACGGCACCAGGAAGTGCTGCTGCATGCTGCTGCGGTGGCTGCCCACCTGCGTGGCCTGGGCCTCAAGCAGCAGCTCTTGGAGCAGTTGTTTGTGCGTTGCCTCGAGCTCTTTAGCCGGCCGCCCAAGGATCGAGCAGAGGGGCTGTTCAGCGAGCTGATGAGCATCGGTCTGACGGCGGCAGAGGCGGCACACTGTCTTATCGCTTGCCCAGTAGCAGTACATTGTGTCAGCTTTGCAGACAGCATTGGGGTGGTGGATGACATTCTGTCACACAGCCAGGATAGCGGCAAAGGTGTTAAGCCCAAAGTGCCGGCAGCTCAGCGCACGGCTGCTGCTATGCTGCGTGCTTATCCCAGCTCTGCGGAAATTTTACGCATAGATGCCGTCAAGCTGCGTCGGCAGTGTGATCGGCTGTTGGTACTGGGCTGCACACCCGCAGCTGTTGCCAAGATGGTTTGGCAGTTGCCAATGCTCATTAGAAGTGCAGATTCTGTCGCACAGCTGGAGCAAGCCGCTGATGTGCTGCACAATGAGCTGGGTCTGGCTCCTGAAACGGTTTTGGAGCGGGTTGTGCCTAGAGCCCCTACCTGGCTTAGTTATAGCCAAGACACACAGAGGCAGAGGGCTGCAGCGCTGGCTGAGGTGAATGCACGGCGTGTGGCTGCTGCCCATGAACCTAGCTGGCTTGTGAGGCAGCCTCTGCGTTGCAGGCAGCGTAAGTGTGCAACCCTCTCTGTCTCCTCACCCTCGCAGGAGTTTGGCAGGGACGAGGCTGCGAGCATCGTGATGCGCAATTTGACGGCACTGGACTGCGACACCAGCGTGTGGCAGCGCAATCTGCACTACATGGCGGCTTGCGGCGTTGGCAACGCACGGGCTGTGCTGTTGAAGAATCCCCGCCCGATACCCTACGACCACGCTGCTCCAGACTTTGTGGCTCGGCGCCTGCTGCTGCAGCGTTACACTGGGCTGTCAGCAAGGCAGCTGTATCAGCAGCATCTATCCTATCTTACGGCAATGAACCTCAAGCAGCTAGCATTGCAGCTGCAATATGTGGATCATCGGCTGTCATCAGTTGACGTTGGCCAGCAGCAAGCAAGAGGGGCAGCCTGGCCTGGGACCGTTCGCCAGCTTACCCACAACCTTGAAGGATTCCTGGCAGCGCTGGGCAGCAGCCAGCAGGAGTGGGATGTGTTTGCGGCCGCACACCCTGCCGGCAGCGGCCCTGTGTGGGAGTGGGCTCAGCAGGAGGCAGGGCCTGAGGTGCAGCGGCTGGTCGGTGTGCTGCCTTGCGAGCTGCGGCAAACAGAGGCAGACTCAATAATGAAGTACAAGAACCGCCGCACATGCAGAACTGCACATTGAGGCGGCTGCGTTCTGTGTAACAATTATTTCCAGGCAGCATGGCAACGGTTCCGGGCAGCAGGCAAGCCCCGCCTTGGGCAGACGGCCTTACAACAAAAGGTGTGGTATGCTATCTAGCGGAAACACAACAGTTGTCGGTCTGAACTAACTGTGCAGCTTGCGGCCTCAATTGGCGTATGGGCCAGTGCTGAGTAGTGTAAGCATTGCCTAGCCAAGTATGAGTTGGCATCAGCCCTTCCCATCCTTCCCATGCCTGCCTGAGTGCCTGACTGCCGACGTCATCTGTTGTCGCAAGACATGCATACGCGTAGACATATAAACAGTGTGCACTCATTGAGCGCGATGCAATGTAAACAAAATGAAGTGTCCCTGTCCCTGTCCATGTCCCTGTCCCTGCCCCTGCCGCTCCTATTCCGGCTCCTGCTCCTGCCTCTGCTCAGCATCACATGATGATACTCTGCACATCCACCTGGGTCGCGGTGCCAACCTGCTGATCGCTTGCTACGCCAAGCGCCGCCAGGGAGCGGCCCTGAGTCATGTTTTTAATGATGTATTTCGTCACCTCGGAGTTGTTCACGTACACTGCAAGTCGAGCACAGGGATGTCGGCAACGGACGTCAGAACACGAGAAACAGGAAGAGTGCGCAGAGCCGTCCGCACCAAGCGGTCGGATGAGATCTGTCGGTTGAGTGGGCGGCCAGCCGCAAGCCGGAGAACGCAAGCGCACTGCAAGCGGAGCAGCGCAACATCACGCCTATCTCTGTGCATCCCCACAGGCTCGAGAAGGGGGAAAGGGCTGGCTCATCTCACCAACGCCGCCATCGTCTGACTTGATGACTGTCCTCATGGGTTCCATTTGCACCACAGTGCCCTGCAGTGGTTGGTGCAACGGGGCAGTACGTTACACAAGCACGCTTCCAAGACAAACCCTGATCAGCAGGACAGCAAGGAACACTGTCCGGCCCAGCCCCCTGACACAAGCGTCAGGAAATCAGCGGCAGTAGACCTCAGCAGCAGCTGGCTCCAGCCTGCCCTCACACAGGCTCGGCGAGAGCCTGTCTCAGCGGCATGTGCCCCCAGCGGCAGGGTTGTGGGCCGGCGCACAGCACAGACGGCCAGCAGGGCCAAGCACACGCAGGGCTGAATTGCTGCCATCTCTCCGTGTCATGCACACACTGCATATGCGGCGTCCACTCACCCTCACCACCAGCATCCCGTTCATAGTCAGCTCAACATCGTCACCGGCCACAAAGGGGCGGGTGGTGAACTGCGGGCAGGTAGGCGGGCAGGCGGGCAGGCAGGTGGGCAGGCAGGCAGGCAGGCAGGCAGGCACACGATCACACACAGCCTCAAGCGCATTGAGACACCAGGGCACCGGCAGTGGGTGGACAACAGCGGCAGGATGGCCAGCACAGCACATCAGCAGCCAGCTATGCGTGCTTGTGGCAGGCCTGCCTCCACCCAGCCAACCCAAGTCCGGACACCAAATTCCCCCGCCACTTACCAAGGCAATGGCGGAAATGGCATTCATCAGCAGCCCCTGCGTGGCAAAGCCGACCACAACACCAACGCCGCCAACCGACGCAATCACGGGTCCCAGGTTCAGGCCTGCGGTACGTTGTGCAAGGGAGGGGAAGACAGCCGGCTGCGGGTTGCAGTGCTTGCTGTTTGGAGCAGCAACAAGCGGTGCGTTTGCTGCAAGGACACACACAATCGACAGCCGAACTCGGTGCAGCCCAAGCTGCTGGCATGGGCAGGTAGTCGAGGCGCCTGCTGCCGCACGCAGCCCATCCAGTTGCCAGCATGTTGAGAGGTGGCGCCAAAAACCCACGCGGAGGCTGTCTCTGTGTTTTGCCTCTCGGTTTCCCTTGCTTGTTCCCCTTCCCTCGCCTACCGTCCCTCCCTTCTCCCTGATCCGCACCGTAGGCGCCCATTGCAAATGCCGTGGCTGCCAGCAAGATGAGGAAGGTGAGGACTCCGCCGAGAGGCCGCAGCAGCGTCACAGCGGCGTCGTTGGTGACAGACCTGCATAGGCGAGCAGGGGGCAGAGGGAGGGGACAGCGGCAGCGGCAGAATGAGGACCAGGCTTGAAGTGGGGCTGCCTTCATACGACAAGCGTGCTGAGTTCACGCCACGCTTGTGCTGAGCAGGCCGCCGACGATGCTGTCCTTTCAGACAGGTCAAGCAGGTGTGGCAGCGACGCCTCCTGCCTTCATGCCTGCCTCTGCCCACCAGCGAAGCAGCCGCAGCGGCCAGCCCGACAGCACTCACGAGTCGCTGAGGATGCTGGTGGCCAGCCAGGAGAGGAAGCGGTTCTTGAAGTCTATCAGCACCCAGGCAACAAACACGATGACAAGCAGCTCCGAAGTGTCCTGCACACGCACACACACACACACACACACGCACGTGATGTTGAATGATCGACTGTGCTGCACCACGCAAGGAGTGAAGATTGTCCTCACTTGCAAAATCCAGACGCGAACAGAGGAGAGCAAACCCCGACCTCCCGCAAGCAGCATTTCGTCAGCGCAGCGAGGCCTCCGACCTGGTAGCTGCAACACCGAGCTGTCAGCTGTCGGCTGTCGGCTGTCTGACAGTGTGTACATTGCTGTACTGCCCACCTGCACCACTTGCGTGAAGAACTTGAGGATGAACAGCACCTCCCCTTCCGCCCCACGGCACAGCATTCCAAACTCCTCCTTCATCTTCGTTGCCGCCACTTGTGCCATGGCGGAAGCAAGAGTGGTGATGTAGGTAGCCAGCAGGTAGGGCATCAGCATCTGCATTTAAAGGCAAATGTTTCACGAGTGCACAGCACAGGGTCGGGGTGCAAGCGAAGGGCTTGAGCTGCAAGGCTGGCACTCGCCAAGCAGCCACGATTCTGGCAATAGATATTACTACAGCAGCGCGGGGACTGCGGCAACCGTACCGCAGCAGGCGTACCGCAGGCACGGCCCGTGGCACCTCACCTTAGCTGGCTTGAATGCGGAGGCCAGCGCTGCCAAGGGTGCGTTGAAGCTGCTGCTGGTCCCGCCAAGGCGCCTGCCAGCAAACTTGTCCACAGCTGCCACCACAAGTGTGCCCAGCAGCGCCAAACTCACAGCTATGCTTGCAAGCCGTATGCTGTGCGCCAGTGCTGCGTCCACTGTAGGCATTCGCATCAGCTCGTCTAGCAGCGGCACACCCGTCGCCTGCATAACAGCAAACAGACAACGGCAGGGCGTCCTTGCAGAGCGGCGGGGAGAGGAGAAAGGCGGGCGCAGGCGGGGGGGCAACAAGCGCGGCAGCCACAAGCGGGTTGCCGTGACAGGCGAGATGATAAGCCTGGCCGCCTACAGGCCTCCAGGGTAACCACCCGCGCACCTCAAATAGCATGTCTGCTGTGAGAGGTTCCGGCAAGTTGGGAAGGCCGCATGGCTTGACCATTTCAGGTCTGCGGCAACGTCGGCAGCAGCGGGCGGCAGCAAGGGCAGCGGCGGGAGGCGCTGGCCAGCCCGGCTTGTCTCTTCGATGCAATTGTGACGCTGGCTGCAAGGGCAAAGCCGCGGGCGAGTGTCTTGCAAAGCGCATGATCGCCGAGGGTCGCGCTGCAAAGCTGGCCATGGCACTGTGAGGGTGCCGCACTGCCGGCGTGATCAACAAAGGTGCGCGGTTTTACCAGTGAAGTCAGTACTCTGTCGTCCCGCACCCGCTTTAACCCGCCCCCGCCCCGCAGACCAAGCGGAGCCAAGTTGGTCTGCTGACACAGGCATACGTGCGTGTGAATCATTGTGTGCAACATCTAGTAAGCAAGTAGCAAGCAGCAGTCCCAGCGCATTGTGGCCTACCGGCTGTGGCAGCGCTAGGCGAAGTGCCCGCACACCGCCTTTGATGGCGGAGAGCTTACGAGAGTCTGAGGCCTGCTCAATGTGTGTTACAGGTTAAAAGCGGGGCAGCTAGCCCAACAACGATACATGATCAGCAGAGGCGGCATCTCAAGTGGGAGGAGTCGGTGCAGGAGGGGGGCACCCGAAACGCAGCTGCTTCAAAGTAGGGCATTACTTCCTGAGCGATTCCCCCTGATAACTGGCCTCACGTCAGCCGCTGCCTGCCGTAGCTCACAAGGCAGCACGCCAACCGCCGCTGCACCTCGGGCCCTGCCGCCTCCTGAGCCCACTCCCACACAGGGCCGCTGCCGGCAGAATGAGCGGCCGCAAACACATCCCACTCCTGCTGGCTACCGCCCAGCGCTGCCAGGAATCCTTCAAGGTTGCGGGTAAGCTGGCGAAGGGTCCCTGGCCAGGCTGTCCCTCTTGCTTGCTGCTGGCCGTCGCCCAGTGATGACAGCTGGTGCTCCACATATTGCAGCTGCAACGCTAGCTGCTTGAGGTTCATTTCCGTGAGATAGCATGCATGCTGCTGATACAGCTGCCTTGCTGACAGCCCAGTGTAACGCTGCAGCAGCAGGCGCCGAGCCACAAAGTCTGGAGCAGCGTGGTCGTAGGGTATCGGGCGGGGATTCTTCAACAGCACAGCCCGTGCGTTGCCAACGCCGCAAGCCGCCATGTAGTGCAGATTGCGCTGCCACACGCTGGTGTCGCAGTCCAGTGCCATCAAATTGCGCATCACGATGCTGGCAGCCTCGTCCCTGCCAAACTCCTGCGAGGGTGAGGAGACAAAGAGGGTTGCACACTTACGCTGCCTGCAACGCAGAGGCTGCCTCACAAGCCAGCTAGGTTCATGGGCAGCAGCCACACGCGGTGCACCCACCTCAGCCAGCGCTGCAGCCCTCCGCCTCAGCGTGTCTTGGCTATAACTTAGCCAAGCAGGGGTTTTAGATATAACCTGCTGCAAAACCGTTTCAGGAGCCAGACCCAGCTCGTTGTGCAAAACAGATACATCCTGCTCTAGCTGTGCGACAGAATCTGCCCGTGCAAAGAGCGCCGGCAACTGCCAGACCAGCTTGGCCACAGCTTCGGGTGTGCAGCCCAGCACCAACAGCTGATCACATTGCCGACGCAGTTTGACGGCATCTATGCGTAAAATTTGCGCAGAGCTGGGATAAGCACGCAGCATAGCAGCAGCCGTGCGCTCAGCTGCCGGCACTTGACGCCTCTGCCGCTGTCCTGGCTGCGTGACATCATCTCATCCGCAACCGCAATGATGCCTGAAAAGCTGATACTCTGTGCTGCTCCTGGGCAAGCGACAAAGCAGCGTGCTGCCTCTGCCGCCGTCAGACCGATGCTCATCAGCTCGCTGAACAGCCCCTCTGCTCGATCCTTGGGCGGCCGGCTAAAGAGCTCGAGGCAACGCACAAACAACTGCTCCAAGAGCTGCTGCTTGAGGCCCAGGCCACGCAGGTGGGCAGCCACCGCAGCAGCATGCAGCAGCACTCCCTGCTGCCGTGCAATGGAGCCCAACTTGCTCATGCTCCTGCGCAGCTCAGCAGGCGAGCTGATTCAAGCTCAGGCTGTGCAGCAGCTGCTGTGCATCGTAAGTGGGCGCTTCAACTTTGGACCGCTCTCGTCGCTTTGGCTGAATGGCATCGCCACCGATGCTGCCCGCTCCTCTGCTGGCACCAGCGCTGCATGTGTAGCGGTCGCTGCTGCCTGACCTCAAGGATCCCTGCAGAAACGACCAAAGCAAAGCTGTCAGGAGTGCCTTTCAGCTGGTCTGTGTGGCACAGGGCCCCGCCACAAAGCATTGACAGACCTGAGGAGGGGCCGCTCAGCCCGCCGCCGCCGCTGCTGAGTCTCCAGAGCAAAGCTGTGTCGTGCCATCGCGGTCTGCTGAGCACTACCGCGTTGGATGTCAATGAAGCATGTCTCACAGTGTGGGGTCGCAACACATCGCTCGGCGGGCTGATGCCTTGCATCGTGGCAAACACGGCTTGGTTCGAGGGCAGAACAGTGCTGGGAAGAAGGGCCATAACGATGGGGCCGATGGGGCCTGAGATGGCTGCTGCCGCCGACCAACCCCGCCCAGCAACACCTGGTGTGCCAATCACTGTGGCGGGCGGTTGAGGTCAGTCTACATTCACAATCAGTGTATGCCAATCACCTATGCTGCGACCATACACTTGAAATTTTTCGTTGCTGGGTTAGCATAACAAACACAGGTAGCTTACATTGTCCGTTGCCGCCTGCAAACACCCGGCCCTTACTGCTGGAGTTGCTCCTGGGCCCGCCTTGTCTGTGGTCCCGCTACCGCTGCCCCTCTCCCCTGTCGGCTGCCTCTACTCCAATCTAAAAGCACGCTCTCAGCTGTGACCCCTCGGCTGCCGCCGCTGTGCACTCATGTGCACACAGAAAAGCGCTTGACTGGGCTGTATGGATGCACAGGCTGCTGTCAGATGTAGCACCACCGACATGCACCTCGGGCAGTTCAGGCGCTCAGGTTGTCGCCGATTTCGGCGTTGGGCGGCGGCGGTACATGCCATGACATGCGCCCCAATTGTCGCCCACGTTGCTTCCACCGTGTCGCGCAGTGCCACCCCGTCGACTTGCCAACCACGACACGTCGGTTCCAGGCACCGGAGGCCACCTTTGTGATCGCTTCGCAAGCCAACAGCAGCAGCCCGGGCATCGCCGCGCACTACACGCAACTCCGACGATCTGCCTTGCCACAGCCGTGTCTGTCGGTGACCGGTTGGAGGCAGGGGCGGCGGCAGCGGTTCTGCGTGTGGCGGCAGCGGTTTTGCCATTCGGCACAGTCGTCCCTTCGCCTGGTGTCTTCCTCGCAGCACCTTTGGCAGCAGTTTGAGATTTAGGTGTCAAGGATGGCGGCTGCAGCGCAAGCAGCGACGGCAGCTGCGGCTGCGGATGTTGAGGCTGCGCTGCTCGAGGTTGGACGGGTGACAAGGAAGCAGGAGGCTTGCCATGCCTCCTCCCTGGCCGCCGTTAGCAAAATGCTGCAGGTGCGCCATGTGCTATACAGAACCACCTACATTGTTGCGCTGGCTTCTACCTCCTGCTGCTGTGCTGTGCTGGTCACCAGTATGTGCCAAGCAAAGCCCTCGCCTTGATGCTGGCTTGCTGTTGCTGTTGCTGCTACTGCCGCTGGCACCGCACGTATGAAGAGCCTCGTCACAGTGGCCTCTTCTCTTTTCTGCCGTGCACCACGTTATGCCTCACCCTCTGCTGCGGTGCATGTTGCAGGCCGTGAGCGCCGCTCGCCAGCGGCTGCTCACGAACGCCGCCGCGCAGCCGCAGGCGGTGCTGGCGGGGCTGCATGCTGAGCTGGCAGGTGCCGGTGTGGCCAAGGCCATGACAGCCGACACAAAAGAGCTGCACGGCAGCGTCAGCAAGCTCGGCAAGGTGAGAGCAGGAGGCAGGCGGTCACGCTGCATGCGGCGTGCAGCAGGCAGCGGGCGTGGAAAGGCGTGGAAGGGCAGATCCAGGCAGCCGCGGTGGCTGGTGGAGTGCCTAGATGCCTGCCTGATGTGTCATATGAGTCACGCTGCTGGTGGACAGCTGCGGGCAGGCAGACAGCTGCCGCAGTTTCATCTCTGTCCAGGGCTCATTCCCTTGCTTGAGGTCCCTGCCTGCCCTGTGCCCAACTGCTGCTCCAAGCCGCTGCTGCCTGCCTGCCCCTGCCTGCCCCTGCCTGCCCCTGCCTGCTGCTGCTCCCCTTCCCGCCAGTACTTCAACATCTGTGCCTTTGCAGATTGTGGACCGCTCCTTCAGCCAAGACATTGCCAAGGCCTACAAGCCCGACCGCCCACTGCGCCCTGCAGCGCTCAACCAGGCAGGTCTACTATTTCTACTATGCCTGTTTCTTCCTGGCACCTGCACCTGTTGGCTGTTGCTGGCCCCACCTGCCTTGCCTCGCAATCCTGCCTTTCAGCTGCCAGCACCCCCCAAGCCCAAGCGGTGCACATGCAAGAGCGGTCGCAGCATGTCATGCCGCGCAAGCTCACTCACACAGCACATTCACACAATTCGAACAAGCGCCAGCAACCCTGAGCACCCCGCTGCCCCTCCAGCCACTGCCCTCTTGCTCACCCGCCTCCACTGCTGCGCTGCACCTCTGCTGCTGCCCGCAGGTCATAGCGGAGCACTTGTTTCAGGAGGGGAGATTTCAGGTGGGGCAGCTGTTTGTCGAGGAGGCGGGTGTTGCAGAAGGGGATGCGCTCAAGCGGCCCTACCAGTCCATGCACAGCGTCCTGCAGGAGGTGAGGTGAAGGGCGACGTGAACGTCAGATAGAGGTGGCGGTTGGTCTGCTCGGGCTTGAGGCCAAGCTTTTGGGTGGGAAGGGGAGGCTGCTGCGCTCAGACGCCAACACAGTTCCGTTGAGAGCAGTCAAGGCAGTTGCTGTTGTTGAACAGCCACCGCTGCTCGCTCTGAAGCAGCGGGGACCCACAGGCAGCGTGCAAAGGCACAGTCACTGCCGCACCTTCCTGGCAAAGCCCTGTATCCCTGACTCCCTAGCTGCCCCCTCTTCTCTCCTCACTTTTCCTCAGTACTCGTCACCCGCCGTCACCTGCCATGGTTGTCTTAACTTTCCTCGTTCCACTCATCATCGCTCATACTTGTGACCGTCCCGAATGCAGATTCAGCGGCAGAACCTGTCGCCGGCCCTTGAGTGGGTGAGGCAGCACGACGCGCAGCTGCGGGGTCCTGGAGGGGAGCCGTCGGCGTTTGAGTTCTCCCTGCACCGCCTCGCCTTCCTGTCGCTGCTGAAGAGGGAGGGCCAGGCGGCGGCAGTGGCCTATGCGCGGCAGCACTTCGGACGGTTCAGGGCCAGCCAGGTGGGGGGCGAGGGGCTGGGCTGCTGCTGCTGCTTCTGCCTTTGCACTTACTGTTGCTGCTGCTGCACTTGCTGCGGCTGCTGCTGCTGCTGAAGCTGGATCTCCAGCTGGCGAGGGCGCTGTACTGGCCGGCGCTGCTGCGCGTTGTGGCGGTTGCGAGTAGCCCTGATGGTTCTAGCCTGCCTGGCTTTGGTGCTGGGGCTTTCTAGGCTGGAGGTCCTGGCAGGCAAACATGCTCCTGCAGGCAGCACCCTGCCACCCGCTGCACTGCTCTGCACCTGTCGTGCCCCCGGCAGTGCCGCTGCCAGACGCTGTGCATGGCCAGCAGCTGTCTTTCATCTTCAACCAGCAAGCACCACCTTCCCCGTGCCTTGTACCGTATGCATCTTTGTACCTTGTACTGCAGATGGCGGCAATACAGCGGCTGATGGGTGCGCTGTGCTTCTCAAAGCGGGTTGCGGCAGGCAGGGCCAGCCCTTACGGCGATCTGCTCACTGAAGACCTGTGGGGCAACTTGGGTGGGTGCCTGGCTGCCTGATCGGTTCAAGCTTGCACTGCTTTTACAAAACCCCCGTATGCAATGCCGTCGCAAGCGCCTGTCATCGCTGTGCATGCCCGTCCATGCATGCTCATCCATGCGAGCCCTGCTGCTGCGGCGCCACTCCGTACGTTGTCTCATGTTGCATGCTCAACACTTTCTGGGCCCAACCTTTTCCCTCCCCTGCCTTTCTCACCCCTCCATCTTCGCCCCGCTCACTCCCACCCACCCTCCCACGCAGCCCGGGACTTTGTGCGGCAGTGCTGCGTGCTGCTGGGGCAAGCCCAGGACTCGCCCCTACTCGTCACCGTGGCGGCAGGGGCTGCAGCGCTGCCCACCCTGCTCAAGCTGGCCGCAGTGATTGGGGACCAGGTGTGTGTTGACGGCTTGCATGCTGGGCTGGCCTCAGCACGCACCGCAGCTCGGCTTGCGCCGCACTCAGCTGTGCTCGCGCCTTCCTTCTGCACCGTTCCGCCGCCTTGCTTCTCGCACGCAAGCTGTTGCTCAAGCAGCACGCAGGCTTGCACCCCTCTTTGCCTTCTGCCTCTGCATGTGGCTGTGTCCCCACAGCCTGCGCCTTTCTCAAGCAGCCTGCTCAAGTGCCCACCCTGTTTGTGTACCCGTTTGGCTGCCACCACTGCGTGCCTGGGAAACTGACCCAAGCAACCAACGGAGCATACACCCAATCCAGATCACACTCAACTGCTTAACTAACTGGCCAATCAACCAGTCATTTGTGATTGCATTCGATTCACGATTCACCCCTGCAGTCCGTGGGCGAGCTGTCTGACGCGGAGCAGCTGCCGGTGGAGGTGCCCCTGGGTCAGGAGTTTGTGTTCCACTCCGTGTTTGCCTGCCCGGTGTCGAGAGATCAGGTGGGAGCTGGGTGGGACTGCCGCTGCTGGCTGTAGTGGGTGCTGCCGATGTGGTTTTGCGCCAGTGTGACTTTGTGGGCGTGTGCCTGCGCACCTGGTGGGGCTTCTGCCTTGCGCTGTTTGGAGCCGTGGTGGGGTTCAGTCAGCTGTGAGATGTGTGGGGGCAAGAGCTATGCAAGGCTGGGCCGGTCGCTGTGCAGCTGTCTGCCAGACAGGTGCCTGGGCTTGCAGCGTTGACAGCTGCCAGTTGGCTTGTGTGTAACGCATGCCCTTTGGGCGGCCGCTCACCCCCCCCCCCCCTACCCCAGTGACTGCCTCATCAGTCAGGGCGCATGGGTTGTTTCCGTCTGGCCCCCCTGTGGCCAATTATTTTTGCTTCCCTCTACTCGCCTGTTGCAGAGCACGGCCGACAACCCGCCCATGCTACTGCCGTGCGGGCATTGCATCTGCAAGGCCAGCATCTTCAAAATTGCAAAAGCCGCAAACCGCTCCTTCAAGTGCCCCTACTGCCCCGCCGAGTGCACCCCTCGAGACTGCCAGGAGCTGGTGTTTCCAGATATGGAGTAAACCACCACAGAGGATTGGAGAGGGGAAGGCAGCAGGCAGCAATCAGTGCTGAGTTGCGGCGACCCAGCCTTGCGGCTGCACCGTCGTTGGCTGGGACTGGCAAGCGGCGCGATCAGACGCGTCACTGCTCTTAGATTCTGCTGTGCCAGGCTTTGAGCAGCCGGTGTGCAAAATAAGCGTTTTGTGTGAGGGGCAGAAGAGAAAAAAGAGAGAAGCGCGCATCTCAATTGTCGGCGCCGCGTCCCGCCCTCCGCCCCGGTCGCTGCCTGGGCGCTCTGTGCCTTCCTCGCTCTTAATATCGATTGTGCCGTGCCCCAAAAGGCATTGCGTGCTTTTGTGCTGATGGTGGCGTGGCGCGACAGTTCAAAACGGCCTCCTCTCGTTCCTGTGTGACGATCCAACCCTTTCTCAGTCCATCAGGCTGTGCACTGTGGCTTCTTGCAACAGCACAATGAGCCGCGCCACTCAACTCCACGCTTTGCTGAACGAGCTCGAGGCCTCCTCACATGACGAGGACGGCAGCCTGCGCCTGCTGATGCAAGCGGACAGTTGGAGGGAAGCTGTGATCGCAGGCGGAGGCGGCGGGCCAATGCTATTGCCGTGAGTGGTGGCGTGCCCTTCACTTGGCAGTTCTCGGAGCTGTTGTTTGTGCATGCCTGCCAGGCATTAACTAGCCTGATTGCCGGCGTTGCAGACCTGACTTTGAAATTGCTGGCAATCGGCTGGTTAGCTTTGCCAGCAGGCTAACGGCGGGCAGCGCGGCTTTGCGTTCTCCTGCTGGCATCTTCCGAGTCAACGCGTGGCAGATGCGCTTGACTGCTGCTTTGTCGATGGCAGATGGTTGTGGAAGCCTGATGAACGCCAGCGAACTGCCCCTGGCGGCTGTCTTGCCCTTCTTACGCTGCGTCACACTGCTGCTAGGCCCAGGCAGGCTGCTGCTGGACCACATTGCAGCAAATGGCAGCATGACAGCCATGCCGCCAATAACCACACTGGTCATCCAGTCACAGCTGCGGCTGATGGGGTTGCTGGAGAAACAGCTGGCTCAGTGTGGACCATCTGTGCGTGACGAGTGGATGGCACAGCTGGCGCCTGCGCCCGCGGTGGTGGCCTGGCTGGAGGCTGGCGCCACTGCCATAGTAGGCTTGCCGCCGCCCGTCTCATCACACGCAGGTGCGTTTGCAGCCACGGTGGGGCGGTTGTCAGCATCAGTCGCCCTGCTGAGTGTGCTCAGGCAAGGAGCGCACGATTCCTTTGCTTTGCTTTGCGGCTGACACATTGCTGACCCCCTGTGCAGCTGAAGGCAACGACACGGCTGCAGCAATGTTGGCAACAAGAGTCTTTCAATTGGTCAGAACCACAGACTGCACCCCATATGCAGCAGCTATCAAAGTCAGCGACAGCCTGCCAGCCAACCTGGCGACGCTACTGGTGCCAATCGTTCACCAGGCAGCCGTGGTGCTGCGCCTGCCCCGTGCGCGGCAGTCGCAGTGGAGCTGGTGCACCTGGCGCCAAGCCTCTAGCCTAGCTGGCGTCCTTTCTTGGGGTCGAGTGTCAGACACACTCCAAGCCTATCTCTGCCAACCAGAGCAGCCTCGCGACAATGATGCGTTCAGCAGCAGCAGCAACGCCCAGCGACTGCTGGCGACGGCCTGTCAGCTGATGGTGCACATGCCGCTCAACATCGCTGACATTGCGCCCGACATGGTTGATGGGACGCCATGCCCGATTGGCTTGATGCTGTGTTCTTTTGCGGACCTGCTTGGCGTTGTGTGCTTCCACATTCGTGAAGCATTGGAGACGCCAATGCTGCAGCAGCAGGCAGAGCAATTGCCAGCTGACTCTCCTGGATGGCAGTCGGATGCGCAGTGTCATCGCATGGCGCAGGACCTGGTGCAGGTGCTGCCACGGCTGCCTACCACGTTGCAGCTGCTGGTGGAAGGCGGACGTCTGCGGTATCAAGCAGTCTACGTGCTTGCTATTACTAGCGTATGGCAGCAAGCAGTTTTTTTGCTGGATGCTTTGATGGACAGGTGTCCCCTCACTGTCAGCAGCTGGTTAGAGCTGACGGCCTGGTGCACAGCACGCAACGCACTGCTCAGGGGACGGGTTTTGACAGCTGCTGTGGTTGGCCAGTATGACTTGGAGACAAAAGAAAATAGTGCCCTTTCGGACCTGGCCGCTGCGATGCTCGACAGCCTTTGTCTCGCAGTTACAGCTGCTGCATGGGCCGAAGAACAGCACATGTCTGGATTTGACGCACCCCTGACAGCCGCCACTGCTGCCGCAGCTGAGACAGCACTTTGGGACCTTCACACGTCTTTTTGCCGCAGCGCCCACCAGCAGACGGCCGACATAGATGACGACGTTTGGTGCAACAACCTGGACAGCACCAATCGGGTCATGCTCAGTGCCTGGCGGCTGCACCGGTGTGTGCAGCAAAAGTTCAGCCAGCCCACTGGCAGGTGAGCTGGGTAAGCTGCCCTTGTTGTGTGTGCACAACTGCTCTGGCTTCCTCACTCTGTGCCGGCCCATCTCTTGTTTGCAGGCATTGTGCAGCCATGGCTGCTGCCCACTGCCAGATGCTGCAAGCAGGCGTGTGCGACGCAGGCCGCTTGGAGGCTGAGCTGCAGCAAGAGCTAGACCAAGAGGACCGGTTGATTTTCGGCAGCCTGGCCAGTGTGATTGCTGTTTGCGGTGCAATGTGCCCAGCAGTGCTGGCGCTGTACCCAGCATTGGTAGATTTGCAGCTCCGAGCACTGGTGGCTGTTGACGGCGAGGTGAGCTGTTTGGGCTGGTGGGTGCTGGTGCATCTGCTTGTTCTCTTTCTCTTGTCTCTTTCGCCTGCCTGCGGACTGATGCGCGCCACACCCCAATTCCATGCGTTGCGTGTAGTTCGTATACGAATGCATCGAGCCGATGCTTTGCACGGCACAGGCGGCAGCTGCATCGCCGCACGTGACTGCACACATGCTGGCCAGCGGGGCAATGGAGGCCGTGCTGCAGCAGCTGGAGCGCTCAGGCGCACAAGGGGCAGAGCTGCTGGTGAGGTGTCTGGCGTCGTCACTTGCAGTGCTGACAGCTGCTGTGCGGCCAGGTTTCCGGGTCTCCTTGCAGACACTACCGCTTGTCTTGTGCTGCAGGGTGCTGCAGGGTCTTGTGGGGCAGTGGCCGGCTTGCTGGCTGCTGCGTATCAAGCACTGGTCTGCGCAGCTGACGATGTGCTGGCGGCGGGCAGCACCGCAGTCACAACTGACGAGCTGCAAGATGCACAGAGATCTTTGGCAGCGGTGGTGAACGGCATAAACGTCGAGTTGGGTGATTCAGGAGGTGACCAGGCGAGCGCAGCAGCAGCAGCAAAAGCACTTCGCAAGGAGGCGCAGCCTGCAGCTGGCCAGCTAGCAGCGGCGCTCCTGGTGCTTTGGACAGGCTCAGGGCAACGGAAGCAGGCTGCTCTGAAGCTGGCGCAGGCGTCAGCAGCGCGCAGCTGCGCTTACCTGTCCTGCTCAAATGTGTTGCACACAGGCGGCCCTGCGGCGGGGCAGGGTTTTGGCAGCAAGCGATGCTCCCAGTGCCACACCGCATACTATTGTGGCACTGCCTGCTCACATGCTGACTGGCGGCGGGGCGGGCATGCGCGCGTGTGCAGGGTGCTGGCGGGGGCACAGCAGGCGGCACAGCAACCGTAGGCAGACAGCAAGACGTGTGGGTCGCAACCCACGTCTCATGTTGCTGGCGTGTTGTATGCTTGAGTTTGTCTGTACAGAGCTGTTCCTGTCACCAGCCCAGTAATGCATGTTTGTGCGTTTGAAGTTGTAACATCAGGATCATGGCAAGTTTGTAAAGTTTTGTGGCGTGGCTTGATGTGGAGGGTGCAGTGCGCCCAATAGGAGCTGATTAGGAGCTGGAAGATTTCACGGATAGAACAGGCGAGCGGAATTGTACAATTTTGTCCCGCACCTGTCATGGACGCAATCCGCAGCTCGCGACATATCCATTGCACACTCCCTGAACGTGGTGGTTGCACACAACAGCAGCATGGCGTCATCTTTGAACTTCTCTTGCATCGCACTGCGCCCTCTATCTCATCGCCGGGCGCCCGCCGGGCCCAATGCCAGAGTCAGACTGACAGTGCGATGCGGAGCGGGCGATGGACAGGAGGGCCCTAAGCCAGCCGCGGCGCCGGCACCAGCACCGGCAGCGACAGGGGACGATGTCCCGAAAAAGCGGGGCCGCCCTGCCAAGGCCAAGGCTACCAAAGGTGAGGTGCAAAGGCTCTTGATTGATGGCAAGCAATCAAGCTCGCAACAGCAGCTGATGCGGGTCGTTTGCCTGTTTGGATGCAAATCACGCCGCCTTCCCTTGCTGCATTGAATTGTTGCAGCTGCAGCTGCGGCACCTCCGGCCAAGCCGAAAGCGCCTGCTGCCGCGTCCGCGAAAGCGCCTGCTGCCCCCGCCGCCGAGGCACCCGAGCCCCTAGCTGCAAAGCCCGAGCCCCTGGCTGCAAAGCCCACGCCCCCTGCTTCGGTTCAGCCCGTTTCAGAGGCTGCTGCTCCCAAGGCTGCTGCTCCCAAGGCTGCTGCTCCCAAGGCTGCTCCCAAGGCTGCAGCGCCGCCTGCTGCTGCAAGTGCGACAGGGGAGGTGGTGTTGGAGGCCAACGGAGGGCGTATCACCATTGCACGCACAGAGTACGTTGACAAGTCCTGAGCGCTGAGACGCGATTCGCAGCATTGCCACTGCTGGGCGGCAGCTCTCCACTCTCTTATCTCTGCTGTAGATCTGCCCTGTCACCTCGCACTGCCCCTGTTTTCCTCCTGTTTTTCGAGCTGCATCAGCACCGTTTTTGATTGCCGCCCTTGTCGTCCAGCTGCACCCTTCGCCCCTGAGTGAGGTCCTTGCTTTTTCCAGGAGCGGTCGCCACTACGGCGTTCCGTATCGCGTCCGTATGTCTTCTCACTGGCCCTAATGCTGGCACTGCGCTGGCTTTTTCCTGTACTGCTGGTCCCCCCCCTGCTGATGTACTTGAAGCAATGCAAGGAACAGTTGATAGAGCTCAGAACCACAAGTCAGCACCATGCGTACCATGCAAACAGTGGCGGGCAGACGGTGGCAGGCAACTGACATTCACCTGAGTCGCACCATGCAGTGCTGGGCAGGTCTTCTGGGCCATACCGCTCACCAGACACAGGAATATGGCATCAGTGCATGGCGGCCAATTTTCCAGTCTCGGCCAATCAACTTGCATCACATGAGGCTGGCAGATTGGGGGACCATTTCAGCCGCACATTGCACATCTCCTATGCCAACAAGCTCCATCCGATGCTTTCATGCTTTGCCCTGCATGCCCCTGTGCATGTCATTGGTCTGACTTGGGAAGCTACTGGTTGGTGACCTGGTGCTGCAGTGACCCTGGCTCAATAGTTGCAGGCGCGGCACGCTGCGCATTTTGTACATGTCGAATGTGGCAAGTGAAAGGAAAAGCAGCACCCAAATTCGGCACAAGGTAGGCAAGGAGCAATGACAGGCGGTGTATGAGGCGTCCACAGGGCCGGAGCAGCCGGTGCCCAAGGTGCGCCGGCTCAAGCCGCCGGCAACAGCTGCCGCTCCTGCAGGCACTCCTGCACGACTGCAGCCCAGGTGTCCACCCCTGGTTCCTCAGCATACTTAATTGCCTGGAGCCCCAGCTTCTCGGCAGCTCTCGCAGAGGTGCTGCCGATGCAAGCAATGGACATGCCGCGTGTCGCCTCTTCGCCCACGATCTGCACCCACGCCCTGCGCCACAACAACAAGCAACAAGATGGAAGCGGAGCGGGGAGAAAGGCAGACAGCACAAGGTTCAAAAAGCGATTGATGAGTGACTGCCTGAAGCCTGTGCACTCACACAAATGCAGGCCAGCATGCTGCACAACACACTGATTGCTGCGTCAATGCAGGCACGCCCAGCTGCAGCTGCAGCCAAGAGCTCAGAATGACTTGTCCCGCATTTGCAGCCGGGCAAAGATCCCTTTCGCCAAAGTCTTGTAGACTCGCTTACTTGATTGCAGATGGAGACCCGATGGTGACGACAGCGGCCTGCTTGGCTGCCGCCAGCTGGCCTTCATCGAGCTGGGAGACGGGCAGCGTGTCGTACGTGTTGAGTCGTAGCACTTCAAAGCCGCGTTCTGTCAGGCCCGACTGCTGGGCAATCGTGAGGGGGAGGGAGGGAGAGAGGGGGTGCACATTATGCATGAGGGGCTGTTGACCCTGCGGCGGCTCCACGGCAGCGAAGATACAAGGAGCATGCAACAAGTGCAGTTCTGCACCGGACGATGCTTTGCTGCTTGGCGGCGCATCATGATTGAGCACACAAATCGCAATTGAGCACACAACACAACAACACGATGCTGGGCAGCCGGCGAGCGCCCACCCAAGCAGGCAGGGCAAGGCCGGCAGGCAGGCAGGCTAGCCAGCCCACACACACAACAGTCTATCCGGAAAGCTAGGGGTTGTGCTCCACCCATGCTGGCAGCCCTCACCTGCAGCACTGTACTAGCTTTGTTCGAAGAGGGGTACAGGATGCGCATCGTGCCGCCCTCAATCACCGGCAGCTCGGGGCCAAAGTGCTCTGCATTCGCCTGCACAAGGGCAGGCGCAGCGGCAAACCACAGCGACGCTGGCAGTTGGCAGCCCAAACTGTAGGTCCCCATACAGCAGGCCATGTGCTGTGCAATACCAATACCAGAAGGCGATACAGAAGGCAGGCAGGCAGGCAGGCAGGCAGGCAGGCAGGCGCGCGGGCGGGCAGGCTCACCACAGTTGGCACAAACTGGGGCTCGGGCACGCCCTCGGCTACTGCCGCTGGCGTCTGGAACACACGGGCCGTGCCCTCGCCCACCACTGCCACGCGTACTGGGGGACGTCCGGCCGCTCGCCAGCCTGTCAGGAACACAGAGGCTGCTTCTGGGGAGGTGATGCAGACCCAGTCAAACTCCTGGTGCCGCTCCGCCAACACCTGCGCAACAGGCAATGAGTGGCGGCAGCAGGCAACGCATTGCAGTTGCTGTACGGATCGCCGGAACTCAGACAGCAAATCAACAGAAGACCTGCAAAGGGGCCCAACTGCGCTGTGGCGTGCAGCCCAAGCTACCTGCGGAAGACGGGCTTGGTCAGGACCTGCAGCCGTCTCCACCATCGGCAGCTCGAGGCAGCTGATGCCGCGAGACTCCAGCACCTTGCGAAGCGCATCATTCTTGCCCTGCTCTCGCGTCAGCACCACCTGTGCGGGAACTGTCGCTGCCATCACACGAGCTGCGGCATGGCGGCATGGCAAGCGAGCCGCGAGCGGCTTGGGAGCTGGCACTGCCGCTGCCCGGCTGCCGCCAGCGGTGGGCCGTTGTGGCAGCAGCTGCGGCGATGTCGCGATGGATGGACTGCTGGGGCGCGGCACTGCTGTCTGGCGTGCCAGGGAGGCCGCAGGGGCCGCTGTGCAAGCCGACATGGCCGACCGATAGCGTTACTAATTCCTGCGATGTGCTGGCGGTGAGCACTGGCAATGCTGCGAGGTTTGCAGACGGCTGGTAGCCCGCTGGTAGCTCAGTCATCATGATTTTTTTAGCTGACGTGGCAACGTTGCGAGCGAGTCACCCTGCACGCGGTGTTTGCTGATTGTCTCACTGCTGAGCAACCCCAGAGCCCACCGACACAGCGCTCGACATATGCGGGCCGCATGCCGCGCGATTTAACGAGATGTTGCGCTCCCTGCTCCCCGCCGCGGCCTCCCTGTATCGGGGACGCATTCCTGCACAGCCAGTGATACGCCAGCTCGTCAATTTGCGGGGCTGGGTGCCCGGCGGCGGCGGCAGCAGCGGCAGCTCCCAACATCGCAGTGTGTGGGGCGAAGCAGCAGCCAGAGATGAGATCGCGGACCGTGAGTCTTTCTACGACAATGTCGTGGAGACGTGGGCTGCAAAGGTGGGGACACGGGCACAGCAGACTCTGTGCAGCGGGATGGCAGGGGTCCTACGTGCAGGGCGGCCACCGACCCCTGTGCACTTAGATGCCCCGCCTCCACCTGTCTCTCTGCAGCCAGTGCGCAAGTTGACCCTGCAGAAGCTTCTCAACTTTGGACGAGATGCCTGGTGGGTGCCAAGCACATGGTGCAGTGCTGTTTGCGCAGGCTGGCGGCAGCCGCTCAGCCTTTTCAGGTGCTTGCCGCCGTGCAGGCAGGCAGGCAGGCAGGCAGGCAGGCAGGCAGGCAGCTCGTTGCGGCAGGCCGCTGCCCTGCCAACCGCCGCCTTCGTCTCTCCCGGTTCCCTGCCATTCGCATGCTGCTTGTTCCTTCTCAACTCTTACTTCTTCCCACACCTCCCTGCAGGTTTGACCAGAGCCGCGTGCTGGACAGCGCCCTCTTTGCGCAGCAAGAGCTGCCCAAGCGGCTGGCGAGGCGGCTGATGGACCTGCAGCTGCTTCCCTACATTGTGGTCCACAACCCAAACATAAAGAAGGTGGGTCGGCACGGCGCAAAGCATGTGATATCAATCCGCAGGCTGGCTGTGTGCCCAGACATCACTTCAACCTGCAACAGGGAGGTGTGGATGCTGAGGCTGGGGCTCGGCTGTGACAGTCATGCTGGAGAGTCATGCTGCCGGCCGCTCTCCTGTGCACTTGCTTTTCCTCCCCATGAATGTCCGCCTCCCCACCCTGCTCACAGGTGTACAACGCGTACTACCACGGCTTTGCCACACTCAAAGACCTGGGTCCCATTGCGGACATGCAGCAAAACGACCACTTTGTGAAGCTGCTGCGCCGCCTCGTGGACGAACACTGTGAGCAGCTGCTGGCGGGGAATGTTCCAAGGGAGAGGCTTGTTGGTGCATCCAGCTTGGGTTTGGCCCCTCAGCAGGAGTGCTCCAGCGGGTGGTAGAACAGCAGCAGTGACACATAGAGAGGGCAGAGCAGGTAGAGCAGCAGCAAGGTGGCGCACATGGACCGTGCCACGCTCCGTGACGCACGCCAACTGCTTTGAAATGCTGCTGCATGCTGCCTCGCTCCCTCCGGCACCGCTGCTTGGTGCCTGCTCACCTTCTCGCCCTGCCCCGCCCTTCTTCCTGCCCGCCTGCAGCCCCAATGCTGGATGCACTGGCGCAGGGTATGCGGGAGGTGCGCAGCAAGCCGATTGTGGGCGAGCAGCTGCAGGTGAGGGCAGGCTCCTGGCAGCTGGCGCGAACGTGCTTGCGCCGGTGCATGCTTTACTGCCCTGCTGTGGTTGGCGACGTCGAGGCTTTGTGCATGCACGGCTGCGGCGGACCTGCTGTGGTTGGCGAGGCGGAGGCTCGTATTCTGGCCTTGCAGCTGGTCAGCCCATCGCTCAGCGCCCACCCGCCCTGCACCTGCAATCTGTGCCGCCGTGCCTCACGTGTTCAACCATGTGCCCACAACACTCACTTCCCTTCCCTGAGCAGCTGGATGGCTTTCTGGAAAACATGCTGCGCAGCCGCATTTCGAGGCGTGTCATGGCGGAGCAGCACATCAACCTGACCCACCAGCGGCCGGGATACATTGGTGAGGGGTTGAGGGCAAGGACTGGTCACACTGCACGTGCACACACACATGCACATGCACTCGTACATAAAGCACACAGACATTCAAGCAAAGCACAGATAGCATGCAGGCCGGCAGCAGTGGCTGGGCCGCGTCTCCTCTCGCCCTGCATCAATGCGGGTGACGGTGCCTGCTTGGCTGGCTTACAGATGCACTGTTCTGCAGCTTGCATGCTTCAGGCTGCTCCCCTTGCTTTGTGTGCTCTTGCCATGGTCCTTGCTCGCCCTGCACCCTCCAACCTCACCCGTGCGCCGCTCCATCTCGCGCCCTGGCATGCTGCAGGTATCGTGTGCACCCACCTGAACCTGGCAGATGCAGTGGATTTCGCCGCCACTCGCTGCAAGCAGGTGGGGGGTGGCTGCAGCCTGCTGGCTGCTGCCTGCCTGCGGAGCGGCCGGGCATAGGAGGGGCACGAGCACGCTTGCCTGTGGTCCCTTGCCACTTGGCTGTTCTGCTCATTGCTTGCGACACACCACACGCGCAGGCGTTTGTGGAACACTACGGTGTTGCTCCTGATGTGTTTGTGAGCGGGGACACAAGCCTCACCATACCCTACATCCCGGCACATCTGGACTATATGCTGTATGAGTGAGCTGCTTCTTGTTTCCATTCTTCGGAACAGTGGCTTGCCTGCTCGGTGCTTGTAGAGTGTATGTCTCCAGTTTTGCCTTCTCCCCTGGCTGTGTCTGCTCACCTTGTCGTTAGCACCTGCCCCAACTGCCGCCCCTCTGGCCAGCCCCACGCACGCTGTGCTGGGCCTGCACTTTGCATTGCTTCTGTCCCCCGTCCCTGGCCTGCTAAAGCCCGTTCCTTGGCTTGCCCCCCCCACAAAACCGTGTCTGCGCAGGCTCCTCAAGAACTCTTCTCGAGCGGTGGTGGAATACCACCTGGGCCTGTCCCGTACCTCCCTTGTTGACCCTCTGGCCGCACACCGCCGCTCTCAGCTGCCGCCAATACACGTGCGGCTGTGCGGCGGCGAGCAGGACGTGACAATCAGGTGGGCGACTGCCTTGGTTTTAGCCAGCCAAATTCACAAAGCAGCAGCGGTGGGCCACCTGCATCAGCTTGAGCCACTGGGCTGGTTTTGCATGTGCTCCATCCACCCCTGCTGCCTCTGCCTCACCCCTGCTGCCCCCCTGCAGGCTGTCGGATCAAGGTGGCGGCATCGACGACAGCGACATGTCTGCTGTGTGGCAGTTTGGGTGGTCCACAACAACCCGCAGGCAGCGCCCCAAGCCCGCCTACGGCCTGGCCCAGCAGCTCAACGGGCAGCAGGGCGGCGGCCAGCCCGTGAGGCGAGCCTCGTCTGAAGAAGCGGCAATCCTGGGTGTGGGCGAAGGGTTGGGCCTGGATACTGCACCTCCAGGCGTCTCGTTTGGCGCCGCCGTTGGGGCCCTGGAGAGCGGCATGGGTGGCGGCGGCATGGGCGGCGGCGGCATGGGCCGCTTCCGCATTGCAGGCGAGTGGCGCCTGCCTGTTGCGCCTGCCTGCGTGACTGCACTTTTGGGAGGCGTGCAAGACAGATGTCCAGATGCATCTGGTCATGCTTGCTGGACGAGCGCCCTGGCGATTCTGCTGCAGTGACAGTTGAAGGCGTCAAAAGGGCAGGTTGATTTGCCTGCTGCCCCATGCTTGTGCTGACAGGCTGGTGCCGGTGTGCCGCCGCCTCGCAGGTTTGGGCTTTGGCCTGCCGCTGAGCCGCCTCTATGCTCGATACTTTGGGGGCGACCTGCGGCTGGTCAACATGCCAGGGTGCGTGCCTCGTGCTGTACAGCAGCTGCAGCACCACACACAACGTTGTACTCTGCTGCGGTGCCTAAACTGGCCGCTAAAGTCGCCGCCGTTGCGCCTGTAGCTGCTGTAGCTGATGCCGTTGCTGCAAATGTGGCCGGCGCTGTTGCCGCCAGCGTCGCAGCTGCTGCTGCCCTGCTGGCCCTGCTGAGGTACAGCCTGCTGCCTTGCTGGTACTGCCGCAGGTACGGTGTTGACAGCTTCCTGACCCTGAAGCGGCTCGAGGATGCCGAGTGGGAGGAGTCTCGAGCTGAGCTGCAAACAGGCATGCTGCACACAGGCGTTGTGCACGGCGCGTGACGCTGTGCCGTGCTGAGGCACACCAGCGGGTTTTCCTGCCAATTGGCAGCCCGTTTGCACCGTTCTGCTTGTACAGTCAATTTTGTCGCGCTGTCATTTCTGGCGGCGGACGGCTTCCTGCCATTTTTCCCTTGCTTTTTGTAGCGTTCTGGTAGTCCCCCTTCCTGTAGCGAGGTTGTTTCCTTACCCACGGAGCTGACTGTTTCAGATGATCTTAGGCGCCCCATCACTCTCTCAATCAACTTGATATCTGAACCCGGGATTCTAAGCCCCAACCGACATGTAGCGTGCCTGCCCAATTTGACGCTTACTTCTGCGTTTGTTTCTGCTGAATTAGCTTGTCTGTCTCTCTTTAATTAATCCCAGTAGCGCAACGTCACAGCAGCAGTGGCAATGGGCTATGTACGTCGTTTTTGCGGTGCAGGTTCTCCGTCCCGCCGCCGCCATCTTCACGGCAGTGTGGACGAACGCAGCGCGACTTTCGAGTTGAACCTGACGATATCGCTGTGCGTTCAGCGGCTAGCTCAAGCGCTTTGGTGCGACAACAACAAACAACGCAACTGCTTGCGCACGTTTTGCTTTTCGGGAGACATGACGCGACCAAAGGCTCAGAAGAACAGATCGCGGGCAACAACAGCAGCAGACGGCGGTGGCTCTGCACCGGCAGGGCACCAGCAGCACGCAGCAGCACAACAGCAGCAATATGGAGCCGGAAGACGGCGGCCGGACGGCGTGGCGCAACCAAGCGCGGGAGCGGCGGCGGCGGCGGCAGAGCTCCCTGAGGTCGACGAGCTGGAGCGCAAGCGGATGCAGGTTGCAGAGGAGCTACGGCTGGTGGAGAAGCAGGCAAGCATTGGATAGTGTTGGAAGCAGGAAGCGAACACGCTCTGCCTCTGGGTCCCGTGCTAGCGCAACTGCCGGCGGCATGTGTTTGCCTGCCGCCTGTAACCGCACAACCCGCCTTCTCTCTGCCGCAGATATTCGACCTCGAAACAAACTACTTCCAGATCTCCTCGGCCATGGGCAATGCTGTACGGGGATACGAAGGCTTTCTGGGCGGCAGCAAGAAGTCCGCGGCGGCACCGGTGCAGCCCGAAGAGCGGCTCTTCTCCTGGAGCAGCTTGACGGGGCAGCTGGGCGGAGCACATGCGGAATAGCGGCGCAGCACAGCGCAGCGCAGCGCAGCGCAGCGCAGCCACTGTGGAGTCCAGCGGAACCTGAAACTTGTCAGTGGCGGGCGGCTGAGCTCATTGTTATCAGCCAGCAATGGGGCAACAGCAATTGTACAACAAAGCAACAAACGCAAACAAGCATCAAAAGCACGCTTGGTTCTGAATGCACGGCAGAGCAAAGCCATTTGTCTCCAGGTGGCTCTTTCATCCTCCAGATTGACTGCTTCCTGTGCACCTCCCGCTCTGCCAGTTTGCAGCTGTAAAAGACACGCCTGACAGCCCAAGAATTGACACTGACCTTAGCACCGGGCCGTCGCTGTGAACACACACGGCGTCCCCTCGGCTGCTGGGTTGGCCCCTCAAAGGCGGCGGGGATGCAGGGGTGAAGAGACGTCGGTGAGCTCGGTGAGCGCAGGCGGGGAGGTGAGCCTGCAGCACAGGGGTGCGAGCAGCATCGGACAGGCAGCACATGAGGTTGCGGTTGAAGGCAGTGTTGAAGGGGGGAGAGTGGCTGGTGCTAGCTATCTAGCCAAAGAGCTGCAGCGAGCAGGCCGAATGTGCAGGATATGACATGTGCGTTTTGCGAGTGCGAGCCACCTTACTTGCGGCATAGCTGGTTTATTGCATGCCGGCAGCACACAGTGCACAGTACACTCGCTTCTGTGCTTTTGCGGCAGCAGCAGCCTGGAGGAGCACACCTCGGCCCTGCTGCACCCTTGGCGCCAGCTGCACCGCCGCTGCATGCACCAGGCCCATGCACACCTGCGAGCCGCCCAGCTGCCTCCATCCGGGGTCAGAGGCAGCGCGGTGCCGCCAGTACCTCCAGCTTCCACATCAGCTCCTCCGGCCATGTTGTTCAGGCTGCCTTCCTCCTCACCACCACCCATGCCAGCTCTCGCGGTGCCGCTCCCACCACGGCCCCTCTCCTTTGCCTTGCTGCCACTGGCGGAGGGGCTGGCATCAGAGCGGGGCAGCAGCGCCTCACGCAGGGCGGCAGCCTCTGCTCGATCGGCATCTGTGCCGCTAACAGGCAGGTACTCTCGCATGATGCTCCTGGCAGGGGCAGGCGGGGAGGGGGAAGAGAGAAAGAAATGATTTGGGTTGGGATAGGGACAGGTTGAGGAGGGACTGAGGATGGGGCGAGCAAATGGGGAGGCAGGCAGGTTGGACAGGGAGCTGGTGAGAGTGGCATGGGTGACACACAGCAAGGGGGTGACACAGCAAGGCACGCAGGCAGACAGGAACATGCGCCACCTGATCTCCAGCTGCATCTCTCGCCTCAGCTTCCAGCGATACACAAACAGACCGGCCACTGTTGAGAGGGAGGGAGGGTCGAGCTAGATGAGATGCAGGGGCAGGAGGGCACCGCTTGGTGGCTGCATGGTCCAAGTCAGGACAGCGGTACTCTCTTTGGCAAACGCCTCCCGTCCAACCATCATCCGGAACTTTATCAACCTCCCTCCCTCTTCACTCGAGCACTCACCTGACACAGCCACGACCGAGGCAACGATGAGCATTGCAATCAGCCAGGCAGGCAGCCGGCTGGGGCTGAGGGAGTTGGGGAGGCACATGCCTGGCGCGCCCTGGCCGCCGTGCTGCAAGGGCAAGGCAGGGCGGGGCGGGGCGGGGCGGGGTGAGTTGAGTTTCCAGCACAGAGGCAAGTCAGACAAGCTGCTTGTCGATGCTAGGGAAGGGGCACTGGCAGCTTGTGAAGGCATTGGCACTGCCCACTGCTCCTGAAGTGCAGTGCAAGCTGCTTCATGAGCACACAGCAGGGTGCAGCGATGAGCACAGCACAGCACAGCACAGCACAGCACAGCACAGCACACCAGAGTGTACCCCTTGTGGCATTCGCAGCGGTAGGAAGCGGGTGTGTTGACGCAGATCTGGTCGTATCCGTCTATCTTCAGCGCACACTCATCTACGTCTGCGCAGTCCCGTCCATCTCCCTCGTACCCTGCAGAGGCAGGTGCATGGGCAGCCCGCGATATAGCAGCTGAGTGAGTGAGCGGCGTGGGTGTGAGACAGGGCCAGGCGCAGCAGGAGGCCACTGAAAAGGCCAGCAGAATTCACAATCCGAGGACTCAGCGCAAAGAGTGTTGAGTCGTCAGGCATGCTGGCAGCCAGGCACGAGGCCTCTGCCACTTTTTCCACAGCGTGTTAGCACCGGTGCCTGTTAGACCGAACACACCTGGCGGGCAGCGGCACACATAGCCGCGGAAGGTGTCCACACAGGCGCTGAGGTGGCGGTCGGTGCCGCCGCGCCAGCAGCCGTCTGCGCCGGACGAGCAGTCGTCGACGTTGAGGCCTCCAGCCAGGCAGACAGAGGGCTCGCTGGGAGGGGCGGGAGGAGACCAGGAGGCCCGTTGAGAGGAAAATCGAAGAAAGAACATGGGGCCACACTGCTACCTTCAAGTGCATGCGCCCAACCACTCAGGAAGTAAACCGAATTTGGAATTTGGAATTTGGAATTTCCCCCAGCAATGGCACCAAACAGCATGCAGAGCCAGCCTGCTTGCTGATGCTGCCTGCTCAGCGCAGCCGCCGCTCACGTGCCCTCCGCGTAGCCGGAGCACAGCGCGCGCAGCACCGCGGGCGCCGTCAGCGAGCCGCGATACTGGTCTGTGTTGATGACCAGGGTGGGCAGCAACAGCACGCGCCCGCGCCCGCTGTGCTCCTCATCCAGCTGCTTGGTGCGCTGGGCCTGCAGGGGCAGGCGGGGAAAGGGCGTGCAGCAAGTTTGTGTGCTTTGGCTGGAGGCATGTCAGCACCACTGCATGCTTGCGTTGCTGCCCTTCCTTCTTGCACTTCTTGCACTGTTGCGGGGCAGCTCGAACATCCTTGGAGGGCTCAGCATGCGTCGCCCCTGCCAACACACCTCCATCAAGGGATGAGTGGTGTCGGTGTTGGAGGGCCCCATGCAAGCGTTGACCGCCGTCACATCGACCCCTTTAGCCCTCAGCACCTCCTCGGCGCATGCGGTGTTGTAGCGGCCCGCCGCCATCGTGCAGCTGGCGGCAAACCCTGCAGCAGCAGGATAGAAGGAAGAGGAAACGAAAGCAGAAGGAAGACGGATGAGTGCCTGGTCTTGCGAAGCAGCCAGCGGGCTGCGCCTTCAGCAGCTGCCGCCGCAGGCTGCCCACAAACCGCGCCCTTCCAGCCGTCAGCACACCAGGATCAGAACAGGGGCTGCACTTAGCCGCCCACCTGCTGCATAGTCCCACCACTGCCAAGGCTCCTGCTGGCTCTGGTTGAGCACCTGGTAGGCACAAAGGTGGCGCTTGTTCTGCTCCACAACCTGCCAGTCAAGGGCAGGAAAGCTTCACACGGCTGGTGAGAAAACCCGGCAGCACAGTTTTCTGCACGAGCAGCAGGTGGGGCGGGCTGCAGGCAGCCCAGGCAGTGCCACTGCCTCCAGACCTGTGCCTGCCACTGTAACAAACCCAAAACGCAGGGCGTTTGCCACGCCAGCCGCCGTTTTGGCTGTTGCCAGGCAGCGCAGTGATGTGGAGGTGACACAGGCGACAGCAGTGACGAGAGAGCGGGCTCGGCTTGCCTGCGCCCCGTTGTAATGCCGTGCGTACCGCACTGGTACCGTGCTGACTGAGCAGTACCGCCCTCGATGGATGCAACTGGAGTCGCAGGCCGAGGGGGTGGAGAATTGAGGGCAGGGCTGTGTCATGACGTGCGGCGTGAACTGCGCTGAGTGTTCCTGCGGGTAGCAGTGCGGCAGCAGCAAGATTTGGGGGGATCGAGCATGAGAGGAGCTGCAGGATCGGACCAGGACCGGCAGCGATTAGGGGGACATCTGTGCTTCATTCCTCGGGAAGCCTTTATTTAAGGCAGCCGTGACCGATCGGCGCCGCTTGCGGTCCTCAGCAGCAGCACGGCCGTGCTTACCCGCTCCAAAGCTTCAGCTGTGGCTTTGAAGGCAAGAAGGAAGGCGCGTGTCGAGTTGCAGGCCTGGCCGCAGGCATCCTGGGTGGTGAACCAGAGCTCCCACTCCACCCTGCACCATCGCAGGGCTGTTTCATTTTCAGCCGGGCTTGGAAACTCGTCAGCCGTAACAGCTGCCAGTCGCCAGTGCCAGCAGCCGAACAAGAGAGAGAGGAGACATTGCAGGCAGGTGCAGCCGTGCCCGCTGGCCGACGCAGCAACAACCTGCCACAGCGGGCGCTTGGCTGCAACGCCTGTTTCTCCGCGCCACCTGCCCCGTCCTGACCGCTTGCCTGTTGTCTGGGTGAGCAATCGACTCACTCCAGTCCAGCTCTACCTGCACCTCTGCTGGGGCACCCCCGCCACTGCCGCCACCCTGCAGCGCCGCCTTGATCTTGTCACCGGTGCCCTGCACAGCAGGCCCACGATCTTGCGAGGTGAAACACGATTCAAGGTATGCTGACAGTCAGAAAGACGCGGCTTGGCCTGCTGCTCTTCGCCCTGCGATGTGCCACCTGGCTGGCCGGCTGGCAGTTTACTCTTGGCAGGTGTGGGATAGGGTCTCCTCCGCCAGTCAGTACAGCTGTGTGTTTGACCAGCTGGCGGCAGATAAGGCAGGATTGCTTAAAGTTCAAGCTCACACACGTCCTGCTGCCAACCTTAGTGACCAATAAAACTGGGATCTGGATTTCTGGCACCAGCGCCGCCACTTCGGGTCGATCCTCGGGCACAGCCATCGTCAGCAGCGGCTCCTGCACACCACAAAGCCAGATGGAGGCAAGCTCGGCTTGCGGCAGCGTTGAATGGTGCGTTGGTCAGCGCTTGTCCTGCTGCTGCCGCTGCTGTTGGTGCCAGTGGCGCTGCATGCATGCCCCAACGACTTTCCCAGGCTATCCCAAACGGCAAAAGCAAGCCCAGCCAGGTGCATGTTCCGTACCTCTGTGTGATCTGTAATCAGCAGGGCAGAGGCGCCCGCCCGTTGGGCATACCGAGCCTTCTCCACAAAGAAGCAGTCTGCAAAGAAAGAAAGAAGAGGAAGTAGATGAGAGCAGTGCATGGGGATGAGCAAGGTGCGTTAATGTCGCCAGGCCAGGCAGCTAGGGTGGACCATCTACCAAGCCAGCCAGCCGGCCTGTGCATCGCAAGCTTCTTTCTTTGCAGGCACACGAGCTGTAAACACAGGATAAGCAAGCTCTGAGCGAGCCAGTGACTATGCAACACTCACCCCCTCGGTCCACCAACAACACAATGGGCAGGCCGCTCGGTAGCGGCGCCAGCGGCGGCGCAAACTCGCGGCAGCCCTGTGCGTTGCTGGAGTCGAAGACGACGGCGCCGCTGAGAGTGCCTCCATACAGCGGCACTCCAAACTGCAAACAACACAAGTGGCACAAGATGACAGAGTCACTGGTTCTGCAACAGGCGCAGGCGGGGTGTTGCCGTCAATCCAGGGAAGACAGCGCAGCGCCCCTCGCAAGCAGGTGGGAATGCCAGCGAGCCCTCACGTCGCCGACTGCCGTGTCAATTGAGCCTGCGATGGCCGGATGCCGGATGCGCATGCTGCCCTTCTCCACCACAAACGAAGCGCCGCGGGCGGCAGCGGGTGCCGCCAGTAGGCTGAGTGCCAGCAGGCTGGCAGCCAGGAGCGCTGCAGTGGATGCCTGGCGCATGACTGCCACGTGCTGGCCTGCAGCGATCGTCAGGCTGTGCGCGAGCCGGGTGGTGGCGATGGAGACGGCTTGTAGGGCTCCAAGGCTGTCCTGAGTGGAGCTGCTATTGAGCAATGAGTCGGCAGCCTTTGATCGGAGGAAATGCAGCTTGGCTGGCAGGAAAGCAGGGCCAAACTTCTTTTCCTTCGTTCTCCTTCACTGCTGCCTCCTGCCCATACCTGCCTGCAACCAAGCCTCGGCACTTGGGCCAGGCGGGCAGACTGGCCGAGTGGCTCGGCGGCACGAGCGGCTGAAGGGGATCGGCCACTATGCCCAGCCATCGCAGTGTAAGCAAGGGTGCGTGAGAATTGACGCAACCGCACGTGGATGTCGGCACTAGGCGGCGGCGGTGGCCGCAGCAGGCAGAGGCAAGGCTCGTTCCCACGTGTTCCAGTGCTGCTTGCAGGCCCGCAGCGCACGCCTGGCAGAGGCATGTGCAGATCCAAGGCAGGCAGGCAGGCAGGCAGGCAGGCAGGCAGGCAGGCTTTTGAGACTCATTGGCGGTGCCACTGCTGAGCAGAAGTGTAAGATGCAGCGGTCAATCGAGCCAGCTGGTTGTGTGTTGATCAGCCAAGCGCTCACGTTGTTGTTGTAAGCCTGCAGGAGCTGTGCAGCTCGATTGATGAAAACCTCCCGCCTACGTCAACGTTTGGATTCATCTTTATGGCGGCTGCCCATAGCTTTCATTGGCGACATGGCAAGGCGCCACAGGACCATGCGGCTCTCAAGGCCGGCAGAGAAACTACCAAGAACGAGGTGGAGCGACCCTCCAATTCTCCTTTGAACAAGTGGCTTAAGGAAGGAGCTCAAGCTGTTGCGCGAGCAGGCGGCAATGAAGACGGCACACCAACTGGCGGAGTTGCGCGTCGCGGTGGCGCTGCTAGACCAGGCGCCAGCGCGCAAGCAGGAAGCAGCAGCAGCAGGAGCAGAGCCCTGCAAGCTGTGCCGCTATGGTGCATCTGGCGGCTGTGCCTTTCACGGTTGGCTGGGCTGTTTGACGCACAGCACTAGTTTCAGACCAGCAGCGCCCTGCAAGCCGGTGCAAGTCTGAGGTAACGCTGTGCGTCAAACAGCCCAGCCGACCACAATGCCCGCCGTCAGCTGCTCCTGCTGCTGCTGCTGCCTACTTCCGCGCTGGCGCCTAACTAGCAGCGCCACCTCAATGCGCAGCTCCACCAGTTGCTGTGCCGTCGCCTTCGAGCTGCTTGCTTGCGCAACAGCATGAGCTCCTTCGTTGAAGCCACCTGTTCAAAGGAGTCTTAGAGTCGTTCCATCTCAATCTTGGTTGTTTCACTGTCGGCCTTGATAGCGGCATGGTCCTGTGGCGCCTTGCCATGGTCATTAATGAACGCTGTGGCAGCCGCCATCGAGCTGAATCCAATGTTGACATAGGCGGGAGGTTTGTGTCAATCCAGATGCACAGCTCCTGCAGGCTCCCGGCGACGAAGTGAGCGCTTGGCTGACTCACCGCGCAACCAGCTGGCTCAATTGACACGTGCATCAAACGCTGCTGCACAGCAACGGCGTCGCCAACTGCTCAACCCCCAGCAGGCATGCAGCAGCGACGCCGGCATCCACCCCTCCAGCACTGGTGTGTCGGCTTTTGTGCAGCTGTCGCAGGCATTTACAAGCAGGGGCACGCGAGGGGATTGTTTGCAGGCAGGGTGCGGAGATAGTGGGTCAAGTCAGAGAAGCGGTACACATGGGACCAGAAGTACTTCTAGAAGCTAGTGTACAGCACACACAATGAGCAGTACTGCAGCTGCAGCCTGCAGGGAGACGGAAAGGGGCGCGTGTACGGCGCCAGGGCTGCGTTTACGGCATCCATCGGCGGCCAGCAGCAGCCGACACACCAACGAGGTGGTAGGACAGCAGGGGGTTGAAAGAGGGAGCAGGGGGTGGCCGAGGCAGCGGGCTGCACGTTCGTTGTGGCTATGTGGCATAGGCATCACCGCATGCGTTGGAGGGGCGAATTGGGAGGGGTATTGGCATGTCAAAAGCATGCATGCAAGTATCCAGAGAGTCAGGACGGGGGAGTTGGCATGCTTGTGGGAGGGGGCACGAGCGCCCAACAGAGGACAGACGTTTAAAATTTTGGGCAGGAGGAGAACACTGAGTACAGGGTGGCAGAGCGATGCGTGCGTTGAATATTGCAGCCGCACCGCTTGCAGTGGAAAAATGGACAGGGCATAAAAGGGGGGAGGCCATGAGTGTAACGGGAACTGAGAGGGTTTGCTGCCAGGGTGTGCTTGTCGTAGTGGTGCGGCTGCTATGCCGGGAGGGTGCTAAGAGGGTAGTTGGATGCGTGGTGATCACTCAGGCATAGGAAGCTGGAGGGGCGGAGCTGCTGCAAGCACGGCAGTCGGTGCCACTGCCGCCGCCCTCTTCTCCCTGCCAAGCCTCTGCCCGCACCACTGGATTGCGGGGAGTAAGTAGTGCCGCCGACTGGCTGGCGGTGCTCTGCTGCTGTTCAGTACAGCAGCCCTTGCTGGCGCAGCAGGGCTGCCACATTCCAGTCCAGGCTGAAGAGGAGGTCTAGTTCGAGCGCTGACAGGGCTTCTGGCAGCACCTGTGTGACTTGGCAAATGAGGCTGCGGTTGGGGATCTGTGTTCGGATGCCACACAGCTTGGCAACCATCCACAGCGCTGCAGAGGCAGGGCAGGGGGCAGTCGTGGCAGCCGGTCAGGCGCAGCAGGGGAGGGAGGAGGCAGGCGCAGGCAGCACTCTGTGGCGTTAGATGAGCCACACTGACGCATCGCGGTGCGCAGGCTGGCTGGCATGGCAGGGGAGGGCGGCGCCGGCTCTCACCAGCTGCTAGGTACGACCAGAGGTGGGGGTGGGCGGCGTTGAGGCAGGGCGCGAGGTCGAGTCGCACTGCTGCAAACTCGCGCATCACTGCCAGCGCGCCCAGCAGCACGTCGTCGCTGATCTTGACCAGCGGCTGCAGGCGCACCAGGTGCTGCCGCCATGCCTGCGAGCGGGTGAGTGGGAGGTGAGGAGGTGCGCGCGTGAAGTGGATGTGAGGGTGGGAGCCAAGAGGTCAATAAGCAGGCAGGCAAGCGATTCTGGGTATCAAGGCACGAAACAGGAGCGAAGAAGCATGTAAGGTGTCCCAGGCCGTGCAAGCAGCTGGAGGGGCAGGGGCGGCCGCGTGTTGCTTCGCCTTCCATGCAAGCGGCGGCACTCGAGAGTGGCACAGGCACAATGCAGTGGGTACATTGCAGGACGCGTTGTGCAGCTCTCACCTGTAGTGCATACAGCAGCGAGGTCTCCAGCGAACCAGGGAGCGTGCCGGGCACGCTTGGCGAAGCGCGCCGCCTAGGTATGCTGCCACACTGCGCTGGGGGTGTGGAGGGGCTGGCCACCTCCAGGGCCTCCTGCTGTGCCGTGAGCACGGATTGGGAGCAGTGCTGCTGGTGCTGCTGGTACTCCATCTCGTCTGCCTCACAAGCAGCGACGTCTGGAGAGGGCAATGCGGTGCCGCAAGTGAGCGTGAGTTTTGACGGCGGCGCCGCGGGTTCGTCGAACACGAGCTGCCTGCGTGCTTCCGGCGCCTGCGGTCGAGGGATATCGCACAGGTGCTTGAGCGGCGTTTTGGGAGGCTAGGAAGGCTGGACTCAGCGGCTGGCACAGCCCTCGAGGCAGCAGCATGTGGGTCGCTCACCCTGCCGCGGCGCTTTCCCGGGCTCTTAACGCTCGGTGGTTGCAGCCCAAAGGCCGCCCTTCGCGTCTTGGCAACCATGTGCGCGGCGGAAGGCAGGCAGGCACGCTGGGCGCAGTTGCGAGCAGGCCAGCGTGGTTTGTGGGCAGCGGATTGGACGAATGCGAATGTGAATGTGGGTGTGCCGAGCTAAGCGTTTTGACTGGCACCGTTTCACGTACATTCACAAACTTTTCATGGCGGGCACAATCGCCGCCGCGCGTTACCGCATGAATCCCACCTGATTTGCCATCAGTTACACAGTCATACGATTGAAGCAACCGTACAAACGAAGTCAGAACACTGCGAAACACACCAAACGCACACAAACCCAGTCGGCCACTGCGAGGTTCTCATCCTCAGGGCTGCGCCGCCTTGACCGGCGGCGGCACCGCACCAATCGCTGCCAGCTGCGTCGCCTGCTGCAGCGACAGCCTGTTGGCAGCCAGCAAGCGGTGCTGCTCGGCCAGCCAGGCCGCCAGCGGCACCCAGCGCTGCCGCTGCTGCTCGTCTTGGATCCAGGCAGGAGCCTGGGCTGCCGCAGCGGCAGCAGGGCCGGCCGCCAGCAGCAGGCGGCAGTGTCGGTGCTCAGCCTTGAACGCAAGCAGCTCGCTCAGCTGTCGGTCCCAGGCGTCCTCTGACGCACAGCGATCAAAGGAGTCTAGCCGTACCTGCACAACGGCAGCAGGAGGGTTGGTATGTGCGGGTGTTTGGGAAGGCAGAAGGCCAACACACCACCACACAACCACCACACAGATGGGGCAGTGGTCAAGGCATCACAGCCACGCAGTCGCACAGGCACACCCCCAATCTTGCCCACTGGCGCACACAAAGTGCTGCGGCGGAAGTACATCACAGCAGCAGTACAGTATATGGTACCGCACCCCACCTGCAGCGGTGCCAGCGCGCGTATCCGGCGCAGCGGCAGCCAGCCCAGGGCGTGCAAGCCTCGCTGGTGCTGCAGCCACTCCCAGAGCTCGCTGCCGCGCTGCAGGGGGCGCGGTGCATCGGCCAGGCGGCCACACCACTCCAGCCACTGGCCCTCACTCATGCCATAGACCTCTTCTGACAGCACCCAGGTGATGCCTATGGGGCCGCAGCAGGGGAGGCAGGCAGGGAGGGAGGCAGGGGACGTAAAACGTGAGGGCTTAATCATACCGGCCAGCAGCGGAAAGATCTGCAAGCTTGAAGAAGTAAGCGACGGGCCGGCAGCGGCAGGACAGGTGCAGAACAGCAGGGAAGCACAGGGTGCCAGGGGCCCCATCAGTGCGCAAGGAGGCTAACAGATTATGGCCCTCGCTGCACACACATCATGCAGGACCCCGCCTCCTTCTATCCTCCCTTTACTCGGCCCCAGAGCCACCTACCCAGGAAAGCCATGTAGCGGAGCTGGCCGCCCGAGAGCTTCCCCTCAGCAAACAGCGCCTGCTGCGTCTGCACCCAGCGTGCCGCCCGTAGCCGCGTGCTGCCAGGGATGCACTCCATGTCAACCTGCTGCTGCTGCTGCTGTTGCTGCTGCTGCTTGCCGTCAAGCACAGCAGAGAGCGTGGCAAGCTTGCTGCCCCCACTCTGCTCTGCAACTGCAACTGCAGTGCGGGCCGGGGCCTCTGATTGTCCAGCCGGCAGCGGCAGCCTGCCGCCGTTTGTGCCAGCCGCCGCCGCAGCTGCAACCGCCGGCCGCCGCTGCTGCGCCAGCAGCTGCTGCTGCGTGCGTGGGTCGAGCGTGATCTGCGAGCCTTGCAGCAGTGCTGCCGCCGAGTGTGCCAGTGCCTGCCACTGCACGGGTGTGTAGGGGTCAAGCTGCACCCCCGCCAGCTGCAGCATCAGCGCCAGCTCACCAGGCAATTGCTGCGCCCGCCAGCGCCGCAGCTGCCGCGCGATCCAGAACCGCAGGCCGGGCTCAGAGCGGAGGTCTGCCGCCGCCAGAGCACTGCGGCGCGCAAGCATCTCGGCTTGCAGCCGCTGCCTGGCCGCCGACACCGCCGCCCCTTCGCCACGCCGCCGCCCGCCGCCGCTCAGAACCTTGCCATGCTCCGTGCCTGCCTCCCCTCCCTCTCCCTCCCGCTGCTCCTCCTCCTCATCAGACGAGTCACTGGACTGCTCCCCCTCGGGCAAGCCGCCATTGACGCTGCCGCCGCCGTTCGTGCGTGCGCCTTTGGGTCGGCCTCTGAGGGAGCGACCCAGGAAGTGGTGCCGTGTGGGCTGCATCACGTTGTGCCGCTCTATTAGATACAGCAGCCGGCCAAACCACGCCATCCACTGGCGGTCAGCAGGGGCGCCGTCCTGCGTGCGGTTTTCCATGACGAGGGAGCGAGGGCAAGAGAGGTTTGTTACCAAGGGGGAAGGGTTGAACAGGCTTCAAGGGGTGAAGAGGCGTGAAGGCAGAGAGGAAAAGACTGAGAGGGAGACCAAACAACAGGACAAGCTTGGCACCCCCTGCCGCCATGTGGTTGTCAGACCGGCACACAAGCCAAACCAGCTTGGCACAGCAGTCAGCACTGCTAAGTACCCCCGCCCCGCTCACCGGCGCATCCCACAGCATGCCGATGGCGTCAAACCGCGACAGCGCTTCCGCCGGCAGCAGGCCCCTCGCTCGATACTCCCGCTGCAGGGTGGTCCACAGAGCCAGCTCGCGAGCGGTGATGCCGCCGCGGGCACCCCAGTCGGAGCCCAGCCAGCTGAAGGGCTGCTGGTTCTCGTTGTGCCAGATGATCCAGTCCACCAGCTGCACTCGCGCGGGCGGGGACGCACAGGGAACGTGTTTTGCAATCGCACTACACTGCCCAATCAACAGTGTGTGGGCAGTGTTTGGGCAGCACCATCAAGCCCGCCTCAGGGTGCAGACACACATAGCGCAGCACAGATTCGAGGCGCGTCCCGTCGGCCTCCAGTCAAGCTGGACGCCCGCTGCTTCTAGTAAGATTTGACACAGTCCTGCACTCGCGCCACAGCGCACCTGGTCGAAGCGATGCTCCCACTCTTCAGTCATCTGTGCCACCTCGCCAAACGCAAAATCCATGGACTGCAGAATGCTCAGCCGCTCCTCACTGCGGCAAGGCAGCAGGCAAGGCACGTGAGCAAGGCAGCACACAGGGCAGCAGGCAAGGCAGCATATGAGCAAATGAGCAAGACAGCGGCAAGGGAGCAAGCAAGGGCATCACTTGAGCACGCCGCGGGCCTGATCTAGCGGCCGCCAGGCCACGCCAGATGAGAAGCGGCTAGACGGCAAGCAGACCGCAGCTGATCGCTGCGTTGAAGCAGCAGCTGTTGCAGTGAGCAGAACTGCCTGGCTGTTTGCAGGGTAGGGCACTCGCCTCAGCTGGCCTGCGGCTCGTGAGATGCGCTGTCGCTTCACCCACAGCCCCAGCTCAATGCTCTCCTCCCAGTCCTGCCAAAGCAAGAGGCAGGCACAGGCAGGCAGGCAGGCAGGCAGGCAGGGTGAGCAGGCGCAATATGAAAGGTAGATTGATTACCATGCCCATGCACCGCTGTGCAAGGCAGCCACCACCAGTGCTACAGCTGCTTTACACTCCCCCAAGGGCTTGCGTGATCACGATCCGTTCCACACACCCCCAGGATGCACAGCCCCGTATCTAGCTGTGCGTCGAAGGTTTGCGCGCCGCTCTTTATGACCCCCCAAAGCCCCTCACCCACCTCCGGCACGTTGCAGTGCCCGTTGCGCAGCAGGTAGGCAGAGAGTTCAACTGCCCTTCTGTCCCAACGATCGTTGGTGGTGGGCTTGCAGAGCATGATTTCTGGGCAGCGTGCCAAGATGGCTGCCACGCCGCCTGGGCCTGCGGCAGCAGCAAAGGCAAGCAGCAGGCTTGAGCCGCGGCAGCTGCCGTATCGAGAACCAGGTGCGTGTTTAGACTGTGAACCCAGCATTGATCCGAATGCAGCACCAAACAGAAGTGCCTGCCGCAGCACAACAGCACCATGACGCAACCAGCAATACGAAAGCCACACGCAACAAGCTGCGGGGTAGAGCATCGCAGGCAAGAAAGCGACAGAAGCTGCAGGAGAAGCCGGGAGGCGGGCGGGCACGCGCATGGCAGGCGGCGACAGGCAACGGCGGCTCACCAGGAGGCACCCCACACTCCACCTCCAGGTGCTCCACCACCAGCCGCACGTTCCGCTCCACCCTGGAGCGCCGCCGCCGGTCTATGAGGAAGCGGCCGCCTGGGGTGACGCGCCACGCCACCGCCTGCACCCACTGAGGCAGCCAGCGTGGGCGGTTGCTACGCAAGAGAGAGAGACAGAGGGCCAAGGCAAAGCGGAGCAGGGAGCGAGGCGAGTGGCCAGAGACGAGCATGCACGCTTGCAGGCATGCAAGCACGCAGCCCCACTCGAGTGGCCTATATGATGCGCTGCCGGGGATCATGCCCAGTGGGGGGGCAGGCAGGCAGGCCATGGCAGCAGCCGGGCATGAGGGATGACTCATCGCCGCGCACAGGCAGGGCCGCCGGTGGGGCAGGTACCACCGGACGGTGGTTTGTGCCCACCTGAGTCACCACCCTATCCACATCATCAGCTGGCACGCCGCAGTCGACCAAGTAACACTCCAGGCTGCCCTCCTGAACACAGCCATGAGGGGGCGGCAAGCAAAACACGCTCATGCCAAGTGACGGCATCGCCCGCCACGAGTGCCGAGGTGCAGGCGGTGCCGGCCCAGGCAGCAGCCAGGCAAGCGTGCAGCCAGCCAGCAGGATTGATAGCAAAGCAGCCAAGCAGCAGACAGGCGTGTTGCTTCCTCGTTGTGGATGTGCTGTGGGAAAAGGGCGTGACAAGGCAACACACAGGATGGGTAGAGCCTACATGGCGGCACTGCTTCCACGACAGTCAACCCGACAGCCCTGAAGCTTGCCTTCCAAGGATCGGGTCGGGAGTAGGCTCGCTTCTTCTTCTTCAGCGGGCGCTGCTCCACCACCAAGTGAGGGAGAATCTCTTCCGCCCAACCGTCCCCCCTCCGCTCCAGCCTGAAGATCACTTCAGTGTCTTCTTTGCCAACACCCGCCTCGCTGGCCGGGGGAGGTGCAGGCGCTGCCGCTGTGCTGTCGCCAGCTGCAGGGGCAAGTTTGGCCGCTGCAGGCGTGCTGGTAGCTGGTGTGCCTGTGACGGCGGCGGCGCTGGCAGGTGCCCTGCTGCTGCTGCTGCTGCTGCCGCTGCCACTGGAGCCATCGCCGCTGTTGGGGCTGCCCGGGCGCCGCGGCGGCGCAGCCCGCTGCTGCCGCGGCGGGGGTCGTGCCTTGCGCAGGATGTTCAAGAACTCGCCCTCTCTGCTGCCATCCGACTGTCCCAGCTGCTGCGATCCAGCATGTGGTGGCTGCGCGTGCTGTTGGTGGGGTGGTGGTGGAGAGGTGCCGCCAGCCGCCGGCACCGTGCTCCGTGACTCGGGCGCCACCACATTAATCAGCGGCCTCCGTGTGCTGCACGCTGGTGCAAGTTCGGGCCTGCGCCGCTGGGGTTGCAAGCTTGGCCAGGCCGGCTGCAACCCCGACAGCGCCGTGCCATGCAGCAATGACCCTTGAAGCGGCTGCATCGCGGGTGGCTGGTTCGTGGCGCAAACACTGGCAAATCGCGCAGGCTGCCACAGACTTAGTAGCTCAAGAGGGCCCTGCTGCCCCCGCCACACAATGCGGCAAACATGCGGAAATGCAATGTGCAATGCGGGCAGCAACCGTGCAGACATGTTCAGGATGGAGTTAGCCGCCAGCGGTGCGCATGCCGCCGCGCACCACCCTTCGCACCTTGCCCATGACTGGCAGCGGCATGCATGTGTTCTGGCAAATGGCTGGATACTTGTATCAGCGTGCTCAGTGCATGCATGCATGTTATTTATCCAATGTTGCTGCAACCGCATCCGTTCCGCCTCCAAGCCTTTCGTGTCTGCTGTTGTGCTACACGAGGAGGCATCACGGGCTCAACTGTCGGAAATGACTCTCAAGAGGCAAAATAAGCAGTGGAAAAGCAGTGGAGAACGGGGACAAGTATGTGCAGTGCTCGGCAGACTGAGCAGAATTTGGAAAAGCAAAAGACGGGAACAAAAACTGAGGCGGTGGCAATAGCGTTAACCGGGCCCTCCACAACGCAATGCTGGCAATCGCAGCGGCATCAGACATTCAGTAAAGTGCTCATTCAGGCAACACACACCGGATGCTCTAAGCGGAGGTGCATGCACTGGCAGCGTTCAGCGTCCCAAGCTCAGCCGGGGTGATGGCATAAGCATCCAGGGTTGCCTGGAAGGCATCAGAGATCTGCGCCACCACCGAGGAATAAAAGGGCATGCTTCAGGCCATACAGCAACACAGTCACCAGTCACCGAAGCAGCTCAAGCAAAGACAGCGCCACAACTGCTTCCTGACGGTGGTGTGTGTCGCATGGTGCTCTGCTGACACACACTCACTGAACACACCGTTAACAAACCCAGCAGCAAGCTAGACCGCTTCTTCCACGCCTACCAGACGCTGGGTACTCACCTCGCCAGCCATGGTGGCAGTTGGGGCGGCCAGCAGGGCGCTGATGGTGGCAGCATCCTCCTCAGAAACCTGCACCAGCAGGCAGTGACCGCACAAGCACACTTGGTCAGGCCCACTGGCTGCCAGCCGGCACAGCTCAGCACGGCACACCAACAAAGTGCAAGCCAGCTTGTGCAATACGCTGCACCAGCACACTCAAACCCAGCAACCAGGCGGCCTGCAACCCCAGCCACTGCTGCAACCACACACCTGGGCAACCAGCGGGGCAATGGTGCGGAAGAAGGCAGTGCCCTCGGCAGCAGCCTCAGCGGTGTCTGGCAGGGCGCCCGCAGTCTCCGACCCAGCCTCCACAATCTCTTGCAGCTCTGAGGCGTAGGTCAGGGTGGCCTGCAGTGTGTAGGGATCAGTGCGGCAGCAAAGGGATGGGTTGGGAGCTGCAAAGGTCGGGAGCTTGGCTGGACGGTCCAGTTGGTTGAGGGAAAGGCATGGACGGCCCAGTCTGGCAGCTTTCATGCCAGCCCTCCCCGACCACACCTGCGTGAAGATGGTGACAATCACTTTCTCCAGACCCATGGCGGCGGTGGAGTAGGCAGCCACGTCGCCGGCGAGCGCGGCAGCCTGCATCGCCTTGAGGGCGGCCGCCGCCGCCACGTTGGTGGGCCTGCAACAGGAGGCGAAGGGAGAAATTGCGGGCAGGAGCGCAGCTCAGTGCAGCTGCTGCATGGCTCGACCCAGGCTCTCAGCTGCTGCAGAGTGGCGGGCTCAAGCCGCCCTTCCTCCCACCCTTGCCTCCCTGCACACCGCCTGCCACTGCCCAGCATGCATGCATGGCATATAATCTCACACTCAGACAGGCAGCGGATAAGGTGCGCACAGAAACACTCACGCAACGCAGGTGCCGTCTGCGGCGGCGACCAGCGTGCCAAAGGTGGTGGCGCGCTTGGTGGCCACGTCAGCAATGCCGCCAGCCGCGCACTTGTTGCTGAAGTAGATGGCGGCGGCTTCGTCGATCACGTGGGGGGCGCCTGAGTGGGACAGTGTGCACGGGCACGTGCGTCGGCCAAAAGAGTGAAGGATGGAGTCGATGCTGGCATCAGGGTGCAATAGTAGCCACAGCTACTTCTGTGCCAGCACAGCTGTCTCTGTAGCTGTACAGAGAGGAGGTTGGAAGCAGGTCGGGCTGCTGCCTGGCAGGAGCAAACAGCCCGCCGCTTGCACAGCTGCCGCTCTGTTCCTCCTCCCCGCTGCTCTCATCCTTCCTGCTGCTTACCTCCCGCAGGATCAGTCTCCCCCGCCTCGATCTCCTCCACAGCCTCATCCACCTCGTGGAACATGTAGGCCGTCAGCAGGTTGGACTGGATGCCCTTCTTCACAATCTGCAGCAGCAGGGTTGACGGCACAGGTACAGCGTCAAAAAATGTCAAAGAAACGAGTGCGATTTGCGGTGCTATGAGGCCACTGCAGCGAGGAGCGACCGCTGTCGGCGGGTGCAGCACAGAGAGGCGGCTGTGGGATGCGGCGGCATGAGGGGTCTTGCAGCAGGCACCACAGCGCACGCTGCCCGACCCCTGTGTTCCGCGACCCCTGTGTTCTGCACCTGGGCGCGTGCGGCGTCGGAGGTCCAGGGATCTTCCCCCTCCAGGCCGGCAGTGATGAAGGTGTCCAGCCAGGCGGAATCGTTGCCGTAGTAGCGGGAGAACAGCCCCCAGTGAGCCTCCTCATCACTGCCGTCAATGGCCCACCCTGCACCGGCCGGCACCGGCAAGGGTCAACAAGGGCTGCTGGTTGGCGAATGCATGGATGTGCATCAAGCAGGGCTGTTGAGCGACAGGGGAGAACAGGCAACAGCGCTGCTGGCTAGGAGGTTGGGCGGAAGGGTAGCTCACCCTGGAGGGTGCGCAGCTCGCCAGTGCTGCGGATGGAGTTGCGGCCCACACGGTACAGGGTGTCAGCAGTGGCCCAGTCGCTGGCGTCCGCAGCCGCAGCAATGTCGCACACGTCCTGTGAGATGTCCAGGTAGCCTGCAAATGGGCGGGCTTGATACTTACATGCAAAAACAGCTGCGCGGCGGCGGCGAGAGCATGCATGTCTGTATCAAGCGGGCACACGCACCCTGCACGTCGCTGCCAAAGGTGTAATCGTATCCAGGGAGGGCGGTGCCAGTGGTGTCGGCCAGCGCCAGAGCCATCAGGCAGGCGAAGATGACGGTGCGCATGGCGGTGCGCATGTTGCGACGAAACTTTGACTGGCGCGCGTGGTGGTGCCAGGATTAGGTAATGGACAGGAACAAAGACGGGAGCTGCAGCTGGTCCTTATCCATTTTATCGGGGCGTGCCGAGAGCGTGTGTCCAAGCGCGCAACTGGGGCGAACAAAGGCACCAAGGAGCGGCTGTTACACGAGGACAAGCAGGGCAGTAAATCCAGATGAACTGGTGCTGCAGGCAGTGGGGAAGGCAGCGACGGGTAACGGGAGGCGACGGCGGGCACAATTGGCGGTGCTCATTGCGAGGCACAAAGGATGTACCACTCGCACTATGAAGTGAGCAACAGGACCAGCTGCTCAGACATGCCCTGACAGATGGCGTTGTCGTTGAGGTGGTTGCGTTGCGCGCAAGCACCCAGCAACATTTGGCTCTGCTGTTCGATCCCAATTTCAAGTGTACAAGTGGTTGCTTGCTTATTACTGAGGCCAAATCGACCACCCGAATTTGGCTGGACAAAGGTCAGGCGCTATCGTGCTTGATCAGTACACCGCCGCCGCTGCCGCACCGCTGCCGCCCCGTCGTGCTCAGCATGCGTCGCAGCTCCAGCGATCGATTGTAAGGGGACGCAATTGTGGTCAGCTGGCCGATCAGTCCTGGTCCAGGACTTTGCAAGCGCCGATGGCTGACTTCGAAGAGCTGTATGGGGCGGTGCCCGAGGCTGAGCCCGTGAAGGCCGAGCCACAATCCGATGGCCATCAACTGGGCCAGGCCGCGCCGGCTGGGGCAGAGGAGCTGGGCGATGATTTGTTTCTGCAGCTGTATGGCGAGGCGGCTCCTGAAGTTGCAGCTGGCGACCAGCCTGCGCCAGGTGCGGCATTCATCCGTCGAGCCGACAATGTCCCGCTTGTGCGCTTTCAACTCGCCCCGCCGCGTGCCTGCAGGCCTTGCAGCGGCATCACAGCCTCCCCCTGAATCTGCAATCGCAGCGCCGCAAGCCGCCGCGCTGCCGGGCCTTGCCGCTGCCGCCACGCTGCCATCACCGCCGGCAGCCGTGCCAGCCGCAGCAGAGGAAGAAGACGATGACGATGATCTGATGATCACACTAGATGATAATGCTACCTCTGTGGAGCCCAGCATGCACCGCTTCCAGTACACGCGCCAGGGGGCGCCGCCCGCTCACGCGCAGCAGCAGGCGCAGCAGCAGGCGGTGGGTGCAGCACCTGGACAGCACATGGATGCAAACGAGTCTGGACCTCAACCAGGCCAAGGCGGCACTCGCGGCGGCGCGTTTGGCTCGAGAAACGCAATCGGCGGCATCCCCAGGAGCGCCATCCCCGGCTTAGGAGGCGGCGGCGGCTACCAAGCAGTCGCAATACCCGGCCTAACCACCAGCAGCGCCGCCCCTGCAGGGCCCGGCGGCGCCCCCTCGCAGCCGGCGGCAGCTGCAGCGGCACTGGCGGCCCCTGGCATGCGGCCGCCCCTGCGTGGGCCTCTTCAGCAACAGCAGCAGCAGCAGCAGCAGCAGCTGCAGCACAGGCCAGGTGAGTGGCTGTGCTAAGCCACTGAGGAGACCTGATGCGGCTGCACTCATCTGCTGCTGCTGCTGCTGCTGCTGCTGCTGCTGCTGCTGCCGTCCTCACATGCCTCTGTACTGCGTGCCGCCTCTGGAATCCACCACCAAACCATGCTGCTGCTGCCGCCTTCTGCAGCGCTGGATGCGGCATCAGCCGTCTTCCCTTCAGAGTGGCGGCCGGGACTGCCCGTCAAGCTGCCAGGGCAGACACGGGTACGGCTCTGCTGCAGACGGGTGGTGCTTGCGGTGGCATCTCTCAGCATCTCTGCAGCCGCTGCGTGCGCGCACACCTCGCACCGCCTCCAGCCCACACACTCAACCTCGTCTGCACATGTCATGGCCGCCGCTTGCCGCCCAGGTCGATTGCATGCCCTGCACCGTACTGCACTCGTGTACTTCAATGTACTGCACATGTACTGCAATGTACCGCAGGTATCTCCCGAGGAGTATAAGGAGTTTCTGGGCCTGGGCCACGGCGAAATCTTTAACCTGGACCTCGACTCGGTGGTGGATGCCCCCTGGAGGTGGGGGGCTGCCTTTTTGTCTCGCTCTCTGCCTGCCGTGTTGCCTACCTGACGGCTTGCCTGCCTGCCTGCCTGCCTGCCTGACAGCCAGGCGGCGGGACGGCCTGCCGAGAGGGGCCGAAGAGGGTTTGGAGAAGGGTCATCGTGCTGTGCTCTTGTTGTTCAAGGCCGCCCTCCCCTGCCGCCCTGCCCTCCTCACCCCTCCGCTCCCTCCCTGCCTTACCCCAAAGCAACCAAACCTGACCAATCCACCACCAACCACCGCTGTGCAGGCTGCCAGGCATCGACCCTTCTGACTTCTTCAACTACGGCCAGACGGAGCGAGGCTGGCGCGAGTACTGCGCCAGAGTGCAGCAGTACCGCCTGGAATTCAGCATGAAGGGACAGATCCAGGTGGGCGGGTGGCACCGCTGCTGGATAGCCAGCCCGCCAGGCGGGCAGCCGACCAACACCGGGCTTGGCGCCCACCCTCCCAGCAACAGCCAAACCCCATCTCAGCCCCAGGCACAGCTTCCAGCCAGCATTCTGTGCACCGCACCCTGAGCTGCTGCTTTCCCTCGCTCTCGCCTGGTTGGTAACATCCATACAAGCAATTACATCATCCACCCATGCAGACCTTGGACGTTGCCGCCGCGCGGCCGCGGCGCCCACAGGGGCATGGCGACGACAGCGGCGGCGGCGCATACGGCGGCGGCGCCGCTGCGGCCACGGATGGCGGCACGCAGGCGCTGGGCATCATCGGTGCCGACCAGCAGAATGATGCTGCCTATGAAGCCTTTGTGACCAGCGAGCGAGCGCCGGTGAGATCCTGTTGCCTGCTGCTGCAGCTGATTTCCTGCCTGCTGTCGCATGTCGCCTGTTGCCTGTTGCTGCTACCTGCCGTTGCAGCTGCTGCGCTCACCGGCTGCTGCTGCCTGTCGCTGCCCGCGATGCCGGTGCTGCTGCTGGTGCTGCGGCTGTTGCCACCGCCAGTGGCACGCGGCGGCATGTCAAGCTCAGCTGCTCCTACCTGGTGGCCTGCCTTGTGGCAGCCTGGCGGTGAATAAATCTTTAAAGTTCGCCTCCCTTCAACCCACATGACGCCTTCCTTTTGTTCCCTTTGAACCCTCTGCAGCGCACCCTCTGGCCACGCCACGGCAACTGCTGGGACCACTGCCTGGTGCTGGCCAACCATGAAGTGGTGTTTGATGACGAACAGGAACAAGCGGCAGCAGGCGGCGGCAGCGCAGCAGCAGCAGCAGGAGGGTACAGCGGCGGCGGCAGCGGCGGCGGCGGCCCTCCCAGAGGCAGGCCCCCGCCGCCGCCAGCAGCCGGCCGGCCCCCTCCTCCCAGTGCCGCCAAGGCTGCTGCCGCTGCTGCTGCACAGCAGGCAATGCGGCAGCAAGCGGTAGCCACGGCACAGGCGGCGGCGGCGGATATGGCGGCGAAGAAATCGGCGGTGGCTGGCGGCGGCGGTCACGCAGCCATGGATGTGGGCGGCATGCAGCAGCAACAACAGCAGCCATTCAAGCTAGAGGGCGGCATTGACGGCGGCGGCATGACGGCTGGCTTCATGGGCATGCCTGGTATGCCTGGCATGCTGCTGCCGCATCACTTTGCTGGCATGACTCTGCCGCCTGCAATGGCAGCAGCAGCTGCGGCAATGGGCCTTGGCGGCTTCGCCATGCCCTTCATGCATGCAGGTGCGTTGGCACGGTCACTGCACTGGCCCCTGCTTGCAGCCTCTTGTGTGCTGCCCTCCTTCTGCAGTTTGCCAGTTTGCCAGTGCAGTTTGCCATGCCTGCTGTGGCTTGTACTGGCTGCCAGTTGACTGTCTGGCGGGCAGCTGGTTGGTCAAAGTCAGCCTGTGAGCTGCACAGTCGGCTGTGCAGCCCAATCTGTGGGGTAGGGCATGTCATTCCCTGCGCTTATTCTCACTGTGATGGACTGCTTTGGCACTTGGGCACTTGCCAGGGAAGCGCACTCACCTGACGGCACACCTCCACTGCCCTTCTTCTCCCCGCAGGCGCCGGCGAAGACAGCAAGCCGCCGCCTCAGCACCTGGAGCAGCAGCACGGCCACCAGCACAGCCAGCAGCCGCAGCATGCGCGCAGTGACTGGGAGCAGCAGCAGCAGCAGCAGCAGCGAGGCGGGCGGGGAGAGCCAGAACGGCGGCTGGGCGGGCTGGCGGCAGGCATGGACCTGGATGTATCCCTGCCTGCTCAGCCGCGGCAGCCGCCGCCGTTTGAGCGCCACGGCAGGGGGGGTGGACCCCTGCTGGACGGTCCCGGACCAGGGCCGCCCTTTGACCAGCGAGGGGGCGGCCCCCCAGTGCGAAATGGCGGCGGCGGCGGCGGTGGCTACGACCGTGAATTCGAGCGGGACTTTGATCGGCGGGGGCCGCCCCCAGGCCGTGGCGGCGGGGGGTATGACCGCGGCGGCTTTGAGCGAGGGCCAGGGCCAGGGCCTGGCCCTGGGGCGCCGCCGTTCCGGGACCGCGAGGCCGAACGAGGGGGGCAGTACGGGCGGTACGACGACCGCGTGGGGCCACCGCCGCCGGGCGCCGGCTTCCGGGACCGCGAACGCGGCGGCAGGGTGGGCTCGGGAGGGCCCCCACCCCCCTATAGGGACAGGGGCCCGCCGCCGGGGCCTGGCTACCGCCCAGACTTCCCTGCAGGCGGCCCCCGCTCCCGGTCGCGCTCGCCGCCGTCTCGCCGGCGCAGCCGCTCCAGGGAGCGCGGCGGCAGCGACAGGTGTGGCCCTGGGTTGCTGGTGTAGAGTGCCGTGCAGCGCTTGGCAGCTGCTTGTGTTGCCTGCTTTGTTGGGTGCCTGCCTGCCTGCCAGCCTGTGTATCTACCTGGTCGTGCCTCAAATGTCCTGCCTGCCTGCTGCTGGTACAGTGAGTGTGTGTGCCTGCTGACCCCGCTGTGCCTGCTGCAGGCGGCAGCGATCCCGCAGCATGGACCGACGCAGGTCACGCAGCCGCGGCCGGGAGAGGGAGAGAGAGAGGGATCGCGGCAGGGACAGGCGCTGAGAACCTTGCACCCTGCTTGAAGCCAGCACACGCTGATGAGCCAGCATTGCAGCATTCATTGGCAGCTTTCATTGGCCCTCTTCCTGCCTCTCCTTTGCCTCAGCTCACGCCTGCTTGCTGTGCTGTGCTGAGCAGCTTGTCTGCCCGTCTGCTGTTTGCCAGTTGTTGTAACGGCGGATAAGCATTGGCATGGCATAGCAACAGGCGATGCATGGTCTGTAACACACAGTGGCAAGGGGAGCCAGCAGTGCAGCATGGGGGTTCACTCATCGCCCTTGTCAGACCGGCTGCATCCTGGCATCGCTTCTTCGCCGCTGCAAGACCACACAATTCATCCGCACCATTGATAGCAGCGCTGGTTGCTGTCAGCGTCAAGCGTGCCCCTCGCCTGCAGCTGGTGCAAGTAGTCGCCATACCTAACAATGCTGAAGGGCTTACTGGCAGCTGTGGCGGCTGCCTGCTGCTGCCCAGCTGTGTCGTGGATCCTAGTCAGCCGGTAGTCGATCCTGTCCCTACCGCCACAGCCAGCCAGGCTGCCAGGTGCTGCTGCCCGAGCGTGCGCCTCCCGAGCCCGCTGGACATTGACCCGCTGCACTGCCGCCAGGGTTGTTTGCTGCCGCGTGTAGATGACTGCTGCTGCGCGGGAGCGCTGCGCCTGCAGCAGGCTCACCCTCTTCTGGCGATTGAGCTTTTCAAGCTCCTGCGCAGCACGCAGTAGCAGTGTGCGGCAATCGATGAGCTTGCTAGACTGGCTGGTGAATTGCATGCGTGGTTGCCACGAAATCAGACTCCTCATGTGCACATGCAGCACGCCAGCAGCACCTCAGCTGCAAACCCCTCTGCTCACCTCTGTGGCAAGCTGCTCCACTGCCTGCCGCTTAGCTGCCAGCGCTGCCACATGCCGCTCCTGCGCCGCAGCCTCTGCTGCTTGCAGCCATCTTGCCTTGGCCTCCCGCTTGGCTTGTTGTGCGGCGCAAGCCCTGGCGGCGGTCAGTTGCGCCAAGCGCTGCCGCTCACGCTGGGCAGCAGCTTCTGCAACCCATCTTGACACCTCCTCCAATCGCTGCTGTTCCGCCAACGCTGCCGCCCGCTGCTGCGCCTCCGCTAGCTCAGCCGACAGTCGCTTCTTGTAGTGTTGCACCTGTTCTCGGCTGGCAGCCCTCTGCTGGTGCCGCACAGCGCGTTGTCGCAGCATGTTTGACCAAGAATTCGCGGATCGCGTGTGTCGGGGCTCGGCTGACTGCGTGATGGGGCGGACTGATCGATCGTCAAGCGGCGAGGTTGAAGGACATCCCAAGTCGGCAGGCGGTACGATCGATGTGCATTTGCCTGGCCATGCGATCCACCGCCCAGCCGGCTGCCACATCGAACTCCAATGAATTATGCGGCTCTGGTGACGAGCGCTGCCAGCCCTCTGGCCGCCGTGGGCCTTGGGTGGCTGTTGCGACGCACACGGCTGTTTGGCACCGCTGACGGCGAGGTGGGTGGCCTGCAGGGGCTCCTTGTGGCGATGCACGCTGTGAGTCCGCACACACCCACGCCTGCATGCTCATCTTCTGCTGCAGACGGCCGCCCGGTTCGCAGTCTGGGTCACATTACCATCCCTAATCCTCCAGACCTTCAATGGGTGAGCCAACGCTTGCTTTCAGAATTCTGCTGCTGCCACCCGCTCGTATGCCGATCAGTTTGGTGAATTCCCAACCCGTGCAGGCTAGCACCCGCTGACATCCAGCTACCAGTCGTGTTGGCAGCTCTACTCCTCACCGCGGCATCCTCAGGCCTAGCCTGGCTGTGCTACGGCCAGCGGCACCCCAAGGAGCGAGGATTGCTGGTCGGCTCCGCCGCCGTCGGCTCCTCGCTGCCGCTCGCTGCCTACCCGCTCATTGCCTCTGCCTTTGGCACTGCTGGATTGCGCATTGCGCTGCTGGTGGGCGTTGCCAACTCCCTGGCAGTGTGGCTGGTGGGCGGCCTGCTCTTTGCAACGGCAGGTGCCGCGTTTCCGGAGCGGTACGAGCACGTAGATGGCGGTACGTACCGCGGAGAGTGGCTGGGCATGCTGAAGCAGGGGCACGGCGTCTACACCTACCCCTCAGGCGCACGCTACGAAGGTGGGTGGCACCGCTGCCTGAGCGGACGGTGGATGGCAGCCACATTGCAGTGGATGCCGCCCGTGCACAAGATCTCATCACTTTGCGCTGTCGTCGGTTGTGACTCATGCTTCCCTCGCATGCCTGGTTGGTTGCGTGTCGACATGGCTGCTGAGCTTTGAACCTCCCTGGACTGATTCTATCCAGTCACCGTCTCCTGGTGCCACCCCTCTGCTCCCTTCCTGTGCCCACCGGCTGCCACCTGCTGCCTGCTTCCCTCCATCCCGCTGCAGGCGAGTGGCGCAACAACCTCAAAGAGGGGCGGGGGGTGTACCGCTTCCCAAAGGGTGGCCTGTACGAGGGGGAGTGGCGGGGCGGGCGCATGGATGGCGTGGGTGTGCGCACTTTTGCGAGCGGCAGGGTTCAGGTGAGAGGCATGTGCCGGTGTGCTTGGGCTAAAAAAATCTGTGTGTGGGTTGGGGCTTGCGGGGCGCTGGTAGTGGGTGGACGTGCTGGGAGCAAGGTTGGGGGGGAGAAGCAGAGGGGTGCAGGCAGGCAAGCAACAGGCAGCAGACAGCAAGCAAACACGTGGCCGTTCATAAGTCATACATAGCGGGGACTGTGCAGCCTTGGGGTGGGGCTCTTGCTATGCTCCTGCCAAGCCTCCCCCTTCTTTTCTTCCCGCCCTTCCTGGTTGCCTCATCCACCTTCCTCTCAGCTTCCGAACATGGAACCGCTTTCCACTCCCTTCTCTGCTCCCTCGTGCCGTGTGCAGTCGGGCGTGTGGCGCGACGGCAAGCTGGCCTCTGAGCTGGAGGAGTGGCAGTGCGCCCTGGCTGTGGAGGGCGCCAGCGAGGCCGCAGCCGTGGCCGCTCGCGTCCAGGTGGGCGGCGGCAGCCTCCCCGAAGCCGCCCAGAGGCTGCTGGCAGACCCCTCGAGCTGGGCGTACCTGGCGGCGGCGGCCTTGGTGCTGACGGGGCGCCAGCTCACGCCCACGCTGCACCTGGCCACATCCTCGCTGGCGGCGGCGCACGCCCCCCTGGCGCTGCTGGCCCTGGGCATGACCTTGGACGAGCTGACGGCTCCTCAGCCGCACCAGGTGAAGACGGGAGTGAGAGTGCGGTTTGGTTGCGGCCCTGCGTATGATGGCCATCTCTGCTTTCGTTCAAGGAGGGGGAGCGGGTTTCCTGCTGCTGTTGTACGCCATGCCGCTGCTGTGCGTGGAGAACAGATGCCGTGCACAGCTGCTGCGAGAGAGTGTTGCTGGCTTTTAGAATGGCTGGATCGCCAGCAGGCGGGCAGGCAGCGAGCTGTGTCAGCAAGGCCTGGATTCCTTGTGCTCTGCACATTCATCACTGCTGATACATTCATACCTGTACAGCTGCACGTGTTGCACACGGCCTGCGCGCTGTGTGGCCGCCTGTTACTGCCTGTATTGCCTGCTCTGCACCTGCACCTGCACCACTGCACCACACCACCTGCCCGGTGATTACAAAACGCAGCTGGAGAGCAATTGGAAGGCTGAGCTGTGGCGCACAGCCCCGCTTCCTGTCGGTGGCTCCCGCCGCCCTTCCCCGCCCCGCCAACGCTCCTGCCGTCCCACTCGCCGCCTCACCTCCCCTCCCACCCCGCCGTCCCCACGTGTTCGCCTCCTCGCCCCCACCCCTGCTGCCCCCTCCTCGACGCTGCCTCGTGCCCCACCCCCCGCCGTCCGCCGATCCCCTGCCGATCCCTCCACCCCTTCCACCTCGCCGCCGCCGCCACCTCTTCATTCCCCCAAGCCGCGGGCTTGTGGAGCTGTTGCAAAGCGGCTCAGCTGCTCGCTGAAACACATTTATGAAATCTGAGGGCAACCCTGCATCACTTGCATCACCACTTGCATCATCACTTGCATCACTTGCACCTCGTGCTCCATGCAAGCGTGCGTGGCGCTGCATTTGGCCACAGCAGAGCAGAGCTTAGCAGCACGCTGCTGTGTGCCATGGACGCGCCCGTATCAGCAAGGCAGCATAGACATTGCCTGCATGGACACACACGCACTGCAACGCTGTCAGCTGTTGGTACCAGCACCACTGCTGTTGCAACCACCACGCAACAGTGATGCAGGCGCTTGGCACACACAACACCGCCCAATCCAATCCCTCATCACCTGTCCCACCCACCCTCACCGGTCTTCTCTTGGTGCCCCCTCCCCTTCTCAGTTTGGTGACGTGGGAGCAGTGCTGGCCCTCCGCCTGCTCCCCCCGCTGCTGCTGGCCGCCACGGCCGCCGCAGCCCTGCCTCGGCTGCTGGGCTGGACGGCGGCGCAGGCGCTGGCTGTTGTGGGGCCGCTCCTGGTGTGCGCTGTGGCTCCTGTGTCACCACAGGTGAGCTGCTGCTGCTGCTGCTGCTGCTTCAAGTACCGCTTGCTGCCATGCCTTTGCCTTCAAGCTGCCATGCGCTGGGCAGCCAGCTAGCTGTGCAGCGAACTGGGGTGCCCGACGCTTGGACTGCAGTCGCTTCTGTCGCTGGTGGCTGCCTGCCTGTTTTCCTGGCTGCCGCCCGGCTCGCCACCCTCACCACTCCGCCGCCTGCTGTATCACTTGGCTTGCCCCACATGGCCACCCACCCCTCATGTGCAGGCTCTGGCGTATGCGCATCGCTTTTGGCTGAACGAGAGCCTGGCAGCTGCCATCACGTACGCGTCAATGGCGGCCGGGCTCACGCTCATGCCGCTCCTTGCGATAGCTGCTGCCGCTTCCGCAGCAGGTGGCACCGTGTGGCCTTTCCAAGCAGCGGCGGGCGCGGCAGCGGTCGGTGTGGCAGGGCTGGCAGCAGCAGGAGCCTGGCAAGGCACGCAGCAGCGGCAGCGAAAGGTGCGCATGCGCTACTCGCCAGCAGCGGCGGGCGCGGCTGCAGCAGCTGCTCCGTTGCCACAGGCGGAGGCTCCTGCCATGCCTGCTGCAGCGGCGCCTGTGCCAACAGATGCTGGCAGCGGCGGCCATGGGAGCGGTAACAGCAGCAGCAGCAGCAGTGGCAGCAGTCGAGGTGAAGGTGCTGCAGCTGCCCCAGATGAGGCCGCAGCAGCAGCTGCTCCAAATGTAGAGGCGGCAGGGCAGGCACCGCCACGGCGGCGGTCAGCCTTCTCAGATGTTGGGCCAGAGCAGCCGCCTCCAGCACCGCAGCAGCCGCAGGCTTACGGCAGCTGCAGGCTAGACAGCAGGCTGCGGTGGCAACAAGCGCCGGCGGCAGCGCTGCGGCGACATGTCAGGCGGCAAGCCGTGCGGGTGCTGCCTGTGCGGAACCCTGCCAATGCTGCTGCTGTACGTCTTGCTTTGTAATGCAATGCTCCAGGCATGTAACAACCTCCAAGCAAGAGGCACGATGGGAGGCACGTGCACGCTACGCACGACAAGGCGGTGAGAAGGCGGTGGCATGCAGAGGGATGCGTTGTTCGCTGGCTCTTGTACTCCATCCACGCACAAGCTTGATACACAGCTGCATCCTCCGCTCATCACTTCCACAAGCCGGCTTTCAGCTTTCTTTCAGCTTGCTGCATCCGCGAGGCTTTCGGCATGCCCGATACGCCAGCTGAGCAGCCATCACAGCAGGCGGCAGAGCCTTCGCAAGGCGCAGCAGCCAAGCCGTCTTGGCTCGGCACGACGGCACAGCATTGCCAGGAGATGGTAGATAGGGCTACGAGCCGAAATATGATGGTCAAATTCATGCTTGAGAAGATGGAGCAGGTGCGCCGCCATCAGCTGCCGTTGCCGTGTTTGGCGGTTGGCTGCAGCTTGTTATTTCATGCCGTGGCCTTGCATGGCTCGCTTCCCAGCTCAGACCTTCCTCTCCATCCTGTTGTCAACGCCAGCTGCCCGCGCCCCCTGCTCGCCTGCTGCTCCCCTGTATGTGTGTGCAGGCGGGGTGCGGCGTTGGCAAGGACTTTGTGCAGATAGAGCACTGTGATGCTGAGGTGGGGGGAGGCTTCAGGCCACCGGATGGAGTGATCATCTGCCACAACCACCTGGCCTCCCAGGTGCCTCAGCCATTTATCAATCTCTCAGCCTTGAGTGGGGCATAGTGCAGCGTGCATTCTGGCTGTTCCTCGCCCCTGCTGTCACAGCTTTTAAGTGCCACTTTGCTGCCTGCTGCTTGCCGCCTGCCTGCTATCACTCCCAGAACCCACCACGCCAGCCAGGTCCAGCAGCGTGTTGCAGCCGTCTGCTTGCTTCAGCGCCTGCTGCCGCCACACCGCCAAAACCGCAGCTGCCTTGCAATTCACGGTGCCTGCCTGCCTGCTGTGGCCACATGCTGCTGATTGCAGGAGGAAATCAACCATGCTTTGACTCACGAGCTGGTGCATGCGTACGATCACTGTCGTGCCAAGAACCTGGACTGGTCCAACTGCCAGCACCACGCCTGCAGCGAGATCCGAGCAGCCGTGCTGTCGGGTGCGTGGGTGGGTGGGATGCATGGGACACACCTTGCTTTGCGATGGCTTCCTCTCCAAAGGCCGGCAGGCAGCCTCGAATGAAACACAAGAGGAAGCCGTGGAGGCCAGCCATCTTCCCCCCTTTCCTCCTTCTTACCATGCTACACCCTCACATATCTGCGGCACTTACCTGCCTCTCCACTGCCTCTCTCTCGCTTTACTGGGCGCCGCAGGCGACTGCAACTTCAAGCAAGAGATGCTGCGGGGCAACGTGGCGGTGCGCGCGCAGTTCCAAAAGTGCGTGCGGCGGCGTGCGGAGCTGTCGGGTGAGCGCGGCGGGGCAGCAAGTGTGCCTGTGTGCCTGCAACTGACCTGCAGGTGGGGTGGTGTGGCAGGGGAGGGGGGGCGCCGGAGCAGTGCTGCTGGTCCCTGCATCTGACTCGACTTGCTGCTGCAGCTAAGCAGTGGGCTGTCACTTCGGGAGGGTCACTTGGGTCGACGGCCTTCCCTCAAATCCTCCCTTATCAGCTTCCGAGCTTCCTCCTCCTTTCTGCCTCGCCCCCTGTCGCAGTCAGCATGAACCCCTACTGCCAAGGCCCCCGAGCGGCTGCAGCCGTGGATGCGGTGTTTGAGGGCTGCTTTGCAGACACGCAGCCGTTTGACAGAATACCTTGACAGTTTTACAGATGCCAACTGGCATGTGCTGCACCGGTGGCCTCCCGTGGCGGAGGCTGCCCTGCACAGCTGTTAGAGACTTGAGTGCTCGTTGTGTCGGCACTGTTCATTCGAGTGGTGTGCAGCACTGTTGACCCGGTATGTCAGCTAATTGTGTGGAAGACACACACACACACACACACACATTCTGTGACGGCTTACAAGGGAGTGGACAACTAGCAATGTGCCAAACAGCACCTATACACACACCGAATGGCACAAGGACAGTGCAGGTGGCCACAGGAAACAATGAGATAAATACTCTGGGCCAGTGTGCCATCGCGGATGACACAGGCTGGCAGCCAGCCCGGCCAAATGCAATTGCAATTTGACAAGTGGCCAAATGGGAGGGTTGGGAACTCCCAAGCCAGCAACATTTGCTACCTCTGTCGAAGGTTACCACTTGCCCCACTCGTCCTCGGTGCCAACATTGCCGTGCTTCTTGCCTGGTGCCCCAGTTGACGCCACGTGGCTGGGTGATGCCACCCCCTCATCCCATCCAGCCCACTGCGCCTCGCCCGCCACCGCGGCAGGGGCCGCCGACGCCTGCTCCTGCTGCTGCTGCCGCTGCTGCTGGCCTGGCTGCGGGCGGCTGCTGCTGCTGCTGCCACCCCAGGTGCCCCACTCGTCTGCAGGCCGGCAGGCATGGCAAGCGGTTAAGTGCACGCACGCATCTCAGCCATGCATACCAGTCGTGCAGGCTTGTCTCAGGTTGCGACGCTTGGAACGTCCCGCAGACCTGGCAGAGCGCTGGCAGTCACCCAGCCGCAAGCTGGTGTGGCCGCCCCAGAAGCCCATCACCCGCGCTCACTTCGCTCACCTTGGCTGGCAGCAGGCTGCGCTTGCTGGCGACCGCCGCCGCCGCCGCCGCCAAACCCGCCGCCGTGACCCCAACCATCGTCGTCATCGTTGCCAGCAGTGCCGCCGCCGCCGCCAGCGCTGCCGCCAAGCAGGCTGGTATGGCCCGAGGGCGCGTCGTGGCCGTCCAGCGGAGCATAGGGGCTGCCGCTGGCGCCGACAGTTGCCGCCACCTTCTTGCTGCCGAGGTCTACGGCATAACCATTCTGCCAGCACAGGAACGGGGGGAAAGAACCAAAAAGGCCAGGCAGGAGAGTGAGGGGTGAGTTTGGATGGGCGAGGCGAGCAAGGGGCTGGGGGGGGGGGGGACCATTAAGGGGCTGGATGGCAGAAGCAAGTGAGGGGTCAACGCATGCACAGCCACGGACCTAGGAAACGCGGCCAGTACACGTGCCAGACTAGCTGCCCAGCGGCTGCCAACGAGCCTTGCAATCCCCCCCACGATCAACGACAAACACAACACACCCACACACGCACTGCACCCACCCACTACATCGCACACGCCCACACCTGCGCCGCCACGCTTTCCACGGTGCTGGCCGCCTGAGCGTAGGCGCTCTTGAGGAAGGACCAGGACTTGGTGCCATACTCCTTGGCCCTCTCCGCCGCCTGCGCCGCCGTCTGATCCAGGTGCGCCTGCGCCGCCCTGTCCCGCGCGGTGGCGGCGGCGGTGGAGGCGGCGGCTGTCAGCGAGCTCAGGCCCTTGCTGAACATCTACGGCAGGTGAGGAGCAGGGAAGTGAGAGCTCAGTAAGGTGTCATAGTAGTAGCAAGAAGTGGCAAGCAAGGAATATCACGGGCAGGGCGGTGAGGCCAGGGAAGGACGATGCGACGGAAGCCAGGCTCGACAGGCGGGCGCAGCAGCTGCCCAGCTGGGTCAGGCGCAGTGGGGAGGACCTCTCAGGAGGAGAGGGAGGAGGGAGACAGGCAGGCACCCGGAAGCCACACAGCTGCTCGTCGCACCAGCGGCCAAACAACCCGGCTCGCTCCCCCAGCTTTCAGACAGAGAGACACACCACACAGCAGTGCACATTTTCTGCCACAGCCTTACCTGTGACACCTCATCCACATTGATGGCATTGGGCGGGCAGTTGCCGGGTGGTCGGGCGGCGGGCTGGGAGCCAAACCCGACGTACTTTCCACCCTGGCTGGGCGGCAGGCCCTCTGGGCGAGTCGCATTCTCCGCTATCTTGCGGTTGAAGAAGGAATCCTTCTGGTTGGCTGAAGCCTGCAACTGGCTCATCGTGTATTCGCTGCCGCTGCGGCCCCCGCCGCCGCCGCCACCGCCGCCGCTCGTGCCAGCGAGGCCGCCGCCGCCCTTGCTGCCGCCGTCGCCGCCCCAGTCGTCCCACTCTGAGTGCTGCGGGCCTGTGGCAAAGCTCTTGTTGCGCGGCATCATCTTATTCTCTGCATTTGGTGCCGGGGGGGTGTACTGGCGGCCATCCACCTCGGCCCGCAACCGCTCTCGGAAGTATTCTGCAAGGCGAAGGTCCAAGGCCGCGAGCGAGGGGTGAGCAGGGATGCAAGGAGGCTGGGCTGCAGTCGTGTGCGTGCCAGCTCGTAAGCCGCATTGAACGTCCAGGCGCAGCGTCACAACAGCAACACGTGCACGTGCAATGCAGCGGAAGCAACCGTGTAGACACAAAGCAAGCGGTAAGGTAAAATGTACCTGCAGACTTGCTGTTGTACTTCTCCCGTATCTCTGTGTGCTTGGTCACCCCGTACTGCCCCAGAAACTTGTTCAGCTTGTCGTTGCCCCCCAGCTGCATACGGCGCAGCTGGTCCGGGTTCCATGCATCCATGGTCACGGACCTGCAGGACATGAAACAGCAGGAGCGGGAGCAGGATGAGGAGCAGAGAAAAGGGTGAACAAAACATGAGAGGAGAGAGGAAAGGTGAACGATGGCAGCTGCCGCGATGTCAGCGGCAGCGCCTCACCTCACAAAGCTGATGTGTACTCCCAGGCCGCGGTGCTTGCCGCTGCACTCCAGGCACATGAAGATGCCATAGGAGACGGAGGCCCACTGCGGGTTCTTCATCTCGCAGTCCACGCATACCTGCACGTGCACGAGGGGGTGTGCACCAGGGCAGGCGGCGGTTGGCGGCGGGGAGTGGCTGCTGGTGCGGTGGCGTGGGAGCTGCCAAGGCTTCCTGCTATCGCGTGGTGTTTTGCCGATTGTCAGGGGCACGTGGGAGCAACGCCGAGCTCGCGATGGGCTGACCGCCGCGGCTGGGCTCGCTTCTTCCCCGCGGTGCTTGCAACTCGCCCTGGTCCATCCCAGCTGTCCAAATGGACCCGGCTGGGCGGTGTGTGTGCTTGTCGGGGCACGATCGCCGCCTGTGCTTACCTTGTTCTGCGGCTCGGTTTGCAGGCTCCTGAGGAGGCGCAGGGACTCCGGCTGCGCCATCCTGCTGGCCGCCTGGCTGCCTCGGGTAACTCTGTGGCCGGCTGCGAGAACTTGTGGGGTGCTGTTTGGCCCGTGTGTGACGACAACCCAATCCAGGAGTGCGAACAAGCGGCTGCAGGGATCAGCCAAGCCCCTATTTCCGAAAATCGTACCTCAGCAGGTCAATTCAATTCTGCTGCGGCATCGCCCGGCATCTCCACTCCATCGCCATCACCTTGTCAACGCCACGACCGCTGCTGGTTGCTGCTTTTGTCCTCGCGATTCCGTGCGGCACGGCCGATAAAATCGTGTGTTGCCCACCTTCTAACATCCGGGTGTGCAGCTGGTTGCTTGCGCTCCCATCCTGAGGCATCGTTCAATCGCTAGCAATTGCCGCCGCCGCTACGTCGTTGCCAGGCCAAGGTCTTGCCAAACTGATCACTGATCGCAGCAGTGTGATTGTTGGCATTCAATGGGTGACCTGTGGGGCTATGGAGACGATGAGCCTGAGCCAGATCACTTCAGCGACTCAAGTGGTGCGCACCGCTTTGCAACCGCCACCCCTCTCAACTGCCGCCCGCCGCCAGCCTGCTGTCGGGTCACAGCAGCTGCCTGCCTCTCTTTCTGCAGACGATCGGCGCAAGAAGCGGTCGGACACAGAGGAAGCAGACCTGCTGCCGGAGAAGAAGCGGCGTAAGCTGCAGCAGCTTGGCTGTAATGTGGGCAGGAGCGGTCGGAGGGGGCGCAGGGCTGCCCGAGGTACCGCTGCCAGCCAGCTGGATACTGCGGGAATCATCAACTTGGACAGTGACGAAGACAGCGACAGGCAGCTGCTGCGTGAGGCGGGGCGGGGTGCCACCGCATCCAGTGCCGCTGCTCCAAGTGCAGCAGCAGCAGCAGCAGCAGCAGTGAATGGCACAGCAGCACCGCGTGCGGCCCGGCGACAAGGCAGCTGCGGCGCTGGACTCGACCCGCGCAGCGCTGCGCTGCTGCAGCAGGCGCAGGCAATTCAGCAGCGTCTGAAAGCAGCCCAGGAGGATGTGCTGTCTGATGACGACAGCGAATTGCTGGGTGGGTGCTGCCGCAACTGTTTGTCAACACCACTGCCGCAGCTGCTCTCACGGTCTTTGCATGCCCCTGTATGATCTGCTGCAACTTTGTGCAGTTGTCTGGCGTGGCATTCTCTGGACGCATGGCTTGCCCTGCTACTAAGCCTGTCCTGTCACCTTCCGCGCTGTCTGCCCTGCAGAACCAAGCCCTGCAGTGGTGCGTGGCGCGGCAGCTGCGGCAGGAGCTGCGAGGGAGCAGCGCAGGCAGCAGCAGCAGCAGCAGCAGGCAGGAGGGCAAGGCAGTGCTGTAGCAGACGGAGATGTGCAATACGACCTCGATCTGACCGGCGATGCAAGCGACGGCGACTCAGCAGGACTGCGCTCAGCAGCAGCAGGCAGCGAGGGCAGCGAGCAGCCAGCAGCATCTGCTGGCGCAGGCGGCTTGCGACCGGCTGGCTCAGAGCCCGACAGGATTGCGCTCAAGCTGCGCAGCGCACGCCACGGGGAGAAGGTGCTGCGCATGAGGAGCTGTGACCCTTTCAGCAAGCTCTTTGCCGCATACAGGTGAGAGGCCTGCGCCTGCTTGTGTTGCCCCTTGGCAGGTGCCTTGGCTTGAGCATAAGGAGTATCGCGAATGGCTGTGCTGGGAGCAGCAAGCTGGGAGCCTGCGAGCCTGCCTGCCTGCCTAACACAAACGACTGCTCTACTCACGCAACGGCTGCTCTTCCTGCGGCTGCAGGGGCTGGGCTGCTGAGCAGGGCCACATTGCAAGTGTTGACGCAGCCGTGCGCTTCATTTTCGACGGGGACTGCCTGCTGCCAGGGCAGACACCCGCTGACCTGGACCTGGAGGGGGATGAGTGCATCGATGTGCACTGCTGAGAAGCTGCCGAGCAGCTGCCTGGCAGCCTGACGTGCTCTGTCGATGAGCACTGCCCAGCAGCTTCCGGGCAGCTGCCTCGCCTGGCTGTCTGGCTCTTTGCAAGCACGCCGCCTCAGATGTGCCGAGCAAGGGCAGCGAATTGGCCTGGTGGCGGCAGAGGGACCAGGCCAGCGACGCAATCCGCCCATGCAAATGCAACTGTGGCAAAATGCGACTGTGAGAGCTGAATGGCAAAGGTGAAGGTGTTGGTTGACAGGCCATGAGGTGCAACAGGGAGGGTGAGGGCACATGCAGTCCTGCAGGCTTGGGACCGCCACACCGATCGACACACCTGGCATCAGTCGCAGTGCCAGACAAAGGCCAAGGGTCCCGCTGCCGGCACCGCCACCCCTGCCAGCTCGGGGTGCCCCTCTGCCTCCTCCCAACCGCTGTCTAGTGAGGTACGCTGGGTCAGGAGGGAGGGGCCGCCTGCCACGGCTCCGCTCTTCCCGCTCGCCGCCGCCTTGTCCGCTTTCTCTGCTTCCAGTTCTGAGCACAGCTGCCGCAGCACCTGTGCTGCCACGGTGGCGGCATCTCCTTGCTGCTGCTGCTGCTGCTGCTGGTGGGCGCCGTTCGGCGGCGGCTGCAGGTTCGGCGGCGGGCATGTTGCTCCCGCCTGCACCTCACACAACAACTTGCTGGCCAGGTGTTGAAGCAGGCCGGGGAAATCGTGCCGCAGAAGAGGGTACAGCTGGCTGCAGTCCAAGCGGACCACATCGCAGGCTGAAAGCGCCACCGCTGCTTCAGCCTGGTGACAGCTGGATGAGCTGCCGCCGTCGCCGCCCAGAGCAGCACGCAGCGCAGAGTCTGCTGCAAACAGCTCTGCCAGGCCCAGCAGGGCGGGTGCTGCAATCACGGCGCCGCCAGCAAGCGCCATGCGGCCTGCAGGGAGAAGGGGCCGCAGGCATGGCATGCATGAGACCAAGCCAGCTTGTCGGGATGAGACGCGGCACTCTGGCAGATTGGATGCAGAATCAGCTGCCTGCCTTGCTGCAGCCCGGCCACTTGCTCACTCGTTGCCACTCACCCTCGCCGAGAAGAAACATGAAAGGCCCTCCACAGCTCGGCAGCGGACCCTGCGTGACGCAGTCTGCACCACATTTCGCGGCGGCGGCGGCTGCAAAGTCGGGTAGCGCCGCCGACAGCGGCTGCCCTGGCGCCAGCAGGAAGGGGGCAGAGGCTGCGGCCAGCGCCACGCAGCACGCCTTCTCCTCTCGCTTGGACTGCCCGGGGGGGAGGAAGCCGAGGTCCCGCAGCAGCGGCCGCTCCCGCTGAGCCACCATGCGCTGCCGAAGCGCGGCAGGCAGCTCTGAAAACATGCCCGCCCTGAGGCCCTGGCCTGCACACACACACAAAGGGAAAAGGAGTGCTGGGAGATGTATGAATTTGAATGAAGTGAAGGAACCGTTGCATTCACCGCCCACCAGTGCAGGGGCAGGAAAAGGATCGGACCAGCAGCCCCACGCCCAGTGTCGCTGCAGGGCTGCGCTGCCGCTGACTGCCTTGCCAGGTGGCAGCCACCCATTGCCCATGCCAAGCCAGCCTGCCTTCCTGAATGCTCACACTGCACTGACACCCATAACACTGACACCCACACTCACCCTGTGGCGGCTCCCAGCTGGTGCTGAAGAAGTGTCGGATGTTGCGGCGCAGGCCACTGCTCATTTCCACCTGGGCCATGGCCTCCTCCACTTCCTGCGGGGGGGGTGAAAATGCGGATGTGGATGTGGAACAGGCGCCATGCACTTCAGCTGTTAAATGCCAAGCGAGGCGCCGAGCCGCGGCTGAAGACTCTGCACTCTCAAAGCTGGCTCACAGCACAGCTGAGCCCTGAGCCAGCCAGCTGACCGCCCTCTGTGCACCCCACATGCACATGAGCACACCAGCCTCACACACCACCCGGGCCGGTGCACCTCGAGCTTGTTGCGAATGGCCTCCACCCTCTTGGCAGCGGGACCGCTTGCTGTGAGCAGCGAGGTCACCACGTTCAGCAGGTACCCAAAGAATGCCACTGTGAGAGGGAGGGAGGGAGACAAGGAGAGAAGAGGGGAGAAGGCGCCCCATGAGCAACGCACCCCATGTGCGGACGCTAGGGCCCGCCCACCTGGACCCAATCGATTTTCAGCACAACAAACTGCAGCGATGATGCCTTCTCCCCTTCGGTGATGCCCGCTGACTTGTCCGCCAGCCAGCATGGTACACCCTCAGCGCTGCCTGACCCCCTCACCTCCAATCACCTCGAACAACATCGTCACGCCCACCTCCCTGCACACAGCACGCCCAGCGGGAGAATGCCACAATCAGCTAGCTTGCATCCCTGCTAGCGCGGCATTCCCCGGCTGGTGTGCGGCTCTGAACGCCTGCTTGCTGTGTAGCTGTGAATTTGCCTGCTTGCTGTTTGTGGCTGCCGCATGCTTGCTGCACCTGATGGTGACGGGCGTGATGTCGCCATAGCCTGGCAGACCACAGCAGGCAATGCAGGGAAGGGCAGGCGAAGAGTGGGTAGACGGCAGAGCAACACAGAGGCACACAGATGTGCGGGAAGCCAGCAGCCTGGCTTGCCCTTTTTCATTAAGCTTGCCGTGGCACTCCCATGCCTGGCCTTGGTTCCCAGTGCCTGCCCAATTCTTGGTTGTTCCGGCCCCAGCCCCAGCCTCACCGATAGTCACCATGGTGGTCAGTGCAAAGTAGCAGGACACGAGCCATCGGGCGCCATCGGAGGCTGTGAGCAGGTCGAAGTCTTTCGTGACTGCAGGGCAGGGGTAAAGGAGTGCAGGGCTGACTGGTTGGCGGCGGCGCATGCAAGGTGGTGGGCAGGCATGGCGCGCTGTCCAGCTTGTGGCTGGCTGGCTGGCTGGCTGGCTGGCGCAGAAAGAAGGCAACACCTGCAGCGCAGGCAGCTGCGCAAGCAGCCGCGCAAGCACAGGGGCAAGCACAGTGAGTGACTAGCCCTAAGCTAGGCCCCCCTTGCTGCCCTGCCGATCCCGCTGCCCCACCAGGATCAGAGCACTCACTTGCGGTGGCCCAGCTGTCCACCAGGCCCTCAGTCACAGCCAGGTTCCACCACATGCAGCCCAGCAGGTTGACCAGCAGGCACAGAGAGAAGAGGGCGTGCAGCAGCAGGAGGGTGCGTGTCGTCATGGCTGAGGCAAGGAATTGGAGAGGGCCGTCCACAGAGCTGCGTGACAGGTTGGAGAGCAGGCGGAACACCCTGCGGAGGGAGGGGAAAGAGTGGCAAGCAAGAGGAGAGAGAGAAGAGAGAGGAGAGTGAGGAGGTATGAAACTTACAACAGCTGACGACACCTCAGAAGGGGAGTGACAGGGGCCGCAAAGGCAGCTGACATTGGCACAGGCATCGCATCACAGCGGCTGAAGGCTACCAGAAGTGTCAGCCGGACTGCAGATGTGAAGGGCAAGGCGCGGCCGGCAGCGGCGCTGTCTGGCAGCGTCAGGCAGAATCAACTGCTGCCTGCGAGTGCTGGCAGCCATTCCGCCGACGCCATCCCCTGCCACTCAACACACACCTGACCAGCCGGAGTAGGCGGAGCATGTACACAAATCGGATGGCAGGGCTCAGTTGCCCCGTTATCGCCATTGCGATCTGAGCAAACAGCGGCAGCGTCGCAACCAAATCCATCCAAAAGGTGCCATGCCGCACGTAGAATCTGGCTGACGTGCGTCCATCTGCAGCCACGCAGGCAGCGGGCAATGAGCTCAGCAGAGCCGCAGCAAATTCAAGCTGCAGCGTTGAGCTGCCCGATGCTGCTGGCGCTGAACTGCTAGTAGCTGCTGGCAGGTATCCCAGGCGGCTGGCAGCGTCAGGCAGCTTGGCGGGCAGCTTGCGCGGAACAGCGGCGCCTTAATCAGCCCAGCTGCTGCTCACCCCGCACCACGACAGCTCGATCCTGCCAGCGGCCGATGACGCCCAGGTGGAAGCCCATGGCCAGGTCAAGGAGGTAGACAGAGGAGCCTATGAGGTCCATGATGCCCAGCGGGGTGTTGAAGGACGCGGATTTGTTGAAGGCCTGCAAAGAAGAGGAAACAATGGTGTGGGGAGGGAGGGAAATGACAGGGGAGGGAAATGACAGGGGAGGAAGCACAAGCTGGTTGTGAAGTTGGGCGGGCAGCAGCGCAGCAGCCCGTCTTGCCTCACCAACGAGAGCGCCACGACAAAGGCTGTGTAAGTGAGGTCTATGAAGGCTGTCAATCCCAGCCTGGAAGATAAAGGGAGGTAGGAACGGAAGGTAGGAACAGGAGGAAGGACTTAGGAGCAGGGGGGCAGCTGACGCAGGGTCAAGGCCAAAGGGGAGGGCCATCAGCAGCCAGCGAAACAGGTTGACGACGGGTACGACATTCAGGCGGCGTCTCTTCAGCCAGAACATAACACACACACACACACACACACACACACACACACACACACACACACACACACACACACACACACACACACACACACACACACACACACACACACACACACACACACACACACACACACACACACACACACACACACACACACACACACACACACACACACACACACACACACACACACACACAGAACGCAAGCCAGAAACAGGTGACAGGCGACGACAGCTGTGCAGAACAAAGAAACAAGTGCGAATAGTGGGGAGAGGTGGGGCAGGAATGACTGCTTGGTCACACTAAGCAACGCAGGATGGTGCCGGCAACACGGCAGACGCAGAGACGGCATGTTGCAGAGGCGACGGGGAGAGCAGCGGCACACCATATTGACGCGCGGGTGCTTGTCGGGCTGAGCAGCGGAAGCAGGCAGCAAAACGGCCTCCCGGCTTTCGCTGCATGCCGCAAAGCCCTGAATTCGTGCGCGTTGCAGGTCCAGGTGCGTGACGGAACGACGGCGAGTTTGCTTGCCGCCACCTCGGTCTCGGTATCTCGGTTTGCCCACATTTGTTGAGCGGGGTGCTTCGCCTCAAACTGCGGCAAGCGCACACGGACGTGCGCGCACTTCCGCAATACAATCTACTAAGCGGCACAGGGAAGGGGGACGAACCCACAACCACACCCGCCTGGCATTGTTGTTGCCACCCGCCGCGCCAGCAAGGCACGGTAACACCTCGCTGTGACCTTGTCACACATCTACCACCCTGACGTTTAGACCAGCAATTGGCAGAGCAGGCACGACAGGACAGCTAGTGGAGCACCCTGCTGCCAGCAGATGCCCAGCGGCTGCGCATTCGGCGCTGTTGCTGCACAAAAGTGCTTTTGTAGTTGTTGCTGCCCGCTCTAGCCCGTTGTGCGGGACATCCTGGCGTTGTCCTGTGTGAATTGGTACCAGGAGAATGATCTTGCTTGCTTCTTCTTCCTAATTGCAGCGCCACTTAATGTTGATGTTGTTCTGAGTGTTTGCTGTGCCTCTCGAGTAACTGTAATTTTGCAAAGGCCACATGGTTGCAACTGCACAAGATAAGCAGACATGAGCATGTGATTGTCGAGGTGTGCATTCAGCTGTGATTGTTTGTTCATTTGGCGGTTGACCAGCTTGAGCTGGCGCTGGTCAATACCGCAATATGTACTCTTCGCTGCAGATCCACGGAAAGCTACCAGCTACTTTTCCCCTACTCCTGCCGCTCACAGGTCCATCGCCAGGAAGTCTGAAGGCAGCTCAATCTTCTTGCCCATCTCAAAAGAGGGCAGGCCGCGGTAGGGGCAGCCGCCACAGCGAAAGGCGTCGCCCAGGCCGCACTGCAACACAAAACACAAATCAAGGGGACAGCACATCAGCTGTTGTCTGCGGAGCATCTGTCTCCCCGCAACAGCCGCGGAAGAAAAGTCCACAGCGACGTAAACAGCAGGAGCAGAGTTGAGACGGGCAGTCTGCAGTTCGAAGCAGCAGCAGGAGCAGCGGCCAGCAAATGCTTGGGCGGGCAGCCAGCCTGCAACTCACGCTTCCGCAGCCGCCGCTCGTGGGGTTCTCCAGCATCTCCTTGGTCAGTGTCACCTGCACCACCTGCCCCTCCGCGCGCCCGCAGGTGCAGTCCTTGCATGCCTTGCGCCCTGCTGCCCCAACCTCGCAGTCGTCGGCGGCTGCAGGCATGCAGTGAAAGGGGACAGGAACGCTTCACACATATGCCTATACCGCGACGCTGCAAGTGGCGTACAGCAGTCCTGTATGTTGAGCGCTGGAAGCACGCTGCTGCAGAGAACACAAGAGGCCATGATAGATATGCCGATGGCACTGGACCTTGAGGAACCGCCCTGGTCGCACCTGGCGGCGGCGCGGGCCGCTGCTTGTCTTCCTCAGTGAGCAGCTCCTCATCATCCAGCAGCTCATCATCCCCCTCCTCATCATCTGCTGCCAGCTTCCAAGCAGCTGCCGCCGCCGGCTTGCCGCCGCCGTTGGACTGCCGGGGCTTCAGGGCGATGGAAGCACGAGCCCCGGTCTCCCAAGTGGGCTTGATCGCCGCAACGCCGCCGCCAGGCGCAGCGCCGCTGCTGGCCAGCCCGCTGAGCAGCAGAAGTTTGCTCAACGCAGCCTCGCTCGTGCCGTCCTGCAGCAGCAAAGGGATGGTACCAGGTTCTGGAACCAAGGCAGGGTGCAGACTGCAAGCGGTGCACAGAAACAACTCGCCGCCCGTGCGCACCTCCTGCACAACCAGCTTGCCGCCGGGCTTAAGAGCTGCTGCAATCAATCCCAGCAGCTGCACGGTGTGGTGCCCCGGCTGGCTGGCAAAGGAAACGACGGTGTCAAGGGCACCGGTGGTGAGTGCGCCCGGCTGCAGGCCGCCGCTGTTGGTTGCCACGGCCACGGAGTCCTGCGCCGATAGCCTCTGTGCCTGCAGTAGTGAGGTCAGCTGCTGCAGCGTGGCCGTGGGCGAGGCTGTGACGAAGAGGGCTGCCGTCATCGCGGTGCGTTGATCGAAAGGGCCACAGTGGGGGGAGAGTGTGCCTGGTGAAGTCGAATCCCGGCAAATACGCAAAGAGCGGGCGCATTCCGGGAATTCCCAGCGCTTTCTTCAAGCCAAACCACGACACACGGCCGCATCGGCGCTCCGCGGCTGTCTTCCAAGTCAGGTGCGCAACACGAGGGTTGCAGGCAGACCAGAGAAGCTCACAGCTCCAACATCCTTTTTCGGCCGTTGCGCCCCTCCCATCCACCTTCCCACGCCACCCACAACACATCTCTTCTTTAATCTCCCATCGCCCGCCCGACCGCCGCGATGGCCTTGATTGCAGCCGCTCACGCCCTGTTCCCTCCTCTGATGCTGCTGACAGATCATGCGAGGCAACGAAAGGCGCCGCAGCCCGCCCAGGCGGGACGACAGGCGGTTCAGCGGGCCGCCGCCGCCCGGCGGGCCGGGGTGGGACCGTCGCCGGCAACGCAGCTTGTCGCCACCAGACCGCTTCAGGAGGTCTCCCCCAGGCAAACGCTTCCGCAGGGATGACTATGATGATTACGATCGACAGTGAGCAATGGGCAGGCAGAGCTTGGCGGGGTGCCACCGCAGTCGCAATGTCATGGCGTGCAGAGCTGTTGCTCCTCTGCGCCTGAACTGCACTGCGCTCTGTGCGTGCTGCAGTGGTGGCCGTTTTGATCGTGGCGGCGGCTGGCATGGCGGCCCTCCTTTTGATGACAGAGGTCCACCCAGGCATGTCTCCTGTGTGCCTGCCTGCTGCAGCTCGCCTGCTGTTTGACTGTGCTTGCAGTCTGTGTGTCGGCAACAACAGTCTGCGCCTTGCGTGCTGTGTTTGGTCAGCAAGTGGCTTGCTCGAGGCTGCTGTCCATCGTCTGCCGCTTGCTGCACTGCGCTCCTGTGGCCCGCCAGCTTCTGGTGCCTGCTGATGCTGCCTGCCGTTCAGCCTTTTCATGGTGCTTATGGTATGGATTCTGCGCTGCAGAGGCCCGCTGACATTTGTTGAGTTTGTGAGGGACCTGCCTCCGCATGTGGGCCCAGAGCAGGTGATTGTTTATTTGTTGCTGCTGCTGTAACCACTGGATGCTTCGGCGCCTGACTGACGTTGCCTGGCCACTGGCCAATGACAGCAGCAGCAGCGCTGAGACCGCCAGTCCGGGATGAGCGCCTGCCTCACAGCCTGCCTCCAACGTCCTTGCATCGCTCGAGCGACCGTGGTGGCCGCGATGCTGATGTGTCATGCACGTTGTACTGCTCTTGTACTGCAGGCCAATGATGAGTACAGGCGGTACATGGCTGGCTGGTGGGGCGATGCAATCAAGGCTGAGTTTGAGGAGCGCAAGGGAGACCCTGTGTGAGCTTGGGGGGGCCCAGCCGACAGGTTGCGGCAGCGTCTGCCGCAGCAGCAGCAACAGTCGCCGGGTGGATCTCGTGCCAGACCTTGCTGCAGCAGTGGGAGGAGTTGTGTTTGTTTGCGGCAGCACAACATTTCAGTTCCTGCAGCCAAAAACAGTACGCAAGACAGCAACATATGTCAACAAAGGAGGTGGTGTGAGCATGCAAACAGCAACACACGTGCTTCTGGAGACTCGGCCCTCAAGGACTGCTGCGCTGTCCTGTGCTGTCTGTCCTGTGCAGGCTGAGGCGGCGGTTTGACCCGCGAGAGATTCAGCGGGTTGTGGAAAAGCGAGATGGGCTAGCATTGTCTGCCGCCGCCGCTGTGACAGCAGAGCTGGAAGGGGGCGCAGACACCGGTGCGCTTGTGCTGCGGGTGGCTGGTGCCACGTGTAGTGCTCTGGTGCATGTGGCCTGGGTGGCAGGTGGCGGCAGGAGGTTGGCGCCATGAGCGGCTCAGGAGGAAGAAAGAACCACACATTTGTGGCAGCGTGCATGCTGCTAATGCGGATCTGCCTGTGTGCATTGCCCTGCCTGCCTGCTTGTTTAGCTGCAGCAGGCGCTGATGACGAGGCCGGCCCCGGCCCTGCCGGCTTCACAGACGCAGCAGCAGACGGCGGCGGCAGCGGCGAGGCGGGGCCGCCCTCCCTCGCGCCTGCACTGTGCTGGCAGCCTGCCCAGCTGGCTTCTGACCTAGCACTAGCCACGGAGCTGGTTCGCACAGTCGACAAGGAAAAGGGAATCACTGACAACCAACTGGTACCGCCAGCAGCAGCAGCAGCAGCAGCAGCACCTGTCACTGCTGGCGAAGCCGGCACCGAGGAGCAGCAGCAGCTGGGGGAGGCGCCGGCCGAGGGGCAGCAGGAGGCGGAGGGGCAGCAGGAGGCAGTGGCGGCGGCGGCTAGTGACGCTGTCGAGATGGAGGCCGAGCTGTCGGCTGAGGCAGCTGCCGAGAAGCTGGACAAGGTACTGCTGTATCTCTGGAAAGTGCACGGCATCGACTTTTACGGCGGCAGGGAATATTCCGACCCAGCTGAGCCTGGTAGGGCGTCAGCACGACAGACAAAGCGCGGACCCAAGCCGACTGATGCTGACCTGGCCGAAGCTGCCGATGCAGCCGCCACTGAGAAAGCGGCAGACGCCGCCAAGGCTGCAGCAGCGGCGGCAGATGCAGCAGCCCCGGCAGGCCCAGCGGCGGCAGGTGAGGCGGCTGTAGCAGCCGGCGGCGAGGCTGCAGCTGCATCTGCGGCAGACGCAGCGGATGAGGCGGAGAAGGGCGGCGAGGATGGTGCAGCAGCAATGGCAATCGAGGGCGGACGTGTTGGCCAGGCAGCAGCAGCAACAGGGGACGCAGCAGAGCCTGCAGAAGACCCCAAGTCGCCTACTGCAAAAGCAGCAGCAGCAGCAGCAGCAGCAGGGGGCGCAGAAGCCGCATCCCCCGAGGCGGCGGCGGCGCCGACGGCCGGCGCAGGCGCCGCCACGGCACTTGCCGCCAGCGGTGCCCAGCAGCAGGGTGAGGGCGGCGCTATAGTCGGCGGTTCTGCGGCGGCGCGGGACCTCAAGGATTACGAGCGACGTGTGACGGGGTTCTGGAGGTTCAGGATTGACAAAGGCGACCCCCTGCTGCGGCCTCTGCAGCGCCAGCGGGTGAGAGCTGGCAGTACTGCACGGCACACTGCGCTGCTGTCCCGTCTGCCCCGGCATCACTGCATGCTGTGCCTTGATTGGAGCAGCTGTCGCAGCAGCCTGGTGCTGCCCGCTTGCTGGTGCCAGCACGTAGAGATGTTGTTCAGCAGCTGGAGGCAGACCTGCCTGCCGATTGCTGCCTGCGCGTGATCGCCGTCCGTTGCCTGCCGCAGGTTGAGGACGAGATTGAGCGGTTTGTGGATGCCCAGGTGGTGAAGATCGAGGACAAGAAGTGGGGCAACAAACTGAGCACGGTGCGGCCCCGGTGCTGCAGGGTGCAGGTCCTGGTCAATCCCGACTTTGGCAGTTTGGGGGCAGCTTGAAACCTGAAGTGGCTACAGTATTCTCGGGAGAACAGTCAGGCCTGGCTCACGCCTGCCACCCTTGGGCCAGCAGCAGCGGTTTCATGGCAAGGGGTCGAAGCAAATGGCGGCATGGCGTTGCAGGGCTCGCTCCTCGTGTTGCCGCCTGTGCATGTGGTCGGCTGGTGCTGCCCGCTGAGCTCCCTGCATGCATGCGCGTTTGACCCCCCGTGTGTGCTGCAGAAGCTGTTCATGGCCCGTGAGTTTGTGTTGAAGCACATCCGCAACAAGCACGCTCACGTGGTGGATGAGGAGAGGGAGCGGGTGCAGGAGGAGATCTACTTTGAGAACTTCAGGTGTGTGTGTGTGTGTGTGTGTGTGTGTGTGTGTGTGTGTGTGTGTGTGTGTTGTGTGTGTGTGTGTGTGTGTGTGTGTGTGTGTGTGTGTGTGTGTGTGTGTGTGTGTGTGTGTGTGTGTGTGTGCGTGCGTGCGTGCGTGCGTGCGTGCGTGCGTGTGTGCGTGTGTGTTCAGGCGGGCAGCTTGTGGGTTGCCAAGATAAGATGCCTGTGTGATTGCAAGGGTGTGTGCACCAGTGTGTGTGTGGTTGGGTTTGCTAGTGTGAGTGTAGTGCCGTGTTGTGTGCTCTGTGGTGTTTACCGCACCGCCTGCCTTGCACTTCCGTCCTGTTGCTGCAGGGCTTTCAAGCAAGAGGAGCAGCGGCGGCAGGAGGAGGAGCAGGAGCGGGTGATGGCCTCAATGGGGGCTGGCGGCGGCGGCGGCGGCGGGCGAGGCAGGTGCGGCGCGAGCACAGGGGGAGGCTGGGAGGCAGCTGGCAGGTTGTTCTCCTGCGACATGAGTGCTGCATTCTGCCTGTGGCCGTGGTAGAGCCCTGGTGACGCAAGACTGGTGTCGGTGTGCACAACCTCAGGCACAACCTCAATCGAAATTCTCTCTCCTCCTGCGGCGTTGACCGTTGGCTGCTTTTGGTGTGGTGCAGGGGGCGGGGGCGCGGTGGCGGCATGATGGGTGTGGAGGGCGGCATGCCCCTTAACCCGGGCATGATGATGGCGCCAATCATCATGCCAGCTGGTGAGCTATGGGAGGGGCAAGCGTTTAGGGTTAGCATTGTGCAGGTGGATGGAAGAGGAGTGGGTGATCTGTCCAGATCCAACCTGAGCCCAGCATGGACATGAGAGCCAGGGCGCGGGCGGGAAGTGGAGAAAGCGTGCCGGGTGTTGTTTGTGTTGCTGCACAGAGCTGGGTGGAGCTGGTTGGTTGGCACTGGCACTGGTGCAGAAGAGCTGTGGCCGGCGGGCCTACCTCTGGCACTCATCAGTTCCGCCTGTACTGTCCTCCTGTGCTGCACACCTCTGCACACCTGCACCCACCTGCACCGCACATGTGTACCGCCACTGACTTCGCCTCACGTGTATCGCACCGCTGTACTGCAGGCGGCATGGCTCCCATGATCCTGCCAATGGATGTGGTGATGGGCATGGGCATGGGGGGGGCCATGGGCGGCGGCAGGGGCGGCGGCGGCGGCAGGGGGTGAGTGAGCGCTGCGTGCACCGCTGCATGACACCCACCCCACCCTGCTCCGCCTTGTGTGGCGCCGGTGCTTGGTCCGTGCCGCTGCCTGCGCTTCAGGCTCCTCTCAGGCCTTGTCCCTCGCAATGCACGGCCTGAATCGTTGCGGAGTCCCAGGCTCTCACCCCTCTCTCTGCTTGCTATGCTGTTCTTTGCCGCAGGCGCGGACGCGGCGGCATGGGCATGGCTGGGGCTCTCGGCGCCAAGCTGGATGGCGGCGGCGGCGGCCTGCGGGAGTATTTCGATTTGGATGCTCCGCAGAACAACAGAGCAGTTTTAGATTACGGGGACCTCTGAAGCAGCATGGCGGCGATGCTCACTGCTGCCATGCATCACCAGCTGCAATGTAACACCTCCTGACCCACCTTACCGTCCTACCTGCACCCTACCACAGCTGCGATCCTGCCCGGCCAGCAACCTGCCCACAAGTGCTCGCATGTTGTGTAGAGAATGCCAACATGCCTTTACTTGGTGCCACCTCCTGTCCATGAACATGTGGACAGGATTCTCCACTGGCCAGTCGATGAGTTGATGTTACAGGCAAGGCGTTTGCTGATGGGCATGCCAAGCGTCTTAAGAGCAGTGTCGAATGGGTGATGCAAGGGAATGCAGTATGAGTGGCACCACCAATGCAAGAAAATACTTCTTGGCGGCCCACCAGCTCAAAAGCAGGCCATCATGGCATGGCAAAGATATAGCAGCAAGCTAGAAAAACGGGAAACAAACAGGCAGGAAGAAAGACAAAGCTACAAACGTTCAGTATGACAAAACATGTACCATATCATGTGCTGCATTACCAGGCAGCGCAGTGGCGGCAAATCTCGTTCATGCCGCTGCTCTGTACTCCACATAAGCTTTGACTGCAGCCAGGTTGGCCGAGATCTCGTCTTGCACTCGCTGCTCAATCAGACCCACCAGCAACCAAGGCTGCGGCCGCACAAACAGGGTGTAGGAGAGGCGGGAGGCGGCGGAGCCAGCGCTCTGCACGCGCCACAAGCCTTTGAAGGCCTGCAGAGGGTGGGCAGAGAGGGCAGCACAGGGCAATTGAGCTGAACCACAAGGCAGGTACGCGAGGCAGGAGGACAAGCAAGGGAAACAGGAGGGCGGAGATCGCACAGCAGGACGGCAGCTGTCAGACGACACTGGCGGAGGTTGAGAGCAGCTCGGCAGCGCAGCAGCTGGCAGGATTCACAAGTGAGGTACCTTACGCCTCCTCTGCACAACAGCAGCAGCACCCGCACGCGTAACACCAGCAGCAGCAGCAGCACCGACCGCAACACAACCACCACCACCAATAAACACCACCAGCCCTTACCGAGAAGTCCCCTTCGACTAGCTGGAAAGACACATCCATGGCCGCCGCCTGGCCCAGCGGCGAGCGAGGCCGCAGGAAACGCTGCTCGCTGAACAGCTGGCGGTCCTCTCCCTCCTCACTGCTACTGCTACTGCCGCTGAACCGGGAGCCGCCAGCACCAGCCAGCCGCCGACTGCCCGCACCAGGCATACCAACGCCGCCAAACGGCCATCCCCAGCCATTGCTGTTGGCCGTCCCACGAGGGCCAGACTCGGAGTCACTGCTGCTGCTGCCGCTGCTGTTGGGGCCGCGAGCGAGGAGGCGGGGAGGCACGCCGGATGGGTGCTCTGTGATTCGCAGGCAGACACGGGCGCAGAAGCGAAGGCCCAGAGCGAGGTCTTGCTGTCCCACCTGGGGGGGGAGTAGCAGGCACAGTGGAGGGGAAGAAGAAGTTGTTGCAGGAGATACAGGCACGCAAGTGTACACCGCTTGATACAAGAATGGAGGAAGGTATAGCGTTAAGTGCTGTTGCGGAGAGAAAATCAGGCTTCGGCTGCAGCTCAGCTGCGAGAGGGCCAGCAACACCAAACTATGGCAGTGGATTGGTAGCAGCCTGAAGGCAGTTTCCCGTCCCTCACTGCGCAGAAACCGCAGCCTCACACCTCACCTGCAGCAGCTTGCAGCCGTCTGGGTAGCGCTCCAGGCAGCGGTTCTCAGCCAGGCCTGCGACATGCGGCGCACCAAGCGGTTGGGAGGCCAGTGGTTGGCGGGCAGAGGCCAAACTGAGCGAGGGGTGGCTGTCGCCCGCATCCCACAGCCCTGATGTCATGGCCTGGCTACTGGCTGGTCTGTGTAGAATGAGCAACTTCTATGCCGCTGCTGACTGCAGGTGCTGGCACACCCACAACTGCCAGCCTCTGCGACCGCCACACCTGGAATGAAAGTGCCCAGCTGCTCATATGAGGTCAGCGCCTCCCAGACTGCCTGTTGCGGTGCCGCCACGTCGACACCTGCCCAGATGCAGCGGCTGTTGTGCGGCCCCGGCTCGATTGCAATGTCTACAGGCCTGGCACGGGCAGCCAACCCAAATGTGGCAAAGCTCGAACTGTCGGTGGCAGCGGCGTGGCAGGCACCTGCAGTGCAGAGGGTGCCTTGATCAACAGGGCTTTCGCTAACTTGAAAATCAACCAGAATCACTTCCATCAACGCACCAGAAAGATTTTCCTCCCTGAAGCAGAGATGGTGGCGCAAGCTGCCTGGACGGCGGTTCCGGGGGCGGGCGGCAGGCGCGGCAAGCGGCCACGACGAAACGCCGCCGGCGCTGCGCTGCTTGCACGCGGCAGCGGTGCCGCAGATGGCCATGCTTCCGATATCCACGGAGCGGCCGCGGGTCCCGCAATCGTTTGTCAACTGCGCTTAGCGGAGACGCGTCGTGACTCCGCCCAACAGGCACTGAAGCGGAGCAGGATGCAAGCAACGAATGCGCCGAAGCGCCGATTTGGCGGTGCCGCTATCCAGGTCGCCGTCTTGCCAGCGATCTCATCAAGTCAACATCCTTAACGGGGTGCTACCAGCCTGTGTTACGTGCAGCTCCTCAACGCGGTCTAGTCATAAGCTTACACAGCTGCTTGCACTTCAGACAGATCACGCACCACAGCCTCCCGCTCCGAAACCCTCGCTGCCCCCAGCGCCCTGCACACCCGCCGATGCCCAGCCCGCCAGTCGGCGTGCGAGCAGGCGGTGCCGCAGTACCAGGCTACTCGGCACTTGGAGCACCGCTGGCTTCCGGACCCCTGTCTTGCAGCAGGGCCGCCAGCCACGTTGGCGCAGCGCAGGTAAGCGCAGCTGCGGACGATTGCTGCTTGCGCCAGCTGCAGTGCATCATGTGGCTGCGGCTCACGGCGCTGCTGTTGGTACTGCTGCAGGTCTGCCGGCAAGTCGAAGTGGTGGTCAGCACTTTGGGACGCCTGCAGCATGCAAGGGCATGAGCAGCGCGGCAGTTGTCAAGGCAGCACCACTTGTGGGCCAGGGCCAATCCAGCCACCTGTCACAGGCGCACCTGGCCAGCTCCAAGCCCTGCAACTATATCATCCAGCGCCTGCTGCACTGGCGGGCTAGAAGCCAACGCCTCCGGCCCATGCTTGACTGCTAGGTGCAGTAGGGACGCCAGCGCCTCATCTGTCAGTGGTGGCTGGAAAGCAGCAGCCACAACCACCGCTTCGGCTTGTGCCACACTCATAGCCAGCAGATGCCTGCAAGGGTCAGCCAAGCAGGTCAGCATGACAACACACCTTTGACAGGTGCATGTTGCAAGAAGCAAACAGAAGGGCACACGCCAGACTCATCAAATGGCTGCCGGTCCACACTTACTTGAGCTTGCCGTCAGAGATGTCTGCATCGCTGTTGACTGCCCTCCCCTGCAGTGCTTCTTGCACACTCAAGACAGCGTTCCAGCAACAGCCCAAGGCCACCAGCAGAGCCATGCTGTGGGGCTGCGCCACAGAAAGGCCGGCTGTGCTAGCGTGGATGCCGCGACACAGCGTTGTGTGCAGCTGCCACAGCGCCTGCAATGCTGCCGTGGCGTCCGCTGCACTACAGAGGACTCCCATACCCTGGCAATAGCGATGTATCGCGCTGGCAAGGCCAGAGATGGGCAACATCAGTTCCAATCCCAACTGACCGCGACTGTACACAGCAGCCCCTGCTTCAGGCGACGGCTGCAGCTGTGCTAGCTCTTCCAGCACCGCCACGTGCGGCAGCGCCCGCACCATTGCGCTAGCAGCCGCACAGCACGCAGGAACGTCTGCCAGGCTGTCGACAATGCTGTAGTCTGGGGGCGGTACGGCAGTCACCTGACGATCTGCCATCTCTTCAGGGCCCGATGAGGCCAGCCGGTGGAACTCACTCAGAATGCCGAGAAAAAGCCCCAGCCTATCTCTAGCCACCTCAGCGTGGTCTGCCTGCAGCCGTGCAAACTCTGCCGTCATGCGCAGCGCTACTGGCATCCTCAGCAGCGCCTGCAGCATCTGCCATGCCAATTGCTGGCGTGATGCATCTGGCAGTGCCGATCTGCCCTGCTGCTGCGGTTCTGGGCGCCTTCCAGAGCATGCCACACCCAACAGCGAGAGCAGAGATGCCCATAGCCTGGAAAAGTCTGCATCGCCTTTGAAACTGTCAGGGCGGCTGGCAGGTGCCGCTGCAAGGAGCTGAGCCGCCGTCTGCAGCAAGCATGGCACATAGCGGCTGTCGCCTTTGTTTGCCACTGCCTGCGACAGAAAGGTGTGGCATAGCGGCTGTATCATCAAGGCATACGTGAAACAGTGAACCAACATCCAATCCAGCTCGGCAGGTCGTCGATCAGCTGGCAGCTGCATCGCTGCGGCAGTTGCATGTAGGGGTGGCACCAGCAGCTGCACCAAGCTGTCCTGCAGGCTGGCGTCAAGCTGCAGTGCTGCCACGTGAGGGCTGAATAGCGGGTGGCACAGGATGAGATAAGCCATACGGCCCAGGCTGAGCTGCACTTCACGAGCACAACCTGTGAGGCAAGTGCGTGTGGTAAGGAGTGGCATCATCACAAGAGGCATCATCACACGATGCACACCCACAGAATTGCAGTCTCTCGGCAGCCACCCTCCCTGCTTACCTCTGCCCAGCGAGGTGCCATTCAGCGCAAGAACTCTGCTGGCAGCTGCAGACAGCCATGCCAGCAGCGGCTCAGGCGGCGCAAGCGGAGCAGGATTGCCAGGTATCAAGGCGACATCAGTGAGTAGCCTCGCTTGGCTGGACAGTGAAGCAACTGCCAGCCCTGCATGCCCGCTGCTACTGGCGTCGGGGATGGCCATCAGGTCGCGGCCACACTCCAGCGGCAGCGAGGTGCAGCCAAGCAGCGCCTGTGCAGCCGCGCCCATGCCATGATCTATTGCGAGATTGACTAGCTGTTCGGCAAGCTCGCAGGCCAGATGCAGCTGTGCTTGAATACGCTCAGTTGCTGCACTTCCAAACTCGCCACTGCGCACAACGGCAGCCAGGCGGGGACCCAGTCCACTCAGCTGCATGGCGCCTGCCTGCATATCCCTGCATGGAGCGCAGACAACACCCCCGCCATGGTCACAAAGGCGTCTGACTAGGCCTTTTGTCCTTGTGTTTGCAGCTGGGGGCACAAAGACAAAACGGCTGTCACATCAGCAGAAATGCCAGGCTGCAGCAAAGAGGCTTACACCGCAGACACACAAACCTACCTGTCCAGAGCTGCAATCGTCGCAGCGCCAGGCGAGCTGGCCAAGGAAGCTTCCAGCTGGTTGATTAGCACTTCCAAACGGTGTTCCAGATCTGCGCATACAGCGATGCTGCCGTCCATCTCACACACGTCAGCCACCAGGCTCGCAAGCGCACTAGCAACGGTGAGCGCCATTGCAGGTCGGTGGAGCGGCGGCAGTGTGCTGTTGCGGCGCCTGGGGCGTGGTCGACTGCCGCGCTGCTGGGCGTCCCAGTGGCAGCGCGTTTGCTGCAAGGGTGATGAGTGGGTGAGCGGCGGCAAAGAGGCAGACGAAGACTGATAATGGATCAGCTTTACTGGCGCTCAATCCTCGAAGCTCAGCCTGCAGAAAGGTGCTAGCGAAAGAGGGTGCCACAAACTTGCCACGGGAGATTGACGCCCAATCGGCCCGAAGGAGGCCATTCTCATTGCGCTCATCCCATTTTCATTGCAGCCGCACGCTGCTCTTTTTATGCGACCTAGCGCCGCTGACAATCGCCGCCCAGAGATGTGATCGCAGCTGCAAGCGGCCTTCACAACCCCCCTGGCTTGTCTGCATCGCAGTTGCTATGGTGTTCTGCTGCAACAGAGCTGCCTTGCCATCTGAGGGGCGAAGGCGCAGGCAGCTCCAGCTCTGCGGTGGCGGCGGCTGAATGTCCTATTGCAGTCCCTTCGCAATCATTTCCACAGCACAGGAATGTTGCATTGGGCGACAGCCGACGCTCACGGCCGCCCCGTTAACACAAATTGCGGCGTGACTCGGCTGCCTGGCACGGCAAACCGCCCTGCCGGCGGCGGCACATCCGGGCTGCTTTCCAGCAGCCGACGCTGGTCCTCAGACAAGCGACCCGCAAAGATGCCGGGGCCTATCAGGTCTCGCAGGGACCCAATGCAGCGGCCTGCTGACGACTCGCACAAGCGATGCCCGCAGGTGAGGCTGCGGAAGAGGGGGCCCAGCAGGTCATCAAGGTACGGCTTGAAGGCCTGCCAGGGGTGACGTGATATGGGGGGGGAACACGTGAGACATTGGGTGAGCGTCCTTCAAGACGGGTGTACAGGGAGCAGCAGTGTGGCGCCGCTGCTGGCTGGGAGCATGACAATGCACGGCCCATGGTGCTCTGGCTGCAGCCTTGCAGTGCTGATCATTCGACGGGCACCCACCCTAGCTGCCCGGCCTGCGCCGCATCCCCTCAAAGGATGCTACGGCTGGGCCATGCCTCCTCACCTTCTTGCCGATGTTCTCAGCGATTGCCGGCAGCTGCTTCCACAGATTCTCATGCAAGTTTGCGGCGTGCGCAAAGTGGTGCATGCGTGTCAGCTCCACAAGTGATGGAAGGAACTCAGGCACGGCGGCTGGCGCCACCACTGCAGGCACAAACGGCACAGGCACGAGGGGTTGACGCAGGCACACGCCACACAGTGGCAAGGAGAAAGGACAGCGAGGGCCGGGCTCGAGGGCAGTGAGGGGCGGCCAGCACTTCCAGGCCATGCGCCCCACCACAGCAGCAGCGCCGGCCAAGCAAGGCGGCTAGCTGGGCGGCGAGGTGAAAGCTGGTTGCAGGGTGGGGCATGCGCACCTGACAGCTCCCGCAGCATGTATATTGAGCCGTCTGAGGCCTCCCAAGGCTCCTTGGGCCTGCAAGAAAGCGACAGGCGAAAAGGCAGGAGGAAAGGCAGGACATTGCCCTGGTGAATGCAGAGACAGCAACCAACTGGTGGTGCACCAAGCAGGGGCAAGGAGGGAGCAAGGAGCACAGCATCAGGCGGACCCAGCAACGCAGCTCTTCACCCCTCACCGCGCAAAGCCGTGGTCCATGCAGCTGCCGCCGCCCCGCTGCAGCTTGGGCGCCAGGCTGCCGCAGCTAAACATTGTCTTGTCGGTGTGAAGTTCCTCGTCGTTGGCTCGGGCCCGCTGCAGGCACAAACGGAGCCGCAGTGTCGGCAGGTGGTGCCTGTCAGTGAGCAGGCACGCACGCAAGCTTGCAACGGTGCATGTGGGCTGATGCTGCCCTTGTCCAGCCTGCCTGGAAGCCCGCAGTTTCACAACAGCGGCTGCTGGGCTGCCTCGCCCTCAAGACGATGTACCTTAACCAAGGCCAAGGACAGCAGGGGGACCAGTACAGCATCAAGCACAACAGCGCAGCACAGCGCGCCACAGCGTGCCGCAGCGCAGCAGCCAGGCCTGGCAGCCCAACCCACCTGTGCCGCCACACCAAACTGCGTTGTGTTTTCCAGGGAACCGTAGGCTTTGCTGTCTGCAGGCTGGTCCTTAGCCTCCAGGATCATGACTCGCAGCTTCTCAGTGATCCGGGCCACCGCCTCATCACCGTAGGCTCGCACTGCAGGCCAGCGAGGAAGGCCGAGCCGCGCACAGCAAGGTTGAAGGTCGAACGTGTAAAGCAGGTGGCGGTAACAAGAGCTGTGAGCTCATACAATGTGGCAGCAACACCACACCCTGGCAGGCAGCAACACAGCGGCAGCAACCCATGCTTCTTCAACAGGACTGCCTTCAACAGGACTGCCTGTTGCCATGCCTAGGTGGTTGGTCAGCCATCAGCAGGGTTGCAGCAGCACTGAAGATTTGCCCACCTGCGTCACCCAGGGCCACCGCACTGTCTTCCCGCACAGAGAAGATGTTGTCCCACAGGTGGGCAAACCACAGCGTGTACAGGTCCTGCAGTACAGCAGTACAAACATGGCGGCTCCGATCAAAAGAAGCAGTACACACAAAATGTTTCTGCGGGGCAATATTCGCCACGTGGAGGACGAGATTCAGTAGCAAGCAGCTGCCGCAGCGGTGTGCACACCAGCCATGCTCCAGCAAGCATACAGCACCAGCCAGCCAGCCGCCCAGAGCGCAGCACAACCATCCTGCACAACCACCCTGCACACATGCACATCCCACCACTCAGCCTGACAACCCTCATGCCAGTCACCCAGGCACGCACCCACCTCCAGCACCTCCCGCGACTCCTCAGGAAAGGCGGTGACGCAGCGGCCGCAGGCGAGGCAGGCCGCGTCCCGCACCGGCCAGCTGGCATCCTTGAAACACATGATCAGGGCGCGCAGCAGGCGCGGCACAAAGGGAGCCACGGCGGCCTTGTCCACCTGCGGGGGGGGAGAGGGGGGGGGGAAGGAAGCGAGCAGGCTTTGGTGTGCATATGCAGGACTGAAACAGGCATGCCAGCGGCATGCGTGTTGTGTACAGGCTTAGGATGTTGAGTTGCAAGAGCGTGGAGGATTAGAGTTGAACCAAGCACCGGCATTCGTGACCCCACGAGACTTCATTAAGCGCTGCGTGACCCCTTGAGCCAAGATGCAGCTGCCTCTGCTGTCCAAGGGCAGCTGACAGCTTGCCTTGCACATCAGCTCCGCGATGCAGGCGCAGGCAGCCTCCCGAACAGCATGGTTGTTGGCCTTGGACTGCTCAATGTAGTACGCCACCACCTGCATGTGCCAAAAAAGCAGGGAAGAAGCACAGCATGCATGCAAGGAGAGGGTGAGGATATGGGAAGAGAGCTTCAAGTGATTGATGTGAAGAGCAGCAAGATGAAGTGACAGAAAGGCAACACTGCAACTCTCCATTGAGTTTTGCTTGTGCAGACATACCCCGGCAGCCCAGCAGTGGAGACTCAGCTGCGAGGAGGAGTGACGCCGGGGGCAGGAAGCTGGGCAGGCACGCAGCCCAGCAGGCAGAAGGGCGGTCAGCCAGGCCAGCTGTGCAACCCACCTGGGGCGCACACTTGGCCACCTCCTCCCGCCCCTGATCCCCCATCACCATGCGCCAGGTCTCCTGCGAGTACAGCCGCACGCCTTCCGCCACGTAGTACCTGCAGTACCACAGGCAGTACCACAGTACCACCGGGTGCAAAACTTCGTTGTTACCACCAATTTGTCAGCAATTTGTTGCTGCTACATGCTGGCGAAGCATGGATGAAGGCGCAGCTGTTGCCTGCTCTCTGCTTGCAGGTACCATGAATGCCATTCGCAAGGAGGCAAGGCACGTGGAGCACATGGAGGCGGGTGCCAAGAGCCAGGTTCAGAAGGAGCAGGAGCGGGCACACACCTGTTGAGGCACATGTACGGCACCATGAGCGGGAACACGCGCTCGCGGTACGGAGCGGTACACAGCATGAAGGTACGGGTGGCGGTTGATGCCGCAAACCGCACCTGGCTCCAGTTGTCGCTGCGGCAGGGGCAGGCAGGCCAGGCAGGGTCAGTGCCGCACAGGGTGTACCTCTTCACTCGTGTGCACAGCAGGAAGAGGAGAGGAGGCAGAGCAGGGAAGGAGGGCAGCAGCAGAGGAGGGCACAGCGGCAAAGCAGTGTGACGTATTGAGTAAAGCCCTCCTGGCGTTCAACCTCAACTCTTGAAACCAACCAGCCTACCTCAAGCCCAGGCCAAGCTTCTTGGCGATCTCAGGCGCCAGCTCTTCAAGGTCAGGGCCCTCCAGCAGCTTGCACACACTCCCCATGATGAAGTGGCACGCCTCGCTGCACGGGGGGGGGGGGGGGGAGGGGGCGGCAGTGGGGTGCAGCAGGTGGGTAGGTCGCAGGAAAAATGCCTACCCTAGGAAAGCCGAGTATATCCACGGCTTTAAAGCTCATCCTGGCGTCAGATTTAAGATCACAACCAACAGACAGACACAGGCAGTTGCCTGCCTCCAGACGCCGCGGCCCCCAAAACCGCCGAACCCTAGCATTGAGCTCACTCACCGCACGAAGCGATTTGGATGGTACAGGGCGCGATAGATGAGCAGGCGCAGGGAGTCGTCGAGGTACGGCCTGAAGGCATCGCCACAGCCCTCCATCATGTGCTGCAGCGCCTGCACTTGGGGGCGGAGGGCGGCAAGGCATTGGGATGGTGAGACAAACTGCTGAGACGAGAGGCAACAAGGCGTCCCTGAGGCTGGTAGGCCGTAAACACTACCAGAAGCGGCGCAGCAAGACAGGCAGAAGAGGCAGCATACATTGACCATCCATAAACTGCCGGAGGCTGTTGTTGCAATGACATTTGCCCAGGCAGCAGCAGCCGCACCCTGAATGTGGTCTCCAAGCACTTCCAGCCCTCTGTGTCGTGCCGCATCTCCCCTGTGCCCGGACGCTCCACACGGTAGCTCTGCTGCAGCAGGCTGCTCAGGAAGTCGCTGCTGCTGCTGCCGCTGCCGCTGCTGTCCTCCACTTCTGCAGCACACGGTGGCAGCGTGCAACGCAACGACATGGTGACGGGCAGCCACAGGGTGGCAGCCAAGCAATCAAGCACAGCCGCAAGAGCCTAATCCTGTCACACTCCAAGCAACTTGGCGGTCAGTTGAGCACAAGTACAATCACAAGTACGGAAGAGATAGCTAAGCGCTGAGGCAAGCTGCCCGCACCTGAGCCGTGGTCTGGCAGCTGGCCGGAAGGCTCCGCAGCATCGCGGTCGAAATTGCGGGTGATGGACTCCAGGACGCAGGCTTGCACCTTTTCCCAGACGCTGATGCCCAGCTGCTCGCACAGCGCGCGCAGCAGCTCGCCCACCGCCCACCGCACCCGCACTTCTGGGTCCTCCAGCAGCCGCTGGCAGGTGGCTGTCATGTCGTCGGCAAACAATGGGTCCGCCTGAAGGGTGCCCAAGAGAACAGCGGCAGCATGCAGCCAGATGCTTGCACGATGCAGCAACACGGCAGCCAAGAACGCATGCAGACTTGCAAGGCAAGCCAACGAGGGACTTCCACAAGCCAGCGGTTGGCAGGCGGGTGGCGCACCTCGCGCTGCAGGAGAAGTCTGGCCAGGCGCAAGCCACCCAGTCGCTGCTCCCACTCTTCCGAGATGACCAGCTGCCGTGCACCATTGTACACCTGCTGTAGCAGCTCCTGCTTTTGCTCTGGGTCTGAACGGGCAGGTGGCGGGCGGTGATGGCAATGCAGACGTCAGGGCGGTCCTCGTGCGAGGCGCGAGCCCGCTGCATCTTTGCCTGTGTCCCCTTCCCGCACCTGCGGAGTCAAACAGGTGCTCAATTCGGCCCAGCGCGCGCTCCCGCTCCAAGTGTTTTTGGTTGCCCGCCAGAGCCAGCAGCTCTGGCAGCGTGGAGGCCGTATCAGCCTGTGCCATGCTGCAACCCGGGAAGCGCGACAAGCAATGCCACTGAACTTCGAGGTGCGCCCGACAGAGACCCTGCGGCTTAGCTTCAAGGCTAGTTTACGATACAGGAGTTGAGATGGCGCACGCAATGCAATTTCGCTTATGGCGCGCTTGCTGCCAGCTCAGATTTGCGTTTCGGGCGCCAGCAGCGCTGCTGCCCGCTTGCAAACGTCACCCAGGCCGATGCCAGGGGCACCGGATCGATATCATGCGAGTTGCGGCTTGAGCACTCAGTGTGATCGCCGGCTCGATTGACGCTCTCATCGCAATGGAGCGCAAGAGGACCTCGATGCGGGATCTGGCAAACGCGGGGGATGTGCTGCCGACCGTGGTGCAGTCCTTTTGGAAGGGTGAGCTTAACAAACTCGGTGCAAGGACCACGAAGGCACCTGGTGATGCCCTGCCGGGTCTGCCAGCCCCACAGCACCATGTCGGCAGAGGCAACGGCGGGCAGCAGCGGCGTGGGTGTCGGATGAGCGGCACCGCCGTCACGCCGTCCCACCCCTGCTTGCAGAGTTTGACTTGGAGGGCCTCCGCAGCAAGTTGGATGAGCAGGGCTTGTCGGTAGCCAACGCACAAGAGGCGTCGGTGGCAAGCCGCCGTGTGCTGGCTGAGAGAACAAAGGATTTCCGCAGGCACGCAGCCCAGGAGGTGTCCAAGGAAGTAGGCCCCCTCCTCAAGGCCTATCAAGAGGAAGTGGATCGCCTCACGACCAGGTGAACTGGCACTTGACCTGCACCATCAACCGGGTGCCAGAATTGGGCTGGCGCTGGCTGCCGCCATCGGGGTCCTCGGCTTTAGCTGTGCCAGCAAGGGCGAAATGGTGCACACTGGTTGCCCGCAAACAGAGCTGCTCAGGGCCCGCAGCACCTGTCTCGCTGCTCCCTGTTTTCCTTGCAGGGCTAAGGCTGCAGAGGGGTCCTTCCTCGAGCTGTACCAGCGACTTTATGAGGCTCCTGACCCTGCACCTGCGCTGGCGGCGGGCCTGGAGCTTGCCTCTCGGGCCACCCAGCTGGAAGCGGAGGCCACCAAAATGGCGCAGGTGTGATTTGCTGATTCGGCAAGTAGCATCTAGCGACTGTGCAAACAGCATGCCAGGGCAGATTTGCTGCACGCGGGCTGAGGTGTTGGCTGAGGTGACACGCCATCCAACAGCTGCTGCAGGCTGTGCGGCCCGAGCAGCCTCGCTGCCGACAGCCGGCGCGCACCACACCACACCTCCGGCACCTCGTGCATGCGTGCTCGCCGGCCGTGTTTCGACTGCCGCCCCTACTTTGTCTCCCTTCTTTGCCCACCCTCCTGTGTCCACCCTCCTTTGTCCCCCTTCCTGTGTCTGCCTGGCTGACTGGCAGGAGCTTGCTGAGTACAAGCAGGAGAGCACAGAGCTGAAGAACCAGGATTTCACTATTCGCAAAATGGAGGAGAGGGCCCGGGAGCTGGAGGCGCAGCTGGAGGAGCGGGATCGGCAGCTGGCAGAGCAGCAGAAGAGCGCAGAGGCGGAGATGCAGGAGCGGCTGGTGCTGTGAGTATGCGCTGCCGCTACCGGCGCCGCCCTGGTGCTCATTGTAGCTTGCACGCTGCCAGCTTGATCGGTTGGGCCAAGCCAAGTAGCTGCCTGGCAAAGTGTAGGCTGGGCAACGGTGGATCACTGCATCTGGCTGTCCTGCCAATCACCTGCCTCTGGCACGGCTCTGCCCGGTGCAGGGAGATGCAGGAGCGTGAGGGGCGGCTGTCTGAGGAGCTGTCGCAGGCTCAGGGGAACCTGGAGCTGCTGCGGCGCCTGCACCAGGCCTCGCAGAACCAGCTCTTCAGCATGCAGAGCAGGAGCGAGGAGGCGGCGGCTGGGCTGCAAAGCGAACTGGAGCTTGCCACAGATGAGATGGAGCGGTCCCAGCAGCGGATGGCAACGTTGGAGCAGGAGAAGGCAAGCCTGCTAGCTCGCCTGCAGCAGCAGCAGCAGCAAGGCGGTGGCGACGGCGATGGCGAGGCTGGAGCGGTGGCGGCGGGTCCAGCCGGCGGCGGCGGCAGGCTTGCAGAGGACAGTCTGCGGCAGGAGCTGTATGCACAGGTGGGGGTGGGGGATTGGAAGACATGTATGCCGCCATGCAGTGTGCTTGGACTGAGGGTGTTCCCTGCCCTGTGGCATGTTACCCTGCATGCCCTGAACACTTGCTCCTCCGTGATACCATTGTTCAGTTGGTCACTTGCTTGATAAACACAGTGTGGGCTCACCACCGTGGCCTTGTGTGTGCTTACTGCTGCAGCGGGAGCTGGCCACTCGGCTGCAGTCAGAGGTCTCATCCCTGCGGCAACAGCTGGAGTCAGGTGAGGGCTGTCGGCCCCGGCTGCGCTTGTGATTCGCCACGCTGCCGCTGCAAAGAAATGGTCCCTGCATGCTGCTCCTCATGGCTGCCCGGTGCTCAGCCTGCCACTCAAGGCTGCCCTAGCCGTGACTGCCCCAGCCAGCCGAAGCCTCAAGTTCGTCTGCCTGCCGATTGTGTCCTTGCCTCACGTTGTCTGTGCTGTGCTCATGCAGAGGCCGCAACCTGGGCCAGCCGCTGTGACGGCCTGCGCAGCAGCCTGGCAGCCAAGGAGGCGCATGCGGGAGCGCTGGAGCAGGAGCTCAGCAGCCGCCCCACACAGCAGCAAGTGGAGGACCTGCGACAGCAGGCAAGCGGAGCGTGCATGGATGAACTTCTTGGAGCAGGGGGTGGTGCACAGGTTGCTGCCCCCAGCGCCAGTGTGTGCCAAGCACCTGGTGGTTCAGGCATGCATCCGGGCATGTCGTCGCCAGCACACTGTGGCCTTAAATGTTTGTTGACTTGTCTGTACCGCTGCACCTGTTTGTGGCCCGTACCGCATTGTACTGCAGATGCGGATCCTGCAGGCAGTCAGCGGGTATGCCGCGGAGGACAGCGAGGGGGAGGAGCAGGAGCAGCAGCAAGGGGCCGGCGGCGGCGGCACGGCGGCCGGGGCTGCCGCTGCGCCAGCGGGGCGAGGCGCTTTGGAGGCCGCCCTCGTGGCCAAGAGCCGCCACTTGGAGCACCGGCTGACCACGCTGCGGCTGGAGCTAGCAGAAGCAAGAGGTGAGGGGGTTGTGGCGTGTGGGGCATTGTAAGGCGATGAGGTGCAGTGGTGTCCTGCGCTATGCTGCGTTGTGCCATGCTGTGCTGTGGGGGCCTGCGATGTGTTGCGCTGTGCCATAGTGCGTGGCCGTGTGCTCGGCCTTGCCTGTCATGGCTGGTGAACAGCCTGCTTTGCTCTACTTGAGGCCTACTGGAGTGACAGCGGAAGTGCTTCCTGCTGTTGGCAAAGACTCAAAGGCTTAGCCTGATGGGCTGCCCTCGCCACTCCTGCATCCGGCTCACCCCGCCCTCTGTCGTCCTGCTGCGTTGCGACTGCTGAGTGCGCAGGCGAAGCGGAGTCTGCTGCAGCACGCGCCACGGAGCTGGAGGCAGGCTTGGTGCAGCAGAAAGAGCTGGTCGCCCGGTTGGAGGAAGACCTTTTGGCGGCAGAGGGCAGCGGCGGCGGCGGCGCAGGTGGCAGCGGCGCCATGGATGTGGCGGCGGGCGGCGGCGGCGGCGATGGTGACGGCGGCGGTGAGCAGACGATGGTGGGGGTGCTGTGCAGCCAGCGGGACCGCTTCAGGGCGCGGGCGCAGGAGCTTGAGGCGCACCTGGCAGCCGTGGGCCAAGAGCTGAAGAAGGTGCGCTGCTCTCCAGCTCGAGCTCCCTTGCTGCTGCTGCTGTGACTGCTGCTGCTGCCACTGCTGCGGGGGTGCGGCAGGCTTACTGCTCCCTGCTCCAGTGTACTGTGCTGCCAGCCGTGTTGCCATTGCTTCAGTTGCTGCAATGTGGAGCAATCTGGTCGGTTTTCACTGCCAGCGGCTGCAGCACCTTGCTTGTGTGTGTGTGTGTTTTACATCCGCGTATCCGCAAAGAAACTTGCGATGTATATACCTGCTGGGTTGTTGTCAAGGCAGGGGCTTGACCTTCTCACTGCCTCAGCAGCAACAACAACACTCCTTTCGTCTGCAAACTGTACACAGCTGATACCGCACTTGTTGCCTGCCCCCAGGTGCGTGCCGACTCCGAGGCAATGAGGGCAGACAACCTGGCACTCGCGGAGCGGCTCAAGTTTGTGCAGGGCTACCAGTCTGGCAGCGGCAGCGGCGTGCGGCGCAACGCGGCGGCGCAGGGCGGCGCGCCTGCCGTGGGTGATGTGGAGGCGGGCACGATAGTGAGCAAGTACATGCAGCAGTACGAGCAATCCATCAACCCCTTTGCAGGTGCGCCTCGTTTGTTTTTCATCCTCTTTGCAGCCTCCTCTTTGCAGCCCAGAGCTCTGTCGGTTGACACCAGCTTGTCAGGTCGCCGGCAGCGTGCACGCTGCTACGCTTGGTGTGGCTACGCGTCGGGCGCTAGTTGATACTCCAGCTTGCAAGGAGCGTCAGTACCACACTGCCTACCCCAAGTCTGAGTAAGGTGTGATCACGCTGTGTATTGGACCCCCTCCCTGTGTTGCAGACTTTAAGGCAAAGGAGCGCGAAGCGAGGCGCAAGCAGTTGCCGATACAGGTATGTAGCGTTGCTGCTGCTTGCGGCCGCCAATACCGCCCACGCCTGCTCCTGCTCCTGCTCCTGTTGCCCATCTGTTGCTTGTCTGTTGCCATCCCCGTTACTTGCCTTTGTTGCACGTCACTGTGCAGCACTGTGCAGCAATGGGATTTTGGGTGTGCTGCACCGCAGGACAAGGCGATGTACGGTGTGGCCAACCTCATCTCCGGCAACAGTGTGGCTCGCTCTGCAATCTTCTTCTACGCGCTGGCCCTCCACGCTGTGATATTCCTGATTCTTGCCAGGTGCGACCCGCTGTGAGCTTGAGGGTGCCCCTGGTCGTGCGTACCCCGCCACTGATGGTGAAACGCGTTGTGGGTCGGGTCAACTGTGCACTGCGCAGCTGTGCAATGTGGCGGCAGGCAGCAACCTCTCGGCAATTGACTCTGCCTCAGCTGCCAGACGCGTGTGCACCCACCGCTCTGTATCTGCCGTTATCCCTATGTCTGGCAGGACCTCCCACCATCAAGTGGCGCATCTGGAGGACTTGGAGGAGACTTGCTTGCGGCTGCAGCACTCCCACCTGGCTGGCAGCGGCGGCGGCGACGGCACGTTAACGGCGGACCATCGAGAGGCCACGATGGGAGATGCCACGGCGCGCGACATGGTGGTGGCAACAGTGGGGCATGCAGCTGAGGCGGTGGGAAGGTTGTTGAGACGCTGATGCGATGTAGGCCCATCGTTCAATGCGCGGCAGTGGTACTGGTGCCGTGCTTTGGGTGCTGCGCAGCTGGCATCTAGCTGGCCCATGCGGGATTTAGATTCAGGATTGCGCAAGGCATTGCTGGTTCTTGCTCAGGACTGGTCTCGTTGTGAAAGGCGCTGCCGTGCACCAAGGCAGCGCGAACCCCGCAGCCCGCAACTTGCAGGCATTTCACCCTTGTCCACGGCGTCGCAGTAACTGGAGCGACATCAGATAGCTGCGCATGGCCAGAGCGACGAGTCAGTTGGCGCTGTTCCTGCTGCTTACAGCATGCGCTGCCGCCTTTGCGACGGGCACTGGCAGGTAAGCCACCGCCATTGCCGGGCTGTCGTCCACGCAGCGCGCACCTGTGTCTAGAAGGGACAATTTGTACAACCTTCTCTTTCTTGCAGGCGCTTGCTCGACGATGACACTGTGCAAAGTGCCATCGCCAATGGCCAAGACGCCCCAAGGAACAGGTAGGGGGGGTACGGATTCCCGCCTGCCCCCGAAGCGGAAGCTGCGCCGTCGATGTTGCCGCTCACCCTGCCGCCCCCACCGCACCTTCTTCTGGCAGGTACAAGTGGTTTGTTTCCATCAGGCTGGCAAGCGACCCAGAGATACCCCTCTGCGGAGGCAGCTTCATCCACCCAAATGTCGTGCTGACGGCTGCGCACGTAAGTCAGCGCTGCTCTGCAGTGCTGTGTTGCTTGCGACAGGGTTGCCTGGCTCTGCACGGGACCCGCAGCACTGCAAGCACGTAAACAGGCAAATTCCTCCCTTTCACTCCTACCAATGATGCATGCAGTGCGTTGTCGGCCGGTTCGGAAATATTGAACCCACGCCTTTCATCGTCCGCATCGGCGATTACTCCTTCAACGCTACTGCAGTGCCAGACAATGGCTACCAGCAGCGTCTAGTGTCCAAGATTGTGCGGCATCCAGACTTGGTGTACCAGCGCAAGGTGCGATGTTCGCTGCCATCTCCTCAGCTGCCACCTCCCTGCGCCTGAGCTGCCACCAGCAGCTCTCTCCCTGCAAGGCAGCATGGCGGTTGCATGTCCTGTTGCTGTACAGGTCTGTTGCATGCTGTAGACTGAGCATGCTGCTGCTGATACCCATGCTGGCGCCGGCAGGCGACGATCAACAAGCTTAATAACGATGTGGCGTTGATGTATTTCTCAAAGCCCTCCAACTTGCCCTTGGTTCAGATGGCGCCACGGCGTGGTAAGCAGCTGGCCTGTGCGGTATCGCATGCGTGCTGTGCAGGGCCGGCTGCCACTGCTGCTGCTGCTGCTGCCACGGTGAGGCTGCTTGCATTGCTTCAGTTGGAGACCACTCTGCTTGCACCGGCGCTGGGCGCTGTGCTGCTAGTCGCCGATCAGTATGTCCTGTTGAACCGAACGCACATGCATGCCACGTTCCCTGCCTGCCACGGGCTGCCAACCTCTCTTGCCTTCACCCGGCTGTGTGCAGCCAAGGCGGAGTGGACCAACCCGATCCCCGACAACTCGCCTGTCGCCCTCATTGGCTTGGGCTATACAAACTACAATCGGTTGCGGGATCCAACTGTGCTTCAGCAGGTATGTGGAGTGGCACGTAATAGTGTCACATCCACTGTGGGCCTCATAGCGACTGGCATGTGTGTCGGCAGGCTGAGCAGCAGTGTGTGCAGCTGTGCTCCACCCACACCCTGCTCTGAACACGCTGGGTTTAGCTTGAATGCTTCTGTTCCTTGTTTGCAGGTGCTGGACCTGAAGCTGCTGCCCTTGAAGCAATGCCAGGAGGAGGTTGGTGACGCGTATGCAGGCAACACCTTTAACAACAACTCGATGATCTGCGCCAAGAGTGAGTGATGAGCGCCATGCACACCTGTCCAGCTGCAAGGTGCACACAACCATTGCTTGTGGCACGCTGCCCTGCGAGGTTGTGCTGCAGGCAGCGAGTTGCTTCTGTCTGGAGCGCCTTCAGCCTCCTCCAATCAGTCAACTCTCATCCAGCCTCACCAGCTGATACCATGCCACCTACTCCCTGTCGCCTGGTGTCCTGACTGCAGGGGTCAAGGGCCCAGGCGGGCAGTGCAGCGGCGACAGCGGTGGCCCACTCTTTGTGAGGGGCAAGACGGCGGCGCAGGATGTGGTTGTGGGGCTCGTGAGTTGGAGCAACAAGGACGTGGACCGCCCGTGCACCACGCTGCCAGGCGTGCTCACAGACGTGTCTGTCGTGCGTCCATGGATCGACGCAGCCCTGCGTGCGCTGACGGTGCCGTTGACTGGCAGCGGTGAGCAAGCTGCCGGGCAGCTGGACGGGGCACCAGCACTGCTGCTGCTTGTGGCGCTGGCAAGGCCGCGCTGCTAATAGTGGGCTGGCAGACCCTGGGCTGCTCTCGTAATGTTGGCCTGAAGGGCTGGAGTAGCTCTTTGTGTCCTGCCTGCTTTGACTGCCTGCAGTGCAAGGCGACTCCCAAGTGCGGGGCTTCAATGGCATGCGGTTCCAGGCCAAATATCCCGCAAACGACTGGGTAGATGTGAGCTGCCTTGGCTCCTGTGCTAACGCCGCTCCTGGGCAGGTTTCTGTTCCCTGGCCTGGCAATTGCCGTGCATGCAGGAGGGGCTACCGTGCAGGGGCAGCAGAGCTGCACAGTGCCTTCATCAGTTTCTCAACGTTTGCATGTGCACACCGCGCCATGCAACTGCTCACCAACCTGCATAGTGCGTTCTTCTTACACCCTCCCACCCTTCAGGTCCTGCATGCACGCGACGGCTTTGCGTACAATGCCTACTTAGTATCGTGGCGCACCTCAAGCGCTGCCGCAGAGGTGAGTGCCTTGGCTGCCTTCCTGCCCTCTGCAGTTGCTTGGGCCTCAGCTGCCGCGTTCAGCCGTGGATTGTATGGCATGCTGCTGGCTCTGGCTTGCCCCACATGCAGAGGTCGACTGTGATAAAGCGAGTCACGTTCAGGTGGGCTGACCGTATCAGGATATCCCTGACAAACGTCGGCAACAGAATGGAGGTGGAGCTGAACGGCAAGCGGGTGCTGCCAGGGACCCTGACGCCCTTGAAACGAGGCAGCCTGCAGTTCGATGTGGCCACGGTGCGCTGCTGGCAGGGCTGGCGGACTGGCTGGCTGACTGGCATGGCCGCGGACCTGGCGTGCTGCTGCCGCCAGCAGCAGACCCGATCCGCCCTTATGGGCGACATGCATGTCTTCAGCGCATGTGCTGTCAAGCCTTCAGTGTTTTGCCTGTGCCTGCCTGTGTCCTGCAGCGAGGAACGGGCCCACAGGTCACAATTGTGCAGCCGCGGCTCCGAATCCTGGTCACCCAGCCGTACCTGCAGTACACCAGTACCGTCGCTGGATGGCTCGACACGTGGGTCACACTGACGGCTCCCCCCACAGCCCCACTTGGTGGCGTGCTGGCGCGCACGCTCCCCGAGGTCCTGGCATCCTGACACCTGGCAGCGCCCAGGTAGAAAACAGGAGAATGAAGCAGCCGCCAAACCGGCGTGAGTGATATTTATGGGAGCCAGAGCGAGCATTTTTATTTTTGTGAGCGGGCCGTGTGCTGTGAGGTGTGTGTTTGTGTCAGCGCTCTTCCATGCCACTCCATCACTTATGCCCGTGTTGAACAAAGTGCAACACGTCGATCAATACATTCCCGACACCGCCCGCCACGACAGCTCCATTGTCAGCGAACCGCTGGATGCATCCTGCAGCGGCCAGCTGCCCCTCAACCGCCGCCGGCTCTGAACCTCTCGGAGTGGCACCACCGCTCGGCCCTGAGGCAGGCAAATGAGGCAAGGACAGAGTCTGCATGGGCACCCTGCAGAATCAGCGCCCATTTCCACGACAGCAGTGCTGAGCCGCACACCCCTGTTCACATCCATTGCATCGTCTCACCTTGAAGCTGTCAGGGCGCAGGAAGTGCGACACCCACACCTCCAGTTCGATCTGCGAGGCCTCAGCAGCCGCGGTGTCGCCATCCACGATCAGCTCCAGCCTGCGGGACCAAAACAGCAGGAGAAGTGCAGGAGGCACCCCCGCAGTCAGAGCGGACAGGAGCAGCAAGAGGGACGCCTGTGACCGTCGAGCACAAGCCGACAGGTATGGCGCATGGCATGCAACTGCTGGACTTCTGGGGCACTGCCACGGGCGGCGTTTGCGTGGACAGGCACGCATTCAGTGCCGCTGCTGCGTCAGCAGGGCTGCCGCTGCGCACCGCTCGTCGAAGGCTGGGTCTCGTCTGTGTTGGAAAGAGACCTTGCCGCGCTCCGTCACCTTTGAAATGTGATCGCCGACTGTCACCTTGACCTTGCTGCACGGGAACACAGGCGGGGAATGTTTGGGCGGTGGGCAGCAAACAGGACACAGACAGCCGGCATCAACCGCAGCAAGCAAGCTCGAGGGCAGACCAGCTGGCCCGTCGCATTGCCACGCGATAACAGCAGGCTGGCCCACTCACAAGCCCTTTGTAAACCCCGCCTGCCGCTTGCGCGTCAGCCCCTCCGCCCTCTCCAGATAGATCGTCAGCACGCCGCTGCAAGTAGCGGCGGGCAGGAAATTCGCACAGCACAGGCCTGTTGGCAACGGGCCATGCTGCGGCCCAAGTGCACAAAAGTGGCGGCGAAGGCGCCTGTGGCAGCGGGCACAGGAGACCAGCACAGACACAACGTCTTGGCCGACACCCGTTGGGCCAGCAGCGCAGGTCACCATGACGCTACTCGAAAACAGCCTTCCACCCAACATCCATCACCGGCACGTGTCCCCCAGCCATGTACACCCTGCTTGCACCCCAGCCATGCACCCACCCAAGCCCACCTTCGCAGCAGCTCTGGCACGCGTGAGACCCTGCTGAGGCGGCGCAGGATGGACACAATGCCAGGCCTGCCCATCTGCATCGCAACATCTATCTCCTCGCGGGTGAAGGGCACGTAGCTGACTCGCACATGCAGGGCGCACTCCTGCACAGGCACAGGCACCCCCGGCACCAGCTGCGCCAGCCGATCAAAGCCTGCAGCGCGATGCAGGTCCGGCCCCTGCCGCTGCTGCCGCTGCTGTGTGTCTGATCCTTTCCTCCTGAACAGCGCACCCCAGTGGCGGGCTGTGTCCTCACAGCTGGCAGCTGCTGGCGAGCTGCCCGCTGCAGGGCTGCCGCCTGCTGGCTGTGCCAGCGAGCTGCGGCCCGAGCGCACAGATGGCTGCTGCTTGCGGCTGCTGCGGCGAGACGAGTAGGGCCGCATGAGGGGCAGCCAGAGGTCGGAGGCGGCGCCAGGTGAGGCGTCCAGGCTGTTGAGGGGCACCGCCGCCCGACCAATCTCTTCATCGTGCAACAGCGCATCTGCGGCGGCAGCAGGCAGTGCAGTGCAGCGCAGTAGCCAAGTCCCCAATTGAAGGGAGAGGGACAAACAATTGAGAGTTACGCCTTGCAGTATGTTTCTGCTGCAGCAGCACATGCTTGCATGCCGCAGCGCTCGCCCCAGCACCTCAGCACCACATTGTTCCACCCACCAGAGTCATATACCACCAGGTTCAGGGTCTGATAGAGTGCTGCGTGCACTATCAAGGTGAATTCTTCATTCCAAACTGGGTTCAGGGTGCGGCTCTTGACACTGCAGCGCACGATGATGCAACGGCTGTCTCGTGATATCGAGAAGCATGCAGCAGGGCTGCAGTCTGCCACTGGCTCGCCCTCACCTCCTCACCTGGAAGTGAACTTTGAGGACTCCCGCACCCACAGCCTGCAGTCCAGGGCAGCCAGCAGCAGCACGGGTGCCACCTCAACCCTGACCCAAAAGCATGAACTCGAAATTTGTTTACTGCCTGCCTGCTGACAATCGGCACAGCAGGTGGCGGCTGCCTGCCTGCGCACCGGCAGTACGGGTCTGCCTTGCTGCCCCAAAAGTCCATTCGGGGCAGGTTGACTGCTTCGATCAGTTGCACCTCCAGCAAGCCTTCTGGCTCCTGCAGCACAGCAGCGCATGGGCACGCAGAACCATGAAAGAAGCCACAGCAGGCTGCTGCTAAGTGAAGAGCTTGCTTGCGGTAGTGCTTACTTGTCGAGCGGCTGGGGATCCAGGTGCTCCAGGCAAGGGGACGTCATAGCCTCCCGGGAAGAGGAAAGGGGCGAGCACCGAGGTGCGGATGAAGGAGCTGCGGTGCAAGCAGGCAGGGCAGCAACACATTCGCGGCGTGAGCGACTGGATGCTGCTTTTGGCTGGCAGCAAAACTGTAGAGAGCTAGCAGCAGGCACCGGCTACAATGGCAAAGAGGCTGTTACGCTCTGGGCGGCTGTCTGGGCAGCAAGCAAGCAAGGCTGCGGTGCGGCCCATACATTGGCTCACTTGAGCCAAGCCTCGACCCCCGGTAGCATGAACGGGTTGCCGCCAAACACTGATGTGTGGTAAGCAAAGTCTGGCGGTCCCATCAATGACACCCGCACAGCACCCACCACCGGCAGCTGCTCTATCAGTGGCGCCAGCGTGAGCCGTGCAGTGCCGCTTACCACCACCTGCCGCACACCGATCTGCGGTAGGGCGTCCAGACAGGGTGGAAGGCCAGCACGGGGCCGAGGTCAAGCTCTGCACTGCATGCATCAGCACGCGCTCTGGGCCCTGCCATGCCATGCAGGGTGAGGGCAGGCCGCGATCTGGCTGCAGCCATTTTGGCAGGCCAGGGAAGCCGAGCGGGCACCTTGAGAAACATGGCCCGTGGGATGAGGCGGCGAAAGAAACGCAGCGCCCTGTGCCGCATGCTGCCCTCCCCCTCGCAACCGTCCCAGCCGCGAAAGAGGTAGAACAGCAGCTTCACTGCAAGCACAGGCGCCAATACCTGTGGGAGCGCTGCCGGCAGTTCCAAGGCAAGCAATCAAGCAAGCCTCCAAGGTCAAACACCAGCTGACAGGACTCAAACCTCACGCAACAGCACATCACTTACCCTCCAGGTCGCTGCTCCAAGCAAATGCACAGTCTAGCGCCAGTTGCCTCTGCACGGCATAGTTGCCCTCCCGCTGTGCCACTGCCTTGATGGCTGTGATGCGGGGCGGCGTGTGGCCGAGGCTAACACCTTGCACCACCACCCGGGAGCTGCCCAGCCAGCGAGGTCTCCAAACTTGAGAAGAGTTGAGCAGCTCGTCCAGCTGGTGGGAACGAGTTGCGAGGCGCTCAGCTGCAGCACGTGTTGTGCATGTGAGTGTGATTGTGTCTGAGTGTATGTGTGCAGCTGCAGCGGGCAAGTGCAATCCCACCATGGCCGCGCGCCTCCTGCTGCTCAACAGCTCACCCAGAATGCTGATGTGCGGCCACAATGCCAGGAGGGTAGCGTTCAGCCACTCTGGCTGCCGCACCATCTGGGGGTCTGCCAGCTGCACAGCACAGAGACAGGCAGTGAGTGTGAGTGTGAGTGATGCAGCGTGCTGGTGCCATGGTCGCTTGCAGACCCTCTCACCCATGTTGGCAAGCTCTCTCTGAAAAGCTGACGCAAAGCTGCTTCGTCCCATTCCCCCCCAGCTAACGCCTGCAAGTTGCGGTGGTTCTGCTGCTGCCTTTGAGCTTGGCTGGCCAGGATCCAGGCTATGCCGACCAGCAAGGAAACGAACAGCAGGCAGACGGCAGCTCCAAATGCAGTGTATTGGTGTTCGCAACCGCAGCTTTGTGTGGTGCAGGCGTCCGTCTCAACCATCTTGGACGGACTAGATTTGCGTTGTCACACCAGTCAAGAGGGGAGAGGGGAACGTTGAGGTTTGCCAGCGGTACAGCGGGACGACTGCATCCCGGTTGAAATTCAGCCCTGCTGGTGCATTGCACATGCTGTGGGATGCATGCAACCCTTGCAAGCAGCGATGCAAAATTGAATTGATGACGACTGGTCTGCCGTGCCACTGCCGCCCTCCCGCCCCCATCTTACTATCTTTACAGCTGTCGATCACGGAGTGTCACGAGTCATGGTTACGCACAACAAACAGGCAGGTGTGCTGTTGGTGTGCAAAAGTTCGGATTGAAGAGTAAGCTCGAGGCGGCACATTGTCGCTGCCAGATGGAGTTGGTTGGCAGGCGGTTGGAGGTGCAAGCTGGCCGGGCCAAGAGGCTGCTTGCAGGATTCACTCCATGTCATGTATCACCACACGAGGCCGTGCGTGGCAGACCAGTAAGTGCCGTCCCGCTTTGTGTAGACGTTCTGGAGGATGGTGCGCCGCACAGAGAATGGAATGCGATCCTTCTGCGGGGCGGCAGCAGATGAGGCACATGAGGGGACGCAGCCCAATCAACCGCATCTGCTGGTGCGGCTCGCTGCTGTCCTGTGGCAGCGGCAACAGCACGACAGCTGCAGAGCACAATACACCATCAGGCAGCACTCTGGCGCATTGAAACACAGCACAAGCAGGGCACGTGGTGCGTACCCTCAGGCACGTGAACTCCACGCGGTACTTGAAGGCTGCAAAGCAGGTCAGGTCGGAAACGAGCGGCAGTGAGACATGAGTATGATTGGCAACAGGCAGCGATGGCACGTGTGTCATTCAGCTCAGCAGCATAGCAGCGTGCGAAGGCGCCCTGTGTGAAGTCCAGGAATGCACACAGTAAAACACTGCGCTGCAGTCTGCCAATGGCCTTGCACCTGCCGCTCACCATACATGCCGGTGATCTGCTTGCCCATCGTGCCGGGTTTCACAGACTGCAGCGCAGCAGTGCAAAGGGCCGATGGTGTTGCAAGAGCTTGGTACCTTGCGTTTGTTGGGCACAACACCAAACAACAGACACACAGTCGCCGGAAACCAAGCCCCTTGCAACTGCAACTCACGTTGAAGCAGCCATACACCTTCTTCGTCCAGGTGGGCTTGCAGGTGAGACGGATGAGCCCCTCCTCCTTCATGCGGATGGTCGCAGTCTTGACGGCGACATCAAAGGCTCGGTTGATGAAGTTGCCCTGCGTTCTTGGTTGCCCAAGAGGAGGCACATGGTGGGGATTGCGATGTGTAGGTGTTGCGCGGCTCAGAGGTAGCCGGAGGTGGCGGCGGCGGCGGGGGAGGAGCGGCAGGCCTGATATTTTGATACCTTCGACCCTAGCGCTGTAGCCCACCTTGACGACTTCCTTGAACTTGCCGGCGCGAATGGGGTAGGAGGAGCGCGGGTAGGTGAAGTCGGGTTGACAGTCCAGCACCTCGTCCGCAGCGGCTTGCGACACGCACAGGATGAGCAGCAGGCCGGCCAGCAGCGAGATGCGAGACATGCCGGGTGATAACGAGCGAGGACGGGCGCGGTATCGCAGCTTGCGGTAAGACTGTGCACACACGACCTCAAGCCCTGACAACGCACAAGGACGTCGAAAGCGTTCTGTGGAGGCAGGAGCAGCACAAGATACTCACAATTTCGCCGCAATTTATTTGCGCCCCCTCCAGCTCGCCAATCGCCTCAATCACCTATTCCTCATCCATTCAAGGTGTCGATGTGAGCGCTATGTAGTACTCGGGGCTTCGCATGTGAAATCCCCTCTTGCCGCCACAGCAAACCGCCGCCCGCTCCGGCTGAGGGTCATGTGCTTCGGCAGAGCGGCGCCTACACCTGTGACCTCCTGGTGGCAGGTTGTTGAGCATATGTAGCTCGTTGTTTCAAGGGAGCAGCTCTTGCTAGACCCATCCAGCTCATGTGGCGGCAGGTGGCGGGCAGTAGCATTGGCCAGACTTGCAGCGCTGACCCGGCAGTCATTGCCAGTGGAAACCTTGATAGATCGGCGTCATGATCTCGGCGTTTGGTGGCAAGGTGGCGCACCCCGCCAAACACAGCCTGCCGGCCCCAACGCACCCTGTCAATCGCATCAGCGCAATGCCCGATGCCCGATCCACTGGCCGAAACGCGCCACGGAGGAACGCTGCCGCCGCCGCCACCGCCACCGCCACCGCCAACCCGAGTGCGGCAGACGTGTGCGTGCTGGGAGGCGGCGTTGTAGGGCTCACCTCTGCGCTACGCATCAAGCAGGCCCGGCCTGATATTGATGTCACTGTGATGGCGGAGACCTTCAGCGACGTGAGTGCAACTTGACAGGGCTATGAACACTTGTTCGCCCCGCTTGCTGTTGCAACCGTTGCGCTCATGGCCCATCGATATGGTCTGCAGACGACCTCTCATGGCGCTGCAGGGCTGTGGAAGCCGTTCACACTGGTGAGGAGGCACAACTGGCACGACGCTGGGATTCCCGCTGCTCTGCTGCTGCTCTGCTGTTGCTGTCACTGAATTTGGTCCCAGCCCAGCATGGCCGTGTCTCAGCTTGCCTGCCCACCCGCCGCATGTTCAGGGAGATACACCTCCTGATCTCGTCAACCGGTGGGGCCAAGACACATTCGACCACTACATGCAGCTCTACCAATCAGTGGAAGCACCAGAAGCAGGTAGCTGGCAGCTTCCGGCCGTGCCGCCATCACCGCCTGCCCCTGCTAGATTTCATATGCTGGCGCTTGAGTGCTGCGGTGCCACGCAACGTCACGTCTACCGCTCAGCCTTCCCTCCTCGCAGGCACCATCCTGACCTCCGCCTACCAGCTGTTCAAGGAGCCGGTGCCTGACCCCCAGTGGGCGGCGGTGGTGCCGCACTTTCGCCACCTCACAGAACGGGAGCGGGCTGCATACGACCCGGAGGGTGCCGCCACCCATGGCTGGTTCTACACAACCTTCATTACGTGAGCCCGGCTGGGGGTGCACTGAGCTGAGTGTGTATCGGCTTGCTGCGCACCTTTGCGTGAGTGCATGTGTCTGTGTGTGTAGCTGGCGAGGTGGCTCGTCTTATTGTGATGCGCTCACCCCACCGCCTCCACCTCCTCTGCCCCTTCCCCTGCCCACTGATGGTGCAGCGAGGGCCGGCTGTACCTGGCATGGCTCAGGAAGCAGCTTGAGGCGGCAGGGTGCCGCCTGGTGCAGCAGCGGGTGGAGGCGGTGGAGGAGCTGGCTGGCTATGACGTGGCAGTCAACTGCTCGGGTGCGGGCAGGGAAGGAAGCTGTGCGCCGACAATCGGCTCTGATTGCATACGTGCAGGTGCCGTGCTTGCTGCCGCTGGTGCGCTGCCTGTGGCGCAGGCTGGGGAGCGCAAGGAGGCAGTGGCGAGAGGTGCCTATTGTCTATGTGCAAGTGCAGGTCTGGGTGCGCTGCATCTGTTTGGGGACCGCTCGATGTACCCAGTGAGGGGCCACGTGCTGCGTGTGAGGGCGCCCTGGGTGAGTGGGTGGGCTTTGCACAAGGGGAAAGTGCCTGAGGGAGTGGATGCCCACTGCTTTGCTTATTCCGCCGCCGCTGCTGCTCCTGGCCCCCAGAAAGCCTGCGCTGCACCATGATGCAGCTGGGCTGCTCGTGCTTCTTGCCCGGCTGCGCTTGCTGAACCCCTCGCCCCGCTGTGCTGCACCGCACCTTTCCTTTCCCTCGGCCTTTCACAGATCCGCCACTATGTGAACGGCTTGAGTGGCACCGACAACGACTGCTACATTATCCCAAACACCGGTAGGCACCTGCTGCTCTGGCAGCTGGCAGCTGACAGGAACAGCACAAGAAGCTCTCAGCAGCAGAAACAGCGAGACGCCGCCTGCAGCCTGCGCATGCCGCCCTGCTTTGCATCTGCGGCTGTGCCTGTATTCGCTGCAAGGGGGGCAACCAGGGCCATGCTTGCTGCGTAAGGTAGTGTAGTGCCTGCGATTGGGGCGTGACGAATGAGCAGTTCAGAACTGATGCTGCTGGGCTGGCTGTGTGTATGTCCCGCTGCAGATACTGTGGTTCTGGGTGGCACCCTGGGCAAGGGCGACTTTGACACAAGGCCCAGGGAGGCAGACAGGCACGGCATCCTGGACCGTGCATGTCGAGTGCTGCCCAGCCTGCGCGCTGCGGAGGTTGTCTCGGAATGGGTGAGGGCGCTGCGCTGTTGTGCTGCGTGGGGCCACTCGCCAGAGACAAAGGGAGGGCGGCTCTTCTCCCAACTGTCAGCCTGTTGAGCGGCTGGCTTACCGTCCGCAGCTTGTGCTGCAATGGCCTTGAGGCACCTGACTGCCTGTGCTGCTGGCTGCAGGTGGGGCTGCGCCCCGGACGCCCCTCTGTGCGGCTGGAGCTGGAGCAGATAGTCCTGAAGTGCCAGGATGGCGGCGGCAAGAGCAAGCTGCCGGTCGTGCACTGCTACGGTCACGGCGGCGCAGGCCTCACACTTGCCTGGGGCTGTGCTGCGGATTCGGCGGCGCTTGTGCAGCAAGCCTTGAGCCAGCAGGAAACAGCATAGGCACAGTTTCAAACCTTGCAGCTGTTCCGCGGCAAAATGGCGAGGCGGTGGCTGCCGCTCCCTTGTGTTCAAGGGACAGTCGTCTTGCATAACTGCATGTAACACGTTCGAACGAAGTGGCAGTTCTGGGTTGTGATATCCTGGTGTGGGAGAGGCGCCTAGAGACTGTGATCGAGGGCAGGGTGCACTTGATTGTCGGCGCCGGTGCCGCTCTTTGGCCTCCACCGGCTGCGGCTGGGGGCAGCCTGTGTGGCACTGTTGATCACTGTTGTCATCGTGTGGCATGTTCCAACCCGCGAATGTGCGCATGCACGCTGCATTGTGGCACGGGGTCAGAGAAGTGGCCGCGTCTTCCTGCCATCCAAGCCTGCTTCCAATCTTCCAATCAGCCCTCCTTACTGAGCAGAGCAGTACGTTCTCTGTTGCTGCTCACGCACAATGAGCCAGGGGGCCGAGCTTCGCGCTTTGTTGAAGGAGCTCTCGCGAGTCGCTGCCTCTTCCAGTGACGAAGACCGCAGTGTGCGCCTGCTGTCGCGAGCCACAGATTGGAGGGATACAACGCTTGCCGCCGCGGAGGCGGGCGGCGGACCTGTGCTGTTGCCGTGAGTGACAACATCGGCCTTTGCTTGGCAGTGCTTTCACTGTCGCTTTGAACATTTCCCAAGCCACCTTAAACTGTTGTATTGCGTTGCAGATCGGACTTTGAGGCTGCTGGCAATTGGCTGGTTGAATGTGCCGGCAGGCTGACAGCGGCCTGGGCGGCACGCTCTTCATCGATTGGCACCTTCCGAGTCAATGTTTGGCGGACGTCCTTTACTGCTGCTGTTGTAATGGCAGAGGGCTGTGCAAGGGTGATCACTGCCGGCAGAGCCCCCCCAATAACCACCCTGGCTTTCTGCCGCTGCGTCGAACTGCTGCTGGGTCCAGGCAGGCTGCTCTTGGACCACTTTGCGGCTGGTTGCGGTTTGAACGCCGCCAAGCCATTTGAAGTTGCAGCAGTCCTGCAGACACAGCTTTGGCTGATGGAGCTGCTGTTCAGAAGAGTTTTGCTGTGTGAAGACCTATCTGTGCATGATGAGTGGTTGGCACAGCTGGCACCACCACCCGCGGTGGTGGCCTGGCTGGAGTCTGCTGCAGCCGTCGCAGTGGGCCTGACCCCTCCCGCCCCGTCACAGACAGGTGCGTTACTTGCACAGCGGGGCAGTGTGAGCAACACCTGCCCAGCTGTGTGTGCTTTTGCTGAGTTTACGTGTGGCTTGTCCCCTGTGCAGCGCAAGCCACATACAAGGTGACAGCACAGATGGCATTAGTGGTCTTCCCTTTGGTCATGTCCACAGAAGTCACCCCATATGCAGCAGCCATCAAAGTCAGCAACAGCCTGCAGACCAACCTGGTGACGCTGCTGGTGCCAGCAATTCACCAGGCAGCCGTGGCGCTGCGTTTGCCCCGTGAGCGGCGGTCGCAGTGGGACTGGTGCACCTGGCGCCAAGCCTCTACCTTTGCTGCCATCCTTGCATCGTCTCATTTAAGAAGTGCGCTCCAAGCGCATCTCTTCCCACCAGCACAGCCTTGCAATGATGGCAGCGGCAGTGGTGCAGTAGGCAGCAATGCCCAGCGACTGCTGGCAACGGCTTGTCAGCTAATCGCGCACGTGCCGATGGCTGATCAGGCGCCGATCTCACTTGGCTTGATGTTGCATAAGTTCGCGGACCTGCTCGGCGAGGTCTGCTCTCACATTCGTCATGCATTGCAGGCGCCCATGCAGCAGCAGCAGGCAGGGCAGTTGCCAGCTGACTCTCATGGATGGCAGTCGCATGGGCACGACCGCCGTCTGGCGCAGCAGCTGGTGCAGGTGCTGCCTCAGCTGCCTTTCACCATGCAGCTGCTGGTGGAAGGCGGGCAGCTGCAACACGAAATGGAGTGTGCGGAATCTTTGGGCATTGGATGGTGCAAAGCACTCGATTTGCTGCAGGCTCTGGTTTCGCTTTCGACGCCCTCACTGGCAAGCAGTTCCTCCATCGTCAGCAGCTGGTCAGAGCTGTCGGCCTGGTGCATAGCATGCGCCGCACTGCCAAGAGGACAGGCCCTGACAGCTGTGCTGATTGGCCAGTACGAGTCACAGCCAGCAGCACAGAGGCCTCTATCAAAGCTGGAGGAAACCTTGCGCACCAGCCGGCACCTTGCAATTTTACCAGCTGCATCTGCCGTGCAGCAGGAGCTGACTGGATTTGGTGCACCACTGCCAGCCGCCACTGTCGCTGCAGCCCAGACAGCACTTTGGGACCTTCACACTGCACTTTGCCGTAGCGCCCACCAGCAGACAGCGGGCAACGTAGATCAAACTTGGCACGGCAACCTTGACAGCACCAACCAAACACTGCTCACTGCCTGGCGGCTGCACCAGTGCGTGCAGCGGGACATCAGTCAGCCCTTTGGCAGGTGAGCTGGAGGGGGCGTCCCTGTTCTCCGCTCTGGCCTCTGCTTGCCGCCCTTGCTGTGTGTGTGCGCCGCTGCTCTGGCGTCCTAACTCTGCAACGGCCCTCGCTTTTGTTTGCAGGCACCGCACCGCCATGGCCGCTGCCCACTGCCAGATGCTGCAGGCAGTTGTATGTGATGCAGGCCGTGAAGCGGCTGTGCTGCAGCAGGAGAGGGAACATAGCATCCTGCACTGCTGCAACCTGGCTAGTACCATTGCTGTGTGCGGTGCAATGTGCCCGGCAGTGCTGACTCTGTACCCAGCCCTGGTTGATATGCAGCACCGAGCGCTGCTGGCTGTTGACGGAAAGGTAAGCTGTTTTGGTTGTGATGCTGGTGCCTCCGCTTCTTTTCTGTTTCAGCTTCCTGTATGCAGGTTGATGTGTGTCACACCCTTTCCTATGTGTTCATGTGCAGCTTTCATCCAGTGTGGCCGTCATGAGGCTTAGCATGGCACAGGCGGCAGCTGCATCGCCGCATGTGACTGCACACATGCTGGGCAGCGGGGCAATGGAGATCATGCTGCAGCAGCTGGAGAGCTCAGACGCACAACGGGCAGCGCTGCTGGTGAGCGTCTGGCATTGAAAGTTGCAGCAGCACCAGCGCTGGCAGGGCTGTTGTTGCGATCACGTAACTGTGGATCATTGCTGACTGCTGCTTCTGTTGTGCTGTAGAGCGCTCAGCATGGGGAAGTGGCTGGCCTGCTGGCTGGTGCCTATCAAGCGCTGGTCTGCGTAGCTGACGACGTGCTGGCGGCAGCAAGCAGTGGCAGCACCGCAGTCGAGACTGACGCGCTGCAAGGTGCGCAGAGGTCCTTGGCAGCAGTGGTGAACGGCATGAACGTTGAGCCGGGTGTTTCAGGAGGTGGCCAGGCGGGCAAGACAGCAGCAGCAGTAGCAAAAGCACTCCGCAAGGAGGTGCAGCCTGCAGCTGGCCAGCTGGCAGCGGCGCTCCTGGTGCTTTGGACAGGCTCAGAGCAACGGAAGCAGGCTGCCCTGGAGCTGGCGCGGGCGTCAGCAGCGCGCAGCTGCGCTTACCTGTCCTGCTCAAATGTGTGTGGTGGCGGCGGCCCTGCGGCGGGGCAGGGTTTGGGCAGCCAGCGGTGCTCCCAGTGCCACACTGCATACTACTGCGGCACTGCCTGCTCACATGCCGATTGGCGGCGGGGCGGGCATGGACGAGTGTGCAGGGCGCTGGCGGGGACACAGCAGGCGGCACAGCGTCACTAGGCAGGCAGCAAGCGAGCTCGTCTCATGCTTGCTTGCGTGATTATATCTTTAACGAAGTTAAGTCTTTAAGTTGTCGATCAGTGCAGTGGTGCAGTTCACTTGTCCGTTGTTTGTACAGTTGCAAGAAGATTTAGCAGGAGATAGTCAACACAAGGGTCAATAGGCGACACTACAGAATCGGCAGTACGAGGCGTCGCCGCCGCGGGCCCACCAAGAGGTCAGATCCTTGCGAACGGCGCTCATCGGCACGGTGCTGCACCAGCCTCCCTTGGCGGTTCTGGTCCAGCAAACCGCGCGCTCAACTCCCACAACTGACGCTTCTGCGACAGCCAACTGCTCATCCACCGGCTCATGCGGCGGCGCCTGGCAGCGCTAAGGGGCGTGCTGGAGGCGTGGACACCGCTCCTGCCGCTGCATTCCTGGCAGGTTTGCTGCTGCTTGGGGTAGACACAACATACGGGCTGGTTGGTTTAAATGTGGTGGCGCCCGCCCATTGCAACTATCCCTGCTCTGTAGCATCTCACAGCGTCCTTCGCTTTGCAGATCCCCTTACGCTTGCAGGCCAGGAGCTGGACCGCGCCCTGCAGTGCATTGCCGTCTTCAGCTGGACGCTGGCAGAGCTGGGAGTGGTGCTGCCAGTCGCTGCGGCGTCCCTGACAGCTCCCACAGCACCCCAAGCACACCTCGTCGGACTGGGGATGCTGTCTGGAGTGGTTAACAAAGTCAGAGAAAGCCGAGGGCTTGTAGAGCTGGAGGGAGGGTGCAGGCTGGAAGGTGAATCAAATCTGGTGAAGTGTGATGGCTCAAGCAGTGGCAAGCCGGGACCATGTGGAGGAAGTGACCAGAGGAAGAAGTTGAAAGAAGAAAAGGGGTGGCTAAACAGCCGGCGGCGTCCGCGCTGGCGCACACGCTCGGCTGCGCGGTAAGAGTGTGTAGCAAGAGGTGTTCGTTGAGTTCACGCAACGCTGCCCAGAAGTTTCTTGGCCGTCTCGTAAATGCCCCAGCAGATGGCAGCTGCAGGCACAGGAGGGGGCGCAGCGCAAGAGGCGTTGAGTTAGTTTTGTGGCGCTGGTGCCAGCAGCGTCTGCATCGAGAGCGCATTGGGTGGCAGCACAGCGTGCACCACGCAGAAAGCGGCTTGAACCAGCGACGCTCTTCCGCCTGCCTCCCTTTTAAAGCCCCCTCCCAAAAGACACGCACCTGAAGGGGCGTGGAAGAGCACCCGGGGCTGCCAGCCTCGCCACAGCGCTGCCGCACCCTCCTCCCGCATTATTCGCTGCAGCACTGGCCGCTGCAGACAGGCAGGCAAGGCGGGATCACACAACAGCATCGGGCACAGCCAAGGTAGCCGGAAGACGCTGGCCAAGGATTCCGCACCACAGCAAGCAGACCAAAGCATGCAAACCCGACAGCACCAGATCTGCAGATGGTCAGCTAGCTCACCACGCTGGTGGTGTTGTACCGCGTCGCACTGCTCAAGCCCTCGAGCTGCAGCCGCGTCTTCACTACGTCAAGGGGCGTAGTGGCGGCGGCTGCCAGCCCCCCCGCCACACCACCAGCTAGCAGCTGCACCCGCAGCCCTTCTTCCTCCTCCCCCTGCTCCTCCTGCTGCTGCACTGCTGCACCGCCGCCAACACTGCTGGCAGGCTGCGCAGACGCCGCAGTCAGCAGCCGCCCAGCCCCGGATGGCAATCGCTCCCCGCCACCGCCACTAGATGCTGCGTCGCCCGCTGCCGCCGCTGCTGCCGCGCTGCGAGCTGGCGTGCTACCAACCAGAAACTTCTTCATGCTTTCATAGGCGGTGAAGTTGAGGGCGGTGTAAGGCACGTTCATTACTAGCTGTGGAGGGGGAAGGGGGCAGAAGAGCAAACAGTGTGCGAGCCAGGCAGTACAGGCATCCAAGTGAACACAAGTGTGGCCTGTGCGGCCAGGGCAAAGACAGCGGTCGAGGTGCCAGCACAACATGCAGTCAGCAACACAACCATTATCCTCCTGCCTCCGGCCTCTTAGCAACACACAAACGCGCGCATGCATACTCCCCCCCCTAAGACCCCATAACACACCCCCACCACACTTTCGTTCTCTCCCCCCTTACCGTAGTCCAATACGACTTGTAAAACGCTCGCAGGCCCTCCTCCTGCCACGTTTCTCGCACGCAGTGCACCAGGCTCCGGTACGGTGAGTGTGCTACCTGTGGAACCGTGATGGCAGCAGCAGAACATGCAGTGATGAGCGGTTGCTGGGGCTGGGCTTTGGTCTGGTCTGGTCTGCGACGTGGTTGCAGCCATATGACGCACACCAGTACTTTCCCAGGCTGCCCTAGTCCCGTCTGCCGCCAGCTCTGCAGGAACCTGCTGCGCCTGTCGACCCAGCCACTCTCACCTGCATGCGCTGCTTCACGACGTCCCACGGGTTCATGCAGCCGTCATTCACGATGGTGGCTGTGGCGCCTGCTGCCGCTGTCGCCAGCGGGTGGTGCCCCTCTTGGTTGCCGCCAAACAGCTGCTTGGCGGCTTCGTAAGATGCAAAGTACAGGGCATGGCTGGGCCTGCACAGACATGAAAACAAACAGCAATCATCCGAATACGAAAGTTGAGAGCACCACACAGCCACTGCTGCGGCACTGCGGCCCGCGCAAGAACTGTGCTGTGGTAACTTCACAGGTGTGAACGCCGCAGCAGTGTACAGCCAGCGTGTGCAATTTCCAGCAGCTGCGCCCCAAACAGCCCAAGCTGCATGCGCACCCTGCTCCAAGTGCCACGGCAGCGACGCCACGGTACAAGCCGCCTATGCCCTCACGCCGCAGCATGGTTCGCAGCGCTGTCGCCATGCTTGAATGGAGCTGCAGGGTCCACGGTGAGCACACTTGTAAGCACGGCATCAGCAGGTTGCCGACGCGTATGCAGCAGTGCGTGCGGTGCCTAGGCAGTGCATCAGATCCTCCCAGCCAACACTGCAGCCAACATTGCAATGCTTGCCTGCTGGCCCGGGTGCGACAGTGCCTGCATCCTCGTCTTGATTGTGTCAATGGGATACATCGCAACATGCTCGCCAATGCCTGCAGCTGCGCCCGCTATCATGTGCTGCAGCAGGGACAGGCGGGCATGATGGGCACGCGTCAGGCGGCGGCTGGAGTGGCGGCGAGAGTGGCGGCGGTCGGCGGCGGCCGAGTTGGTGTTTGAGCTCAAGCGGCATTGCCAGCACCGGCGGATCACCCCGTAGAACGTGAGACCGTCATAACTCTTGATGGAGCCTGCGAGGGGACTTCTGGCAGCGGTCGTGCAGGGGTCGGCCATCTCGCCGCCTGCCTATGCAGCTGCAATACACAGCTGCCGCACGACGTTTGGGGTTTGCAGCGCGCGGCTTTGACAACAAATTCGGCCCGATGGCAATCCAGGCCGTGTGGAGGTGTTGAGGGCTGTTGAAAACGATAACAACGAATGTAGCTGCGTGTACAAAGCCGCTGCGCCTTGATGAGCATGACCTGCCGCCGCCGCCGCCGCCGCCGCCTGCCAGCGAGGACAAAGCAGCCACCGCTGACGCCGACTGACGCCAACAACACATAAAACATCAACTTTTGCAATAAGAAGCAGCGTTGAAAATCAAAATGCCGCAGATAAATAGCCGCATCAGATCACGCACACTAGGACAGTGGAGGCGGCGGCAGTGCCGCTGCACCTGCTGGGGTGCAGGCTACGACTCCGTCAGGCGTCACGATGGCATCCACGCTAACATCATGAGGCTCCACAGGCACATTCTCCACTAGCTGAGCACGGTACGACAGCGCCAGCAGCAGCGGCGGCGCCCAGCCTCGCGCCGCCGCCCGTTCGTTCACAGCGTGAAGGAATTTGTCGTAGTATCCTCCGCCTCTGCCCAAGCGGCGCCCCGCACAGTCAAAGGCCAGGCCGGGCATCACGATGAGATCTAGAGGCTCGTCCACCTGAGCACAAGCAAAGCAGGCAGCACACGGCACATCATGCATGGGCAACAAAGGTTGCTGGTGCACCGCGCGATGCAGATTGACCAGCAGACTAAGTGTGATTGCTGCCTTCAGGCCCGCTGATGCAACGCAATCCAGCAGGGCAGCGGTGCACAACCCGGCACAGCCAATTGGCCGCCCTGAACCCACCCACCCACCAGCAGCACATCTTCTCGCTCTCTCCCAGACGCATACGTAGGCCGCGGCTCACGAATCCCAAAGGGCGGCACTTCGTGCAACGCATCCCAGGCGTCTAAGTGAAGGAAGTGCATGTTTGCGTCCTTGTCCTGCACGCGTGGCACGTACAGCCTGCAGCACCAAAAGAAAGAGGCACAGTACAGAGGGAGAAGCAATCTGAACAAAAGAGTCACTCATATTCAAGACATTGGCAGCATGCACCAGCACATGGCCCCCCACAGGGCATCATAAGCCTCCCTTTGTGCGTCTGGGACAACTACCCCACACCACTGCCTCTCCCGCTCTTGCAAGCCAGTGCACAGCTGTAGCCGTCCAGCCACTGGCCACCCACCGCTTGCCGGCTGCCATGCCTGCCTCCAGCACCGCCGTCGTATCCACCTCCCGCAATTTGGCGCAGTGGACGTAAACAATGGCGTGGGGGGAATCACGGAATGCGGCGCTGGCGAGCACATGGCCCGTGATCAGGCGGCCTGCAAGGGGCAAGGCGCAGGATGGGAGGCAGTTAGGAACGGAGCATAAGTGCAGCAGCAGGCAGACTCTGGTGCAGCTGTTGTCCTCTCCTGTGTCAAGCGGAGGTTGAAGTATGCATCGCAATGCGTCCGCAGAGCAGGCATTGCCGACGGCGGACATGCCAGCCACGCACTCTCTTCTGCCATCTGCTCTGGGCTCAGCTGCCGCAGTGCCGCCTTCACTCTGTCCCGCACGAGCCGCTTCTCAACAACAGGCTCTGACATGGCTGCGGCAGCGTGTCCACGAGTCGTGAAGCAGGAGGGACTACACACGCGCGGTGGCGCGGTCGCCGCCGCCGCCGCTGCCGCTGCGAGGCTCGAGCCCTTGTGCTGCAGCAGCAGCAGGTGGAGTCGGAAGCTGCGGCACGCAAAGCTGGTCAGCATCCGCTGACACAGACCGATAGACCAAATGGAGGCAGGCGACAAAAAAACGCTGCACAGTAGGCCACAATCGTGCGAAAGTGACACAGCCTGATGGTTGCAAGGGTATGCAAAGACAATGAACGATGTTGCCGTCTCCGCCGTGGCGCCTCGCTGGCCTGGCGGCTGTCGCCATCTGCGTGCTACCAGTGCGACTCAGCTGACGCTCATTCAGGCCCACACGTCCCTGCATCGACAATCATTGACTCTAGGTGCTGCTGAGCGTCGGCGATCACTTGAAAAACGCCCAGCTGAGTTGCACACCCCTCCAACTAGGCCACAGCTACACTGAGAAGCCGTTCACAACGACAACCATCGGAGCACCGCGATGGCGGAGGAGGAGGGTGGCCGGCGAATTAAGCGTCGCTGCGCTCGCAAATACACATCCACGGCAATGCCATCGGCCATACACTACGTGGGATACGTGAGCGCTGGTTGCCGGCTCCCCTACTAGAAATGGCGGCAGCGGCGGCGGCGCGCCTTGTGTTGGCAATCTTGCGGAGCCCAGTCCTGTTGCTCGATGTCGTTGCAAATCGCAGGTCGAAGACGACGAGACCCCAGAAATGATCATGGCAAAGTTTGTCGAGCTGGAACGCATACAGGTGGCGGGAGGGCATGCGAAAGCAGCTGCAGCCCCAGCAGCCGGATCCGATACCGCAACAGGCGAGGCATCGGGCAGCGGCACTGATGCGGTCACAGAAGAGGCAGCAGATGCGCAACAGCAGCAGCAAAACGAACAGCAGCAGCAGCAACAGCATCATCTCAATCAGCAGCAGCAACCGAACACTGCGGCTGGGCCGAAGTGTGAACAGGATGAGGCAGCACCAGCCGCCGTTGCTGCTGCCGTAGCAGCGCTGGGGCATGTCGGGGAGGAGGGCCTGACGGATGAGCAGCTGCTGGAGGTATTTAAGCAGACCAGCATGTTCAATGTGCGGACTGCACTTCAAGACAATCAGATGCTGATGGGCATTGATGAGTTCTTGGATGCTTCCAGTGAGCGGTGAGGTGTCACACCAACCAGGAGAATGACTGCTGTGCTTTACTTTCCCTCCATCCATCTGCTGTTTGACGTGCTCTTTCTTGCCAGGCTGCCCTCCGCTCCCCTGCCCCGCACCACAATGCTAGCCTGCGACCCACACGCGGCAGGGCCGTGCTCACACCCTCTTACAAGTATGCTGCCTCTGCTGGCATCTCTTCTGCCTGCTCAATCACTGAACCTGCTGCCTGCAACTGCGGGTACGCATGCTGTGTGGTGTGCTTGCTGCAGATATGCTGCTGAGGAGGCCCTGTCTGATGATGATGACATGCTGCGCGCCTTTTGGTCTGACGAAGGTTCGGCAGCAAGCAATATACAGAAGAAAGAAGCATGCAATGCTTGTGTGTGGCAGCTTTCAGATTACCGCTAGTATTGTGCAAGCCTGATCGTCAGCACGCAGGTGCTGCACACAGTGTGCTGCAATCAAAAGGAAGGCCGGTGCTTGCTTGCCGGCCTCAATCAGTGCTGCCCGCCCTGGCTCTCGCTTGCAGATGATGGGCAGCTGAGTGACTCAGATGAAGAAGGAGGTCGGCGCAACCGGAGACGCGGTGGCAGCGGCTTGTCACGGAAGGGCAGCGGCGGAGGGAAGCCAGGCCAGCAGCGCAATGCTGCCGGTGTCAAGGCTCGACACAACGTGGTCACAGCCTTCAACCCAATCACGCAGGTGCGGGGTTTGAGCGGTGTGAAGGGTGGAACGGTTGACTGGGTTGGGGCTGACAGGCGAAGACCAAGCTGGAACCAAGTACATTGTTGCATGCATTTGGAGCAGTTACCTGCAACTGTGGGGCTTTGAGGAACAAAGCGCTGCCATGAGTGTGACCCCTTCTGCATTCCCTCTACCCCTGCCCCTGCAGGCGCTGGTGCGGCGTAAAGTGCGGGTGGGCAGTGTGCGAGAGGAGATCTACCACCTGCGAGTGCCAGCACCACCCATCCCGGTGTCCTGGGGCCGCACCGTGCAGCCGTATGTGCCGCTGCACAAACGCAGCGAGCGGCCAATGGCAGGTGCGGAGTGGGGACCGCAGCACCGCCGGGCACAGCGGCTGGCAGCCTTTCAAGCCTTGCGGTTGCCTGCTGCGCCGCCGTGCTGCTGCTCTGCTGCTGTGCCTGAAATCTCTTGTCCTCCTTCTCGCATTGTCCTCTCTGAAAAGTCTGTCCACTTTCTTGCTGTCCCTGCTTCCAGTGCCGGTGCCTCCTGCATTGTTGAAAGCAATGGAGGATGGAGGCCGGGGCATGGACATAGCAGCCATCCAGCAGACTGTGTACCGAGAAGAGGGGAGCATACCAGGGGCAGACTGGGGCGGTCTGCTGGCAGCGGCACCGGCGGCACGTGGTGGATACCAGGCTGCACTCATCAACACAGGCTGGGAGTGCGATGGCCGGGGGGACGATGCGGTGCAGGTGCGAGGGCTGCAGGGGCGGCAGGGTGCCTGTGCTGCTGGAACCTGCCTCCTTTGCTGCATGTGCTTTTGGCTGGGACCTCACTTGGCTGGCAGGCTGGCCATGCGCTGCTGTGGCTGCAGTGGACTGAGGGTGTCAACACAGCCAGGCGTCACTATCCAGCGACCCTCCCTGCCGCCCTTGCCTATCAATCTGCCTATCAACCTCACCGCCCGCCCCACTTGCTACCTTGCAGCGGTTAGCCAAGCTGCCTATGCGGCGCCTGGTGCCCAAGGGCTTTGTGTTTGTGTTTGTGGCAAAGCAGCACGTGCAGGCGCTGTGCAGACAGGTGTGTAGGAGCAGCAGTGTGTGTGGTTGGTTGATAAAGACTTGTGGTGGTTGAGTTGGGCATTGGTGCTTGCTACATGGCTGCGTGTCTGATGGTGAATGGGCGGGCGTTGGGGAGGTGGCCTGGTGTTGCTTGGCTGCCCTGCGTCCACATGGGAAATATTGGAGTGCCCCCTGCTCTTTCTGCACCGCCTGGTGTACCATGCTTGCTGAACTTGCCAGCTGCTCCACTCACATTTAGTGCCCCAGTCATAAGGCTGGGAGTACTGAACAATCTCTGTCCTTGCCTGCTCTTTCGCTTTCACTGCTTATTTTTGCTGCTCATCTTCGCTCTCTCACTTTGCTTTCACTGCCTCCACCCCTCAGATGAAGAGCTGGGGCTACTGCTACATCGAGAACCTGACCTGGGTCTACCTGCGCCCCAACAACAGCATCCTGGAGCTGCCCGCGCCCTACCTCAACTCCTCACACCTCACCCTCTACATGTTCCGCCGGGAGGGTGGGTAGGAGGCGCGCTGCTCTTCGGCGGACAACAACGTGCTGCCTGTGCTGCCTGCTGTGATTCTCTGTGCCGTGTTGTGCCGGCATGTGATGTCTCCAAACCCTTCGTGTGCAGGTGATGGAAAGGACATTGAGCTGCGGCACCAGCGCAACCCAGACGTCACCTTTGACTGCCTTGTCAGCGCTGACGGTGCGCAGCCGGCTGGCAGCTGGCAGTACCGCTTCGTGCCGCTGCCGCTCGTATGCCTGCTTGGCTCGCACTGCCATCCTGAGCTTGTGCCAGCAGACTTTACCTGTTGTTTTTGCATGCGTATTGTGTTGCTTGGGACGTCGCCTCGTTCCACCCCACGCCCCAGCTGCCTGCCTGCCTCTGCTGCAGTCGCTCGGCGGTCTGTACCGGACGAGACCTTCGCCGCCATTGAAACGCTGCTGCCCACTGGCAAAGGAAAGTTTCTGGAGCTGTGGGCACCGAAAGGCGTGCGGCGGCCAGGCTGGTCGCACGTAGTGGAGACAGCAGCGGCTGCGGAAGGCAGCTAGCAGAAGGAGGCAGGTCGACTGAGCTGAGTCGAGCAAAGGGTGGAAAGGGCAATCTCGTGCTTTCTTGCTTGCTCTGCAACGGCTGCCTGCCTCTGCTGTGCTGTGGACCAGCAATCCTGCCACCTTGCACACCCGCGTGCGGAGCTTGTTGTTTCGCGTGCTGAGCTTTGCACTACGCTGGCTGTGGCGGGTGTAACGAAAGCAGAGATCATGGATTCATTAAATAAAGGCAGTGCCGCTACAAGTTGGTCTGTCGGTGTGCAAGCCGGCCAAGAGGGTGACCCAGCTGATCAGCGACCCATCATGTCCCACTGACCCACATTGCCCATACCATTGAGGGCTGCCCCCGAAGCACGAGTCACCATGACAGCATTGAGCATCGTGGCAGGCCCCTCTTGAGCCGCTGCTGCCGCCGCAGCTGCACCCTTCAGCTTCAACTTCTGTTTTTTTCGCCGCTTCCCCATCTTGTTCACCGTCACCTGGATTTCACACTCTGGGTGTTGCGACACCTGCAGAAGTAGGCGATTAGCATCATCAATAGCATCATCAAGCGTGCAGCCAAAGTCTCAATCAAGCGTCAGCCTTACTAAGTGCACGATGCTTGCAGCCCCACCAGCCACCAGCCACCCACCTCGAGCTGCGCCAGGTCGCTCAGCGTCCGCTCGTAGTGCCAGAAATGATCCAGCGTAGCATTGGCGCAGGTGCAACCTGACACACACGCCACTGTGGCGGTGCCATGGTCCACCCAGCTGCACACGTGGCTCAGCCACACCCTGGCAAGCTCCCCCGCTGCCCCTTCTCCTGCTGCCGCTTCTTTTCCTGCTGCCGCTGCTTCTTCTGCTGCCACTCCCTTCTTTGCTGCTGCCGCTGTAGGCGTGGCTGCGACTGCAGGCGTGCCTGCTTGGGCTGCTGCCGACCCCGCCCCTCTCTGCCTGTCCACATCTGTGCTGAGCCGCAAAACGACGTACGCCCCCTCAGTCTCTCCGATCCAGCCCCACTTCTGCCCGTCAAAATTGGCTGCCTTGGGCTTGCGTGCCTTCCACTCAAAGCCTTCGGAGCGCACCACAGTGGGCTTAAAGGCCTCCTGCAGGTAGGTGCATCCAGCCACCAGACAGCAGACACGGCAAGCTGTGAGCAGCTTGTAGGACTGGTACAGAGCTGGCCAGCAGCATTGGCAGCACTTGTATGTCTCACTCCACAACACTCCCAAAGCACTGAATCCTGAAAGAGCTGTACAGTGCGTCAGCCAAGAGGAAGCACACCACCTCACCCCCAGCTTGCAGGTCGGGTTGGCGATCTCCCAATTGCCGGGGAACATTGGTTGGGGAATGGGCGCAACGGCTGCCACGCCGCCGCTCTGCACCTCAATCACAGCATCCTGCATCGTTGCCACCAGGAGGTCAGCCATGGCCCTGCAGCCAGCACAGAGGGGCTAGTGGCAGGTGAGCAGCAGCGCTGGCCGGCTGGGCTTGAGGCGCTACCATCAGTTGTTTGCAGCAGGGTAGGCAAAGCAGCGGTGTGGCTCACCAGTGTCCTGTTCGGTCCCATGGGTGGTGGTCTGCACGGCAGGCAGGCTAGGTGGGTGAGCGGGCATGCAGACCGTTGCCTGGACTGTGCAGTCCTCACCGCTGGCAGCTGTACAGAGAGCTATAGGTGCGGCCATGCGGCAGAAGAACAGCACATGCGCACTAAGAAGGCGCGACTAAGAATGGCTCGCACAAAGACGCCTTGAAACAAGAAACGCTGGTTGGACTTCCACCTCACCCACCATCAAGGTAAAAGTAAGAATCCAGCAACGTGTAGTTTCTGTGTGCAGCGGGGATGGATGGGTCTGTGAGGTTCAGGGCGGCACCGGGCTCCTTGAGATCCACTCGATAGCCTGGATCGTTGCGGTACATGTGCTGCAGTACCGCGTTCCTGCACAGCACAGCAATGCCGCCTCAACTCGCTGGCTTTGGCTGTGTCTGCACAACACCTGGCTGCTGTGCCAGTCTGCTGCGCAGCCGCGACGTGCTGCAAACCCAGGACGTCATCAAGTGCCAGGATCATGCAGCAATTGTGCTTGGCCAGCACCGGCGGCCCCCGCGCAACGAGCTTTAGCACAGGCCCACCTGAGTGACAGAGCCGGCACATCGTAGTGCTGCGCAATCACAGCCAAGTCATCCTCCCCAGTTCTATATGCCAGCGCTGGGTCTGGGCCTGCCAGCTTGGGCTTGGCATGCCAGTATGAAAAGAAGTGCATTGAAATGACGGCGGGGCTTCGAGGAAAGGCCAACATGCGCCGCACCAGCTGCGGCAAGGCGGATTGAGGCCGGGTGTGTGCTGGAGCGGCATTGGGGAGCGGCATGCCATCTCAGGAGGCAGACTTGAAGCTGCTGCCTCCCTTGCAGGCCGGCGCAGTGCAGATTGCTCTGGTCTCTGGCATTGTATGCTGCATAAATGCATCTCACCCGTTCGAATGCTGCTCGAGCTGGGGTCTCCAGGCTGATTCCAGAGTAGTAATCATTGAAGGCTGCAACAGCATGCAGGCGGCAATGGGTTGACGCTGTCGCTGAGGCTCACTCAATTGTTGGGGCTCACTCATCCAGCAATCAACCCCTTCCCACCAACTCACCAAACTCCAGGATGACCAGATCAGCATCCTGCGGTACCATGTCGTTACCGCAGAGCGCGTACAAAGAACTAGATATTGCCGGCTTTGCTGCGTTTGTGAAGCGGTGCTGAGCCAGGTGGGGCGCCGCCACTGGGAAAGTGGCGTTCATCCAGTCGAAGAAGCGGCGTCCGAAGTTGCCGCCCAGCAGGGCGCCCTGGCCCCAAGCAGTGGAGCCGCCCACTATTGCGACATGCACCGCTTTGCCAGCAACCAACTTGGCCGCCACCTTGTGAAGTCGAGCGGCACTGCCACGATATGCCTGCCCTCGCCGCACATCGGGCTGTGTGAGGAAAAACTTGTGGCTGCTGCGCACTTGCTGCTCGCGTGGCTGCCTGCATGGGGCCGTGCTGCCGCCACCGCTGCCGCCACTGCCGCTGTATAGTTGCATGTGACCCGGATATTTAAATCCGCTTGTGAGCAGGGTCACAAGCACTACCACCAGCGACACAAGGACAGCCGCAGCCGCTTGACGGCGAGGCTGCACCCTGACCGAGTGCGACGCCATGTTTCCGTTTGCGTCCTATTGCGATTGTCCCATAGAGCCTTTTGTAAATCAAATGCAGAGGGGCAGAATGGAGCTGGAATTTATTTGAACCAAGGTACAGTACCGCCGGTTTGACTTCCAATGTGACTGATGAAATACAGACGAGGGTGTGGTAGCAGCCTGCCAATTGGTCAGGAGAAGTATGTCATGCAGTCAATAGATGCGACTGCAATTAAGCCTTGTGGGCCGCCTGGGCACGCTTGCTGGCACGGCCGTTCCCCGACGCCTTGGTGGCCTTGGTGCTCGTGCCCAGCACCTCCCTGAACGCCTCCACCACCGTCTTGCACTCAATCAGCCGGGCGCCCTTGAGCCGCGCAGAGGCATGCACGTTGCTGGAGGCCGGGATGACAAAGGTCGTGAAGCCGAGCTGAGGGCCAACCAGTGGTGTCAGAGGAGGGGTGAAGGGGGGGTGAGGGAGTCAGCCAGGCACAGAGCAAGCAAGCTGGCTGCGGCAGGCAGCAAGCATAGCACAGCATGTTGGACACGTCGCCAGCTGGCATTGACGCTACCAAGCATAAGTGGCTCGGTCAGAGAAGCATGGGAGGGGGGGCAAGCGTCCCCGCCCCCACCCAGCCAGCAAGGCGCACACACCTTGGCTGCCTCTGAGATGCGCCGCTCAATGTTTCCAACAGGCCGCAGCTCGCCCCCCAGACCAACCTGCGCAGTCAGGCAGCAAGCAACCGCACAAATCATCCCCCGAATTGTGACAGCAATTGCATAAGCCATTAGGCCTGCACCGGTGCCGGCAACAGCAGCAAGCACACGCCACGCCCCACTTTGCAACGCAGCCACGGCAGGGATGTAGCGCCCTGTGTGCGCCACGCACCTCTCCAATCATCGCCACATCCCTTGCAATCGGCTGCTCGTAGTAGCTGCTGGCGATGGCGCAGGCCACAGCCAGGTCTGTGGCGGGCTCATTCATTTCCAGCCCTGCGGCCGCCACAGTACCAGGAAGCCCAGATTAAAGGGCTTGTAGGGTGGGCATGGGCATGCAGTGATGCAGCAGGCAGGCAGCACGGGGAGTGGTGCCAGTGCCCCCAAAACGGTGTCACGCAACTTCGATTCGACACAGGTGTCGACAGGAGCAGCTTGCAGGTGGCGGCGCACGACTCACCTCCTGTTACGTTCAGGTGCACGTCAACCGAGTATGGCCGCATGTCTGTGTGCTTGCCCAGCACCGCCAGCAGCAGGGCGAGGCGCTGCCTGTTCACACCGCTGGGCATGCGCATGGGTGGCTGGCCGGAGTCTTTGGGCACCGAGCTGCACAGCGCCTGCACCTCCATCAGCATGGGCCGCGTGCCTTCCAGCACCACGGCCACCGCTGAGGAGACGGTGGGGGCCAGGTTGCGGTCAGAGAGGAACAGCGCAGAGGGGTTGGCGACGACCTGCGCAGAGGAGGAAGGGAGGAGAGGGGAGCAGGGAGATGGATCAAGTGGTGACATGGGCAGGCACAGCAGTGCAGGCACGGCAGCAGGAAGGCGAGCGCAGCGCATCACAGACTGACCCCTTGCCCTGGAAGCAGCTGGACGTGTCCTCAACGCAGAACCATCCAAAGCTGAGTGCAGCAGCGCCCCATCCCATGGCCACACCCATGCCTGCATATGCCAAACACGTGCCACAATGGCCACCAACCAACTCAACGACTCTGGCTTGATTCCAGCGCCCATCCACCTCTCAGGCCCACCTCTCACCTGCATGCCGTCGTCATGCATCTCAAACACCCCAATCTCATCTGTATTGCCGTACCGGTTCTTGATGGACCGAACCTGTATTCATGGGGATAGAAGGTCAGGCAGCAGGGCGGCAGCTGTGGTGGTGGACCAGCGATGCCGGCGAGCAAGCAGGGCGGGCAAACTGGGCACGCAGTGCAAGCTGGGCAGGCAAAGTGCAAGCAGGGAGTCGCTTGGCGGGGAGAGTGCAGGGAGGGAGAGGGTGAGGCGGCGCACCAGGCGGACAGGCTGCTGCCTCCCCCCTTCCATGTATATCACTGTGTCAACAATGTGCTCCAGCACACGGGGGCCTGCACATACACAGCACGAGTGTTTTTGTGGGTGAGCAGAGGTGTGAGCAGCTGAATTGCGCAGGTAGGTGCTGTAGAGGTGCAGGCAGCAGGCGCGCAGGGAGCATGCTGCACACATCCCCCCACCCCCCCTTCCTCTTGCCGGCACCCATTTTGGCAGCAGCTTAGCTGCAGCCGCAGCATTGACGCACACGCTCCGTCCAGCCATCCATCCAGCACCAAGCACTGCCGTTGCTGCGCACACCCCGCCATCAATGCAGCCCGCAGTACCACCCACCAGCAATGTCTCCTGTCTTGGTCACATGGCCCACCAGGAATACGGGGATGCGCTCCCGCTTGGCCACCTGCAGCAGCGCCGTGGCACACTCACGCACCTGCACAGCGCGTGCGGCAGGGTGCACACATTGCGTCGAGGGGGAGCGAGGCAGTGAGTTGTGGAGAGTAATTCTTTTGAGTCAAGGGGGCATGAAGTTGCGTGCGCATTGCTTGATGCCCGAACAGCAGTTCCAATTGCTGGTGGCAACGTGCCGCCGCACCGCCCCTGTCACCAGGACACCACACCTGCCCGCCGACACCCGCCAGCGAATGACAAGCAAGTGGAGCGCACCAGCATCCCGTCCGCCCACCTCACCTGGGTGACGCTGCCCGCGCTGCTGGACACCTCATCTAGATAGACTGTCTGGATGGAGTCCACGACTACGGCAGACGGCTGCAACCGGATGATCTCATCCAGAATTGAGTCCAAGCGGGTGGCTGAATAGACGTAGATGGCTGGGTTGGAGCCCACGGCAGGCCCCATGCGCTCGCCCCGGCTGCCTATCTGCTCCACGCTTTCCTCCCCGGAGACGTACAGCACTGTGGAGCCGCCGAGGGGCGCCGCCGCTGCCACACTGCTGCCGTCGCCGCTGCCGTTGCCGCCCTCATCCCCCTGCTGCTGCTGCTGCTGCTGCTGCTGCTGCGCGTCCTGTGGCTGCTGCTGCTGCTGCCCCGGCGTAGGCGGCGGCGAAGCTGCCTGCTGCTGCCGCTGTTCCTGTGCCAGGTCTGCTGCTGCCTCTGCTTCAGTGGCGGTGTTGGCTTGAGTCAGCATCGCCGCCATTTGCAGCAGCAGCGTGGACTTGCCCACTCCCGGCTCACCACCAACAAGGGTCAGCGACCCAGGCACCACACCGCCCCCCAGCACACGGTTCAGCTCTCGTCCGTTGGGCCCCTGCAGCAGCAGCCTCCAGCGGGCCCGAAAGCCGCGCCGACTGACGTCGCTGAGGCGCTGCGGCGCTGCAGGGAGCAGGCAGGGCAGGTGGGTGAGGCGACAGCAGCACTGACGGTGACAGCAGCTTGGTGGCCTTGAGCTAATGGTGCAGGCAGGTGCAAGCGTGTCAGGCAGATGCGCTGCCGGGTGGGAAGCAACACAGCAACCAGCAGCCAGCAACCCGGCACTGCACCTTCAGCGTCCTGCACCCACGCTGAGCGCCGAAGCGGCTTGGCTGCGGCAGAGCCACGGCCCAAGCCATCCTCCCCTCCGCCGCCTGCGCTGCTCTTGCCGGCTGCAAAGCGAGCCGCTGCTCGCGAGCCGCTGCCGCCGCCCACCTCAGCTGCCGCCTGCACAGTCACTTTTTCAAGCGAGTTCCAGGCGCTGCATGACTTGCACTGGCCCCCCCTGCAACGTGAGAGCCAGCACGGGCGTGTTGGTGTCAATCAATAATTGCTAGCGGGCGATTACCGCTAGAGCGGCGCCGGCAAGCCGCCCTGAGCGACTCACCACTGCGATTGCTGCTCTCCACAGTTTGAGCACACGTAGAGCTGCTTGGCTTTCGATGTAGCTGCCCTCGCAAGGACAAGGCAGCGCTGTTCACGGGCAGGTCGGCGGTGCAGGCCCTTCTGCGGTGCAGTTGCAGCTCTGTTGAACTGTCGTGCGCCGCTGAGTGCGGGGGGGACCAGGAAAGCGGGACATGGCGCAGCGGCGAATCGCAACGTCGCCATTCGGACGAGACTGGCCACTGCTGCAGCACGCATCAGCAGTCAAAGTGATCAGATGGGCATCCACGGCGCGTTGAGGCGGTTTGGCGCCAAATGGCAAGGGCGTGCTATGCATGAAGGGCGGCGGCCTGCTGTACCACCTCTATCCGCGCCGCTGACTGGTTTCGGGCCTCTGCACTCATCCCAAGTCCCTGTAGCCGCCTCCAAGCTCGGTTTTGGATCCCCAGCGGTCAATTTGGAGCCTCAACGACCGCGCCTGCAGTTAACCCTCCCTATCGCGGTAACGGACGCCTCTCCTCGCATCCCGGCGCGTCGCAGACATCCCACGGTCGTACTCTGATAGGTGCGTCGTCACCCTGGCTCGTCGATGTGCGGCCACATTCGGCATGGCTGGTGTGCTGCCCCAGTGCTCCCTGCGCGCTCACACGCTGTACCTACCCACAAATGGAACAGGAAGACGCCCTGCGGCATGCGGATGGACACTGAGGATGAGAGTATCAGTGCCCTGTCGGCGCCCGAAGACGCAGACTGCGACGAAGAGCTGGATGGCGAGCACGACTCGCCGCGCACGCAGCTCATCAAGGCAAACATCAGGCTGGTGAGTACTCAGCATGACCTGCGGGCTAGCGAGCGGGGGACAGGCGACGGTTGGTGGGAACCGAGCCCGGACACCCAACGGACACATAATTGCTGCCAGTCCCCAGCACCGCTCCTTCATGAGCCTTAATGTGCTCTCACAATGCCGCAGGTGGAGAGTGTTCCAATCCAGGTTTGCATAGACGGCCAGAGGCGGGCTGCAACCGGGGCAAACAACCGGTCGGGCTTCCGGGGCGTACGGCGGGTGAGCGGCCGCGAGTTCCTGCTCAGGACCCCACCAGCAATGGCTGCCTGCCTTCCTGCCAACATGACCTGCACCGATAGTCAATGACCAGCCTGCCATTGACCCCATTGCAGCGCCCTTGGGGCAAGTGGGCAGCAGAGATTCGTGACCCTTCGCGCACCACCCGCCGCTGGCTGGGCACGTATGACACACCTGCTGAGGCGGCCCGTGCCTATGATGCTGCCGCTGTGGCTATCCGCGGTCACAAGTCCCGGACCAATTTTGCCTACCCTGGGATGCAGCTGGACAGCCTGGTCCCTCAGGGTGGCAGAGGTGTTAGGGTGAGCTGCCTGCAGTGCCTGCCGAGCTGCGCTGTTGACAACTTGCCTCGGCCAAGCTGTCGCTGCACTGCTGACCACGAGGCATTTCCTGGACGCTTTTGTCCCCCACCCCTTGCCCTACGCAGAAAGTGGTAGCACCTGTGCCAGCCGAGCAATCCCCGCTGCCACAGCAGCGAGACAGCTTTGCGGAGGCACACTCCCGCCCAGCCTTCCACCACTCTGGCGCCACAGCTGCCGCTGCTGTGGCTGTGGCAGCAGTGGCTGAGCTGGGCGTGGGGCTGCGCATCCCACAGATTTCCTTCCGTGCTATCAAGCATGAGCCAGCACTGACGATGCCAGTGGCACCAGTGCTCCATATCAACGTGCCAGTGCTGTCAACCGCCAGCAGCGTAGTCGGGGCAGCAGGAAGCGCTGCAAGGCGCCTCAGCAGCGGAAGCTGGCCTGGAGGCAGGGCAGGCAGCCTGGAGGGACTCCCGCCTTCTCAAGGTGTTGCCACAGCTTTTCAGCACCACCAGCACGGAGACCTGAAGCAAGGCTTGTGGCAGATCAAGCGAGAGGAGGAGCAGGTGAGCATCGAACAGGTCACCTGTTGGCAGCTGATTCTGCAGGCCTTGCATGACAGGCACGCCTGGCTTCGATGCCTTTCTGGTGGCACCTGGCTGCACTATGCCCGCTGCTCATTTAGCAACTAATGGGCTATGCGCCGCAGGCCGTGCCAGCATCGGCTCACACTCGCCTGCTGCCCAACCGCTTGACCAGCAGCCCGACCAGCTATGCACGAGATGACATGCGCCTCATCTCTGACAACCTAGATGTGCTGCTCAAGAGCCAAACACCTGCAAGCCAGCCTGCGCTAGGCTTTGCTGCAGCAATGGCAGCTGCTTGTGGCAGCGGGCGCTACCTGCAGCAGCATGCGCACCGCGGCATAGCACAGGAGCTGTACGAGGCCGACAGGCAGGCTGCTCACTTGCAGCGCTCACAATCTTTGGATCTAGCTGGTTGCAATAACAGCCCACGTCTTGAGTCGCCTTTCAAGCGCCGCGGGGAGTGGCAGCAGCAACCCAAAGTCAAGCACGAGCGGCGCAGCGGGGTTCAGGAAGGCGGCCTGGCAACGCTGCTCCGCAGCAACAGCTCCCCCATCCTGCACGGCCTGGGCCTACAGCAGGAGCAGCAAGTGTCTGCTGGGCTGGATAAGCGGTCACTAGCTGCGCTGTCAGAAGCTCAAAATCTGGTAAACAGCGGTAGCAGAGATGACAGTGCTGCAGCAGCTGGCCAGCTAGGCAGCCTGCGCCGCTTAACCTCTAGCCAAAGCGAGGCCACTGCGGGTGGCAGTGGTGGCAGAGGCAGCGGTAGTGCCGGTGGCGGCTTGCTGACAGCGATTGCTTATGACGACATCGACTGGCTGCTCAATAAGCCACCATCCGCACGTGAGACCCGAGAATTCGAGATGCTCTTTGGCGGCGCTGCCAACTGTGACGCTAGCGGGTCCCACCTCCTGCCAGGCTCTGACCGTGGCGCCGCCTCCCGCCAGCAGGCCCGCTCGCAGGTTGGCCTCCTGCTATCGCCGGTTGCGCTGTTCCCATCTCCACGGATGCACACCATTTTTTCGCCCACATACTGCCTGCAATGACCTTGCATGACTTGTGTGAGTGTGTCAGACGACGATGTGTTGCCAGGCGGGAGTGGCGGCGGAAACTGGTTGCGATTGCAATCTGTATGCTGTTGCCATTCAATCGATCGCCACTTGGTCGCCTGCTTCTTTGACACAAAACAGGCAGGCATGCGACTGTGAAAACTTGCGGCTTGTTATCAGGCGCACACGTTGGCCGGCGCAGCCATCGCAACATTTAACGCACGGTGCAAGTGTTTCGGGGCTGTTGTGAGTGAAGGCAGTGGCAGCCATCATCACCCGGCGCTCGCTATGGCGCTGCACGGCAACGACGCATATGAACGCAAGCTGCGACCCCTCTACGATGCGCTGGACGCCCGCAGCTGGAAGGTGGGCTTGCCGCTACCGCGTGCCGCCAACTACTGCCGCCACCAACCATATAAGCAGCCCCCGCCTTCTGCTCCTGCTGCTCCTTACAGCAAGCGGCCAAGCTGGCGGATGCGGCCCTCAAAAAGTACAAGGGGGACCAGTTGGTGCGGGCCCTCAAAGGCTATGCCCTGTTCCGCTGTGGCAGAGCCGACGAGGCGCTGCAGGTGCGCCTGTGCAGCACGCTAGCAACTGCTCGGTTGTGCGGTCACATAGTGTGTTGCACAGATGGTCCTGCATAAAGCGAGCGGCAAGGGACTGCACTGTTTCCTGTTATTGCCGTCGGTCAAGGCTGCATATGCAAGCGCACGTGCGAGCGCCCGCCTGCTGCATTGCAAATTTGCTTGGGCTGCAGATGATGCATGACATAACCACTGAGGGCCCTGAAGCTGAGCGGGTGTTGATGACAATGACTTACACCCTGAAAGCTGCTGGAAAGCCAGAGGCAGTTGCACAGGCAAGCGGGGCAGCAGGCGGCAGGCGGCAGGGCAGCAACGGCTGGTTAACCGCAGGACAGGGGCTTTGTGTGTGGCTGTGCACCCTGCCAGTGCCAGTGCGGATGGTTGCACCCTGCAGCAGGCCCCGAGTGGCCTCTGAGATGCTTCTGAGATCTAAGATGCCTGCTATGTTGCCCGCGAGCTGCCTGCAGGCCTACATTGCGGCTGCAGAGATGCACCCCCGAGATGTCGAGATACTTGAAGGGCTGTTCAAGTCGCACGTCAGGTGAGGGCGCGCCGCCGCCTTCCGGGCTCCTCTGCAGCTGCGCCGCCATCGCTGCCGTGCTGCCGTTGCTGTGGTGACGGTGTCGTGGGAGAGTCCAGCTCAACATCTCTTCTCTTGGCCCCTAGGTTGGCCTGCCAGTTGCAACATACTCGCATGGCACGCTGCCATATCACACAACCGTACACCCGCACACACTTTCCCTCCCTCTCATGCATTGTCGCAGGAACTTTGATTTTGTGAAGCAGCAGCAGGTAGCGATGCGGCTATCCAAGCTGATGCCAGCGGGGCCCGACAATCTGTGCAGCTGGTGGATCGTATGCAGCCTGGCGCTGCAGGCCCGTGCCGCATTGCTGCACAAGGACCAGCGAGGCGACCCTTTGGGCGCACAGGGGGGGCGCGGCGGTCTGGCTGCAGACAAGCTGCTGCAGCTGGCAGAGACGATTGCTGCGCGGCAGGCGGCGCCTGCAGCAGCGGCGGCGCCAGCGACCGCGGGGCAGGATGGCTCTGCAGCCCTCAGCTACGAGGCGCTGCTGCTGTATCTCGACCTGCTGCAAGGTCAAGGCAAGGCGCAGCAGGCTGTGGAGGTGGTGCAGGGCCCGCTTGGCGGCGCAGTGCCCCTGCCTGCCGACCGCCTGCAGCTGCGGGCGGCGGCACTGGTGCGGGCTGGCGACTTGCCTGCGGCTTCAGCTTGCTATTTGCAGGCCGTGCAGGCAGCCCCTGACGACTGGCTTTCGTGGCAACTGTACTTGGATTGCATGCTGCCACGCGGCAGCAGCAGCAGTAGCAGCAGCAATGGCGGCAGATTTCCCGTCGGCGTTGTGGGCGGGCTAGCTGAGATTTGGGACAGGCAGCAGCAGCAAGGGGCTGCAGCGGGTGGCGAGGAAGAGGTCAAGGCGCTGGTGGCTTTGGAGGATAGCGTGAGCCAGCTCGGTGCCAGGCTGGCAGCTAGCGACAGCTGGCGGTCGCAGCTGGAGCGCGGCACTCTGCGAGGGCCCCACCTCTGGGCCTGCGAGCTGCTGCTGCGTCGCCTGCGGCTGTCCCAAGCTGCTGACAATGATGCACCCGCAGCCAGCGAGGAGCATCAGCAGGAGATGGCAGCGGCGGTGGGTGAGGCGTTCGCCAAGCTGGCTGCCACCTTCAGCTGTGCCAACGACCTGCGGCCCTACCTAGCCACTCTCTCTGGCGCAGCTGCCACACAGCTGGCTGCTCAAGTGCACACACAAGCCGCCAAACTGAATGCAGAGGAGGGCCAGGCCGCCGGCAGCAGCACCAGCAGCACCAGCAGCGAGGCTATGGCGGCGGCAGGTGAGCCGGCTCCGGTGGCGAATGGAGCTAGCAGCGGCAGCAGCGGCGGCCGCGGACAGTCTGGCGAGGTACGGCGCCTGCAGCGGCTGGTGAATGCCCACCAAATCGAGCTGGAGCTGGGCCTGCCGCGGTTTGCCACAGCAGAGGAAGCGGCGGGGCATGCTGCTGCTCTGCTGGACCTGTATCGCCGCCACATGCACCTCTCGGGTGCGCAGGGTGGGTGGGTGGGCTGCCTGTGGGGCTGCTGCCTGGCGCACCATCACACTTGAGTGGCACACGATCTGGCTGGGGCCGACTGCGTGCCTGGCATTGTGATCCGTCAAGCCGCCGCCTCTGCAACTTTGTTTTGAAACCCACTGCTGCCTGCTTCTGACCCACCTTGCTGTCCACCCTTTGTCGCTGCAGCGGACTTGGATGAAAAAGAACGAGGGTATGGCGAGGAGCTCGTGGTCGGCGCGGTGAAGGCACTGATGGCCGCAGCCGCACTGGAGGTAGCAGCTGCACAGCAGGCGGCGACGGCAGCTGCAGCACCGTCGCCGCCGCCACCTGGACGCACCATCGCCCGCATGCTGCAGGCGGTGCTGGTGCTGGAGGCGGCTCAGCAGCGGCGTAAGGTGTCCGCCCCGCTGCGCCTTGCCGCCACTGCGCTGTACAGCCTGCTGGGTGCACCAAAGCTGGGTAAGTCTGAGTTCCCAGCATGATAGCTTGGAGCGTGCGGTGCGTGTCATTGTGGGAAAGCATGCAAGCAGCTGTCTGACCTTCCTTCATCCACACATCTTGTGCCTTTCGTCCCTTGCTGTCTGCTTGACACTTCACATCACCAACATCCACCGTTCTTATGGGAGGTCGTTCCAATGACAGAGTTGTAGCCTGTCGTGTCCCCGCAGCCGCGGCCCAGTTTGCCGCCCTGGACATCAAGAGCATCCTGCACGACTCCATGACAGGACACTGGCTGCTGCCGCTGCTGGCAGGAGGCGCCGACGCCGACGCCGACCTCGCTCGGCGAGTGCGCTGCCCTGCTCTGCTCGACTGCACTCCCTCTTGATTCAGATCTGCTCTGCTCCTGGAGCTCTTGCTCCGCGCTGCTGCCACTTGCCAGCGCAACACATGCTGCCTGCCAATGAGGCCACGGCTTGCACCATGCCGCTGCGCCGCTGCGTGATTCGTGCACCTGCTGATGCCGCTCGCACCTGCTGATGCATGCATCGCTGCAGGTGGGTGGACGGCTGCGCTCGACTGCACGAGCTGCATCAGGCTGATGCAGGGGAGTCACTGAGCCTGGCTCTCGAGCATGGAACCTATTCCAAGGTAAGCCCCCGGTGGAGTGGAGGAAAGCATCAGGGCTGAAGGGCTGCCTTTGAAAGTGGTGGTGAGTTTGCTTTTGGCGCAGCGCAGGCCTGCCTGGTGAGCAGTCCTGCTGTGTGCTGGCTGCTCTCGCGAAGGGGGGGGGGGGGGGGCGGGGGGGCCCATGCTGTCGGGCTGCCCCTGCTGGGCCTGTTGCGCTTTGCTAGCCCAACACGGGTGCCTTGAAATTCGCAAACTCTCATATTGTCTCCACCTTTTCACTGTGTTCCAGGTCTCTGAGTTTGTTGACTTCAAAGAGCGCCTGCAGCACTCCCACTCAAGAGCTCTGGCCGCTGTCGGCGGTGCTCTGTTGGGCGGCAGCAGTCGCGGCGGCAAGGCAGCCAGCGACAGCGAGGGTGGTGAGGTCAGTAGTGCGGGCCAGCAGGCTGCTCTGCAGCACACGCGGCAGCTGCTGGCAGCGGCGCGTGGTGAGCCTGCAGCAGAGGGCGGCGTTGCAGACGGCGGCACCGGCGGTGGCAGCACACATGGGGCGCGGCTGCTGCTGCGATTCAATGAAGACCTCAGCACTCGCCCCTGCTGGTACCCGCCTGCATCTGCCAGCGGCAGCGCAGTGACAGACTGGTGGCGCGCCGCCGCAAAAGGGCATCCGGCTGCGGGGTATGCCCACTGCTGGTGGGCGCAGCCACTTGCGGCGGAGGGGCCTTCGCCTGCGGCTGCTGATTGGCGGCAGCGCTGCCTGGCAGAGCTGCGGGTGCGGCTGGCCTGGGCGCTCACTTTCACGAGCAGCCTGGCCAATGCAGCTGATGCTGCCGCGCTGCTGGAACAGGTGCAGCCACTGCTCCCACAGCCCCCAACGGAGGCAGATGCGGGGCCTAACGGCAGCTTGCAGGGGGCGGCTTGTCGTGCGGTGTTGGCAGTGCTGCTGGCGCTGGGTGGAGCAGCAGCGGAGGACGAGGCGGCAGTGCAGCAGCTGGGGCAGGCGTGCACCACGGCAGCTCAGCAGTCTGGCGTGGATTTGGCAGCTGCCAGGCACTTGCCTCTGCTGCCCGGCAGCGTGGCCTCTGCGGCGGCAGCTGTGGCGGCCGACTGCCGCAGAATAGCCGCTGTGTGCAGCCGGCTGCAGAAGCTGTGTGCTGCCGCAGGCCGGAAATCTGCCGCAGCTGCTGCCGCCGAAACTGCTTACACAGCGGCAGCAGCAGGCAAGGCTGTGGCGCAGGCATCAGCTGAGCTGGCGACTGAGGCACTGGAGCAGCGTGTGGAGCGAGTGATGCAACTGCTGGATAGCTGCAGAGGCGGCGGCGGCAGCGGTGATGCGCTGTGGAGCTTTGAACCTGCCCTGGACGCGCGCCCTGTGGTGGCGGCAGTGGTCCAGGCTCAGATGGCGGTGCTGCGCAGCACGAGCAGCTCGAATGATCCTGCACGTTCTTGACATACTGCCCAGTCACTGCGTGATTTGCACCTGATCCTGTCAATCTTATAAAAGCTAGTCGCTTGACCGAATGGCAAAGAGGCTGCCGGGTGCCACACGGGTGCCACATGGGTGCCGGCCAGCCATCAGCAGCCGGCGGAGGGCGGAGAGCGGCACCGTGCAGCACCTGCCATGGCATGAGACTAGGACGGCTTTTTGGTGTCTTGCATTGCGATAAATGCGGGATTTGTTGTGTTGTTGTTGCGCGTGCACAGCCCAGGGCAAGCAAACAGAAAATGCATTCACTAGTCGGTTGCCATGCCGCTCATGGCGCAAGCCTCTGCTCTGCTAAGAATATTTTCCGATGGTCTGGATTAGCAAAACATGTCCAATCATATCGACATGTGACGGTGACGGTGTGTATGCACAAACACCAATGTTGGTGAATGGACCGGTATCGATGTTTGTCCGCATGTCATGTCGCCGCCGCCGTCACCGCTTCAAACACTGATCACAACCACAGTCAGCCAGTCCAGATTGGGCCTGCGATGCCAGTGGTCAAACAAGTGGACGAGGGGCCGGCCATGTTGCGTTCGATCGCGGCATCCGTCAGGGCTTACACGGGTCCCTATCCTTCTTGGGGTGCACCGACACCCGAGGCGTGCAGAGTGCGTGACGATTGCTTGAAAACGGAAGCCGCCGCCGCCGGTGCCGCCCTTCTCGTTGATCGACTGCTTCACCCAAATTTGCCGCTGTTGGCACCCCGCTGCAGCTGGTGACCGAGAGGCTGGCAGAGCAGCATGGACTGCCGTCCACACGGCGGCGGCCCGACGCACAACCTGCTTGTGTCCTCGACAGCCTTGTGCGCACACTGCTCAGTCAAAACACCACCGACACCACATCAGCCCGCGCCTTTGACACCCTCAAGCTGCGCTTCCCGAGCTGGGACATGGTGCGCACGGCACCGCTGCAGGATGTGGCTGACGCGATTCGGGTGAGGCACTTGGTTGCCTGGTCGCAGGTGCCGCCCTGTCTGCCTGTTCTGTCTCGACACGCCTGCTGAGCAGCCAGTGCTGGCAGCCATAGGTCCGTGTGCTCCTGCTGGCAACGTCTGGCACCAGCCTGCTTGATGGTTGACCGTGGACGATTTTCCACTTGTTCAGGTGGGCGGGCTGGCGGAAATCAAGGCGGGGCGAGTCCAGGCCATCCTGTCCACTCTGCAAGAGGAGCGTGGGGCCTGCAGCCTGGAGCACCTGCGCGGCATGCATCCAGCTGAGGCCAAGGCATTGCTGCTGGGGTTCAAGGGTGTGGGCAAGAAGACGGTGGCCTGCGTCCTGCTCTTTGCGCTTGAGGCAAGTGAGCTGAGTGGATTCTGGCCTGTTGTTGACCTGCCACACATGCACAGATGCACGTTGATGCGCTGGAGAGGCTGCCATGTGCCGTTGCTCAAGCATGCTATGCTCTGCTACCACTCCTGACTCAGTGCTGCTTACCACACCGCCTGCACCCAATTGCATGCAGCTCCCGGAGTTTGCAGTAGATACACACGTGTGGGAGATCAGCAAGGCTTTAGGCTGGGTACCCACCAATGCATCGCGTGATCAGGTGTGGCAGCCACGCTGCGATGGCAGGCCAGCGGCAGAAAATGCAGGCGCTGCTTCACTCGGCCCTGCCGGCCGGCAGCTGCCATAACACCCTGCTTTGGAGGTCTGCGGTAGTGCTGCCCTGCTGATGGCCTCGTCTGCTAGTGCTTCCTGTCTCTTGACGTTCCATCTCACACTTTTGACGTGCTTCTCAGGCTTATGACCACTTGAACGAGCTTGTGCCAGGTGAGGTGCAGGGTGCCGTCGTGGTGAATCACACCCGACACATTCCTCGTACACTCGCTTCGCACCTCTTGCTATGATCAGTAGCCAGGCAACCTTGTTGTGACCACGCTTGCCCACCACCGTCGCTGCTACCTGCCCTTTTTGCCTAATGCAGATGAGCTGAAGTATGACTTGCATGTGCTGCTGGTCAGCCACGGCAAGCAATGCCCCGCCTGTGCCAAGGCGGGCAGCCCCAAGCAGCGGGCGGCAAAGCCGGCCGACGGCGGTGTAGCATGCCCTTTGGCAGGTGCGTGCGCTGTACAAGCCTGTGTGCTTGCAGTAATCCGTCACCGTTGCGAATTGTTCCCATCCAGAGCTACCATTGCGTGTGCCCGCCCATGCAGACTTGAAGCCGCCGCCCAGCCAACTGAAGACCGCGTACCGAGCAGGACCCAAGCATAGAACCGGCGATGACATGCGGCCTCAGTCTCCTCCTGAGGTGGCAAAGAAGCGACGCAAGCGCAAGGTGCAGCCCAAGGACAGTACCTGAGGTGGCATGATGGGTGGTAGTTAGCGCGCCTTTTGTTGACCTTCTTTGTTGACCTTTGTGGCCCGAGTAACACTAGCAATGTAATCATTCCTGTCCCAGTGCAACGTCAAATATCTGAGCCCTTGTTGACCATAGTGTGCATCCTGATCGTGAGTCATCAGTGCGGTGTTACAGGCGGCATCGGCGGCGGCCCTTCAGCTCAACCAACTCTCCGCATCTCATCGCCTCCATTGATCTCCGCTGCATCCAACTTTCCCGCCAATCAGTGAGAGCGCGCACGCCGCACAAATGGAGAGCGCGCTCAGCTGCCGACCCCTGCAGCTGTGTCGCCGGGTTGGCAGGCGACCAGCGCCTTGCGTGTCACCTGCAAGGCGCCATGTTGTATCGGCAAAGGACGTTTCGAGGCCGCAGGTGCGCTCCTTCTCTTTGCTCCCTACTGCACAACAACCTTCAGATGCACCAGATCTCAACGGTGAGCGCCGGTGTGGTGCCTGCAGGAGCAGTCGACTCGGGTGGGGGCGGCGGCGAGCACGGCCGACCCAGAGCAGCAACTTGTGGCCGCAGCAGCCGCAGATCGTGAGCAAAAACCCGTAGCAGCATTACCGGCAGCAGCAGCAGCAGCGGCAGCAGCAGAGGACCGGCGCAGCCGCCTGCGCGCGCCGCCGGGCCCGTTTGAGCGGCGGCGGCGGCAGCAGCTCCTCCCGACCGTTGTGTATGACCCTGCTGCTGCGGAAGAGTACTTCAATCGGCGCCCGCTGCTGCTGGCGGGCCGCATCGCCAAGGTGACGCGTTACCTGGTGCAGTTTGGCATCGCTCTGGCATCGTCTAAAGTTGACTCTGTTATCATGGGTGTGAAGCCGGAGCCAGGGGTGAGTTGGTCAGATCTGAGCTGAGCTGAATTGGCTTCGCTTGTGCCTGCAATGCTGCATCCCCTGCTGCCCTGCTGCTGCTTGTGCTGTTGCTGTTGCTGCTGAGAGCCGCTGCACGCAGGCACCCCTGGACTTCCTGAGCAGCATGTGTGTTTGCTGCCGCTGCCTTGCGCTCTCGTGCCTGCTCGCAGATGGCTGCGCCCGAGCTGGTGTTGCAGCAGTTGGCGGTGAAGCTGGGGCCAACCTTTGTGAAGCTGGCGCAGACGCTGAGGTGATCATATGCCTGCCACTGGCTCTGGATGCCTGCCACTGGCTCTGGCCTGTCGCTTTCTTCAGCGGGCTCCTCCTGCCACATTCCATTCCTGCGCACCCGCCGCCCCCCAGCGCAATTCGCCTCTCAATCCCCTCTCCTACCCTCCGCTGCCCCTCGCAGCATGCGTGCTGACCTGATTGGGGAGGGCTACGCAGCAGCACTGGCTGAACTGCAGGACAATGTGGCGCCTTTTGACTCCGCCACAGCCATGGCCATTGTGGAGCGGGAGCTGGGGGCGCCTCCCGCAGACATCTTCACACACATCACACCCGAGCCCATTGCTTCAGCGTCGCTGGGCCAGGTGCGCTGCAGGAGAGGGAGGGGAAGGGGCCTGGACTGTGACCATGTGTCATGCCCATGCCTGCCCCTGTTGCTGCGCACAAGTGACACGTATCAATGCAGCAGCGCTTGCTGAGCAGGAGTTGGCGATGCGGTTGTCTGCTGCCCGACCAGGCTTGGCACTCATGTATCAACATGCGCCGCCCGCCTGCACTGCTGCAACCCTCTGCTGCCCTGACCAGCTTCCTTCCGTGTCCGTAGGTGTACCGCGCTACACTGGCAGCAGATGGCCAGGAGGTGGCAGTCAAGGTGCAGCGTCCGGGGGTGGAGAGCACAATAGCCTTGGATGTCTATATGCTGCGACAGACAATTGGGCTGGTACAGAAGGCGGCAGGCATTCGGAGGGACCTGCGGTAAGGGACGGGGGAGGCCAGGGCTGGGCCGCAAGACCACATTGATGCAGCTTGTGGTGGCAGCAGTGGAGCAGGGCAGGGTGAGGTTGGAAGGCCACTCAGCTGGTTTGCTTCCACTGAGCCCGCACCTCCCTGCAGTAGGCACGCTCCCTGCCGTCAACCATGTGCTTCGCTCACTCCTTCCTCCCTCTGCCCCTGTCTCTCCCCCCCCTCTTGCCGCCCCCAGTGTGCTGGCTGATGAGGTGGGCAGGTCACTGTACGAAGAGCTGGACTTCAGGGTGGAAGCTGCCAATGCAGCCGAGTTCAGGCGGGCGCACGCTTACATCCCCTTCATCACTGGTGCGTGAGTGGCGAGTGGCGAGGGCGGCAGGCAGGCAGGGAGGGAGCACTGCTGCCGCTGCTTGCTGCTGCGGCGCTGCACCCTGCACCAGGGCTGTGATGTGTGCAACCGAGCGGTGTGCAGCTAGTGGTGCATGTTTGATCGGTTGGCCGCCGCCATCAAGGTGTCAGTGTGCTCAGGTCATGCACTCGGCATGCACCCCTCCCGCCTTCTGCTGCAGTGCCGGGCACCATGTGGCGGTACACCACCAAGAATGTACTGGTGTCTGAGTGGGTGGATGGACGCAGCCCCTCCCAGCTGCTGGCGGCGGCTCAGGTGCTGCCTGTGGTGCCTCCCGGGGCGAATGGAGCGGCGGAGGAGGCGGAGCAGCTGCGGCGGTCGAGGCGGCGTATTCTGAGCATGGTTCGCATGGGCACTCAGTGTTCGCTGGCCCAGGTGAGGGGCAGGGGCAGGTGCTTGTACCCTGGCTGAGGCGCACGCATGTATTGTGCTGGAGGGCAGGGAGTAGTGGTTTGTGCCTGCTGCTGCTGGGAGCTGGCTGCCCTGGCCACTCGTGCTACTGGCTTGCTCCACCCTCCTGCTGCTCACCACACACCCGGCCCTGTCCCTCACACACCCATCACACACCCGGCCCTGTCCCTCACACACCCAAACTGCCACCTCCCTGGTTGCGCTGGTTGCGCCGCAGCTGCTTGTGACGGGCGTGATGCATGGCGACCCGCACAGCGGCAACCTGCTGCTGCGCAAGGCGGATGGCAAGCTGTGCTACCTCGACTTTGGGCTGGTGGTGCGGGTCACGCCGGAGCATCGACAGGCCATGATGGTGCGCAGCGTGGCTGGCTGGCTGGCTGGCTGGGTCGTAGGCTGGAAGGCGACTGGCCACTGACTGTTTGAGCAGGCTGGCCGGTTGGTGGGCTGGGAGAAAGCAGAGCCGCCTCCTGGTTGTGTTTCAGCAACCGCGAGCAAGCAGCACATGGGCTTTGTCTCGGTTTGTGTCTTTGCGGTGTGCCCTGTCTCAACCCCGCATCCTATTCTGCTGGCAACCCTCTCTGAACACTTGCCTGGTCTGGTGCTCGCCGTCCTCCCCCCGCAGTCTGCTCTGGTGCACCTGGGTCTGGGTGAGTGGGAGCGGCTGGTGGCGGACATGGAGGCACTTGATCTGTTGAAGCCGGGCACAAACAAGTGAGCGGGCGGAGGGGTTGCCCACAAGCCGGGGTGGGGTCTCGACGGGCTGGCTAGCAGCTGCGTGTGCATGCACGGCCTGCTGCTGCGTCAGAGGCCTCTGTCACTGCCTGCTGCTGTGGACTGGCTGCTGGTTGGGCTACCTGCGGCGGTAGTCTCGCTCCGAGTCGCCAGCTGGCGCTGTTGCTGCGATGTGTTGGTGTATCGGTTTTCACGCCTGCCGTCACCCTCTTAGTTTCCCGGCCTCCCTCACCTGATGGATGCCTGCCTGCCTGCCTGCAGGGTCCAGCTGGCTATAGACCTACGCAACGAGTTCACTGCCGTCATGGCTGAGGCGGACGGCAAGGGTGTGGCCAGCAGTAGCAGCAGCAGCAGCAGCAAAAGCAGCATTAGCAGGCGCGGCAGCAGCAGGGGGACCCTGGGCAACATCATGGGCAGCAATGGGCTGATGGGCAGCATTGATGCTGCGGATGGCCCGGCAGTCGGATCACGGTCCCCCAGTGTGCTGCCGCTGCTCAGCTTGACCACCACCGCACTCAGCTTCACCGCACTCACGCGCGTGCTCTTCCGGATCGCGTTTCGTTACAAGTGAGAAGCCTGCGGGGCTTTCCTTACTCTGCTGGCAGCTGCTGTGATTTGCTAGTGCGGCCACCGGAATGCATCACTGTTGGGGTGGTGCTTGTGTCAGAGTAGGGCACGGCCATGCGTCTGCCCTGCACATGGCGTATGTCCCCTCAGCAGCGCTCAGTTGCGCCTGCCCCCGCATCTTATGCAACCTTGACGTCACATCACTGTCACCGTTGATGCCTGCAGGTTCTTGCTTCCGGCCTATTTTCCACTGGTGCTGCGTGCTGTGGCCAGCCTGGAGGGTGTTGCGCTGTCCGTGGATAAGAACTTCAAGCTCATTTCCGCTGGCATGCCAGTAGTGCTGAACCAGCTGCTGTCAGACCGGCGGCCAGCTGCACAGGCATTGCTGCGGGAGCTGCTGCTGAACAACGACGGCACTTTGCGCAGCGATGCAACCACCCAGCAGATATTGCAGGTCTGGCTCGCGGCGGCGGACCAGGCGGCAGCGGTGGCGGCCGGCGACAGCGTGGGAGAGGGCAAGCGGGGCGGCAGCAGCCTGGCGGCCAGCCTGTCCGTGGCTGGGCCTGCCACAGACTCGGCCGGGCTGCCTGCAGCAGCAGCAGAACCTTTGGGACCCACTGACACTGGCCTGGATCTGGCTGCACTGCTGCTAGATGGGCGCAACGCGCCGCTGCGGCGCATTGCAATGGATGCAAACCCTGCCATGACCATTTCTGGCATGGAGCCTGCCATGAAGCAGCAGCTCAGAGAGGTAGATAGGGGCGGGAGGTGGTAGATGGCAGACAGAGGGAGCGTTGTGGCATCGAGAGTTTTGAGAGTTTGAGGCCTGCAGCAGCTGCATATCCTCGTGGTGTCTGTGGGAGCTCCTCTTATATGAGGGACCTGCAGAGCGGCTTCGATTGAGCGTTGGCTTGCAGCTTGAATAGAACCCTCAGGACTCATGCAGCTCATCTTCCTGCTTTGCCCTCATCTGCCTCCCCTGCTGCAGATTCTTGTTGATGCGCTGGGCAGCGGCAGCGCGGCCTCTCGCCTGCGGGACTCCTCGGCTGCTGCAAGGGCCCAGCGGAAACGCCTCTTCATGTTGTTCAGGTGGGCTCTGCTCACTCTCACATGCTTCCCAAACCTGGGGCCATGCCGCACCCTTTGCTTAAACTCCACATGCCCCCCGCTGCTCTGACTGTTGCAGGAGCTCGCTAGACAAGGTGAAGCGCAGCCCGCCCAGGGCCATCCTCTCGCTCCTGCTGTTCACGGCCTCAGTGCTGGTGGCAGTTGCACGCAGCCGAGTGGTGGAAATGCTGCGACAGCTTGGCCAGGCATTGTCTGCACGCAGGGCGCGCAGCCGCAGCGGCAGCAGTGGTGAGGGTACAGGAACAGCAGCTGCGCCTGTGCCTGCAGTGTAATGCAGATTTGCTTTTGTTTTTTCGTCACTCTGATTGTGTCCACATTCTTGTGCCTGCTCTCTCATAAACCATTTCATCTTCTCTTTCGCTTTATGAAGCATGTTGCCTGTCACAAGTGCATATCATACTCCAGCCCTCTCTGACACATAAGCTCTCACAATTTGAGCAACCAACGCCTGGCTGGAGCTTCAAGCTGTGCATTGTAAAGCGTTGCATAATGTTGAGAAAGATGGGAAGAACTCATACACAGGACACACAAATTAAATGGCAGGATGAAAGCAGGGTGGCAGCAACAAGAGTGTGCAAGCTGGAATAGATGGGTCAGCAATGAGCAAGCAGCGTAAAGGGGCCTCGCCATGCAGCGCGACTGCACGGCTGCAGGTGATGATGCCGCACAGTGTCACCGTATCAGCTCTCGCAGGTGACCCGTGATGTGTGCCAGCTGCTCTTCTGGAGCGGGACCTATGGCCATCACCGTTCGCGGCTTGTTGACGCGGTCAGCGGCAAAGGTGTGAGTGGGTATGGTGAGGGCACGGGCCGCTGCCTGCTGCAGCAGCATGTCGTTCTGCGAATCCACACCCAGCACCTGCATCGAAGTGGAGCAGTGCGCAGCGTCAAACGACCGACGGACCAGAGCCAAGACGACATAGCGAGGGGTGATCGTGGCGACTGCAGACCTAGCATGAAAGCACTGCCCCGCCGCACCTTGATTCGGTGGCCAGACTCCTCCCAAGGCCGCAGGTTGACATCCCTGCGTTTGTAGAGCTTCTTGAAGCTGCCCAGGACTGCCCTGGCTGCATGTTCTGCCACCTCCGATTGAGACAGCGGTATGTCTGTGCGCACAAGCAACACCAACTTCAAGCCTGCGCCCAGATCCTGTCGCGACCTGCTACGAGGTGTTGCAGCTGCATCACGAACGAGGGAGGAGGCAGGTCAGCGCTGCATGGTCCACAAGCAAACTCACTCCTTCACCCACGTGCAAAACAACTCACCAGGCGTGCTGTTCTCGCTGCCGCCGCTTCGCCATGTCGTTCCGCCGGTCATGTTGCTGGGCACGCGGCTTGCTTTGTTTGCTTTGCCTGCCGCTGCCAGCTCTCGTTTGGCCACGGCGTAGCCCAATGCCAGGCCCGCGACTGCACTGCTGCCGATGGCGACTAACAGGGTGGCCTTGCTATACCCAGGTTCTGGGACCGTCACAGCGTACATCGTGAGGTTTGTTGCTCAATGAGAGGTTGCAGAATGGCGAGTACGAGCCCGCAGCAAGCTGGATGCAATGTGTCGATGGCGGCCGTGCAGGATGTATGCCGATGTGCGCCGACAGGGCAGCTTGCGGTTCCTGCACAAACAATGTAGTGCCTGTAGTGACAGGTGCGGTGTCGGTTCTGCGAGCCCTGGATCCCAAGGTAGAACACCCCGAAATACCGTGGGCGCATGCACCGGCCTGCAGCGCGCTGGTGACCAGAATGGCGTCGGCTGTGGACCGGCTCCTGGATGAGCTACTCAGCAGCGATGATGACGAGGTGGGTACGGTGCGATTGTTGGTGATGCCGTGAGATTGGCTCCGATCAGATCACTTGCTGCCCGAGCTGGCCGCTTCCATTTCACCTTGCAGGACAAGGAGCAGCAGCCGCCACGCTTGTCAAGTTCTGCAGCGGCGCTTGAGGTGCTAGCCCCGCCTGCCGCTTCTCCCGACGCCACTTCCGACGGCGCCTCCGCAGGACTTCCAGTTGCTGTGGCAGAGCAGCAAACAGAGATCGCTGCTGCAAAGACAGCTTTCGAAGCAGATCATGAGATTGCCGCTGCCTCCCAGACTTCACAATATGCGGCGCAGCTGGCGCAGCAACCAGTTGAGGCGGTGCCGGGGCAAGACTCGCCGCTGCTGTTATTGAGCACGAATGCAGACAATGACCTGGATGCTGCAACGACCTCGGCCACCTCAGCAGAAGCAGCAGCAGCAGCAGCAGCAGCAGCAGCACCACCAGACTTTGATGACCTGTTTGGAGACCTCATCCTCTCAGATGCTTCTCCCGCAGCACCAGCACCCTCAGCAGGCACGGCTGCCGCTCAAGACACAGTAGGCAGCGGCTTGATTGGAGATGACGGCACTACGGTAGTGGACGTTGAGCGGGAACAGCTGCCCTTGGGGCATGAAGCAGCAGCAGGGAGTGCACAAAAAGGTGCTGACGCAGACGCTGCAGCCATGAAGCAGGCAGCAGCATTTGCAGAACCAGCGTTGCTTGCTGGCACGATACCAGCACCGGCTCTTCAGCACAGTGATAATGAAGCTGGGTCAGGGGATGAGCTTTCGGCCGGCAGCTTGTCTGACCTTGACAGCCCAGTTGTCTTGGAAAGGGCGGAGAAGGGCAAAGAGCAGGAGGAACTGGAGGAGCAGGAGGTGGCAGCAGTTCCAGCAGCAGCAGGCGTGGCAGGGCAGGCAGATGACTTTGTGAGGGTACTGTCAGATGATGAGCAGCAGGCCATGCTTCTGGAGCCCCTCGAGTCGACTGGTCTGTCAGAGGTGTCCACCGAAACAGAGGCCAGCTCCGAGGCATCTGCTGAGGACGATCTGCAGGGCGTGCAGGCCTCGAAGCGGCCACAGCAACTGCCAGACGAGCCGGAGCGGCAGCACGAGCGGCACCAGCAGTGGTCTGATGAGTGGAGGACAGGTGCTGGCGCTGCTGTGGCTCCAGCTGGAGATACAGCCTCATCCTCACCCTTAGACGAGGCCACGGGTCCAGACCGTGACCAGCCGCGTGCGCAGCAGCTTCAGCCGCAGCACCAGCAGGAGGGGTTGCTTCTGCAGGCTGCAGAGCGGTTGGAAGGGCGTCTGGCAGCAGGTGGTGGCGGTGTTTCAAGCGGCGCAGGCGCAGGCGGGGAGGTGGAGGCTGCTTACCGAGACGACTTGCTGCTTGCTGGCGTCATCAGCCAGGCGAGTCGCAGCACAGATGGATGTGGTTCATGTGGCATATTGCAACACTGCGCCTTTGCCTGCACCATGCTAATGGTCACTGAGCTGCTGTAGTTGCATGGTTTGGAAGGCGGGATCTGTCGGCCAAGCTTGCCGCTTGCTGTCCTTCCCTGGCGTCACTGCAGTTGGAACCAGAGGTGGCAACATTTTCACAAACGGCAGACACTGCAGCCGGCAGGGGTCCCGCTGCTGACGGCACAGTGCTGGGGCGGCTGGTGGCAGCACGAGCCTTTCTGTCTCCCAACTTTGAGCAGGTATCAAGTGTCCAGCTGGGTGTTGAAGGGTGCACGGCTGCTTATCAGTGACCAGGCAACCCCTCATGCCTTTTGCCCCTATCGTTTGCTCTCTTGTGTAGCTGTTTCGTGGGCCCCAGCCAGCAGGCCCGCCTTGCGCTTTGATCAAGTACCTGGGCATTGCGGCAGTGGGCACCAGCAGTGGCGCCACGTTTGTGCTACTGCCCAGCATGGCTGCTGTGCCAGGCGGCAAGCAGCCACAGCAGCCACCCAGGTCTGCAAAGCGGGATCACTGCCTGAATGAGTGTGCTTCCCTTCATCCTGACACAGATTCTTCTTTGCTCTGCTGGGCACTGCTGTGCATCACGTTCCTCATTGCTGCCACAAACCCTCGCTGCTGGTGCAGGCTGTTGGAGGTTGCTGAGAAGCAGCAGGCACAGCGTGATGCTGTGACCGCGCTTTGCATGGGGCAGCACAGTGGCAGTGTGCTGCTGCTGGTCGGCCACGCCAGCGGCGCGGTACGGATTTGGGAGTTGAAGACGCAGCTTGGGGGTAAAAGCGAAGCCTGTTGTTCACCGGGGGCTGCCGTCTCGCATGGCCTCCGTACTGCTCAGCTTGCCCCTTATCTTTACTACTTGCCTCCCTCCACCTGCCCTGCTTGGCGTGTTGCCAACTGCTGCTGCTGCTGCTGCTGCTGTACTCACCTCATGGCCTACAGGCGGTGTACACTTTGCACTGACCAAGTCACTGGCGGGCATGCATGCCACCGCGGTCACCGCTGCCGCGCTGCTTGACGGGTGCGTCTTGACTCAACTCCTGCTGATCGTTGGCCGCCGCTCATTCTGCACTTTTGTAATCTGGCTGGTCCTTGTCTGCATCGCTTCCCGTCACAGCAATCATTGGCTGCCTGTCTGCCTTGGTGGAAGTTGCAGGGCGGGCGCAACCACCTGGGCGGTGACCTCTGATGCCCACGGTCGGCTCATGGTGCACAACATCAACCGACACCTGTCGGTGGCGGCCTCGGCCATCAGCAGCTTCACACGTGAGTCTGCCTTGAGGCCCTGGCAAGCAATCTATTTTCTGGAACCGTGTGCGTTGGCTGTCAAGGCCTACAAGCATGCATGCAAGCTGACCAGGGCAGTCCCCGCCGCTGCCTTTGTCCACAGGTGGTTTGACTGGCGGTGGCGGCGGTGGCCCCAGCCACCTGATCCCGCTGCAGCAAGCGGCGGGAGGCACTGCTTTTGACCCTGGCGTTGTATGCACCGTGGTGCCGCTACGAGGCAGGGGCGGCACCAGTGGCAGGCCAGCGGGCGGTACTGGTGCACCGCAGCAGCAGTTTTCTGCTGAAGCAGCCTCCCCGCTGTTTGCTCCGGTGAGTTGCTGGGCCGACCTATGATGTGGGTAAAGGCTTGGGGCGGGTAGAGTGTGTGTGTGTGTGTGTGTGTGTGTGTGTGTGTGTGTGCGCGGCATGCTGGCATGCTGGCACCCATGCTGGGTCTTCTTTGCAGTCAAAGTTATTTATTGACTTTGTTGTTTTGCGGTTCGCGTGTGTCTGTGCAGGATGCGGGCCACTTCCTGCTGCTGGTGTGCACGCGGGCGGTGCTGGCCTGCCTTCTGACGCCCGATGGCAGGCTGCAGGCACGTGCTTGCATCCCATTTGTTGCTTGGCAGCCAACAAGGCTCTTGCAGCGCGTGAAGGCCTCCACCTCTGGCATGACGTGCTTGCTCAAGGCAGACACTGGCATTCATTCTCCCGCCTTGCTGCTGCGTCGCTCCCAATTTGCAGATGCTGCATGTCTTCTTGCCGCCACACAATACGCCAGCAGACTGCAGCCCCTACGCCGCCTGGCGTCTAGCCAGCGCCTCGCCAGCAGAGGGCCAACAAGCAGCAGTAAGTGTCACGCTGGCAGTCGCATGGCGGCACAGCGTTTCGGTGTATAGCGCTGTGTTGCTGCGGCGTCTTGCTGCTGCAGCCCCTGGCTCATCACCTCAGCAGCAGCAGCCGCCGCAATCGTTGCCCCCACCAACTCTGCTGCGCTCCTGGACCGCCCCCAGCAGAGGCAGCAGCAGCAGCAACAGTTCGGGCATAGAGCATGTGGCGGGTGGTGGCAGCAGCGGCAGTCTTGGCAGCGCTGGTGGCAGTGATGGCTCTGGCGTGTGTGGCTGCCACTTCATGGATTCTGGGCCACTGGTGCGTTGATTGGGCTGCTGCCGCTGCGGTGCGCTGCTTGTGGCTGCTTGCGCCTGCTGGACCAGGCAGTCAGGTGTTTGAACAGCATGAGTGGGGGCAAAGGTGCAGGCGGCGGCCATCCTGACCGCCCCACCTTGTGCCGCCTACTCCCCATCCTGCCCTTCTTTGCCCCTGCTGCTCTTGCAGGCTGTGCTCAGCAGTCAGGGGGAGACGGCCACAGCCGTACACCTGTACCGCTCAGACTGGTATGACGGCGGTGGCAGCGGGTCTTCAGGCCGGCCAGGCTCTGCGGCTCGCAGCCAGCAGCCAAGCGGCGGCGACGCCGAGGAGGCGCTGGTGCTACGTGACTGGGTGGTGGGCAGCCAGGTGGGTGCCATGCTGGCAGCAGTGGCGTTGCAGGAATTGGCATGCCACGCCTGGCTGTGTGCAATATGTTATGCCACTCGGTATCATCACGCAATACCGCACGCCTGCCTGCAGGTCCTGATGGCTGTCAGCAGCGGCAGCAGCTTTCACCAGTCAATCAGTGGCTTTGGAGACCAGCTTCTGCTGCTCAACTCCCAGGGTGCGTCCTTTCTGGCGGCGGCGGCATCCGCACCACTTCTGCAGCACACCAGCACAAGGTCAAGACTGCCCAGTCACCAGCTCCCTGCACCCTGTCCTTGCAGGTGTGCGAGTCGTGCAGCTGTTGAGCTGGCAGCAGCGCTTGTCTGCCTTGGCAGGCCAGCAGCGCCAGCCAGTGGCGGCTCTGCTGGCGGCTGTGCGCATCCACCAGGCGGCGGCGGCAGCCAGCCACGGTCGGCAGCAGCATCCCACGGCAGCCTGGCCTGCGCAAGGCCTTTCTGCCGCACTAACGGAGGTGCAGCGGCAGTTGCTGATCATCCTTGGCGTCTACGTTGATCAAGGCCTGGCGCAGCTGCAGCTGCAGCAGCAGCAGGGCGAGCAGGGGACAGCATCAGCTGCAGCGGCGGCACCGACGCCAGCACAGCTGGCTGACACAGCTATCGGCTGCTGCCTGCTGGCACGCCGCCCAGATGCTCTTTGGTCAGACGTCTACCCTCGCTTTGTCGCCGCAAGCAGGCAGCTGGGGCAGCAGCAGGTGGCAATGCCAACAGGCACTGCAGCTACCTCTTCTCCGGCCAGTCCGCCGCTCACCCCTATAGCAGCCTTCTTGCAGCAGCTGCCGCCCTTCATTCTGGCGGACCAGCTACCTGGGGTGGCTCCAGAGGTCATGCAGGCACTGGTGGAGCATTGCGTGGCGGCGGGGCTCGAGGAGCGTCTGGAGGCGTGTGTGCTGAAGATGGATTTGCTGAGCCTTGACCTCAACCAAGTGAGTTCCTGTGACCTGCCTGGCTGCAGGCGTGTGTGTGGTGTGTGATGTGCAAGGTGCTGGTCTGAGGCGCTCCAGCAACATTGTGCAACATTGTGTGCAAGGGAAGGGGCAATCATGAGGAGCAGCCTGGCCGGGCGTTGCAGGCGTGGCTGATAAAGGTTGAAACACAACGCCTGCGTTTGATGGCAGCCATGCTTGTTAACCTCGCTGCCCCTGCAGCTTATTCCACTGTGCATATCGCACCGCCTCTTTGCGGCGCTGATCCACATATTCACCCGCGCCCTGCAAGACCACCAGACGCCGGCAGCGCTGCTGTTGGTCGCTGCGGCAGCGGCAAGGGACGCTTCACCTGCCGCTGCGGCACAGGCTGAGGCGGCGCCTGCCACATCAGAGGCTGCCGAGGTGCAGCTGCAGCAGCATGAAGACCTGCGCCTGGGCTACAAGCTGCTGGTGTTCCTGCGGTGTTGCCTTCTGGGCCACAGCTACCCGCCAGGTGAGCCAGGGGCTGTGCTGCTGTACTACCTGCTTGGATGTCGTGCTGCTCTGATACTCGGCCCGCCCGGCTGTTAGGAGGCGCAGGCGGTGACTTCCTGGGCCCTACGCTGCTGCCAAGCTGAAATGTGCGCCCGTCTGGCTGTTTACACCAGTCCTTTGCCCACTTGCTCACTGCTGCAGGGACAGGGCAGGCTCCGACTGAGCAACAGCAGCGTAGTAAGGCACAAGCCCTTGCTTTCCTCCTCTACAGCTCCACCATGTCGGGTGAGCTGCTGCCTGCTGGCTGGGTACTGGCCTTCCCACCACCCGCTGCGTGCAAGTGCTGAGGTTTTGGAACCTGATTTACATCTGAAATCACCCGAGGCCTGATCTTGCTTCCCTGCTTGCTGCATGAACGGCCACCCTGACCACCTTGCTTCTGCCTCACCTGCCGTGCCGCAGTGTGGGAGTGCTGGCGGCTGTGGAGTGACATGGCGCACAGCCAAGGCGCTGCAGACGTGAAGCAGCTGCCTGAGGGCCTCCGGGTGCGGGCGTCCTGTCAGCAGTGCACGAGCAGTGGCATACAGGCGGCGAGAATCAGGCCCGCCAAGTGCCGCTGCCACTAGGCTGCGGCCGCAGCTGACTTTGCCTCTCATTCGACTGCGGCTGCTGCTGTCCCTGCCCACCATTGTGCTGAAACATAGTCAAACAACTGGTGCAGGATCCGCACCCCACGCTGCGCTACCTGTGCCAGCTGGACGCCCGCAGCATTCTGGGTGTGCTGTGTCAAGGCCTGGATGGCTGGGATGCTCTGGAGACAGGTGGGGCATCATCAGCGGGTGGGCCACATTGCGTGATGGTGCAGCGCAGTGCTCTTTTTCAATCAGCTCAGTCAGGGCAGGCTCAAACCCTTGTCATCAACTATGGCCTCACCTGCCCTTTGCTGCTTGGCCTTGCCTTGGGGCGGTGCTGCCTGCAGATCTGGCAGAGGTGTCACCAGAGGTGGCTAGCCACATTGCGCCAGGTGGCGAAACCAGGACGGTGGCTCAGGTGAGCTGGCGGGTGAGCGTGGAACAAGAGTCACGCAAACAGACATCAGACTACCCGACCAGTTCTGTGACGCTGCCTCCTGCAGGCTGTAGTGGATGCTGTGGCGGCACTGCTGGAGTCTGAAGCCTTTGCTGCATCCCCGCACAGCGCTGCGGTGCCGGACGCAGCAGCTGAGACGGCTGCGCTGCAGTTTCTAGCGACGCATCTAGCTTCGAACCGCGCCTGCGTGTCTGGCGCCATGCTGCTGCGTGTGCTGCGCTATCTGGCCGCGCCAGCAGCTGCCCACAGCCCTTCACTGCCCGGTGGCTTGAGCCCTGCTGAGCGTGAGAGTGTGTTCTGCGACGTGGTTGCCGCTGCCGGTGGCAGCATGAGCACTGGAGACCAGCAGCAGGTGGGTGCAAGGGTGGCTGCCGGGAAGCGTTGCTGGCCACAGGGGCGTGTGACTGCCTTCTTTGCTGTGTGTGGTTTGTCGAGCCAGCTGACACTGTGCGGCGCCCTGCCCTTTGCCCAACATTGTGCAGGCAATCTTTCTAGCGCGACATGCGGGATTTCATCAAGCAGAGGCGCGTGTGCGGCATGCACAGGGCGCCCATGCCGCGGCGCTCGCTTGCCTGGCGGGGGACTCCAGGCAAGTTGTGGGCTCAGCCTGTGTTTGTGGGCACATACCGCTTTGGCAAGACACGCCGAGGGTGACAGAGGCTCCTTACAGTTTGTGTGTGTGTGTGTTGCACGCCTGCAGGCACCCCGCTGCTGTGTTCAAGTATGTTCGTGATGTGCTGACAGATCCAGGGTTGGCACCGCAGCAGCACGCTGCTTTCATCGACGCCACCCTGCACGTGGCACCAAGGCTGCTGGTGTTGGATGCGGGCGCTGCCACCCAGGTGTGTTGGCTGGAAGGGCAGACGTGCGCTGGGCAGCTGTTACGTCACATCCTGCTGTCCAGCTGACTGTGCTTGCGTCCCCAGCCTCGACCTTCCTGCCGTGCTCCTGCATTCCTTCCTCCTCTTTTGTCTCGCAGCTAGTGCTCGATTGCTTCCCACAGCAGCAGCAGGCTCTGCTGGCGCAGCTGGCGCAGCATCCAGACCAGCAGTTTTCCTTCCTAAAGGGCCTTGTAGCCATTCAGCAGCGCGAGGTGGAGGCGGGGTCTGGCGCGCCGCTTCAGGCCAGCAGCCGCACTGCAGCGCTGAGTGCGCTGCTTGATGACATGGACATGGCAAACCTCTACTTGCGCCTGCTCTGCCAGTACGAGCCACAGTCCGGTGAGCAGACCACACTTGTCAATGACGCACACCATTGGTGCTGAATGACGGTTACCTGCTGCTGGTTGTTGGCCGGTCGCTGCAGCAGTGAAGGCACGTCTGTGTACTCGTGTCTAGCTCGCGGAACCGCGCTTGCTCCCGAATTGCGCTTGCAGTGCTGTCTTACCTGCAAAGCCACGACACGTATGGTGTGGACGAGTGCCTGCAACACTGCTTGCAGCTCGGTGTGCAGGTATGCGTCCGGTGCCTTGGGCTCGAGCGATGAGCATCTCAGCACTAGCCATGCCTTGCTGGGCGTGACCTGCTCCTGCTGCTGCCATGCAAATCTTGCACGTAAGCTCTGACGCTTCCTGCGCCGCTGTTGCCTTCGTGCATTGCAGGATGGTGCCGCGTTCTTGCTTGAACGTCGAGGCGATGTACACAGTGCGCTGCGCATCCTCATTCAAAACCTTGACAGCGCTAACCGTCAGCTGGTGTCCGCTGTGTGTGAGGGGCAGCTCGACCTTGCAGCAGCTGCGGCAGCGGCCGTTGTGGCAGTCGCAGATGGCGATCGCTTGTCGATGCACGGACTGAAGGGCATCCGGCGTTCGGGTGCAGCCGCGTTGATGCGCCAGCGCCGCCCAACACTGACCCGCATCAACGGCACCGCAGCGGCGACGGCTGCGGCTGCAGCACTGCTGGAGAGCCGCGTACCGCCTCCATCTGAGTTACAAAGGGCGCGCGATGCCCTGAGCAGTGCGTTGGGGATGTGCCTCAGGTGTGTCCTGCGTTAGCTGGAAGGCAGCCGCTGCCTTCTTGCTGCTCTGTCGTGGAATCAAACCATGCAACTCATTCTGGTCATAAGAACTTTCAACCGACTGCAGGTATTCACAAGACCGCGTGGCGCTAGACTCCTCCTCTGCAGCAAGCTTCTACCAGCAGCAGTCTCTGCCTCCTGGGCCAGGGGGAGACGAGCAGGTGCCGCTGCAGCAGCTCTGGTCCCAGGTCCTGCAGTGCTATGTTGCGTTGCTGCGTGAGTTGAGGCAGCTGGAGCGCCGCTTGCTGGTCCAGCAGGAAGGAATGCCTGCAGCGCCTACGACACCTGCAATGACCGGCACCCTGGAACAGCAGAGGTGGCAGCTCGATCTTCTGCAAGAGCTTTTTGCTGGTAGGTACAAACGCAACAGGTGTGCTTGCAGGTTCCTGCGTCTGTTAGTTTGAGCGCTAAGCTGCGTAGCTCGATACACTACGCTGTTACAGAAACTGTATTTACCCTTGTGATCCCTGCCTGGTTGTTTTTAGGTTTCATGGAAGAGGTGATAGATAGCATGGCGGGGCAGGTGCCCTTAAGGTATGTGCATCGCATGCACGGTGCACACGGTCTTGGCTGCTTGAGGCAACAACTTGGCTAGCAGATTCACTGGCTACCCTTTCGCAGGAGCATTGCTGACGTCATCATGCGGCAGTATGGCAGCGATCAGTGGGGCGACTTCAAAGGAACATTGCTGGGCCTGCTGACCGCATGTGGTGCGGAGCTGTCCATCCTCAAGTGTGCCAACAGGGTGGTGGCCACAGGTGCGTTGCGCAAGGTCGTTTGACGAGGATCATGGCTGTGTCTCACGCCTCCGCTGGATTTTGTATGGTGCCTGTGGCTTGTCCAACCGCGCAACCTAAGATGATTGCAGACGGTGCACACATCTTGGCGGGAGGGTACCGCAAGTGCAATCAGCCTGTTCATATCACATCAGCAGATTCGAGTTCTGGTGTCATAGAGACAAGCCGTGCAGCTGCAGCTGGCAGCGCAGGGATGGCTGCCTCGCTCCAGGATTGGGTGCAGCGAGGCACAGTGTTTGGAAGTGAGATGCTAGCTCGTGCAGCTCGTGCTGGTTGCACGGCAATAGAAGCTGAGGTCAGCGCGATCAACTGATTCAACTTTCAAGTAAAATCATGTCAATTGCCTCGGTCCAACAAGGACTTCGCGGGTGGCTGCAGTTTGTCGGTGGCGGCGCGGCGAGCGGTGGCGGCGGGGCGGTGGCGGTGAGAGTGTTTGTGTGGCCGTTTGCATTGATTGGACAGTCCACATGCTGTGCCGGGGTCGCAGGTGCCCAATGACCCCAGTGGCATCAACGGGCGCAGCCTGTGGTCAGCGCTGCAGCGGTTGCAGTTTGTCGGTGGCGGCGCGGCGAGCGGTGGCGGCGGGTCAGCGCTGCGGTGCTTCAGGCCGTAAAGCGCCTTGTGCAGGTGACAGGCCAGCTGGCTGCTGCCCTGCTCGTAGCCGGGTGGCTGCTGGATGTAGACATCTTCTTCCAGCTCGCCATTGAGGAACGCCGTCTTGATGTCCAGCTGGTGGATGTGCAGATCTGCTGCTGCAGCTTTGGCCAGCAGGGCTCTTAGCGTGGCATACTTGCTGACGGGGGCAAACACCTCATCATAGTCAATGCCCTCACGCTGCCGAAAGCCCTTGGCCACCAGCCGAGCCTTGTAGCGCTCCACGCGCCCGCTGCTGTCGCGCTTGATTTTGAACACCCACTTAACTGGGATTGGGTTGACGCCGGCTGGGGTCTGCTCCAAAGTCCAGGTGCCGTTGGCTGCCAGTGCTGCCATCTCCTCGTCCATCGCCAGCTGCCACTCTGCTGCCTGCTCGGAGCTGAGAGCCTCGCTGACGGTGGTGGGCTCGGTGATGCTGGCCAGGTTGGCACGCCCAGTGATGCGGTAAGCGTCATCCTGCCAGAGGTGAGCAGGCCGCTGTGCTGCCGCTCTGGTGGGTCGTTGTGCTGGCAGATTATCTGCAGGTACAGGCGGGACAGGCGGGACAGGCGGAGCGAGCAGAGGAGGCTGCTCCTGCTCCTCCAGCTGTGCTGCTCCCACGCTGTCACTGTCTGCTGCATCGTCATTGATGCTGACGACCTCAAGAGGAGGCCTGCTGATCGGCTGTGGCAGTATGCTGCTGCTGCTGTCAGTCTCACTGAATATGACGTCTCGGGAGATGACGGTGTCGCCAGAATCCAGCAAGATCTTGTAGCCCTTGGTGCCAGAGGGGTAGCCGATGAAGCGTCCAGGCTGGCTGACGCTCTCCAGCTTGTTCCGCAGTTGCTTGGGGGTGAGAGCATAGGCGTGAGCTCCAAAGGTGCGCAAGTGGGAGACATCAGGCTTGCTGCCGTAAAACAGCTCCCACGGCGTCAGCTCGCGGCCCTTCACGGGGGACCGGTTCCTGATGTAGCTGGCTGTCACCACTGCCTCTGCCCACGTGCTCTTGGGCAGGCCAGACTCAGCCAGCATGGGGCGCACCTTCTCGATCAGGGTGCGGTTGAGACGCTCTGCTGCGCCGTTTTGCTCAGGTGTGTAGCGGTTGGTGGTCTGCATGTGGATGCCCTTGTCGCAGTAGAAGCGCTCCAGCTTGTGGTTGAGGTACTCAGTGCCGTTGTCAGATCTGACGCTCTTCACTCGGTTGCCGGTCTGGTTCTCCAGCAGGGTGATAGTGTCAATGACGGTTTGCGCGACGTCAGACTTGCGTGCCAGCGGGATGACAATGGAGAGGCGTGAGTAGTCATCAAGGAGGGTGAGGAAGTAGTTGTTGCCGCCGCTGGAGGTGATGGGCAGGGGACCGCATACATCCGTGTGCAGCAGCTGCAGGGGCCTGCTGCTGCTGGTACCCGAGGCTGTGAATGGGAGGCGGTGTTGCTTGCCCAGCACACAGGCCTCACACAGGCTGCCCTCGCCTGCAGCCTGGAACTCAGTGGTGGTGGTGTGGATGCCGGTGACCATGTTGGAGGACTTGAGCTTGGACAGGCCTCCAAAGCCCAGGTGCGCATAACGTTTGTGCCAAAGGAGCGGCGTCTCCTTGGCGGTGTGAGCCAGCAGCGGTGGGGTCTTCATTGCGCTGTGTGCCGACTGCTGCTGCTGCTCTGGGGTGATCCAGCCATCGAGGTAGTAGATGCTGTCGCCATTGCAGGAGGTTGATGCCAGCTTGGCTGCGTTGCGCCAGATCTCGCAGGCGGTGGAGGTGAACTTGAAATCCAGGCCGTTGTTAGTGGCGTGGCGCACAGAGATCAAGTTCTCAGTGGCCTCAGGAATGTGCAGCACATCCCGCAGGAGAAACGATGCCTCTGGCGCATGCAGCAGGACGTCACCCACTGCTGCTGCCTTGCCTGTGCCACCGTTGCCGAAGGTGATGGTGATGTCTGGTGCGGGACGCTTGTTCATCAGTGCGCTGCCGTCAGGTGTCATGTGCCTGGATGCTCCCGTGTCGAGTACCCAACGAGCAGGCTGGCTGGTACTGCTGATGCCGCAGCTCACTGCTGCTGGCGATGTGTGTGCTGCCAATGCGATGGCGCCGTGCTGCCGCTGCTGCTGGCGGTAATTCTGCTGCTGCTGATGCTGCCCGCGCTGATTGCGCCGCTGCGAGTCGTCACGCTGCTTGGTGCGGCAATCGCGCTGAATGTGGCCTGGTCTGCCACAGTAGTAGCAAGTCTTCTGGTGGCTGCTGCCGTTTGGCCGTGGTGTGCTGTTGAAGCCGGTGCTTCCGCTGAAGCCGGGGTTGCGGCTGGAGCCTGTGCCGTTGCCGCTGCTGGGCCTGGCCGTGAGCGCCGTCTCGTCGCGTCGCTGCGTCATCTGCTCCTTCTGCTCAACGTGCAGCAACTTGGGCAGGATATCTGTTAGCGTCATGTCATTTTCGCTGGTGGTCGACAGCACAGTGACGACGGTGCTGTAGGCGGCAGGCAGGCCGGCTAACACTGCCCATGCCACATCCTGGTCAGCCACAGGGTGCCCAGCTGCCCTTAGCTGGGTTTGGAGGTCTTGTGCTCGTGAGAAGAACTTGGTGAGCGGTTCATTTGGCATCATCTTGAGTAGAGTGAGCTCCTGGCGTAGCTGTAGCTTGCGTGCGTTGCTCTTGGCCTGATAAACTTGCTGGAGGTGCGTCCAGGCTCCTTTGGCAGTATCGTACCGCTCCAGCGTGGACAAGTGGTGCTCCTTGACGTGCAGGCCGATCTGGGCCAGCGCCTTCTGGTCGATTTCGCGGCTGACATCATCAATTTCGATGGCCGCCCAAAGTCCCTTGCTGACAAGCAAGTACTTCATCCGAGTCTTCCACGTTGCGTAGTTGTCAACATCGAGCCGCTCAACGATGGGCTTGTCGACTTCATGAGCCATGGCCGCTGCTGGACCGCGTTGGATCACAAAAGGTTTTTCACTCGGGATTACGCAGGTGAGCTAGGGCCCATAACCTGTTGGTAGTATGAGGTGATTACACCGACCGGAACGCTAGCCGCTACAAAAGAAGGGTGCAAGAAGAATGATGTGCACAGCAACAGCCAGCTTTTATAGGCTGTGGTGACAAAGGATTATGCTCAGATCAGCAGAGGTTAATCATGGGCTCACTAAAGGGATGACTCAAAGGGTGTTGTAAAGCGGTGTGCGGGTGACGTACGCATGCGGTAAGAGGAACGGTATGAGGCATCGTCAGCCAAAGAGGGTTGCTGTGCATCATGAGAAGTGTGTGTGCATGCATGAGGAATGAGCAAGGTGCAGAGGGACAGGAGTAAAAAGCATGCAGGTAAGTAGGCTGGACAGCTGGTCGCTGCCGCGTAGCTGCCAGCAGACAGGGCGCTGCACTGCCGTTCAACACTCCCACGCAGACTGCTTAGCTGCATGAAGTGACGCCCATTGCTGCTCGGCAGAATTGGAACTTGGTGACTGGGACAGGCTTGGTCAGTGCATCAGCTACCATGTGATCAGTCTTGGTGTAGGCGAAGGTGACTTCCTTGCGAGCGACACGCTCCCGGGCAAAGTGGTAGATGACGTCGATGTGCTTGGAACGCATGGAGAAGACGGGGTGCTTGAGGAGCTTGACGGCACTCTGGCTGTCAGCTTGAATGGTGGCTATGCCGCTGTCGATGTGCAGGTCGCTGAGCAGCTTGCTGATCCACAGCGATTCCTTGATGGCTGCTGCTGCCGCCATGTACTCTGCCTCGGTGGTTGATGCTGCAACTGTCTGCTGCAGCCTGCTGCTCCAGCTGACTGCCCCGCCGTTGAGAATAAAGACATAGGCTGTGGTTGAGCGGCGGGTGTCGATGTCGCCTGCATAATCAGCGTCGCAGTATGCTGCCAGTCCAGGGCTGGCGCTGCCAAAGCTGATGCCGTAGTTTGCTGTGCCGGAAAGGTAGCGCAGCACTCCCTTTGCTGCCTGCCAGTGCACAGCTGTTGGATTGGCCATGTAGCGGGCGAGAGCTCCCACGGCTTGAGAGAGGTCCGGCCGCGTGCAGACTGAGAGGTACATCAGGCTGCCGATGAGCTGTGGGTAGCCGTGGTGCTGCCGGTCCAGGGGATCGCCGTCCTTGGTAAGCTTGATTGCCCCTTGAGCCCATTGCTGTTTGGCATATTTCTGGATGACTTTGAGGGGCACATTCAACAGCTGGGAGATGCAGCTGCCCTGCCCCAGCTGGCAGGGCGCACTGTACCCCCTCTGTTGTTTGCTGACGACATGTTCCTGCTTTCATCCTCTGCATCTGGGCTGCAAGCCCAATTGCATGCCCTGCAGGACTACTGCAATGCCAAGAAACTCACAGTGAATGCCAAGAAGACCCAAGTCATGATCATGCGGCCTGGCGGCGGCAGCGGAAATGGCAAGCTGGCGGCAGGCGAATCCTTTGAGTACGCTGGGCTGCCCCTGGAGGTGGCCAGCTCCACCAAGTACTTGGGCCTCACCTTTTCCCAGCTAAGTAAACAGCATGGCTTTGCAAGCTGTGCTGATGTTCTTGCAAAGGCAGGTCGGCAGGCCATGTTTGCAATGCGCCGCCGTGCTTGGGAGCTGGGGGCCTGCCTTGTGGAGCAGCAGTGCATGCTGTTTGACGTGTTCGTCAAGCCTGTGCTGTCTTATGGCTGCGAGCTGTGGGGTGTTGATGTGCTGCTGCGACCGGATTGCTCCTCAGTAGAACGTGTTCATCGCTGGTTCTGCAGGCGGGTTCAGGGGCTGCCCAAGCAAGTAACCGCAGCGATCTCGCTCGCGGAGCTGGGCCGCCAGCCGCTGCAGTCCTTTTGGATACAGCAGCTGGTACGCTTCTGGAATCGCCTGCAGAACAGCGCGGCGGACGAAGACCGAGTGCTGGGGTGGGCCTTCAAGGACAATCTGGAGCTCATGCGGGAGGGCGGCGACCTCGCTGCTGGCTCAGCTTGCTGGAGCCGGCGGTGGCTGCATGTCTTGCAGTTGCAGTCCGCGCCCCCTGCCTCAGGCACCCTCGAATGGCTCACTGAGCTTGATGAGGCAGCAGTCATTGAAAGGGCTGCAGCTGCGTAGCTTCGCAAGTGCCTGGAACCGAAGACACGTCCGCTGCCCAAGACCCCCGCTCAAGACCCGCCGCCGCCAGCGCCATCCTGCACCAACAAATTCGCCTATTACATGCATCACATTCGTCCCAACCTCCCTCTTTGCCAGCCTGCACCTCACTTGTATGAAGTTTATGACAGCCAAGCCCGTACCGCCCTAAGCCGCTTTAGAACCAGTTGCCATGATCTCCGTATCGAACGTGACCGTTACCTGCCTGAGCCCATCAGGGCCCCTCCCCATGAGCGCACTTGCCTTCAGTGTGCCTCTGCCAATTCCATAGAGGATGAGACCCACCTTGTTTTCCACTGCCCCATTTACGACATGCTGCGCTTCAAATACGCAGACGTATTCTCCCCCGCCCTGCCCCCATCCATTGCCTGCTTTTTGTCTCAAGACCAGAATAGAGTTGCTTCATTCATCAACGACTGCCATGTCTTACGCCGCCGAAACGCGTGTATGAGCCTCGCTGGCTCCGAATCCGCTCTGTAACCTTTGACCTTTGACCTTTGAGCGGTGTGCTGGCTGTCCTGACTGCCGTCATGCTGTGCTTGGCCAGCAGGTCGGCTGTCAGGCGGGTCTGTGCCAGCTTGATGGTGCAACGGGCACGGTCCCTGATGATATCCATGCCAAGAAAGTATGCTGCCTCCCCCAGGTCACGGGCATCAAATGCACGCATGAGCTGCTGCTTTATGCGCTGCAGCTCACCCAGGTCAGAGGCGAAGATAAGGATGTCGTCGACGTAGGTGAGGAGGTAGGAGGGTGTGGTTGTGCACCAAAAGCGCCAACCCGAAGGTTAATTACCCGGTGCACCATTATCAGCCTATAAATGGGATGTTGATCGCCTGCCAACACTCCCCCTCGAGCAACATGCCGAATACTCGCTTCGAACCCAACCACATCGGGAATTAGGGCTGCTCCCCCTGCATCCGTGTGGAGACATTTTACAGGCCGGATACATCCCACCTCGGGATTCGAACTTGCGACCTCGCAGTTCGTTGCGCATGACTAGCGCATTAGGGCCCATAACCTGTTGTGCACCAAAAGCAGCAGTTAACACGCTGCCCACTCACTTGGCTCCCCGTATCGGAGAAGATTAGGTTTCCTTCATGAAGCCGTACGCTGACGTGCACTGGAGCTGTTTCCACATCATGCACGGCGCGATAGTCTTTGCGGTTGTGTTGCTGCCGGCACTGGTGATGATGGCGGACATCGCTCGGCGGTGCATCACGCGCGGCAGCCAAACGAGCCCTGAAACCGATGTTAAACCATCGGGCAGCCCCCCGGGTGGCGCAGCGGCGCGCCCGGGCTGGGACCACTTCAACGAACTTCCTCTGCGCCCTGTCTTCCTGCACGTGCGCGGCTTCAGCATCGAGCCGGATGCGCGCGGGGAGGCCGAGCGCGGCCTGCGCCGGGCGATCGAGCTGGCACAGGCCTGCCGCGACGGCGGCGGCCCAGTGCTAACAACGGCGCCTCCCGGCGCAGCAACACAGCCCACGGTGATCTCCGCCTGGCGGCAGAACGTCACGTGGACAGCCAAAGTCCAGGTGCCAGCCAACACTGCCACCGTGCTGCTCAGCGCGAGCAGTGCCCTCCGGATGAAGGGCATTACCGTGCAGCCATGGCGGCCGCTGCGGCCTTCAAAGGTCAAAGGTCAAAGGTTACAGAGCGGATTCGGAGCCAGCGAGGCTCATACACGCGTTTCGGCGGCGTAAGACATGGCAGTCGTTGATGAATGAAGCAACTCTATTCTGGTCTTGAGACAAAAAGCAGGCAATGGATGGGGGCAGGGCGGGGGAGAATAAGTCTGCGTATTTGAAGCGCAGCATGTCGTAAATGGGGCAGTGGAAAACAAGGTGGGTCTCATCCTCTATGGAATTGGCAGAGGCACACTGAAGGCAAGTGCGCTCATGGGGAGGGGCCCTGATGGGCTCAGGCAGGTAACGGTCACGTTCGATACGGAGATCATGGCAACTGGTTCTAAAGCGGCTTAGGGCGGTACGGGCTTGGCTGTCATAAACTTCATACAAGTGAGGTGCAGGCTGGCAAAGAGGGAGGTTGGGACGAATGTGATGCATGTAATAGGCGAATTTGTTGGTGCAGGATGGCGCTGGCGGCGGCGGGTCTTGAGCGGGGGTCTTGGGCAGCGGACGTGTCTTCGGTTCCAGGCACTTGCGAAGGTACGCAGCTGCAGCCCTTTCAATGACTGCTGCCTCATCAAGCTCAGTGAGCCATTCGAGGGTGCCTGAGGCAGGGGGCGCGGACTGCAAGACATGCAGCCACCGCCGGCTCCAGCAAGCTGAGCCAGCAGCGAGGTCGCCGCCCTCCCGCATGAGCTCCAGATTGTCCTTGAAGGCCCACCCCAGCACTCGGTCTTCGTCCGCCGCGCTGTTCTGCAGGCGATTCCAGAAGCGTACCAGCTGCTGTATCCAAAAGGACTGCAGCGGCTGGCGGCCCAGCTCCGCGAGCGAGATCGCTGCGGTTACTTGCTTGGGCAGCCCCTGAACCCGCCTGCAGAACCAGCGATGAACACGTTCTACTGAGGAGCAATCCGGTCGCAGCAGCACATCAACACCCCACAGCTCGCAGCCATAAGACAGCACAGGCTTGACGAACACGTCAAACAGCATGCACTGCTGCTCCACAAGGCAGGCCCCCAGCTCCCAAGCACGGCGGCGCATTGCAAACATGGCCTGCCGACCTGCCTTTGCAAGAACATCAGCACAGCTTGCAAAGCCATGCTGTTTACTTAGCTGGGAAAAGGTGAGGCCCAAGTACTTGGTGGAGCTGGCCACCTCCAGGGGCAGCCCAGCGTACTCAAAGGATTCGCCTGCCGCCAGCTTGCCATTTCCGCTGCCGCCGCCAGGCCGCATGATCATGACTTGGGTCTTCTTGGCATTCACTGTGAGTTTCTTGGCATTGCAGTAGTCCTGCAGGGCATGCAATTGGGCTTGCAGCCCAGATGCAGAGGATGAAAGCAGGAACATGTCGTCAGCAAACAACAGAGGGGGTACAGTGCGCCCTGCCAGCTGGGGCAGGGCAGCTGCATCTCCCAGCTGTTGAATGTGCCCCTCAAAGTCATCCAGAAATATGCCAAACAGCAATGGGCTCAAGGGGCAGCCCTGCTTCACTCCCAACACAGACTGGAAGCAGCCAGACAGGCCCTCCTCAGTTCTCACGCACACCGGCACATCAGCATACATGGCCTGAATGGCCTGCAGCATGGTGCCGCCAATGCCGGCACGCTGCAGCGCCGCCCACAGCAGTGGGCGGTCCACACTGTCAAACGCCTTCTCAAAGTCAACAGCACACAGGTACAGCTTCACTCCCCTGGATCGCGCGCGCTCAGCCAAGGCTCGTAGGATGAAGCAGTTGTCAACCGTGCGGTAGCCTTGGCGGAAACCGGCTTGTCCGCGGGCTCGCAGCCCTTGTGTCTCCAACCAGGTGTTGAGGCGTGTGTTGATGGCGAGGGCGTAGAGCTTGCCCAAGATGTGACCTACAGTAATGCCACGATAGTTGTTTGGGTCAGCGGTATCGCCCTTCTTATGGATGGGTGTGATGGCACCCAGCGACCATTCGGGCGGGAAGCATCCAGAGCGGAAGACAGCATTGAACAGGGCAGCCAAAGGTCAAAGGTTACAGAGCGGATTCGGAGCCAGCGAGGCTCATACACGCGTTTCGGCGGCGTAAGACATGGCAGTCGTTGATGAATGAAGCAACTCTATTCTGGTCTTGAGACAAAAAGCAGGCAATGGATGGGGGCAGGGCGGGGGAGAATACGTCTGCGTATTTGAAGCGCAGCATGTCGTAAATGGGGCAGTGGAAAACAAGGTGGGTCTCATCCTCTATGGAATTGGCAGAGGCACACTGAAGGCAAGTGCGCTCATGGGGAGGGGCCCTGATGGGCTCAGGCAGGTAACGGTCACGTTCGATACGGAGATCATGGCAACTGGTTCTAAAGCGGCTTAGGGCGGTACGGGCTTGGCTGTCATAAACTTCATACAAGTGAGGTGCAGGCTGGCAAAGAGGGAGGTTGGGACGAATGTGATGCATGTAATAGGCGAATTTGTTGGTGCAGGATGGCGCTGGCGGCGGCGGGTCTTGAGCGGGGGTCTTGGGCAGCGGACGTGTCTTCGGTTCCAGCCAACACAGGTGTGAGAGCATCTCTGCCCGCCTTGATTAGCACCGCTTTCAGCGGCCCAAGGCAGGCACTGCTGGAACTTAGCTTATCAAGAGCAGCGTGCACGTCGGCCACGGAGATGTCGCTGTCCAGCTCAGAGCTGGCAGTGGAGAGGGGGGTGGAGTGGCATGTGGCGGGGTTGATGGCTGGCGGGTCGGTGGTGGGCTGGGAGGAGGAGGGGACAGTGGCAGCGGATGGGGAGCAGGAGGAGATGGCGGCGGTGGGGTGGCTGGTGGTGGGGTTGGAAGTGGCTGGCACGGCGGTGGTGGGGTGGGAGGAGGAGGGGACAGTGGCAGCGGATGGGGAGCAGGAGGAGATGGCGGCGGTGGGGTGGCTGGTGGTGGGGTTGGAAGTGGCTGGCACGGCGGTGGTGGGGTGGCTGGTGGTGGGGTTGGAAGTGGCTGGCACGGCGGTGGTGGGGTGGGAGGAGGAGGGGCAGACAGTGGCGGTGGGTGGGGAGCAGGAGGGGATGGCGGCAGTGGGGTGGCTGGTGGCAGGGTTGGAGGTGGCTGTGAGGGAGGCGGTGGGCTGAAAGGTGCGTTTGAGCTGAAGGTTGACAAAGTGACGCAGCCAGGTGGCTGCATCAATGGGGCTCTTGGGGTGCTCGCGCTGCCATTGCTTGAAGAACTTGCGGGCGTCGGTGCGTTGCATGTGCAGCAGAGATGAGCCTTGCTGCCGCTGCCACGCGCCAGCTTTACGCTTGCGCAGGCGAGTGTAGCGGTTGCTGATAATGCGAAGCGCCTCCTTTGCCAGGTGGCTGGGCTGGCCGCTGTTCAGGCTGGCCTGCATCTGCAGCCGGATCTGACGGCGAGTGGCTGCGCACTCTTCATCAAACCAGGGCTGGTGGCGGCGCCGCAGCTGGCCGCTGGTGCTGCCTGCTGCTTGCCGTGGGGCGGCGTTGGTTGGCGGGAACACAGCTGCTGCCGTGCCGTACAGGATGGCGTGCAGCTGGGTGGCAGCCAGCAGAGGGTCTCTGCTGGCTTCTTCGGTTAGCCGCCGAAGCTGCTCCGCTTTCGCGGGTTGTTTCAGCTCGGCAGCAAATGACGAGAGGCGGTCCGGCGTGAGCCGAAGAGGGGCGGCAAAGGTGGGCGGAGGCCCAAACCCTTCGCTTTCGGGGTCGGCGTGCTTTGCTGTGCTGCGCTGAGGAGCTGGGGACGGTACCAACTCAAGAGACAGGGCGCGATGGCCTCGGTACTCAGGGATCTCAGGCAGCACTTGCAGCTCAGCAGCCTGGGAGAGGAGAGAGGGGCTGGCGGCCATGTAGTCAACAACTGAGGAAGACTGGCCGGAGTAGCACGTAGTGCTGGCAGGTACGTCCCCATGTACTCTGCCATTGGCAATCAGCATGCCAGTGATGCAGCACAGCTGGAGTAGGGCTTTGCCCTGCTCACAGACAGCTGCTGTGCAAGTGCTTATGCGAGGCGGTGGTGCAAATGCAGACCCTTGTGCAGTGCATGGTGCCAAGTCAAGTGCAGCCTCCTCATGCAATGCAGCGTGCAACAGCTTGGAGTGATCAGCAACATCAGGCAGGCTGCCGGTATGTGCATTCATGTCACCAGCCAGCAGCACATCAGCACCAGCAGGGCAAGCCGATGCCTGAGCTACCTCATCACCAAGCAGCGTGATGTACTCCTCAACCTCAGCAGGACTCTTCAGCCCATATTTGCTGCGGTAAGGGGGGAGGTATGCAGCTGCGAGGAACAGCGGCCTTCTCAGGCAAGTGGCACTGTCAAAACGAAGCCACATGTGGTAAGGCGAGGGCGTGCTTGCAGGCTGCCACATGCTGACTGATGCATCAAAGCTCTCATGCACAAGCACAGCAATGCCACCGGACGGCCTCAAAGCACCACTACGGCACAACTGCCACAAGCGGTACCCCGGGATGCATGGCACAGCCCCGTCAGCGAGATGAGTTTCCACAATAATGACAATATCGGCATCCCCACAGGAGCCCAGGAGGGCAGCTACCTTGCCGATGAAGGCGCCACCACAGTTCCATAGCAGGATCCTGGCTCCTCGCTGGCTCCCGCACCGTCAGGCGCGGGTGGGAGAGGGGGGTGAGGGGGCGGCGCAGCCGTCGGCTGCAGCCGCTTTCTTGGGTGCTGCCGCTGGCTGCTTGCTGCTGCCATTGGCTGGTGGTGGGGGCTTGGGGTTAGCATTGGGAGCAGGCTTGATAGCGAGCCCGTCCTTCTGCTGGTGTGTGGCAGGGAAGAGTGACTTCTTGCTGCCGTGGGCTGGCTGATGCTGTTGTGCGTGCTTGCGCTGACGGCGTTGTACTGTTTGGTATCCATCGTTGGCATTGGTTGGGGCTTGCTGCTGCTGCTGCTGCTGCTGCTGCTGTTGCTGCTGCTGCTCTGCGGGTGTGGGTAGGCTGCCTGGGCCGGTGTACGGCTTGCCGTTGATGAGCAGGGTGCCGTACCGCCAGCGTACTGACTGTCCCGCTGACTTAGCTTGCCTGGCCACAGGCATGAGGCGCTGTTTGCTGGCCAGCTGGTCTGGCGTGAGGAGAGCGTCGATGGACAATGGGGTGCCCCGCAAGGCCTGGGCCTTGATGCGGAGCACCTCCGTGCGCTGCCCACTGCTGCCGAGCCCCACCTTGTAGGCGTGCTTACGGTTCTGGCTGTCGCTGTCGCTGTGCTGCTTGTTGCCCAAGGGCTGAACCTTCAGCACTGTGACGGCGATGTTGAGTTGCTGACACAGGAGGTCCTGGACGTGGGCTGTGATGCCTTGGGCTGGCAGCGCCGATTCGGTTTTCAGCACCAAACTGTGTTGGCATTCGTCCACTTTCTGGCGCTGGACCAGCTCCTCCTGTCGGCTGTGTAGCTTGCTGATGCTGTCGTGCATATCGCTCTAGTGCAGGCTGGCTGCCAGCAGCTCCTGCATCTGCTTCTCTAGAGCGCAGATGCGGTCGGAGTTGCTCATGCCAGCGGTGTTTGTGGCAAAGGTGACAAAGGTGACAAAGGTTACAGAGCGGATTCGGAGCCAGCGAGGCTCATACACGCGTTTCGGCGGCGTAAGACATGGCAGTCGTTGATGAATGAAGCAACTCTATTCTGGTCTTGAGACAAAAAGCAGGCAATGGATGGGGGCAGGGCGGGGGAGAATAAGTCTGCGTATTTGAAGCGTGTGGCGTGCAGCTGCTGCCGCAGCTTGACGTTTTCATGCTTGACGGCCGTCAGTTCATTGTGGAGGCTGATGATCTGCATCTCGTGCAGGAGGTTGCGCTGCAAGGCTGCTGCGAGCTCCTGCCCGGCTGAGCTGTCAGGCTGCGGGGCTGGCGCCCCGCCCCCCATCTCCGTCACCGTAGCGGCCTGCGGAGAAGGAACAGCATCAGGCGAGGGTGTCAGGGCACCCACAAGAGCGTCGCAGTATGACGTGGAGGAGGTGGGCAGGGCTTTGGGGGTAGCTGATAGCTCCTCCCCGCCCTGCCCACCCACGGCGCCTTTGCAGGCGCCGCCCTCCGACGCCGCCGCCGCGGAGGCATGCAGGCTAGGAGCTGCACTGCTAACGCTGCTGCGGCGGTTGGATGTTGTTGTGGCAATGCTGGATCGGCGCAAGCCACTCCCCTTGAGCAGGCCCCGGCGGGGCCGTTTCTCCAGTTCCGTGTTGATCAGCTCGTCCAGCTGCTTGCACAGCACCTGCTTGGCCTTGTCAAGATCGGTGGTGGAGTGCGCCAGCGAAAGCTGGTAGTTGGCGGCAGCCTTGCGGACGGACGCGATGGTTTTCAAAGTCGACACGAGCTGTCGCTGGCGTTGCAGCGTCGCAAGCCATCCGGGCGTTCCATGGCCACCAGACATGGTCAGAAAGGCGAGGAGGGCGAGGATAGGGCTGGGATGCTTGCCATCGACTAGTCGCGGGGTGTGTCCAAGTGCTTAAAGCACTCCCCGAGACCAGTCAGGCGTGTCTGCGGACCGCGCGGAGGAGGCGTGCTCGGCGGCGAAAAAAAAAAATCAAAAAAAAAACCTCCTTCGGCCAAGGAGCAGCTAGCAGCGGCAGCGCGGCAACGGCAGGTTACAGACATGCGCATGGCCACGGTCATCGCCACGGCGGTGACAACGGCTCTTGGCCAGCAGCGGCGTGTCACTCCCGCCACCTTCGCACCGCCACCCGCCACCGCCCGTCCCGCCTCCCAGCCTACCCCCGCCAGCCCCCGCTCCGACCCCGCCGCTGCCAGCCCCTCCTCCCCTGTTGGTAGTATGAGGTGATTACACCGACCGGAACGCTAGCCGCTACAAAAGAAGGGTGAAAGAAGGTATAATGTGCACAGCAACAGCCAGCTTTTATAGGCTGTGGTGACAAAGGATTATGCTCAGATCAGCAGAGGTTAATCATGGGCTCACTAAAGGGATGACACAAAGGGTGTTGTAAAGAGGTGTGCGGGTGACGTACGCATGCGGTAAGAGGAACGGTGTGAGGCATCGTCAGCCAAAGAGGGTTGCTGTGCATCATGAGAAGCGTGTGTGCATGCATGAGGAATGTGCAGGGTGCAGGGGAACAGGAATAAAAAAAGCATGCAGGTAAGTAGGCTGGACAGCTGGTCGCTGCCGCGTAGCTGCCAGCAGGCAGGGCGCTGCACTGCCGTTCAACATCCCCCCAACCCGCCACCGCCACCTCCCGTCCCGCCTCCCACCCGCCACCTCATGCTCCCTCCAACGCCTCTCCGCCATCGAACTCCAACAACCCCCCACCGCCACCTCCCTCCTCCTCCGCCCACCCGTCACCTCATGCTCCCTCCAACGCCTCTCTGCCATCGAACTCCACCAACCCCCCACTGCCACCTCCCTCCTCCTCCGCCCACCCGTCACCTCCTGCTCCCTCCAACACCTCTCCGCCATCGAACTCCAACAACCCCCAACTGCCACCTCCCTCCTCCCCCGCCCACCCGTCACCTCCTGCTCCCTCCAACACCTCTCCGCCATCGAACTCCAACAACCCCCCACTGCCACCTCCCTCCTCCTCCGCCCACCCGTCACCTCATGATCCCTCCAACACCTCTCCGCCATCGAACTCCAACAACCCCCCACTGCCACCTCCCTCCTCCTCCGCCCACCCGTCACCTCATGATCCCTCCAACACCTCTCCGCCATCGAACTCCACCAGCCCCCCACTGCCACCTCCCCATCCCTCAGCCTCGGCAGTGGCCGCAGCGTTCTTAGATGAACTGGACCCGCAGGAGCAGCAGGCCCATCATTGTGCACTCTCCTCACGCCAGACCAGCTGGCCAGCAAACAGCGCCTCATGCCTGTGGCCAGGCAAGCTAAGTCAGCGGGACAGTCAGTACGCTGGCGGTACGGCACCCTGCTCATCAACGGCAAGCCGTACACCGGCCCAGGCAGCCTACCCACACCCGCAGAGCAGCAGCAGCAACAGCAGCAGCAGCAGCAGCAGCAGCAGCAAGCCCCAACCAATGCCAGCGATGGATACCAAACAGTACAACGCCGTCAGCGCAAGCACGCACAACAGCATCAGCCAGCCCACGGCAGCAAGAAGTCACTCTTCCCTGCCACACACCAGCAGAAGGACGGGCTCGCTATCAAGCCTGCTCCCAATGCTAACCCCAAGCCCCCACCACCAGCCAATGGCAGCAGCAAGCAGCCAGCGGCAACACCCAAGAAAGCGGCTGCAGCCGACGGCTGCGCCGCCCCCTCACCCCCCTCTCCCACCCGCGCCTGACGGTGCGGGAGCCAGCGAGGAGCCAGGATCCTGCTATGGAACTGTGGTGGCCTTCATCGGCAAGGTAGCTGCCCTCCTGGGCTCCTGTGGGGATGCCGATATTGTTATTATTGTGGAAACTCATCTCGCTGACGGGGCTGTGCCATGCATCCCGGGGTACCGCTTGTGGCAGTTGTGCCGTAGTGGTGCTTTGAGGCCGTCCGGTGGCATTGCTGTGCTTGTGCATGAGAGCTTTGATGCATCAGTCAGCATGTGGCAGCCTGCAAGCACGCCCTCGCCTTACCACATGTGGCTTCGTTTTGACAGTGCCACTTGCCTGAGAAGGCCGCTGTTCCTCGCAGCTGCATACCTCCCCCCTTACCGCAGCAAATATGGGCTGAAGAGTCCTGCTGAGGTTGAGGAGTACATCACGCTGCTTGGTGATGAGGTAGCTCAGGCATCGGCTTGCCCTGCTGGTGCTGATGTGCTGCTGGCTGGTGACATGAATGCACATACCGGCAGCCTGCCTGATGTTGCTGATCACTCCAAGCTGTTGCACGCTGCATTGCATGAGGAGGCTGCACTTGACTTGGCACCATGCACTGCACAAGGGTCTGCATTTGCACCACCGCCTCGCATAAGCACTTGCACAGCAGCTGTCTGTGAGCAGGGCAAAGCCCTACTCCAGCTGTGCTGCATCACTGGCATGCTGATTGCCAATGGCAGAGTACATGGGGACGTACCTGCCAGCACTACGTGCTACTCCGGCCAGTCTTCCTCAGTTGTTGACTACATGGCCGCCAGCCCCTCTCTCCTCTCCCAGGCTGCTGAGCTGCAAGTGCTGCCTGAGATCCCTGAGTACCGAGGCCATCGCGCCCTGTCTCTTGAGTTGGTACCGTCCCCAGCTCCTCAGCGCAGCACAGCAAAGCACGCCGACCCCGAAAGCGAAGGGTTTGGGCCTCCGCCCACCTTTGCCGCCCCTCTTCGGCTCACGCCGGACCGCCTCTCGTCATTTGCTGCCGAGCTGAAACAACCCGCGAAAGCGGAGCAGCTTCGGCGGCTAACCGAAGAAGCCAGCAGAGACCCTCTGCTGGCTGCCACCCAGCTGCACGCCATCCTGTACGGCACGGCAACAGCTGTGTTCCCGCCAACCAACGCCGCCCCACGGCAAGCAGCAGGCAGCACCAGCGGCCAGCTGCGGCGCCGCCACCAGCCCTGGTTTGATGAAGAGTGCGCAGCCACTCGCCGTCAGATCCGGCTGCAGATGCAGGCCAGCCTGAACAGCGGCCAGCCCAGCCACCTGGCAAAGGAGGCGCTTCGCATTATCAGCAACCGCTACACTCGCCTGCGCAAGCGTAAAGCTGGCGCGTGGCAGCGGCAGCAAGGCTCATCTCTGCTGCACATGCAACGCACCGACGCCCGCAAGTTCTTCAAGCAATGGCAGCGCGAGCACCCCAAGAGCCCCATTGATGCAGCCACCTGGCTGCGTCACTTTGTCAACCTTCAGCTCAAACGCACCTTTCAGCCCACCGCCTCCCTCACAGCCACCTCCAACCCTGCCACCAGCCACCCCACTGCCGCCATCCCCTCCTGCTCCCCACCCACCGCCACTGTCTGCCCCTCCTCCTCCCACCCCACCACCGCCGTGCCAGCCACTTCCAACCCCACCACCAGCCACCCCACCGCCGCCATCTCCTCCTGCTCCCCATCCGCTGCCACTGTCCCCTCCTCCTCCCAGCCCACCACCGCCCCGCCAGCCATCAACCCCGCCACATGCCACTCCACCCCCCTCTCCACTGCCAGCTCTGAGCTGGACAGCGACATCTCCGTGGCCGACGTGCACGCTGCTCTTGATAAGCTAAGTTCCAGCAGTGCCTGCCTTGGGCCGCTGAAAGCGGTGCTAATCAAGGCGGGCAGAGATGCTCTCACACCTGTGTTGGCTGCCCTGTTCAATGCTGTCTTCCGCTCTGGATGCTTCCCGCCCGAATGGTCGCTGGGTGCCATCACACCCATCCATAAGAAGGGCGATACCGCTGACCCAAACAACTATCGTGGCATTACTGTAGGTCACATCTTGGGCAAGCTCTACGCCCTCGCCATCAACACACGCCTCAACACCTGGTTGGAGACACAAGGGCTGCGAGCCCGCGGACAAGCCGGTTTCCGCCAAGGCTACCGCACGGTTGACAACTGCTTCATCCTACGAGCCTTGGCTGAGCGCGCGCGATCCAGGGGAGTGAAGCTGTACCTGTGTGCTGTTGACTTTGAGAAGGCGTTTGACAGTGTGGACCGCCCACTGCTGTGGGCAAAGGTTACAGATCGGATTCGGAGCCAGCGAGGCTCATACACGCGTTTCGGCGGCGTAAGACATGGCAGTCGTTGATGAATGAAGCCACTCTATTCTGGTCTTGAGACAAAAAGCAGGCAATGGATGGGGGCAGGGCGGGGGAGAATACGTCTGCGTATTTGAAGCGCAGCATGTCGTAAATGGGGCAGTGGAAAACAAGGTGGGTCTCATCCTCTATGGAATTGGCAGAGGCACACTGAAGGCAAGTGCGCTCATGGGGAGGGGCCCTGATGGGCTCAGGCAGGTAACGGTCACGTTCGATACGGAGATCATGGCAACTGGTTCTAAAGCGGCTTAGGGCGGTACGGGCTTGGCTGTCATAAACTTCATACAAGTGAGGTGCAGGCTGGCAAAGAGGGAGGTTGGGACGAATGTGATGCATGTAATAGGCGAATTTGTTGGTGCAGGATGGCGCTGGCGGCGGCGGGTCTTGAGCGGGGGTCTTGGGCAGCGGACGTGTCTTCGGTTCCAGCCAACACAGGTGTGAGAGCATCTCTGCCCGCCTTGATTAGCACCGCTTTCAGCGGCCCAAGGCAGGCACTGCTGGAACTTAGCTTATCAAGAGCAGCGTGCACGTCGGCCACGGAGATGTCGCTGTCCAGCTCAGAGCTGGCAGTGGAGAGGGGGGTGGAGTGGCATGTGGCGGGGTTGATGGCTGGCGGGTCGGTGGTGGGCTGGGAGGAGGAGGGGACAGTGGCAGCGGATGGGGAGCAGGAGGAGATGGCGGCGGTGGGGTGGCTGGTGGTGGGGTTGGAAGTGGCTGGCACGGCGGTGGTGGGGTGGGAGGAGGAGGGGACAGTGGCAGCGGATGGGGAGCAGGAGGAGATGGCGGCGGTGGGGTGGCTGGTGGTGGGGTTGGAAGTGGCTGGCACGGCGGTGGTGGGGTGGCTGGTGGTGGGGTTGGAAGTGGCTGGCACGGCGGTGGTGGGGTGGGAGGAGGAGGGGCAGACAGTGGCGGTGGGTGGGGAGCAGGAGGGGATGGCGGCAGTGGGGTGGCTGGTGGCAGGGTTGGAGGTGGCTGTGAGGGAGGCGGTGGGCTGAAAGGTGCGTTTGAGCTGAAGGTTGACAAAGTGACGCAGCCAGGTGGCTGCATCAATGGGGCTCTTGGGGTGCTCGCGCTGCCATTGCTTGAAGAACTTGCGGGCGTCGGTGCGTTGCATGTGCAGCAGAGATGAGCCTTGCTGCCGCTGCCACGCGCCAGCTTTACGCTTGCGCAGGCGAGTGTAGCGGTTGCTGATAATGCGAAGCGCCTCCTTTGCCAGGTGGCTGGGCTGGCCGCTGTTCAGGCTGGCCTGCATCTGCAGCCGGATCTGACGGCGAGTGGCTGCGCACTCTTCATCAAACCAGGGCTGGTGGCGGCGCCGCAGCTGGCCGCTGGTGCTGCCTGCTGCTTGCCGTGGGGCGGCGTTGGTTGGCGGGAACACAGCTGCTGCCGTGCCGTACAGGATGGCGTGCAGCTGGGTGGCAGCCAGCAGAGGGTCTCTGCTGGCTTCTTCGGTTAGCCGCCGAAGCTGCTCCGCTTTCGCGGGTTGTTTCAGCTCGGCAGCAAATGACGAGAGGCGGTCCGGCGTGAGCCGAAGAGGGGCGGCAAAGGTGGGCGGAGGCCCAAACCCTTCGCTTTCGGGGTCGGCGTGCTTTGCTGTGCTGCGCTGAGGAGCTGGGGACGGTACCAACTCAAGAGACAGGGCGCGATGGCCTCGGTACTCAGGGATCTCAGGCAGCACTTGCAGCTCAGCAGCCTGGGAGAGGAGAGAGGGGCTGGCGGCCATGTAGTCAACAACTGAGGAAGACTGGCCGGAGTAGCACGTAGTGCTGGCAGGTACGTCCCCATGTACTCTGCCATTGGCAATCAGCATGCCAGTGATGCAGCACAGCTGGAGTAGGGCTTTGCCCTGCTCACAGACAGCTGCTGTGCAAGTGCTTATGCGAGGCGGTGGTGCAAATGCAGACCCTTGTGCAGTGCATGGTGCCAAGTCAAGTGCAGCCTCCTCATGCAATGCAGCGTGCAACAGCTTGGAGTGATCAGCAACATCAGGCAGGCTGCCGGTATGTGCATTCATGTCACCAGCCAGCAGCACATCAGCACCAGCAGGGCAAGCCGATGCCTGAGCTACCTCATCACCAAGCAGCGTGATGTACTCCTCAACCTCAGCAGGACTCTTCAGCCCATATTTGCTGCGGTAAGGGGGGAGGTATGCAGCTGCGAGGAACAGCGGCCTTCTCAGGCAAGTGGCACTGTCAAAACGAAGCCACATGTGGTAAGGCGAGGGCGTGCTTGCAGGCTGCCACATGCTGACTGATGCATCAAAGCTCTCATGCACAAGCACAGCAATGCCACCGGACGGCCTCAAAGCACCACTACGGCACAACTGCCACAAGCGGTACCCCGGGATGCATGGCACAGCCCCGTCAGCGAGATGAGTTTCCACAATAATGACAATATCGGCATCCCCACAGGAGCCCAGGAGGGCAGCTACCTTGCCGATGAAGGCGCCACCACAGTTCCATAGCAGGATCCTGGCTCCTCGCTGGCTCCCGCACCGTCAGGCGCGGGTGGGAGAGGGGGGTGAGGGGGCGGCGCAGCCGTCGGCTGCAGCCGCTTTCTTGGGTGCTGCCGCTGGCTGCTTGCTGCTGCCATTGGCTGGTGGTGGGGGCTTGGGGTTAGCATTGGGAGCAGGCTTGATAGCGAGCCCGTCCTTCTGCTGGTGTGTGGCAGGGAAGAGTGACTTCTTGCTGCCGTGGGCTGGCTGATGCTGTTGTGCGTGCTTGCGCTGACGGCGTTGTACTGTTTGGTATCCATCGTTGGCATTGGTTGGGGCTTGCTGCTGCTGCTGCTGCTGCTGCTGCTGTTGCTGCTGCTGCTCTGCGGGTGTGGGTAGGCTGCCTGGGCCGGTGTACGGCTTGCCGTTGATGAGCAGGGTGCCGTACCGCCAGCGTACTGACTGTCCCGCTGACTTAGCTTGCCTGGCCACAGGCATGAGGCGCTGTTTGCTGGCCAGCTGGTCTGGCGTGAGGAGAGCGTCGATGGACAATGGGGTGCCCCGCAAGGCCTGGGCCTTGATGCGGAGCACCTCCGTGCGCTGCCCACTGCTGCCGAGCCCCACCTTGTAGGCGTGCTTACGGTTCTGGCTGTCGCTGTCGCTGTGCTGCTTGTTGCCCAAGGGCTGAACCTTCAGCACTGTGACGGCGATGTTGAGTTGCTGACACAGGAGGTCCTGGACGTGGGCTGTGATGCCTTGGGCTGGCAGCGCCGATTCGGTTTTCAGCACCAAACTGTGTTGGCATTCGTCCACTTTCTGGCGCTGGACCAGCTCCTCCTGTCGGCTGTGTAGCTTGCTGATGCTGTCGTGCATATCGCTCTAGTGCAGGCTGGCTGCCAGCAGCTCCTGCATCTGCTTCTCTAGAGCGCAGATGCGGTCGGAGTTGCTCATGCCAGCGGTGTTTGTGGCAAAGGTGACAAAGGTGACAAAGGTTACAGAGCGGATTCGGAGCCAGCGAGGCTCATACACGCGTTTCGGCGGCGTAAGACATGGCAGTCGTTGATGAATGAAGCAACTCTATTCTGGTCTTGAGACAAAAAGCAGGCAATGGATGGGGGCAGGGCGGGGGAGAATAAGTCTGCGTATTTGAAGCGTGTGGCGTGCAGCTGCTGCCGCAGCTTGACGTTTTCATGCTTGACGGCCGTCAGTTCATTGTGGAGGCTGATGATCTGCATCTCGTGCAGGAGGTTGCGCTGCAAGGCTGCTGCGAGCTCCTGCCCGGCTGAGCTGTCAGGCTGCGGGGCTGGCGCCCCGCCCCCCATCTCCGTCACCGTAGCGGCCTGCGGAGAAGGAACAGCATCAGGCGAGGGTGTCAGGGCACCCACAAGAGCGTCGCAGTATGACGTGGAGGAGGTGGGCAGGGCTTTGGGGGTAGCTGATAGCTCCTCCCCGCCCTGCCCACCCACGGCGCCTTTGCAGGCGCCGCCCTCCGACGCCGCCGCCGCGGAGGCATGCAGGCTAGGAGCTGCACTGCTAACGCTGCTGCGGCGGTTGGATGTTGTTGTGGCAATGCTGGATCGGCGCAAGCCACTCCCCTTGAGCAGGCCCCGGCGGGGCCGTTTCTCCAGTTCCGTGTTGATCAGCTCGTCCAGCTGCTTGCACAGCACCTGCTTGGCCTTGTCAAGATCGGTGGTGGAGTGCGCCAGCGAAAGCTGGTAGTTGGCGGCAGCCTTGCGGACGGACGCGATGGTTTTCAAAGTCGACACGAGCTGTCGCTGGCGTTGCAGCGTCGCAAGCCATCCGGGCGTTCCATGGCCACCAGACATGGTCAGAAAGGCGAGGAGGGCGAGGATAGGGCTGGGATGCTTGCCATCGACTAGTCGCGGGGTGTGTCCAAGTGCTTAAAGCACTCCCCGAGACCAGTCAGGCGTGTCTGCGGACCGCGCGGAGGAGGCGTGCTCGGCGGCGAAAAAAAAAAATCAAAAAAAAAACCTCCTTCGGCCAAGGAGCAGCTAGCAGCGGCAGCGCGGCAACGGCAGGTTACAGACATGCGCATGGCCACGGTCATCGCCACGGCGGTGACAACGGCTCTTGGCCAGCAGCGGCGTGTCACTCCCGCCACCTTCGCACCGCCACCCGCCACCGCCCGTCCCGCCTCCCAGCCTACCCCCGCCAGCCCCCGCTCCGACCCCGCCGCTGCCAGCCCCTCCTCCCCTGTTGGTAGTATGAGGTGATTACACCGACCGGAACGCTAGCCGCTACAAAAGAAGGGTGAAAGAAGGTATAATGTGCACAGCAACAGCCAGCTTTTATAGGCTGTGGTGACAAAGGATTATGCTCAGATCAGCAGAGGTTAATCATGGGCTCACTAAAGGGATGACACAAAGGGTGTTGTAAAGAGGTGTGCGGGTGACGTACGCATGCGGTAAGAGGAACGGTGTGAGGCATCGTCAGCCAAAGAGGGTTGCTGTGCATCATGAGAAGCGTGTGTGCATGCATGAGGAATGTGCAGGGTGCAGGGGAACAGGAATAAAAAAAAGCATGCAGGTAAGTAGGCTGGACAGCTGGTCGCTGCCGCGTAGCTGCCAGCAGGCAGGGCGCTGCACTGCCGTTCAACATCCCCCCAACCCGCCACCGCCACCTCCCGTCCCGCCTCCCACCCGCCACCTCATGCTCCCTCCAACGCCTCTCCGCCATCGAACTCCAACAACCCCCCACCGCCACCTCCCTCCTCCTCCGCCCACCCGTCACCTCATGCTCCCTCCAACGCCTCTCTGCCATCGAACTCCACCAACCCCCCACTGCCACCTCCCTCCTCCTCCGCCCACCCGTCACCTCCTGCTCCCTCCAACACCTCTCCGCCATCGAACTCCAACAACCCCCAACTGCCACCTCCCTCCTCCCCCGCCCACCCGTCACCTCCTGCTCCCTCCAACACCTCTCCGCCATCGAACTCCAACAACCCCCCACTGCCACCTCCCTCCTCCTCCGCCCACCCGTCACCTCATGATCCCTCCAACACCTCTCCGCCATCGAACTCCAACAACCCCCCACTGCCACCTCCCTCCTCCTCCGCCCACCCGTCACCTCATGATCCCTCCAACACCTCTCCGCCATCGAACTCCACCAGCCCCCCACTGCCACCTCCCCATCCCTCAGCCTCGGCAGTGGCCGCAGCGTTCTTAGATGAACTGGACCCGCAGGAGCAGTAGGCCCATCATTGTGCACTCTCCTCACGCCAGACCAGCTGGCCAGCAAACAGCGCCTCATGCCTGTGGCCAGGCAAGCTAAGTCAGCGGGACAGTCAGTACGCTGGCGGTACGGCACCCTGCTCATCAACGGCAAGCCGTACACCGGCCCAGGCAGCCTACCCACACCCGCAGAGCAGCAGCAGCAACAGCAGCAGCAGCAGCAGCAGCAGCAGCAAGCCCCAACCAATGCCAGCGATGGATACCAAACAGTACAACGCCGTCAGCGCAAGCACGCACAACAGCATCAGCCAGCCCACGGCAGCAAGAAGTCACTCTTCCCTGCCACACACCAGCAGAAGGACGGGCTCGCTATCAAGCCTGCTCCCAATGCTAACCCCAAGCCCCCACCACCAGCCAATGGCAGCAGCAAGCAGCCAGCGGCAACACCCAAGAAAGCGGCTGCAGCCGACGGCTGCGCCGCCCCCTCACCCCCCTCTCCCACCCGCGCCTGACGGTGCGGGAGCCAGCGAGGAGCCAGGATCCTGCTATGGAACTGTGGTGGCCTTCATCGGCAAGGTAGCTGCCCTCCTGGGCTCCTGTGGGGATGCCGATATTGTTATTATTGTGGAAACTCATCTCGCTGACGGGGCTGTGCCATGCATCCCGGGGTACCGCTTGTGGCAGTTGTGCCGTAGTGGTGCTTTGAGGCCGTCCGGTGGCATTGCTGTGCTTGTGCATGAGAGCTTTGATGCATCAGTCAGCATGTGGCAGCCTGCAAGCACGCCCTCGCCTTACCACATGTGGCTTCGTTTTGACAGTGCCACTTGCCTGAGAAGGCCGCTGTTCCTCGCAGCTGCATACCTCCCCCCTTACCGCAGCAAATATGGGCTGAAGAGTCCTGCTGAGGTTGAGGAGTACATCACGCTGCTTGGTGATGAGGTAGCTCAGGCATCGGCTTGCCCTGCTGGTGCTGATGTGCTGCTGGCTGGTGACATGAATGCACATACCGGCAGCCTGCCTGATGTTGCTGATCACTCCAAGCTGTTGCACGCTGCATTGCATGAGGAGGCTGCACTTGACTTGGCACCATGCACTGCACAAGGGTCTGCATTTGCACCACCGCCTCGCATAAGCACTTGCACAGCAGCTGTCTGTGAGCAGGGCAAAGCCCTACTCCAGCTGTGCTGCATCACTGGCATGCTGATTGCCAATGGCAGAGTACATGGGGACGTACCTGCCAGCACTACGTGCTACTCCGGCCAGTCTTCCTCAGTTGTTGACTACATGGCCGCCAGCCCCTCTCTCCTCTCCCAGGCTGCTGAGCTGCAAGTGCTGCCTGAGATCCCTGAGTACCGAGGCCATCGCGCCCTGTCTCTTGAGTTGGTACCGTCCCCAGCTCCTCAGCGCAGCACAGCAAAGCACGCCGACCCCGAAAGCGAAGGGTTTGGGCCTCCGCCCACCTTTGCCGCCCCTCTTCGGCTCACGCCGGACCGCCTCTCGTCATTTGCTGCCGAGCTGAAACAACCCGCGAAAGCGGAGCAGCTTCGGCGGCTAACCGAAGAAGCCAGCAGAGACCCTCTGCTGGCTGCCACCCAGCTGCACGCCATCCTGTACGGCACGGCAGCAGCTGTGTTCCCGCCAACCAACGCCGCCCCACGGCAAGCAGCAGGCAGCACCAGCGGCCAGCTGCGGCGCCGCCACCAGCCCTGGTTTGATGAAGAGTGCGCAGCCACTCGCCGTCAGATCCGGCTGCAGATGCAGGCCAGCCTGAACAGCGGCCAGCCCAGCCACCTGGCAAAGGAGGCGCTTCGCATTATCAGCAACCGCTACACTCGCCTGCGCAAGCGTAAAGCTGGCGCGTGGCAGCGGCAGCAAGGCTCATCTCTGCTGCACATGCAACGCACCGACGCCCGCAAGTTCTTCAAGCAATGGCAGCGCGAGCACCCCAAGAGCCCCATTGATGCAGCCACCTGGCTGCGTCACTTTGTCAACCTTCAGCTCAAACGCACCTTTCAGCCCACCGCCTCCCTCACAGCCACCTCCAACCCTGCCACCAGCCACCCCACTGCCGCCATCCCCTCCTGCTCCCCACCCACCGCCACTGTCTGCCCCTCCTCCTCCCACCCCACCACCGCCGTGCCAGCCACTTCCAACCCCACCACCAGCCACCCCACCGCCGCCATCTCCTCCTGCTCCCCATCCGCTGCCACTGTCCCCTCCTCCTCCCAGCCCACCACCGCCCCGCCAGCCATCAACCCCGCCACATGCCACTCCACCCCCCTCTCCACTGCCAGCTCTGAGCTGGACAGCGACATCTCCGTGGCCGACGTGCACGCTGCTCTTGATAAGCTAAGTTCCAGCAGTGCCTGCCTTGGGCCGCTGAAAGCGGTGCTAATCAAGGCGGGCAGAGATGCTCTCACACCTGTGTTGGCTGCCCTGTTCAATGCTGTCTTCCGCTCTGGATGCTTCCCGCCCGAATGGTCGCTGGGTGCCATCACACCCATCCATAAGAAGGGCGATACCGCTGACCCAAACAACTATCGTGGCATTACTGTAGGTCACATCTTGGGCAAGCTCTACGCCCTCGCCATCAACACACGCCTCAACACCTGGTTGGAGACACAAGGGCTGCGAGCCCGCGGACAAGCCGGTTTCCGCCAAGGCTACCGCACGGTTGACAACTGCTTCATCCTACGAGCCTTGGCTGAGCGCGCGCGATCCAGGGGAGTGAAGCTGTACCTGTGTGCTGTTGACTTTGAGAAGGCGTTTGACAGTGTGGACCGCCCACTGCTGTGGGCAAAGGTTACAGATCGGATTCGGAGCCAGCGAGGCTCATACACGCGTTTCGGCGGCGTAAGACATGGCAGTCGTTGATGAATGAAGCCACTCTATTCTGGTCTTGAGACAAAAAGCAGGCAATGGATGGGGGCAGGGCGGGGGAGAATAAGTCTGCGTATTTGAAGCGCAGCATGTCGTAAACGGGGCAGTGGAAAACAAGGTGGGTCTCATCCTCTATGGAAGTGGCAGAGGCACACTGAAGGCAAGTGCGCTCATGGGGAGGGGCCCTGATGGGCTCAGGCAGGTAACGGTCACGTTCGATACGGAGATCATGGCAACTGGTTCTAAAGCGGCTTAGGGCGGTACGGGCTTGGCTGTCATAAACTTCATACAAGTGAGGTGGGCGGCGCTGCAGCGTGCCGGCATTGGCGGCACCATGCTGCAGGCCATTCAGGCCATGTATGCTGATGTGCCGGTGTGCGTGAGAACTGAGGAGGGCCTGTCTGGCTGCTTCCAGTCTGTGTTGGGAGTGAAGCAGGGCTGCCCCTTGAGCCCATTGCTGTTTGGCATATTTCTGGATGACTTTGAGGGGCACATTCAACAGCTGGGAGATGCAGCTGCCCTGCCCCAGCTGGCAGGGCGCACTGTACCCCCTCTGTTGTTTGCTGACGACATGTTCCTGCTTTCATCCTCTGCATCTGGGCTGCAAGCCCAATTGCATGCCCTGCAGGACTACTGCAATGCCAAGAAACTCACAGTGAATGCCAAGAAGACCCAAGTCATGATCATGCGGCCTGGCGGCGGCAGCGGAAATGGCAAGCTGGCGGCAGGCGAATTCTTTGAGTACGCTGGGCTGCCCCTGGAGGTGGCCAGCTCCACCAAGTACTTGGGCCTCACCTTTTCCCAGCTAAGTAAACAGCATGGCTTTGCAAGCTGTGCTGATGTTCTTGCAAAGGCAGGTCGGCAGGCCATGTTTGCAATGCGCCGCCGTGCTTGGGAGCTGGGGGCCTGCCTTGTGGAGCAGCAGTGCATGCTGTTTGACGTGTTCGTCAAGCCTGTGCTGTCTTATGGCTGCGAGCTGTGGGGTGTTGATGTGCTGCTGCGACCGGATTGCTCCTCAGTAGAACGTGTTCATCGCTGGTTCTGCAGGCGGGTTCAGGGGCTGCCCAAGCAAGTAACCGCAGCGATCTCGCTCGCGGAGCTGGGCCGCCAGCCGCTGCAGTCCTTTTGGATACAGCAGCTGGTACGCTTCTGGAATCGCCTGCAGAACAGCGCGGCGGACGAAGACCGAGTGCTGGGGTGGGCCTTCAAGGACAATCTGGAGCTCATGCGGGAGGGCGGCGACCTCGCTGCTGGCTCAGCTTGCTGGAGCCGGCGGTGGCTGCATGTCTTGCAGTCCGCGCCCCCTGCCTCAGGCACCCTCGAATGGCTCACTGAGCTTGATGAGGCAGCAGTCATTGAAAGGGCTGCAGCTGCGTACCTTCGCAAGTGCCTGGAACCGAAGACACGTCCGCTGCCCAAGACCCCCGCTCAAGACCCGCCGCCGCCAGCGCCATCCTGCACCAACAAATTCGCCTATTACATGCATCACATTCGTCCCAACCTCCCTCTTTGCCAGCCTGCACCTCACTTGTATGAAGTTTATGACAGCCAAGCCCGTACCGCCCTAAGCCGCTTTAGAACCAGTTGCCATGATCTCCGTATCGAACGTGACCGTTACCTGCCTGAGCCCATCAGGGCCCCTCCCCATGAGCGCACTTGCCTTCAGTGTGCCTCTGCCAATTCCATAGAGGATGAGACCCACCTTGTTTTCCACTGCCCCATTTACGACATGCTGCGCTTCAAATACGCAGACGTATTCTCCCCCGCCCTGCCCCCATCCATTGCCTGCTTTTTGTCTCAAGACCAGAATAGAGTTGCTTCATTCATCAACGACTGCCATGTCTTACGCCGCCGAAACGCGTGTATGAGCCTCGCTGGCTCCGAATCCGCTCTGTAACCTTTGACCTTTGTGCAGCATCCACCCCCGACAGCGCCTCCAACCGCCCAAACACCCCGGCGGCAGCGAGCAGCGAGCCGCCATTCCCGCCTCCGCGACGGATGGGCTGGCTGGTGAACAGCCTCGGCCAGCACAGGGTGCACGACGGCGTTGTGTACATCTTGGTCGACTGGCAGAGCAGTTGGGAGCCGGAGAAGAACATCGCAGCGGCAGCACTCGCGGAGCACTGGCAGCAGCAGGGCGGCAGGCCACACACACTGCCCCAACAGCCGCGCGGCCGCGGAAGCCGGGGGCAGGCGGACCCGCCTAGCCAGCAGGCAGCCCCATCTTGCCAGGCCACCGCGCAGCTGCGCCGCTCCGCCCGTGCAGCTGCCAGCCAGGCAGCTAGGGAATAGGGGCGCGGGGCCAGCCTCTCCCTGCTGCTGCAGAACGTGGGGGGGAGCGCTGGCCCGTTGGAGGAGCTGGCAGCCGACCAGCCCGATGGCATATTGGTGGTTGAGACCTGGACGGCTGTGCCCAGCTTGGAAGGGTTCAGCCGCGTCTTTGAGGCCAAAGGTCAAAGGTTACAGAGCGGATTCGGAGCCAGCGAGGCTCATACACGCGTTTCGGCGGCGTAAGACATGGCAGTCGTTGATGAATGAAGCAACTCTATTCTGGTCTTGAGACAAAAAGCAGGCAATGGATGGGGGCAGGGCGGGGGAGAATACGTCTGCGTATTTGAAGCGCAGCATGTCGTAAATGGGGCAGTGGAAAACAAGGTGGGTCTCATCCTCTATGGAATTGGCAGAGGCACACTGAAGGCAAGTGCGCTCATGGGGAGGGGCCCTGATGGGCTCAGGCAGGTAACGGTCACGTTCGATACGGAGATCATGGCAACTGGTTCTAAAGCGGCTTAGGGCGGTACGGGCTTGGCTGTCATAAACTTCATACAAGTGAGGTGCAGGCTGGCAAAGAGGGAGGTTGGGACGAATGTGATGCATGTAATAGGCGAATTTGTTGGTGCAGGATGGCGCTGGCGGCGGCGGGTCTTGAGCGGGGGTCTTGGGCAGCGGACGTGTCTTCGGTTCCAGGCACTTGCGAAGGTACGCAGCTGCAGCCCTTTCAATGACTGCTGCCTCATCAAGCTCAGTGAGCCATTCGAGGGTGCCTGAGGCAGGGGGCGCGGACTGCAAGACATGCAGCCACCGCCGGCTCCAGCAAGCTGAGCCAGCAGCGAGGTCGCCGCCCTCCCGCATGAGCTCCAGATTGTCCTTGAAGGCCCACCCCAGCACTCGGTCTTCGTCCGCCGCGCTGTTCTGCAGGCGATTCCAGAAGCGTACCAGCTGCTGTATCCAAAAGGACTGCAGCGGCTGGCGGCCCAGCTCCGCGAGCGAGATCGCTGCGGTTACTTGCTTGGGCAGCCCCTGAACCCGCCTGCAGAACCAGCGATGAACACGTTCTACTGAGGAGCAATCCGGTCGCAGCAGCACATCAACACCCCACAGCTCGCAGCCATAAGACAGCACAGGCTTGACGAACACGTCAAACAGCATGCACTGCTGCTCCACAAGGCAGGCCCCCAGCTCCCAAGCACGGCGGCGCATTGCAAACATGGCCTGCCGACCTGCCTTTGCAAGAACATCAGCACAGCTTGCAAAGCCATGCTGTTTACTTAGCTGGGAAAAGGTGAGGCCCAAGTACTTGGTGGAGCTGGCCACCTCCAGGGGCAGCCCAGCGTACTCAAAGGATTCGCCTGCCGCCAGCTTGCCATTTCCGCTGCCGCCGCCAGGCCGCATGATCATGACTTGGGTCTTCTTGGCATTCACTGTGAGTTTCTTGGCATTGCAGTAGTCCTGCAGGGCATGCAATTGGGCTTGCAGCCCAGATGCAGAGGATGAAAGCAGGAACATGTCGTCAGCAAACAACAGAGGGGGTACAGTGCGCCCTGCCAGCTGGGGCAGGGCAGCTGCATCTCCCAGCTGTTGAATGTGCCCCTCAAAGTCATCCAGAAATATGCCAAACAGCAATGGGCTCAAGGGGCAGCCCTGCTTCACTCCCAACACAGACTGGAAGCAGCCAGACAGGCCCTCCTCAGTTCTCACGCACACCGGCACATCAGCATACATGGCCTGAATGGCCTGCAGCATGGTGCCGCCAATGCCGGCACGCTGCAGCGCCGCCCACAGCAGTGGGCGGTCCACACTGTCAAACGCCTTCTCAAAGTCAACAGCACACAGGTACAGCTTCACTCCCCTGGATCGCGCGCGCTCAGCCAAGGCTCGTAGGATGAAGCAGTTGTCAACCGTGCGGTAGCCTTGGCGGAAACCGGCTTGTCCGCGGGCTCGCAGCCCTTGTGTCTCCAACCAGGTGTTGAGGCGTGTGTTGATGGCGAGGGCGTAGAGCTTGCCCAAGATGTGACCTACAGTAATGCCACGATAGTTGTTTGGGTCAGCGGTATCGCCCTTCTTATGGATGGGTGTGATGGCACCCAGCGACCATTCGGGCGGGAAGCATCCAGAGCGGAAGACAGCATTGAACAGGGCAGCCAACACAGGTGTGAGAGCATCTCTGCCCGCCTTGATTAGCACCGCTTTCAGCGGCCCAAGGCAGGCACTGCTGGAACTTAGCTTATCAAGAGCAGCGTGCACGTCGGCCACGGAGATGTCGCTGTCCAGCTCAGAGCTGGCAGTGGAGAGGGGGGTGGAGTGGCATGTGGCGGGGTTGATGGCTGGCGGGGCGGTGGTGGGCTGGGAGGAGGAGGGGACAGTGGCAGCGGATGGGGAGCAGGAGGAGATGGCGGCGGTGGGGTGGCTGGTGGTGGGGTTGGAAGTGGCTGGCACGGCGGTGGTCAAAGGTCAAAGGTTACAGAGCGGATTCGGAGCCAGCGAGGCTCATACACGCGTTTCGGCGGCGTAAGACATGGCAGTCGTTGATGAATGAAGCAACTCTATTCTGGTCTTGAGACAAAAAGCAGGCAATGGATGGGGGCAGGGCGGGGGAGAATAAGTCTGCGTATTTGAAGCGCAGCATGTCGTAAATGGGGCAGTGGAAAACAAGGTGGGTCTCATCCTCTATGGAATTGGCAGAGGCACACTGAAGGCAAGTGCGCTCATGGGGAGGGGCCCTGATGGGCTCAGGCAGGTAACGGTCACGTTCGATACGGAGATCATGGCAACTGGTTCTAAAGCGGCTTAGGGCGGTACGGGCTTGGCTGTCATAAACTTCATACAAGTGAGGTGCAGGCTGGCAAAGAGGGAGGTTGGGACGAATGTGATGCATGTAATAGGCGAATTTGTTGGTGCAGGATGGCGCTGGCGGCGGCGGGTCTTGAGCGGGGGTCTTGGGCAGCGGACGTGTCTTCGGTTCCAGGCACTTGCGAAGGTACGCAGCTGCAGCCCTTTCAATGACTGCTGCCTCATCAAGCTCAGTGAGCCATTCGAGGGTGCCTGAGGCAGGGGGCGCGGACTGCAAGACATGCAGCCACCGCCGGCTCCAGCAAGCTGAGCCAGCAGCGAGGTCGCCGCCCTCCCGCATGAGCTCCAGATTGTCCTTGAAGGCCCACCCCAGCACTCGGTCTTCGTCCGCCGCGCTGTTCTGCAGGCGATTCCAGAAGCGTACCAGCTGCTGTATCCAAAAGGACTGCAGCGGCTGGCGGCCCAGCTCCGCGAGCGAGATCGCTGCGGTTACTTGCTTGGGCAGCCCCTGAACCCGCCTGCAGAACCAGCGATGAACACGTTCTACTGAGGAGCAATCCGGTCGCAGCAGCACATCAACACCCCACAGCTCGCAGCCATAAGACAGCACAGGCTTGACGAACACGTCAAACAGCATGCACTGCTGCTCCACAAGGCAGGCCCCCAGCTCCCAAGCACGGCGGCGCATTGCAAACATGGCCTGCCGACCTGCCTTTGCAAGAACATCAGCACAGCTTGCAAAGCCATGCTGTTTACTTAGCTGGGAAAAGGTGAGGCCCAAGTACTTGGTGGAGCTGGCCACCTCCAGGGGCAGCCCAGCGTACTCAAAGGATTCGCCTGCCGCCAGCTTGCCATTTCCGCTGCCGCCGCCAGGCCGCATGATCATGACTTGGGTCTTCTTGGCATTCACTGTGAGTTTCTTGGCATTGCAGTAGTCCTGCAGGGCATGCAATTGGGCTTGCAGCCCAGATGCAGAGGATGAAAGCAGGAACATGTCGTCAGCAAACAACAGAGGGGGTACAGTGCGCCCTGCCAGCTGGGGCAGGGCAGCTGCATCTCCCAGCTGTTGAATGTGCCCCTCAAAGTCATCCAGAAATATGCCAAACAGCAATGGGCTCAAGGGGCAGCCCTGCTTCACTCCCAACACAGACTGGAAGCAGCCAGACAGGCCCTCCTCAGTTCTCACGCACACCGGCACATCAGCATACATGGCCTGAATGGCCTGCAGCATGGTGCCGCCAATGCCGGCACGCTGCAGCGCCGCCCACAGCAGTGGGCGGTCCACACTGTCAAACGCCTTCTCAAAGTCAACAGCACACAGGTACAGCTTCACTCCCCTGGATCGCGCGCGCTCAGCCAAGGCTCGTAGGATGAAGCAGTTGTCAACCGTGCGGTAGCCTTGGCGGAAACCGGCTTGTCCGCGGGCTCGCAGCCCTTGTGTCTCCAACCAGGTGTTGAGGCGTGTGTTGATGGCGAGGGCGTAGAGCTTGCCCAAGATGTGACCTACAGTAATGCCACGATAGTTGTTTGGGTCAGCGGTATCGCCCTTCTTATGGATGGGTGTGATGGCACCCAGCGACCATTCGGGCGGGAAGCATCCAGAGCGGAAGACAGCATTGAACAGGGCAGCCAACACAGGTGTGAGAGCATCTCTGCCCGCCTTGATTAGCACCGCTTTCAGCGGCCCAAGGCAGGCACTGCTGGAACTTAGCTTATCAAGAGCAGCGTGCACGTCGGCCACGGAGATGTCGCTGTCCAGCTCAGAGCTGGCAGTGGAGAGGGGGGTGGAGTGGCATGTGGCGGGGTTGATGGCTGGCGGGGCGGTGGTGGGCTGGGAGGAGGAGGGGACAGTGGCAGCGGATGGGGAGCAGGAGGAGATGGCGGCGGTGGGGTGGCTGGTGGTGGGGTTGGAAGTGGCTGGCACGGCGGGGGTGGGGTGGGAGGAGGAGGGGCAGACAGTGGCGGTGGGTGGGGAGCAGGAGGGGATGGCGGCAGTGGGGTGGCTGGTGGCAGGGTTGGAGGTGGCTGTGAGGGAGGCGGTGGGCTGAAAGGTGCGTTTGAGCTGAAGGTTGACAAAGTGACGCAGCCAGGTGGCTGCATCAATGGGGCTCTTGGGGTGCTCGCGCTGCCATTGCTTGAAGAACTTGCGGGCGTCGGTGCGTTGCATGTGCAGCAGAGATGAGCCTTGCTGCCGCTGCCACGCGCCAGCTTTACGCTTGCGCAGGCGAGTGTAGCGGTTGCTGATAATGCGAAGCGCCTCCTTTGCCAGGTGGCTGGGCTGGCCGCTGTTCAGGCTGGCCTGCATCTGCAGCCGATCTGACGGCGAGTGGCTGCGCACTCTTCATCAAACCAGGGCTGGTGGCGGCGCCGCAGCTGGCCGCTGGTGCTGCCTGCTGCTTGCCGTGGGGCGGCGTTGGTTGGCGGGAACACAGCTGCTGCCGTGCCGTACAGGATGGCGTGCAGCTGGGTGGCAGCCAGCAGAGGGTCTCTGCTGGCTTCTTCGGTTAGCCGCCGAAGCTGCTCCGCTTTCGCGGGTTGTTTCAGCTCGGCAGCAAATGACGAGAGGCGGTCCGGCGTGAGCCGAAGAGGGGCGGCAAAGGTGGGCGGAGGCCCAAACCCTTCGCTTTCGGGGTCGGCGTGCTTTGCTGTGCTGCGCTGAGGAGCTGGGGACGGTACCAACTCAAGAGACAGGGCGCGATGGCCTCGGTACTCAGGGATCTCAGGCAGCACTTGCAGCTCAGCAGCCTGGGAGAGGAGAGAGGGGCTGGCGGCCATGTAGTCAACAACTGAGGAAGACTGGCCGGAGTAGCACGTAGTGCTGGCAGGTACGTCCCCATGTACTCTGCCATTGGCAATCAGCATGCCAGTGATGCAGCACAGCTGGAGTAGGGCTTTGCCCTGCTCACAGACAGCTGCTGTGCAAGTGCTTATGCGAGGCGGTGGTGCAAATGCAGACCCTTGTGCAGTGCATGGTGCCAAGTCAAGTGCAGCCTCCTCATGCAATGCAGCGTGCAACAGCTTGGAGTGATCAGCAACATCAGGCAGGCTGCCGGTATGTGCATTCATGTCACCAGCCAGCAGCACATCAGCACCAGCAGGGCAAGCCGATGCCTGAGCTACCTCATCACCAAGCAGCGTGATGTACTCCTCAACCTCAGCAGGACTCTTCAGCCCATATTTGCTGCGGTAAGGGGGGAGGTATGCAGCTGCGAGGAACAGCGGCCTTCTCAGGCAAGTGGCACTGTCAAAACGAAGCCACATGTGGTAAGGCGAGGGCGTGCTTGCAGGCTGCCACATGCTGACTGATGCATCAAAGCTCTCATGCACAAGCACAGCAATGCCACCGGACGGCCTCAAAGCACCACTACGGCACAACTGCCACAAGTGAGGCGCAGCGACAAGGCGCAGCAAAGGTCAAAGGTCAAAGGTTACAGAGCGGATTCGGAGCCAGCGAGGCTCATACACGCGTTTCGGCGGCGTAAGACATGGCAGTCGTTGATGAATGAAGCAACTCTATTCTGGTCTTGAGACAAAAAGCAGGCAATGGATGGGGGCAGGGCGGGGGAGAATACGTCTGCGTATTTGAAGCGCAGCATGTCGTAAATGGGGCAGTGGAAAACAAGGTGGGTCTCATCCTCTATGGAATTGGCAGAGGCACACTGAAGGCAAGTGCGCTCATGGGGAGGGGCCCTGATGGGCTCAGGCAGGTAACGGTCACGTTCGATACGGAGATCATGGCAACTGGTTCTAAAGCGGCTTAGGGCGGTACGGGCTTGGCTGTCATAAACTTCATACAAGTGAGGTGCAGGCTGGCAAAGAGGGAGGTTGGGACGAATGTGATGCATGTAATAGGCGAATTTGTTGGTGCAGGATGGCGCTGGCGGCGGCGGGTCTTGAGCGGGGGTCTTGGGCAGCGGACGTGTCTTCGGTTCCAGGCACTTGCGAAGGTACGCAGCTGCAGCCCTTTCAATGACTGCTGCCTCATCAAGCTCAGTGAGCCATTCGAGGGTGCCTGAGGCAGGGGGCGCGGACTGCAAGACATGCAGCCACCGCCGGCTCCAGCAAGCTGAGCCAGCAGCGAGGTCGCCGCCCTCCCGCATGAGCTCCAGATTGTCCTTGAAGGCCCACCCCAGCACTCGGTCTTCGTCCGCCGCGCTGTTCTGCAGGCGATTCCAGAAGCGTACCAGCTGCTGTATCCAAAAGGACTGCAGCGGCTGGCGGCCCAGCTCCGCGAGCGAGATCGCTGCGGTTACTTGCTTGGGCAGCCCCTGAACCCGCCTGCAGAACCAGCGATGAACACGTTCTACTGAGGAGCAATCCGGTCGCAGCAGCACATCAACACCCCACAGCTCGCAGCCATAAGACAGCACAGGCTTGACGAACACGTCAAACAGCATGCACTGCTGCTCCACAAGGCAGGCCCCCAGCTCCCAAGCACGGCGGCGCATTGCAAACATGGCCTGCCGACCTGCCTTTGCAAGAACATCAGCACAGCTTGCAAAGCCATGCTGTTTACTTAGCTGGGAAAAGGTGAGGCCCAAGTACTTGGTGGAGCTGGCCACCTCCAGGGGCAGCCCAGCGTACTCAAAGGATTCGCCTGCCGCCAGCTTGCCATTTCCGCTGCCGCCGCCAGGCCGCATGATCATGACTTGGGTCTTCTTGGCATTCACTGTGAGTTTCTTGGCATTGCAGTAGTCCTGCAGGGCATGCAATTGGGCTTGCAGCCCAGATGCAGAGGATGAAAGCAGGAACATGTCGTCAGCAAACAACAGAGGGGGTACAGTGCGCCCTGCCAGCTGGGGCAGGGCAGCTGCATCTCCCAGCTGTTGAATGTGCCCCTCAAAGTCATCCAGAAATATGCCAAACAGCAATGGGCTCAAGGGGCAGCCCTGCTTCACTCCCAACACAGACTGGAAGCAGCCAGACAGGCCCTCCTCAGTTCTCACGCACACCGGCACATCAGCATACATGGCCTGAATGGCCTGCAGCATGGTGCCGCCAATGCCGGCACGCTGCAGCGCCGCCCACAGCAGTGGGCGGTCCACACTGTCAAACGCCTTCTCAAAGTCAACAGCACACAGGTACAGCTTCACTCCCCTGGATCGCGCGCGCTCAGCCAAGGCTCGTAGGATGAAGCAGTTGTCAACCGTGCGGTAGCCTTGGCGGAAACCGGCTTGTCCGCGGGCTCGCAGCCCTTGTGTCTCCAACCAGGTGTTGAGGCGTGTGTTGATGGCGAGGGCGTAGAGCTTGCCCAAGATGTGACCTACAGTAATGCCACGATAGTTGTTTGGGTCAGCGGTATCGCCCTTCTTATGGATGGGTGTGATGGCACCCAGCGACCATTCGGGCGGGAAGCATCCAGAGCGGAAGACAGCATTGAACAGGGCAGCCAACACAGGTGTGAGAGCATCTCTGCCCGCCTTGATTAGCACCGCTTTCAGCGGCCCAAGGCAGGCACTGCTGGAACTTAGCTTATCAAGAGCAGCGTGCACGTCGGCCACGGAGATGTCGCTGTCCAGCTCAGAGCTGGCAGTGGAGAGGGGGGTGGAGTGGCATGTGGCGGGGTTGATGGCTGGCGGGGCGGTGGTGGGCTGGGAGGAGGAGGGGACAGTGGCAGCGGATGGGGAGCAGGAGGAGATGGCGGCGGTGGGGTGGCTGGTGGTGGGGTTGGAAGTGGCTGGCACGGCGGTGGTGGGGTGGGAGGAGGAGGGGCAGACAGTGGCGGTGGGTGGGGAGCAGGAGGGGATGGCGGCAGTGGGGTGGCTGGTGGCAGGGTTGGAGGTGGCTGTGAGGGAGGCGGTGGGCTGAAAGGTGCGTTTGAGCTGAAGGTTGACAAAGTGACGCAGCCAGGTGGCTGCATCAATGGGGCTCTTGGGGTGCTCGCGCTGCCATTGCTTGAAGAACTTGCGGGCGTCGGTGCGTTGCATGTGCAGCAGAGATGAGCCTTGCTGCCGCTGCCACGCGCCAGCTTTACGCTTGCGCAGGCGAGTGTAGCGGTTGCTGATAATGCGAAGCGCCTCCTTTGCCAGGTGGCTGGGCTGGCCGCTGTTCAGGCTGGCCTGCATCTGCAGCCGGATCTGACGGCGAGTGGCTGCGCACTCTTCATCAAACCAGGGCTGGTGGCGGCGCCGCAGCTGGCCGCTGGTGCTGCCTGCTGCTTGCCGTGGGGCGGCGTTGGTTGGCGGGAACACAGCTGCTGCCGTGCCGTACAGGATGGCGTGCAGCTGGGTGGCAGCCAGCAGAGGGTCTCTGCTGGCTTCTTCGGTTAGCCGCCGAAGCTGCTCCGCTTTCGCGGGTTGTTTCAGCTCGGCAGCAAATGACGAGAGGCGGTCCGGCGTGAGCCGAAGAGGGGCGGCAAAGGTGGGCGGAGGCCCAAACCCTTCGCTTTCGGGGTCGGCGTGCTTTGCTGTGCTGCGCTGAGGAGCTGGGGACGGTACCAACTCAAGAGACAGGGCGCGATGGCCTCGGTACTCAGGGATCTCAGGCAGCACTTGCAGCTCAGCAGCCTGGGAGAGGAGAGAGGGGCTGGCGGCCATGTAGTCAACAACTGAGGAAGACTGGCCGGAGTAGCACGTAGTGCTGGCAGGTACGTCCCCATGTACTCTGCCATTGGCAATCAGCATGCCAGTGATGCAGCACAGCTGGAGTAGGGCTTTGCCCTGCTCACAGACAGCTGCTGTGCAAGTGCTTATGCGAGGCGGTGGTGCAAATGCAGACCCTTGTGCAGTGCATGGTGCCAAGTCAAGTGCAGCCTCCTCATGCAATGCAGCGTGCAACAGCTTGGAGTGATCAGCAACATCAGGCAGGCTGCCGGTATGTGCATTAATGTCACCAGCCAGCAGCACATCAGCACCAGCAGGGCAAGCCGATGCCTGAGCTACCTCATCACCAAGCAGCGTGATGTACTCCTCAACCTCAGCAGGACTCTTCAGCCCATATTTGCTGCGGTAAGGGGGGAGGTATGCAGCTGCGAGGAACAGCGGCCTTCTCAGGCAAGTGGCACTGTCAAAACGAAGCCACATGTGGTAAGGCGAGGGCGTGCTTGCAGGCTGCCACATGCTGACTGATGCATCAAAGCTTTCATGCACAAGCACAGCAATGCCACCGGACGGCCTCAAAGCACCACTACGGCACAACTGCCACAAGTGAGGCGCAGCGACAAGGCGCAGCAAAGGTCAAAGGTCAAAGGTTACAGAGCGGATTCGGAGCCAGCGAGGCTCATACACGCGTTTCGGCGGCGTAAGACATGGCAGTCGTTGATGAATGAAGCAACTCTATTCTGGTCTTGAGACAAAAAGCAGGCAATGGATGGGGGCAGGGCGGGGGAGAATACGTCTGCGTATTTGAAGCGCAGCATGTCGTAAATGGGGCAGTGGAAAACAAGGTGGGTCTCATCCTCTATGGAATTGGCAGAGGCACACTGAAGGCAAGTGCGCTCATGGGGAGGGGCCCTGATGGGCTCAGGCAGGTAACGGTCACGTTCGATACGGAGATCATGGCAACTGGTTCTAAAGCGGCTTAGGGCGGTACGGGCTTGGCTGTCATAAACTTCATACAAGTGAGGTGCAGGCTGGCAAAGAGGGAGGTTGGGACGAATGTGATGCATGTAATAGGCGAATTTGTTGGTGCAGGATGGCGCTGGCGGCGGCGGGTCTTGAGCGGGGGTCTTGGGCAGCGGACGTGTCTTCGGTTCCAGGCACTTGCGAAGGTACGCAGCTGCAGCCCTTTCAATGACTGCTGCCTCATCAAGCTCAGTGAGCCATTCGAGGGTGCCTGAGGCAGGGGGCGCGGACTGCAAGACATGCAGCCACCGCCGGCTCCAGCAAGCTGAGCCAGCAGCGAGGTCGCCGCCCTCCCGCATGAGCTCCAGATTGTCCTTGAAGGCCCACCCCAGCACTCGGTCTTCGTCCGCCGCGCTGTTCTGCAGGCGATTCCAGAAGCGTACCAGCTGCTGTATCCAAAAGGACTGCAGCGGCTGGCGGCCCAGCTCCGCGAGCGAGATCGCTGCGGTTACTTGCTTGGGCAGCCCCTGAACCCGCCTGCAGAACCAGCGATGAACACGTTCTACTGAGGAGCAATCCGGTCGCAGCAGCACATCAACACCCCACAGCTCGCAGCCATAAGACAGCACAGGCTTGACGAACACGTCAAACAGCATGCACTGCTGCTCCACAAGGCAGGCCCCCAGCTCCCAAGCACGGCGGCGCATTGCAAACATGGCCTGCCGACCTGCCTTTGCAAGAACATCAGCACAGCTTGCAAAGCCATGCTGTTTACTTAGCTGGGAAAAGGTGAGGCCCAAGTACTTGGTGGAGCTGGCCACCTCCAGGGGCAGCCCAGCGTACTCAAAGGATTCGCCTGCCGCCAGCTTGCCATTTCCGCTGCCGCCGCCAGGCCGCATGATCATGACTTGGGTCTTCTTGGCATTCACTGTGAGTTTCTTGGCATTGCAGTAGTCCTGCAGGGCATGCAATTGGGCTTGCAGCCCAGATGCAGAGGATGAAAGCAGGAACATGTCGTCAGCAAACAAAACAGAGGGGTACAGTGCGCCCTGCCAGCTGGGGCAGGGCAGCTGCATCTCCCAGCTGTTGAATGTGCCCCTCAAAGTCATCCAGAAAATATGCCAAACAGCAATGGCTCAAGGGGCAGCCCTGCTTCACTCCCAACACAGACTGGAAGCAGCCAGACAGGCCCTCCTCAGTTCTCACGCACACCGGCACATCAGCATACATGGCCTGAATGGCCTGCAGCATGGTGCCGCCAATGCCGGCACGCTGCAGCGCCGCCCACAGCAGTGGGCGGTCCACACTGTCAAACGCCTTCTCAAAGTCAACAGCACACAGTACAGCTTCACTCCCCTGGATCGCGCGCGCTCAGCCAAGGCTCGTAGGATGAAGCAGTTGTCAACCGTGCGGTAGCCTTGGCGGAAACCGGCTTGTCCGCGGGCTCGCAGCCCTTGTGTCTCCAACCAGGTGTTGAGGCGTGTGTTGATGGCGAGGGCGTAGAGCTTGCCCAAGATGTGACCTACAGTAATGCCACGATAGTTGTTTGGGTCAGCGGTATCGCCCTTCTTATGGATGGGTGTGATGGCACCCAGCGACCATTCGGGCGGGAAGCATCCAGAGCGGAAGACAGCATTGAACAGGGCAGCCAACACAGGTGTGAGAGCATCTCTGCCCGCCTTGATTAGCACCGCTTTCAGCGGCCCAAGGCAGGCACTGCTGGAACTTAGCTTATCAAGAGCAGCGTGCACGTCGGCCACGGAGATGTCGCTGTCCAGCTCAGAGCTGGCAGTGGAGAGGGGGGTGGAGTGGCATGTGGCGGGTTGGGCTGGCGGGGCGGGTGGTGGGCTGGGAGGAGGAGGGGACAGTGGCAGCGGATGGGGAGCAGGAGGAGATGGCGGCGGTGGGGTGGCTGGTGGTGGGGTTGGAAGTGGCTGGCACGGCGGTGGTGGGGTGGGAGGAGGAGGGGCAGACAGTGGCGGTGGTGGGGAGCAGGAGGGGATGGCGGCAGTGGGGTGGCTGGTGGCAGGGTTGGAGGTGGCTGTGAGGGAGGCGGTGGGCTGAAAGGTGCGTTTGAGCTGAAGGTTGACAAAGTGACGCAGCCAGGTGGCTGCATCAATGGGGCTCTTGGGGTGCTCGCGCTGCCATTGCTTGAAGAACTTGCGGGCGTCGGCGTGCGTTGCATGTGCAGCAGAGATGAGCCTTGCTGCCGCTGCCACGCGCCAGCTTTACGCTTGCGCAGGCGAGTGTAGCGGTTGCTGATAATGCGAAGCGCCTCCTTTGCCAGGTGGCTGGGCTGGCCGCTGTTCAGGCTGGCCTGCATCTGCAGCCGGATCTGACGGCGAGTGGCTGCGCACTCTCATCAAACCAGGGCTGGTGGCGGCGCCGCAGCTGGCCGCTGGTG